>CM059576.1:112462623-113662623 GCA_030386875.1 Morinoia aosen
ACCGTACCTACACCACCACCGCACCTGCACCACCACCGTACCTACATCACCACTGTACCTACACCACCACCGTACCTACACCACCACCGTACTTACACCAGCACCGTACCTACACCACCACCGTACCTACACCACCACCGTTATACACCACCACCGTACCTACACTAACACCGAGGCAACCAGCAATGTAATACATATATAAGAAATAAAAGAGTGATGCGTTGATATCACAAGAATCAAAACATAAGAAGCAACAACAATGCCCATAGCACCAACAATGAGAGGCAGCGTGTTGTTGTTGTGAGCAACGGAAATTGTGGTCCACAAATACATGCCGTGTGTCGTACAAACCTCATTTACAAATACAATAGTCACTCATCGAACACCAAAAATCAAAAACAAAACTTGCGCTTGAGTATATGTAATCAGAATTCAGAATCCTGATTAAAAATCAAATATATTATGGCGACAAGGTATATATTTTGCGAGCAGAAATGGGAACATTAATGTGATATTAAACGTAATTTCATGTATTAATAGTAGGTAATTTAGCATGGAGAACAATGGTTATGACTTAAGAGCGGTATTTGCGTGTCCAAATTTAGAGTAAATTTTGGAGCGGTTGATCCGCTAGCGATGAAAAAGGGATCATGTTTCCTAGAATCACATAGGAAGAAAGACGTCCAAAGTTAAATATGCAGGTTTAGGCGCTATCAATTTACATATAATAATAAAACAAACATCCCAACTTTCATTACTGATGCATCGAGCAAAAATCAACTGTGCTTATATCATTAAGACAATAATGGAGACTGGTCTGAATGAAACCTATAGCAAATATATCGTAGTTAACACTGATGGCAATGATGGGAGGCAGAATAACGCTCTAAATGCCTGTATTGAATTTCTTAAGTTAGTCATAACGTTTTAGGAATGTAGGACAACCAATTATTGAAATGATTTTTCATGACCTGTAACATAAGAATTACATAATGACTGACTCAATTCATTGGCAATCATTAATAGGAGCAAACAAGTGGTTAATTCCAATTTGTGATCATCAAAAAATAAATAAGTCATCCAAAAAAAATACCAACATTAGTTGGTTCAATTAAATTTTCTTTTGAATCAAAAGTATTAAATTATATCGTAATAAAAATATCGATCAATCACTGACTCGTGATAAACTGACCTATCTCATGAAACAGAATCTTTCAATTATAGAACTATATTTTACAAAATTATTTACGGTTAATTGATATGGTCATCAAACAACGTCCGGGCAACGCTATTCTCTTTGTTGTACCATATAAGGCATAATTTTGAGAGTCTCGAATGACTCGCATAGATTAAACTGTATCACCTGCGATGATTGTTTATTGGTTGAAATTGTTCAAGTACCATCATGAATATAATTTTCCACATGTTTGGTTATCAAATGAAAAACTTTTTAAATCGTTTTCATATTTTTTTTTTATACTGCTTCATATAGAAATTAAAATTCCGAATGATTTATTACATGATAGGTTTTTCATTAAAATATGAGGGATTATGGCAATTTTCTAAATGTCTATGGCGCTCTAAATGAGCATGTCTACTGTAGTCTAAATGAGCGTGTCTATTGTAGTCTAAATGAGCGTGTCTATTGTAGTCTAAATGAGCGTGTCTATTGTAGTCTAAATGAGCGTGTCTATTGTAGTCTAAATGAGCATGTCTATTGTAGTCTAAATGAGCATGTCTATTGTAATGTTGATCAGCATGTCTACTGTAGCACAAATCAACACGTCTACACGAGTACACACCAACACAATAACACACCTACACGCCCCTTAACGGATCAGCAAGTGCGTCTCGTACACAACACCACACTGGTCCATCTTGTTCAGCTGCCGCGTGCCCTACTGGGCTGTAATAATAATGCAAATCGAAGACTGCAGGATGTGCAAGAGGTTTTCAACATTCCAAACATATATCGTCTCATTCAAATATAGAATATACGACTACAATGAAATTTTATGAATTGCGGTTCATCATGCATATGGTATTTAAAATTATTATAATTGCTTGATGTAATACATCACGTTGATGTTTTTGCTTTTTTTGAAGCTATGTATGGTAAACTTACGTTTTTTTGCAACTTCATTTTAGATATCGGTAACTAAAGTAATAAATAAACAAGTTTCTACAATAATCCCACATTTGCTGCTGAATGTTAGGCAGCGCAACATTCAAGACAAAGAACAATGTACATAGAATATATCAACATAGAATAGAACAATTGGGGAATAGTTGTACAGAAGTTCTCCTCAGACCTGAAAGGTTGCGGTATTGTACAAAGGCTTGCGATAGATTGGGAGTTTCATCAAAGGCGCACAAAATCATTAGTGTTCCCTTGAGGGACTACAATGATGGTGTTGGGTATTGTGAACAAACTTGGTACAATGAGTGTATGAAAGCATGGGTTGGCTACATTTGAGGTGATAACGAACAGTTGTGGCACAAGTAGATCGTGACTGACCAGGCGTGCTCGAGTCCAGGGCCTCGTTGGATGGTCAAGTTGTTGGCACGAGCATGAGAACTGCACACAAACAAATGGGATAGTCCCCGCTAGTTACAGCGTCTGCAGGTGTTGTGTTCACGGAAATTGTTTTGTGGTCGTAACTGACAACTATTGCCACCATCACCAGCCAACATGTCACACTACCTGCGGCCAAACGATGTAATTTTGTACATTCAGGCAGGAGCTGCACAGGAAAATAGCGGCGTGCTGGCAGCAACCGACCGCAGCTGTGTTCAGGGTGTCTAGTTTGTCGCAACCCAACCGCCCATTTCAGTACCTCCTCTACCTGTAATATACGTCACTGCTCTCGACTGCAATCAGCGCCAAGTATCTCAGCCAATGTAACCTGTGCGAGTCAAAGTTGACTTTCCAAAATAGTTTAGACAAAGTTTTGGTACCTGCGGCGAAACAGGTCCCGATAACTGAAGCTGATTATTTCCACCTTTAATTAACGTATGTATTTATGTAAAATATTGCACTTTTCGTAAATATTCTGTTCCTCATAAAATGTCAGTTTGTCTCTAATCGAAGGTGAGTATTTTTTTTTCATTCTGAAATATTTCCATCATTTAGAGGTGAACAAATATTTAATTAAACCTAATATCATTTAAATATTTGATCGGTGACATATACATTTTTCTTGTGAATCAAAATCGGAGATATGTTTTGTGTGCTCCTACCAATAATTGCACATTAATTAATTCCATTATTTTCTAATTTTTGCGTTAAAGGTCATGAAAAATCATTTCAATAATTTATTGTCTTAAATTACGAAAATATAATGACTAACTTAAGAAATTCAATACAAGCATTTAGAGAGTTATTCAGTCTCCCATCATTGTCATCAGTGTCAATTACGTTATTTTTGCAGAAGGCTTTATTCAACCCAGTTTCCATTATTGTCTTTATGGTAATTATAAGAAGTCATAATTAAATAGGACGGTGGGTTAAAACTAAGTTTTCATAAAATAATGTACTCCAATGTCCTTACGTCCATACAGAGTAAGTTAGAGGTTGGAGCTGAGGGGACCGGTAACGGCCTGGCTAAGTTTGGGTGGGCAGGTTAGGTTAGGAAGCGCAGCGTTCTGTGATGTCGACAGCGAGCGAAATGGTTGGACGGCTCTTGATAAAGTGGGAAAGTTGCCATGGAAGCCTGAACTAGTGTTTGGATTACTATTGATGTTGGGTTTTTAATGCTTTTAATGTCACAAAAATTATGAGGGTAATCATAAAATCTTACGTACAACGACGAAACATGAGCAGACAATAGGAACAACAGCCCTGCGTCAGGTCACACAACGAAGTAACGATAGAGGCAACAGCAGCAAAACACTCAATACAGCGATGGTGCTCACAGCAGGTCACATGAGGCAGCGGGGAAGCTTCCTTCCACTCCGTGGGGACACATTTTGTGAATGGAACTTATTGATCAAAATACTTGAGCTACCCCAAAATAGGATAATATCGATGTAGTGATAAAAAAGGCTTTATATGGAATGAAAAATAAATCATGGAATTTATTTCATTTATCTAACATAGGTTAAGTTTTGAAGTTCAAATAGTGATTATTTATTACAATTGGTGTAAGTTGACTAAATTTTTCGAATAATATACGTTATTTGAACAGTGTGTTCAGGCGAAACGTCTCGGTACGTAAGTACCCACTTTTGTATCCATCTAATATATTTTGAAGCCCGGTGGGGCTTAACGATTAGCGAGCTATTGCGGTCTGAATGTTAATTTCGCTGTGGTAATGATGGTATGAAGACATGGTGATAGCGTGAGAAGTGGTATCATAGTTACCAGCGATCACATTCATATAATGCTGGAGCTAATTATACCAATACTATTTATAACGTGCATCACATTACACAATGACAACAATGGCACAATAGCAAGTGTAATTCGACGGGAAATGATTTACATAACTCATGTGACTTGATTTAGGAAGTGAATGAACAGTAATATACGATACTTACCCTACTGTTTCTTAGAGTAAAATTGTAGAAACAAATATTCATTTCATTCAAATTATGGCAGTTTTCTGGTTTGAGAAATATTTTCATTTTTGGTGCACAAGTACATTGACTTACATTCAATTCATGCACAATAAATAGTAATTCGGAAGGACTGAAGAAACACTAGCCGCCAAATTCTCACGAACACAATCACACTCTGAGGCAGGCAGGGAGTGTGTACGCGTTAAGTCAATTTTTGACGCGTGTTTGTATACATTTTGTGAGCCATTAAAGGCTGCAATATTTTGGTACCTGGCTAAGTTGTGCTAGTAACTAGTGGCAGATAACACCTGCAGACGCAGTAACTAGTGGCAGACAACAACACCTGCAGACGCAGTAACTAGTGGCATGCAACACCTGCAGACGCAGTATCTAGTGGTAGGCAACACCTGCAGACGCAGTAACTAACTAGTGGCAGACAACAGCTACAGACGCAGTAACTAGTGGCAGACAACACCTGCAGACGCAGTATCTAGTGGTAAGCAACACCTGCAGACGCAGTAACTAGTGGCAGACAACAGCTACAGACGCAGTAACCAGTGGCAGGCAACAGCTATAGACGCAGTAACTAGTGGCAGACAGCAGCTACAGACGCAGTAACTAGTGGCAGACAAGAGCTACAGACGCAGTAACTAGTGGCAGACAACAGCTACAGACGCAGTAACTAGTGGCAGACAACCGCTACAGACGCAGTAACTAGTGGCAAACAACAGCTACAGACGCAGTAACTAGTGGCAGTATGTTCACTTGGAAACAGCAAAAATAGCATTCGAATGCACTGTCACGAATCCTGATTTCTTGGTTAATCTATATTGAGAGTTGTACACATGTGATCAACACCGGATATTGATGAACAAAAATGGTGCAAATAACTTGTCTGCTTTAAAGAATGGTTGGCAATAAATTTGTTCATATATTAAATATTTTTTCTGTATTGGTCATGAAAAATCATTTCTAATATTAGATTTTCCTATATTTTAAATTTTATGAGCAACTATAGAAATTTAATACGAGCGTGTACTGAAATATTCTATTTCTCCCACAATTATCATCAGTGTTACCTTCGTTATTTCTGGTCAATATGGAGTTTCATGCGATCACGGAAATTAAGAATTCCGTTCCAAAGAATCAATAAAGGAATACATTTGAAAACGTTTTACATGAATGGTATTCTGCTCGCTGATGCGTTATTTTCGAGTTATTTAACTTTGAAGTTCTAGGAATGGCGCTCATGAAATGGCTTTCCCGTGCAAAAGGAGAGGGTGTTCCAGCAATGCCGCAAGTGCGCGGAGCGGGCAAAAAGTTATTGTATTCGCAACATATGGCGTAATTTATTATTTACCGACCCCGCGGAGCCTGAACCCACTTCTAGGATGTTTTAGTTAATAAC
Organism: Morinoia aosen; assembly: GCA_030386875.1. Lineage (NCBI taxonomy): Eukaryota > Metazoa > Arthropoda > Malacostraca > Amphipoda > Talitridae > Morinoia > Morinoia aosen. The sequence goes on from CM059576.1 coordinate 112,468,592, forward strand.
ACAGTAAACGTTATCACCCAAAAAAATTAGCGGGACTGGAATAGTGAAGACTTGAATCGATATGCACTTAACATTGGTTAAAAAATGGCGGCGACCGTAGAACATTAGCGAAACCGTAGGAGTGAATAGGGTTGATTTAATATCGTAATATTTTTATTACGTAATATTTTTGGGTGAGAACCTTAATTGTCTTATTAACTAAAACATCCTAGAAGTGGGTTCAGGCTCCACAGGCTCCGCGGGGTCGGCAAAAAATAAATTACAAAGTACCCAAACGTACTCTAACAGCTCCCGCTCAAGCGCAAACTCATTGGAACTGCTATAGAAAACGAAAATTTCAAAGTTGAATAACTCGAAAATAACGCATCAGCGAGCAGAATGTCATTCATGTAAAACGTATTTAAATGTGTTCCTTTAGTGATTCTTCGGAACGAAATTCTCAATTTCCGTGAGCACATTAAACTCCTTATTGACCTTATTTTTTAGATCAGTGTCATTCCGCCTTGTATTCATTAATGTCATAATTGTAATTATTGATAACTAGTGTACACAGCCCGTCAAAAATGACCGGATTCTGTACCTTTCTGAAAGAAACTTCCAGATGTGGATGACACTCAAATATATCCATCCTAACACTACCCGCAAAAAAAAATATTATTGTTCTTGCGCACTGGTCAAACTCGTATCACTGGCACGGTCTTTATCGCTACATATTTTTAAGAGCATGAGAGGTAAATGGAAATGCGGACACCAAACAAATTAACCAAGGGTATTGTTAGGTAGTAGCAGGACCCGTGGAAATTCCACGGACAGTGTCTTCGTTTAGCTAGGTGGACCCGTACAAAAAATTCCGTCGACATTACCCTACCTATGCCAACCTAACCTATCATAACCTAACAAATCCCAACCTTTCCTGTCCTATCCTAACCGAACCTATCTTGATAAAATGTCCAATATTTCAATGCGTATAAAGGCCTTCTTTTACTGTTACATTGAGGAATTCGGTATGCATGATACCGCTAACTCAGACAACCTATGTTTCTTAAGAAGCGGACACCAAACAAACATAAATAAACACACAACGGGTATTATTGGGTTAGATGACGATATGAGAAGCAGCACATAGACACCTCACTACTGCACCACACCATGTCTGGAGGCAGGGCTGCCGGCAAATGATGGTTGTATTTGTTCGGAGTTGATCTCTGGATTTGTTGGTATTGTTTTTATGGTACCTTTGAATCCAAATTCTATAGTAGGTGCACGTTATTTAATAAAAGTACCTATTTATTACAAGTGGGTACGAATATTTGGAGTTCCTACATTTATTGTACATGACTGTATCTCTGTGTATAATAAAATATAAAGAAATATTTTATATTACTTGCCTACACTATGCCTGAACCTACCTGATCTTTCATGAATAGTCCCGATATTATTTCAAAGACTTTGTTTAAGTTGAGAGTTTCTGTAGTCTTTACTCTTTACGTTATACAGAGCTTCATTTATCTAACAAAATCAATAGATATTTCACCTTCTCCGCCGCTCCACATTTTTGTTAAGATTACTTCAGTCAACCTTATAATCAGCGTCTCTACAATAATCACGAACACCGCCACCGCAAAAAACTTCCATCAACTTAAGGCTGGACGCGACGGCGGGGGCAGGCGACTGGCAAGTTTCACATGTCTATCCATCCACATGACCGTAGACTCTACAGGTAATTCACATTCATTACTGAATCCAGATTGAAGCCACATTTGGCTTTAAAAATAGTAATGAAAAGAAGCGAATATTCATTGACAGTTCGAAGCGATTGTAATGGATGTGTGTATTAAAGTTACGAATAATTTTCCCTAAACAAAACGGGAATTATTTTCTTCGTGTAAAAAATTTGTTAATGTCGCTGTATATGCTGAAGAAACTATTAGAAATTTAATTCATGCCCATATTTTTTCATGTATTAAAGCCAGTTTCGGAGTACTTCGCAAAATTGAATTTGGTAAATTTACGGTAACCCAAGTATTTTAAGAAAAATGTTGATTTTAATCGTTAAGTCATCTTTTTATTCAATAGAAAGAAGCTCTCACGTTGCCTTATGTACCACGTCGTGGAAAACATCTATGTGTTGTTGTTGTTACTAGTGTTACTTTCTACAGTTTTTGTGCTGCTATTCTCCCTACCGCCATTACGCGTCATTGCGGTAGATGACGACTTACACTTACCATGATCATTGTTTCATTACTACTGGTGTACACAGCCCGTCAAAAATGACGGGATCCTATATTTCCTTTGAACAAATCCTCCAGCTGTGGATGCCCAACAAATATATCCATGCCAACAGTACCCGCCATCAAAATATTCTTGTACTTGTGCACTGGTGAAACTCGTATCACAGATACGGTCATTGAGCGTCCTTGTGAGCGTCACAGACACACGCACCAACCAATTTGATGTGTTCACTCAGATGACCACTTTATCACGCTGTCAAGGAAGCCTCATGACTATTTTTGATAGGAGTTTCACCAATGAACATGATTATGAGTATTTTAATCGCAGGTACTGTTGGATTGGATATATTTGTTTATGATCCAAATCTGTAGTATATTTTTTTAAGAAATTATCGATTCAGTCATTGATGACGGATGGCGTACACCAAAAGAACCTAACACCTCGACCTTCTCGCAGCGCCAGCAGCGTAACATCAGCAGCCCCCCCCCCCTTTTAAAAAAAAGGGGTTCACTAGTTGAGATAACATGGCACAAAATAGGCACAAGAAACATGTAAATTTATTTATTTATTTAAAAATCCAAGTGGACACCTAGCGTTTTGTTATGTACGAAATGATAATAAATTCTTACCCCCTGTCGGAATCAAATTTGACTTTCAATAATTACCATTAGGAAAATAATGAATACAAGGCGGAATAATTCTTATCTCAACATATACAATCGAATGTCATTTGTTATTGGTAACTGATTCATATTTTGGTGTAATTATTTAACCTCCGAACTCACACCACCACCGTACCTACACCAGCACCGTACCTACACCACCACCGTACCTACACCACCACCGTACCTACACCAGCACCGTACCTACACCACCACCGTACCTACACCACCACCGTACCTACACCAGCACCGTACCTACACCACCACCGTACCTACACCACCACCGTACCTACACCACCACTGTACCTACACCACCACCGTACCAACACCACCACCCCGTACCTACACCACCACTGTACCTACACCGCCACCGTACCTACACCACCACCGTACCTACACCACCACCGTACCTACACCACCACTGTACCTACACCACCACCGTACCTACACCACCACAGTACTTACACCGCCACCGTACCTACACCACCACCGTACCTACACCACCACTGTACCTACACCAGCACCGTACCTACAACACCACAATACCTACACCGCCACCGTATCTACACCACCACCGTGCCTACAACACCACCGTACCTACACCACCACCGTACCTACACCACCACTGTACCTACACCACCGTACCTACACCACCACCGTACCTACACCACCACTGTACCTACACCACCACTGTACCTACACCACCACCGTACCTACACCACCACTGTACCTACACCAGCACCGTACCTACACCACCACAGTACCTACACCGCCACCGTATCTACACCACCACCGTACCAACAACACCACCGTACCTACACCACCACCGTACCTACACCACCACCGTACCTTCACTACCACCGAACCTACACCACCACCATACCTACACCACCACCGTACCTACACCACCACTGTACCTACACCACCACCGTACCTACACCAGCACCGTACCTACACCACCACCGTACCTACACCACCACCGTACCTACACTACCACCGTACCTACACCACCACCGTACCTACACCCCCACAGTACCTACACCACCACCGTACCTACACCACCACCGTACCTACACCATCACAGTAGACACATCAACGAACTACAACCCATGCAAAACCCATAAGCTATGTTAGTTCCAGTAATATATTATTTATAGGGGCTAAACAAAATTTTGCATAAATATTTTAATGGAAAAAATCTAACATTTCGACAATGAAGAATTTGTTAATATGAGTATTTTGATATCTTCTCGTTTTATTCCATTGCAATAGGCAAAAAAGTAATAATGAAAAATCATTGAAAATATTTTTTATTTACACCTGGAATTTATTTTGCAAGTTAGGGTAATGATTCATTGATGCGAACATGAGTTACAACTCGGGGCCGGACTCGGCCAGGACTCGGCGCGAGGTGAGGGTTGACTTGACGGAGCAAAAGTTACCTAACATTCGCTACGCTCTAAATTCAACAAGATTATTGACTCCCTCAACCTAAACGCTCAACAACATTAACAATGAGCTGATGTGTAACACCACATAGCTTTTATCTAGTGTTCGAATAAATTTTGGAAAATAAATAAGTCACCCAAAAAGTAAATATTTCCTGTTGTTCTATGCGATTTTTTATTCAATAGTCAGATAAATAGAGACAATTTAAATATTAATTATCGGTAAAATAACATTGTTCTTTTGTCAATTGTTATTAATTTTCATTTTGTGGTGATAATACAAGTTTTCTAGTATATTATCAAAATTTATTATTTCATTGTTCAAATATTGGTCCGGAGATCAACAATGTTTCTCTCGTTAGCATGAAACATATCCGCATAGTTTGTTGTAGTGATCTTTTGGAGAGTCTAGCGTGACTCACAATCGTAGAGCAGAAGTATGCAGCACATGCGGTCATGTGTGGTGACTACCATGGGTAGACGCGCCACAGAACGACATGCGGTCGAGCAGACAACCAAGACTCCCTGAACACCAAGCTGCGGTCGGTTGCTGTGTGCAGAGTTGCATCGTTAGGCCGGAGGTTGTGACGCATTAGGTGGTGAGGGTGGGAGTAGTTGTTAGTAACGACTATAAAGCCCCGTCTACACTATCCTACGTTAGTCACAAACACACCAAAACGCGAACTTACCTAGAGCGTACGCTCATGGCAGCGTGGAGTTGTACGCGAACAGCATGAAAATAAATAAGGCTGCTTCTCGAGTAAGTTTTAGCTAATTTATTCATATTGTTAGTAAATATATTTATCTGTGTGAGTATATGTGAACAGAAAATATTAAGGATCAATAATGTATTTTCAGAACATTTTGAATACTACCACTGAAACAGTAGGGTGGGATCAGCTGATATACTTCTACCTTTTGTAGAGCTCTTCATAAAGGTTCAAGTTTATGGACTTTGGCCAAAAACCAAATATGCTCCTGCTCAGTCTAAAGAATTATTTCTTCTGATTTCTTTTGTGACTTATATTTTCTAAAAGTGTTGAAAAATGTTCATATTTTCGATTTTCTCATAGATACTCGTACTATATTTAAAATGATTTGCTAAAGTTAGTTAATTTTTTACTTGTAGGTTACCTGTCTGCACTTCTCATTTATGGTGTCCTTTTGATCTTAATGTTAGGTTAAGTTAGGTTAGATTATTATTAATTTTTATATTTTTTACGCCCACAGAATAAAAGGATTGCTGTTGTTTTGTGACAAATAAATAGCATTTCAGAAGCAAAAGCTTTAATTTTTGTACCCTTCGGTCAACACAAAAACGTCATGACAGAAAACCCTCAAGTGCCTCTATTTTCTGTATCTAACTAGGCCAGCAGTTTGTATTAAAATTTGCAATTTGGTTAATGCAATTTGCTTCTGTTTTGAGTGAAGTTATAAAGCAATAATTGCATCAATCTTCGGTCAATTTTCCATTTATTCATATATTCAGTATCTGTATTTTGTGCACATTTTGGAAGCATCCATTGCTCGACCAAGCAAACCGGATTATATTTCTATTACAATGTCATCCATTTTTGTGTGCTTATGTAGCGACATTTAACTGAGAACATTGCTCACACCGAGAGCTGTTTTACAGGTATATAGTTAAAGTCACCAAGCCATGTTCCAATACATGGACAAATCCTACAGCAATTTGAGCCCAACATTCAGTTGGGGTCACCCGACCACACCGCGCATCCACGGGTTGAGCTGTGGCAGACTTTGGGACTGTCGCCTGATGTTCGGAGACAATATATGTTCCTCGTAGTATTTGCAGCAAATAATCTTGATTGAGAAAGAAATTCTGTAATTTACAAACTTGCATAGCAGACATTCAACATGTCTATTGTGGCATAAATCAATATGTCTATTACTGCATAAATGAACATGTCCACTGTACATAAATCAACATGTCTATTGTAGCATGAATCAACATGTCTAAAGTGTCATAAATCAGCATGTCTACGGTAGACACACCTACACAATAATTCATTAAGACTTACACACCCCCCCCCCCCCCCTCCCCGAACCATTTTCTATGCTAGCCGATTTTCTATCCATCCGAGCCATTTTCTACAGCTGTTCTATGCCCTACTGAGGCTTTCAAAATTTACCATGATAATAAGATCTGGGCATATATCCCAAGGAGTGGCAGCCCTGCACCCCAAGCTCGCCTACCTCACCCCGCCACGTTTACAGGTGCAGTTGCTACACGTGGCACCCGACATGTCTTTAGAGCCTTTGAAAGGTGATCTGATGTCATGGTAATAGCCACCAAAAGCTATAAAAATTAATTATGTAATGAAATCTTTAGTTAAATCAAAGTTCTCTAAGCTTTCACGATAATTGAGGGTGTTAATTTCACTGGTATTAAGACAGTAATTTTAAAAAAATCATACATTGCATCTAATTTGTTTGACAATATTCGAAATGTTTTCTTGTTGAGGTTTAATTTCAATTTATAAACAGTATATTTGCAAAAAAAGAATTAACGATGAACCATTCTAATGAACTTCTTCAAAACAAGTTTAACGGTAACATTTTTGTTCTTTGCAAGCGTCCATGTCACTCATCGCGCCACACCACCTGCACGTCACGTGAGTTTTGTAAATCATTTCCCGCCGAATTACGCTTGCTATTGTGCCATTGCTGTCATTGTGTAATGTAATGAACGTTAGAAATAGTATTGGTATAATTAGCTCCAGCATTATATGAATGTGATCGCTGGTAACTATGATACCACTTCTCACGCCATTATCATGTCTTCCCATTGTCACAACCAATCGTAACTTCCACTCATAGAGTAACAACACGCTAATCCTTTGGCCCTTCCGGGTCTCAAAATATTATAACAGAGTAATAAGGAAATATGAGAATACGACGCTTACCTTTGCGCAAAAAGTCGGTCTGCAAATAACGTATACTATTCATAGAATAAAGTCAACTTAACCCAATTGCAATAAAAAGTCACTATTCGAATTCCAAAATCGAACCAATTGTGAATAAATGAGATAGGCCTAAATCACATGATTTTTTTCCATTTCATATAAAGCATTTTTTAATCTCATACACAATATTTTTCTTCTTGGATAACTCAAGTATTTATAATTTGAGTTACATTCACAAAATGTGTCCCCACGAAGTGGAAGGAAGCTTCCCCGCTGCCTCATGTGACCTGCTGTGAGCACCATCGCTGTATTGAGTGTTTTGCTACTGTTGCCTCTACCGTTACTTCGGTGTGTGACCTGACGCAGGGCTGTTGTTCCTATTGTCTGCACTTGTTTTATCGACTATAACGCTAATTTGCGATATTTCCTACGCTAACAATACCGGCACGAAAGAGTTCACCGGAGACAAAGACGTGAGAAGGATCGTTGTACGATGCATTTGCCACACAGCTGGAACAGAGCGAAAACTTACCTACGCAGGACAGTGTTGCCATCATATACTCACGAGCGTAAGAAAACAAGTATTGCCACACAAGGCTAACGAGAACATTTTAGGACAGGAATAAGGAAATGAAACTGCAGAGATCTGTAAAGTTATGTACATGTGACGGATCTAGTACGCCAACAACAACAACAACAACACCAACAACAACAACAACAACAACAACAACACCAACAACAACAACACCAACAACAACAACACCAACAACAACAACACCAACAACAACAACAACAACAACAACAACAACACCAACAACAACAACAACAACAACACCAACAACAACAACACCAACAACAACAACACCAACAACAACAACACCAACAACAACAACAACAACAACAACAACAACAACAACAACAACAACAACAACAACAACAACAACAACACCAACAACAACAACACAACAACACGCCGCCAGACACAGTTGCACGCAACATAAGCACAAGTCAACGCGCAGTCTTTACGTACAATCTACATTTACTGCAGCCAATGAGGCAACTGAACGATCTTTGTGATAATAAATCAGTTACCCTAACGAATATTTTAATGGACACAAAAAATATTAACCTTTTATTGGGTGGACGCAAATAACCGACGAAATTTCTCAGCAATTCAATGTTGTGTTGTTTGGTGTACAACCTTTGTGTTGTTGTCCTGCCTGTGTTGTGTTGTTTGGTGTACAACATTTGTGTTGTTGTCCTGCCTGTGTTGTGTTGTTTGGTGTACAACATTTGTGTTGTTGTCCTGCCTGTGTTGTGTTGTTTGGTGTACAACATTTGTGTTGTTGTCCTGCCTGTGTTGTGTTATTTGGTGTACAACATTTGTGTTGTTGTCCTGCCTGTGTTGTGTTGTTTGGTGTACGACATTTGTGTTGTTGTCCTGCCTGTGTTGTGTTGTTTGGTGTACAACATTTGTGTTGTTGTCCTGCCTGTGTTGTGTTGTTTGGTGTACAACATTTGTGTTGTTGTCCTGCCTGTGTTGTGTTGTTTGGTGTACAACATTTGTGTTGTTGTCCTGCCTGTGTTGTGTTGTTTGGTGTACGACATTTGTGTTGTTGTCCTGCCTGTGTTGCGTTGTTTGGTGTACAACATTTGTGTTGTTGTCCTGCCTGTGTTGTGTTGTTTGGTGTACGACATTTGTGTTGTTGTCCTGCCTGTGTTGTGTTGTTTGGTGTACAACATTTGTGTTGTTGTCCTGCCTGTGTTGTGTTGTTTGGTGTACAACATTTGTGTTGTTGTCCTGCCTGTGTTGTGTTGTTTGGTGTACAACATTTGTGTTGTTGTCCTGCCTGCGTTGTGTTGTTTGATGTACAACATTTGTGTTGTTGTCCTGCCTGTGTTGTGTTGCTTGGTGTAAAACATTTGTGTTGTTGTCCTGCCTGTGTTGTGTTGTTTGGTGTACAACATTTGTGTTGTTGTCCTACCTGTGTTGTGTTTTTTGGTGTACAACATTTGTGTTGTTGTCCTGCCTGTGTTGTGTTGTTTGGTGTACAACATTTGAGTTGTTGTCCTGCCTGTGTTGTGTTGTTTGATGTACAACATTTGTGTTGTTGTCCTGCCTGTGTTGTGTTGTTTGGTGTACAACATTTGTGTTGCTGTCCTGCCTGTGTTGTGTTGTTTGGTGTACAACATTTGTGTTGCTGTCCTGCCTGTGTTGTGTTGTTTGGTGTACAACATTTGTGTTGTTGTCCTGCCTGTGTTGTGTTGTTTGGTGTACGACATTTGTGTTGTTATCCTGTCTGTGTTGTCAAGTTATCGTTGTTGCCCTGCTTGTGTTGTCAAGTTATCGTTGTTGTCCTGTCTGTGTTGTCAGTTATCGTTGTTGCGCGCTGCTGTACACAGAAATCAACATGTGGGAATGAATCAATATTCATTTAAAAAAAAAAATTAGTCACATAATAATAATTTTGAAGTTGTAGAAACAAGTTCTGATATAGATAGTGTTCGATATGACGTTTGGATGATCAAAGCGATAAAAACTTTTATGCGGTAAATAATAAAAGGAAAAACGTGCAAGCAAAAATCCAGTTTCCCGATCTATGACAACCATTCATGACAAAATATGAGGTAAGATTTGTCCGACTGAAGTGTGAAGCATCGTAGCTACTTTACTTATGTTCGATAAATGCGATAAATATAGTTTTGAGAGTCATGCCAGACTCCATAGAAGATTGGGTCACAAACTGTACTGAGTCGTAGGCAGGTATGGCAAATTACGTACGGGCGTGTACATTCTGGTGTTGGGTTAATGGTAGTACAGTTTGGTAGGTAAGTTCTCGGGACGCCTTGATGGTGTTGGGTTAATGGTAGTACAGTTTGGTAGGTAAGTTCTCGGGACGCCTTGATGGTGTTGGGTTAATGGTAGTACAGTTTGGTAGGTAAGTTCTCGGGACGCCTTGATGGTGTTGGGTTAATGGTAGTACAGTTTGGTAGGTAAGTTCTCGGGACGCCTTCATTGTGTTGGGTTAATGGTAGTACAGTTTGGTAGGTAAGTTCTCGGGACGCCTTGATGGTGTTGGGTTAATGGTAGTACAGTTTGGTAGGTAAGTTCTCGGGACGCCTTGGTGGTGTTGGGTTAATGGTAGTACAGTTTGGTAGGTAAGTTCTCGGGACGCCCTCATGGTGTTGGGTTAATGGCAGTACAGTTTGGTAGGTAAGTTCTCGGGACGCTTTGATGGTGTGGGAATGGAGGGTCGAAGTCTTCATTCCATTCAATGACATCTACGTGAAAATTATGAAAAATGAATCACTTCAAAAATATTTTTGTTATCGTTCAATTCATGAAATCCAAGTTCGATGGACTTCCTCAAAATATAGTTTTGAAAATCTATGTATTTCGGAAGAAAAATTGCATTTCCAATATATGGGGCATAAATGTTTACAAATTCGAATTTTTCATTGTCCAAATGATGAGTAACAAAATTTCAGGATACTAAACCGTACTTTTGACAGCCTACACATTTTGTACCCAGCCGCCGTGTCCCCAACTTTAGGGTCGCAGTTATCGCATGTTCTATTTTTAAAGCCATCCTGGCTGGAAATACTCAGGAATTGCGACTCTCCTGTCACGTCTGCAGCATGTGACGCTTGTCATGTGCTGCGTGTGCGCGACTGTACATGGGGTGGGGTGTGGTGGGCGAGCTCGGAGCTAGGTGGGGTATGGTGGGCGAGTTGGGGGTTAGGTTACGTGGGGTGTGGTTGGCGAGTTGGGAGTTAGGTGGGGTGTGGTAGACGAGCTGGAGGTGACAGTGTTATCGATATACATGTTGATTTTTAGAATTAGATTTTTTCTTCTATCTTCCTTTATGAAAGTTCTTTTTGTTACAATTATTGTTTTACTTTTCTTTCTTTTAGGATATCCGCCATGACACAATTTTCAGTCACGTATCACTATCTTCCGCTTAGGCGCACCGGGCTGTGGACGACCTAAGATGCACACGAGAATTTTCTGCGTCGCGGACTATCGCGTGTTGCTTCGGTTGCTGCTCGTGTTGCTTGTGGTCAAAACATGGCTGGTGTTGCAGTTCTAAGTTCTGCTTAGCGAGGGAATACAAATTATAACTTAGTTCAGAATGATATTTGACTTCATTTAATTTTAGTTGAAGAAGATGGTAAATGATTGTGTTAGCGAATTATCAATGAAATGTGAGATGAAGTGCTATTTTGGGACCATTTCCGTTACCACTCGTCGGACTAATGGTCATTTAAATTATTTTAGCATAAACCAACCGGTCTACGGGAGCACACACCACAATAACAATCGATCATGGCCTTCAGCATATCGTTATATTCCTATAAACGCCCTAAGAGGGCTATAAAAATATAAATATGGAGCTGGTTGAGCACATAATCCATTCGTTTAACGAGTTGGATCCCGTTCTCCGCCTTCTGATAACGTCTCAGATTCTCATAGGAGACGGAAATTTATTAAATGCGGAAAAGCATTCATATTTGATAAAAAAAACTATCAAATATCATATCATGTAATCGATCATGTGAAAATTTATATTTTATTCGAAGCGGTGTCTGACGAAATGACTTTTTTCATCTGATGTTTTGTTCTCGGTAACTAAAATATTTAAAAAACCAAGTTTTCACTTTACATCCACACATGCTGCTGAATGCGTAACATTCAAGACAAAGAGCAGTGTACATAGAATATATAAACATGGAATAGAACAATTGGGGAATAGTTGTACAGAAGTTCTCCTCAGACCTGAAAGGTTGCGGGATTGTACAAAGGCTTGCGATAGATTGGGAGTTTCATCAAAGGCGCACAATATCATCAGTGTTCCCTTGAGGGACTACAATGATGGTGTTGGGTATTGTGTACAAACTTGGTACAATGAGTGTATGAAAGCATGGGTTGGCTACATTTGAGGTGATAACGAACAGTTGTGGCACAAGTAGATCGTGACTGACCAGGCGTGCTCGAGTCCAGGGCCTCGTTGGATGGTCAAGTTGTTGGCACGAAAATGAGAACTGCACACAAACAAATGGGATAGTCCCCGCTAGTTACAGCGTCTGCAGGTGTTGTGTTCACGGCAATTGTTTTGTGGTCGTAACTAACATTTATTGCCACCATCATCAGCCAACATGTCACACTACCTGCGGCCAAACGATGCAATTTTGTACATTCAGGCAGGAGCTGCACAAAAAAATAGCGGCGTGCTGACAGCAACCGACCGCAGCTGTGTCCAGGGTGTCTGGTAAGTCGCAACGCAACCGACCATTTCAGTACCTCCTCTACCTGTAATATACGTCACTGCTCTCGACTGCAATCAGCTTCAAGTATCTGAGTCAACGTAACCAATGCGAGTCATATTGACTCTCGAAAATAGTAGACAAAAAATCTGCTATATGTGGACCATTAGGCGCCGCTTTATGAGGCTAGTTATTGGCACATTAAATTAACGTATGTATTTTTGTAAAAAATGGCACTTTTCTTAAAATATTCTGTTTCTCATAAAATGTCAATTGGTCACTAATCGGAGGTGATTAATTTTTTTGATTTTGAAATATTTCCACCATTTAAAGGTGAACGAATATTTATTCATCCCTAATATCATTTAAATTGTTGATCGGTAACAAATACATTTTTTCTTGTCAATCAAAATCGGAGAAATGACTTGTGTTTTCTTACCAATAATTGCACATTAATTACTTCAACAATTATTTTCTACTTTTGCTTTAAAGGTCATGAAAAATCATTTCAATAATTTATTGTCTTAAATTACTAAAATATAATGACTAACTTAAGAAATTCTATACAAGCATCTAGAGAGTTATTCTGTCTCCCATCATTGTCATCAGTGTTAATTACGTTATTTTTGCAGTAGGTTTTATTCAACCCAGTTTCCATTATTGTCTTTATGGTAATTATTAGAAGTCATAATTAAATAGGACGGTGGCTTAAAACTTAGTTTTCATAAAATAATGCACTTAAAATGTCCTTACGTCCATACAGAGTAAGTTAGAGGTACAGAGTAAGTTAGAGGTTGGAGCTAAGGGGACCGGTAACGGCCTGGCTAAGTTTGGGTGGGCAGGTTAGGTTAGGAAGCGCAGCGTTCTGTGATGTCGACAGCGAGCGAAATGGTTGGACGGCTCTTGATAAAGTGGTAAAGTTGCGACAGAAGCCTAAACTGGTGTTTGGATTATGATTGATATATCAATTATACTGTTTTTGAAGTTAGAATACTTATGAGAGTAATTGTAAAAAATCATACGTACAACGACGAAACATATGCAGACAATAGGAACAACAGCCCTGCGTCAGGTCACACACCGAAGTAACGATAGAGGCAACAGCAGCAAAACACTCAATACAGCGATGGTGCTCACAGCAGGTCACATGAGGCAGCGGGGAAGCTTCCTTCCACTCCGTGGGGACACATTTTGTGAATGGAACTCACTTTTCTAAATACTTTAGTTATCCAAAAATATATCATTATGCTCTGCTAAGAAATGCTATATATGAAATGAACAAATAAATCATGTGATTTATCTCATTTATCTACCATTGGTTATAGTAAGAAGTTCAAATGAAGAACATTTACTAGAATTTATGTAAGTTTACAATGTTTCATGAATAATATACGTTATTTGCAAACGGGCGTCATGTGAAGTGTGGTGCCCTAGGTGTTACCTTTAAGTGTGTGTAATTTAAACAGATTTTTGAAGCCCAGAAGGGCTACACGATTACCAAGCTCTTGCAGTCTGTATGGTAATTTCAACTGATGACGATGATAGTATGGAGACATGGTGTCAGCATGAGAAGTGGTATCATAGTTACCAGCGGTCACATTCATATAATGCTGGAGCTAATTATACCAACACTATTTATAACGTTCATCACATTACACAATGGCACAATAGCAAGTGTAACAAGACGAGATACGATCTTCAAAACTCATGTGACGTGATCAAGTGATAAAAGTGAAAATGGATAGAACTTGAACTTCCAGTTCTATCACTAGAAGTGATAGAACTACAATAGTAACCTTTTCTTTATAAAATCTAAAATTGTCACGATGATTTTTTTTGCATTATTTTAGTTTTCACATTTGAAAATCGTTTTCGCATTCGGGTACATTGACTCACATTTGATTTGCCCAGAATAAATATGAATATGAACTTACACAAGAAACACTATCCTTCAAATTACCACGGATGCAATCACACTCAGAAAGATAGGACATGTGTATGAGTGCTGTGAACCAATTCCTTAAGGCCTTTATATGCCGCTATATTTCGTTGGGTCGGTACATGCTAAGTTGCGCATGTAACTAGAGGCAGACATCACCTGCAGACGTAGTAACTAGTGGCAGACAACACCTGCAGACGCAGTAACTAGTGGCAGACATCACCTGCAGACGCAGTAACTAGTGGCAGACATCACTTGCAGACGTAGTAACTAGTGACAGACAACACCTGCAGACGCAGTAACTAGTGACAGACAACACCTGCAGACGCAGTAACTAGTGGCAGTCAACACCTGCAGACGCGGTAACTAGTGGCAGACATCACTTGAAGACGTAGTAACTAGTGGCAGACAACACCTGCAGACGCAGTAACTAGTGGCAGACATCTCTTGCAGACGTAGTAACTAGTGGCAGACAACACCTGTAGACACAGTAACTAGTGGCAGACATCACTTGCAGACGTAGTAACTAGTGACAGAGAACACCTGCAGACGCAGTAACTAGTGGCAGACAACACCTGCAGACGCGGTAACTAGTGACAGACATCACTTGCAGACGTAGTAACTAGTGGCAGACAACACCTGTAGACACAGTAACTAGTGGCAGACATCACTTGCAGACGAAGTAACTAGTGACAGACAACACCTGCAGACGCAGTAACTAGTGGCAGACAACAACACCTGCAGACGCAGTAACTAGTGGCAGACAACAACACCTGCAGACGCAGTAACTAGTGGCAGACAACAACACCTGCAGACGCAGTAACTAGTGGCAGACAACAACACCTGCAGACGCAGTAACTAGTGGCAGACAACAACACCTGCAGACGCAGTAACTAGTGGCAGACAACACCACCTGCAGACGCAGTAACTAGTGGCAGACAACACCACCTGCAGACGCAGTAACTAGTGGCAGACAACACCACCTGCAGACGCAGTAACTAGTGGCAGACAACACCTCCACACCAACACACACCAACACACACACTACACGCCCCCTCGCCAAGACACAATGGTTGATCTGCCCATTTAGGCGTAATAAATTTATTATCTATTAGACGAGAAGTATGCAAAGAAAGTAAAATTGGTCGTGAATGGTGATATCGACAACTTCACATATGTGGCCAAAACGTGATATCGACTACCAAATATCATGTCAACGATTTATTTGCCTATCGAAATGGCAGAAATAAATTTCACAACTCACCATATAATTTTAATTCTGATTGTCATGAAAAATCATTCGAGTAGTCCATATTCTAAATTTTTCTCAAAGTTTATGACTAACTGAAGAAATTTGCCACAGGCCTCCATGTGTAGAGATATGCCGCCTGCCACCACCGCCAGAAGCGCACCGTTCTGTGAGGTCGGCCGAGCGAAGTCGGTGGGAGGCGATTGTAAATGTAGGGAAGTTGTGATGGAAGCCTTGACTCGTGTTTATATTATGTTTATTGTGTCTATTTTGTTATTTTGTGTATTGTAGGAATGATGAGTAAAATAGAAATTGTTACCCACAACGGTGACAACAAGCAATGACAATCGGGACTATAGCAATGCATTAGATCATACACAGAAGTAACACTAGTAACAACAACAACACATCGATGTTGCCCACAGCGGGGTACATAAGGCAACGACATGTTGTTATTGAGACTACATGCAGTGACATGTTGTTATTGAGACTACATGCAGTGACATGTTGTTATTGAGACTACAGTGACATGTTGTCATTGAGACTACATGCAGTGACATGTTGTTATTGAGACTACAGTGACATGTTGTTATTGAGACTACATGCAGTGACATGTTGTTATTGAGACTACAGTGAAATGTTGTTATTGAGAATACAGTGGACATGTTGTTATTGAGACGACAGTGACATGTTGTTATTGAGACTACAGCGACATGTTGTTATTGAGACTACAGTGACATGTTGTTATTGAGACTACAGTGACATGTTGTTATTGAGACTACAGTGACATGTTGTTATTGAGACTACAGTGACATGTTGTTATTGAGACTACAGTGACATGTTGTTATTGAGACTACAGTGACATGTTGTTATTGAGACTACAGTGGACATGTTATTGAGACTACAGTGACATGTTGTTATTGAGACTACAGTGACATGTTGTTATTGAGACGGCAGTGACATGTTGTTATTGAGACTACAGTGGACATGTTGTTATTGAGACTACAGTGGACATGTTGTTATTGAGACTACAGTGACATGTTGTTATTGAGACTACAGTGGACATGTTGTTATTGAGACTACAGTGACATGTTGTTATTGAGACTACAGTGACATGTTGTTATTGAGACTACAGTGACATGTTGTTATTGAGACTACAGTGGACATGTTGTTATTGAGACTACAGTGACATGTTGTTATTGAGACTACAGTGACATGTTGTTATTGAGACTACATGCAGTGACATGTTGTTATTGAGACTACAGTGACATGTTGTTATTGAGACTACAGTGACATGTTGTTATTGAGACTACAGTGACATGTTGTTATTGAGACTACAGTGGACATGTTGTTATTGAGACGACAGTGACATGTTGTTATTGAGACTACAGTGACATGTTGTTATTGAGACTACAGTGACATGTTGTTATTGAGACTACAGTGGACATGTTGTTATTGAGACTACAGTGACATGTTGTTATTGAGACTACAGTGACATGTTGTTATTGAGACTACAGTGACATGTTGTTATTGAGACTACAGTGGACATGTTATTGAGACTACAGTGACATGTTGTTATTGAGACTACAGTGACATGTTGTTATTGAGACTACAGTGACATGTTGTTATTGAGACTACATGCAGTGACATGTTGTCATTGAGACTACAGTGACATGTTGTTATTGAGACTACAGTGACATGTTGTTATTGAGACTACAGTGACATGTTGTTATTGAGACTACATGCAGTGACATGTTGTTATTGAGACTACAGTGGACATGTTGTTATTGAGACTACAGTGACATGTTGTTATTGAGACTACATGCAGTGACATGTTGTTATTGAGACTACAGTGGACATGTTGTTATTGAGACTACAGTGACATGTTGTTATTGAGACTACAGTGACATGTTGTTATTGAGACTACAATAGACATGCTCACCTAGACTACAATAGACATGCTCACCTAGACTACAATAGACATGCTCACCTAGACTACAATAAACATGCTCACCTAGACTACAATAGACATGCTCACCTAGACCACAATAGACATGCTCACCTAGACTACAATAGACATGCTCACCTAGACTACAATAGACATGCTCACCTAGACTACAATAAACATGCTCACCTAGACTACAATAGACATGCTCACCTAGACCACAATAGACATGCTCACCTAGACTGCAATAGACATGCTCACCTAGACTACAATAGACATGCTCACCTAGACCACAATAGACATGCTCACCTAGACTACAATAGACATGCTCACCTAGACTACAATAGACATGCTCACCTAGACCACAATAGACATGCTCACCTAGCCTACAATAGACATGCTCATCTAGACTACAATAGACATGCTCACCTAGACTACAATAAACATGCTCACCTAGACTACAATAGACATGCTCACCTAGACCACAATAGACATGCTCACCTAGACTACAATAGACATGCTCACCTAGACTACAATAGACATGCTCACCTAGACTACAATAAACATGCTCACCTAGACTACAATAGACATGCTCACCTAGACTACAATAGACATGCTCACCTAGACCACAATAGACATGCTCACCTAGACTGCAATAGACATGCTCACCTAGACTACAATAGACATGCTCACCTAGACCACAATAGACATGCTCACCTAGACTACAATAGACATGCTCACCTAGACCACAATAGACATGCTCACCTAGACTACAATAGACATGCTCACCTAGACTACAATAGACATGCTCACCTAGACTACAATAAACATGCTCACCTAGACTACAATAGACATGCTCACCTAGACCACAATAGACATGCTCACCTAGACTGCAATAGACATGCTCACCTAGACTACAATAGACATGCTCACCTAGACCACAATAGACATGCTCACCTAGACTACAATAGACATGCTCACCTAGACTACAATAGACATGCTCACCTAGACCACAATAGACATGCTCACCTAGCCTACAATAGACATGCTCATCTAGACTACAATAGACATGCTCACCTAGACTACAATAGACATGCTCACCTAGACCACAATAGACATGCTCACCTAGACTGCAATAGACATGCTCACCTAGACTACAATAGACATGCTCACCTAGACCACAATAGACATGCTCACCTAGACTACAATAGACATGCTCACCTAGACTACAATAGACGTGCTCACCTAGACTACAATAGACATGCTCACCTAGACTACAATAGACATGCTCACCTAGACCACAATAGACCTGCTCACCTAGACTACAATAGACATGCTCACCTAGACTACAATAGACATGCTCACCTAGAAAACAATAGACATGCTCACCTAGACTACAATAAACATGATCATTTAGACTACAATAGACATGCTCACCTAGACTACAATAGACATGCTCA
The DNA here is from genome assembly GCA_030386875.1 of Morinoia aosen. Taxonomy (NCBI): domain Eukaryota; kingdom Metazoa; phylum Arthropoda; class Malacostraca; order Amphipoda; family Talitridae; genus Morinoia; species Morinoia aosen. Next base: position 112,487,719 of record CM059576.1, read on the forward strand.
CCTAGACCACAATAGACATGCTCACCTAGACTGCAATAGACATGCTCACCTAGACTACAATAGACATGCTCACCTAGACTACAATAGACATGCTCACCTAGAAAACAATAGACATGCTCACCTAGACTACAATAAACATGATCATTTAGACTACAATAAACATGCTCACCTAGACTACAATAGACATGCTCACCTAGACCACAATAGACATGCTCACCTAGACTGCAATAGACATGCTCACCTAGACTACAATAGACATGCTCACCTAGACCACAATAGACATGCTCACCTAGACTACAATAGACATGCTCACCTAGACTACAATAGACATGCTCACCTAGACCACAATAGACATGCTCACCTAGCCTACAATAGACATGCTCATCTAGACTACAATAGACATGCTCACCTAGACTACAATAGACATGCTCACCTAGACCACAATAGACATGCTCACCTAGACTGCAATAGACATGCTCACCTAGACTACAATAGACATGCTCACCTAGACCACAATAGACATGCTCACCTAGACTACAATAGACATGCTCACCTAGACTACAATAGACGTGCTCACCTAGACTACAATAGACATGCTCACCTAGACTACAATAGACATGCTCACCTAGACCACAATAGACATGCTCACCTAGACTACAATAGACATGCTCACCTAGACTACAATAGACATGCTCACCTAGAAAACAATAGACATGCTCACCTAGACTACAATAAACATGATCATTTAGACTACAATAGACATCCGTGACAGGATGTGCATGAAATGATTGACAACACAATCACCAGCGATCACATTCATATAATGCTGGAGCTAATTATACCAATACTATTTATAACGTTCATCACATTACACAATGACAGCAATGGCGCAATAGCGAGTGTAATTCGACGGGAAATAAATTGCAAAACTCTCATCAAACGTTAGTGAAAACAAAAGTCGAAAAAAGCACGAAAAATAGCGTAGTTACCGAATTTCTATTTTGAGATCAATTTTCTCAACAGATTTTAATTTCCAATTTTTTTGAAGTTAATTTCGTTTCAAAAATTATTGCTGTTGGCGAATTTATATAAATTTGGGAATTTAGTCTTATTTTCAGACCAAAACGAATATTTTCTTAGCCTGATGAAAACATAGTTCAAAAATTAACCCACAACTCACCAAGCTTCATAGCCCAGCCCTAGCACTGTTCAGAAGAATCGCTAAATTAAAAATTTTGAAAGCTGGTAACAGCTGTATGAAGGACAAAGTCATTGAATGATTCATAAGTACCTAATGAAGCCGGACCACACTACGATGTTTCGGTCATCAAATGAAACACGGACATTCGTCATGCCAAACGACCGTTAAGCAAGTCAGGCCACATTACGACTGTGTGTGGCCCTGACTTAGTTCTGTGATGAGCGTCCGACGCTCATCGAATGTAAACAAACCGAAGTAAGTATGCGACATGGACTTTCATAATTTAAAAAACAATAAATAAATTTTAATTGACTGACAGGAACTAAAATAAAAGAGCCTGCAAAACAAGTTCTTTTACACATCTTTCTGTGAATAGCATTCATGAGCAATGCCAAAAAAATTGAAAAAAAAAGTTTTTCATTTATCACACAATCATTCGCGTAAATCATGTTGACATTGTTGGAAATAATGTTAAATTTGTTTGGTAACAGGTTACTTATTTTTTCACTAAACTGCAAGACCTAGCACTGAATTTCATTGCTTTACATTTAGATACCACGACGGCAACAGCTGAGAGCCTTATCTTATATATTTCTTAAGACAAAAATGGCCACAATCATAATTTAGTGTAAACATAACAGCTGCGAAACTTGTCAACACTGTCCGCCATCTTTGTTCTTCGTACGTAGTTCATTTGGTGACTGAAAACCTCTGACGACCTTTCACGAAATGACGAGCATCCATTCATCAAATGATGAGCGAACGGGCCTTCCAGAGTTCATTTGACATACGGAGTTCATTTGACGAACGAACGCGAGGCTAGTGTGGCCCGGCACAAGGTGAGGAGAGTACCTCCGTAGAGTTGTGACGGCAGCCTGGTGCGGCGCTCCGTCTCTGTGACGCTCATAATAAATAATGAGGGCATCTACGGATGCTTTATTTCCAATCAAGCCTGATACATATCACCTTGTACATTGGATTTTCAAATGCCTTATAACTAACGCCAGGACGCCATGACGCTTTCCCCCGGACAAGACCGGTACCCATTTCAGACACCTGGGTATAGTGGGGTATTGTGCTTGGAATTTTTCTCCTATACCCAACAGAGAAAATCGCCACAGCCAGCGCCGAGATTCGACCTCGGGTCCTTGCCGCACGACGGCAGAACCTCTACCACATGGCTATGGCGGCATCATAAGGACGTTCAATGACCGTTTCTGTGATACGAGTTTCACGAGTATAAGAATATTTCAATGGCGGGTGCTGTTGGGATGGATATATTTGTTGGGTGTCCACATCTGGGGGATTTATTGAAGGGAAATATCGAATGCCGTCACATTTGACATGGCGTGCACACCAGTAGTCATAGATATGCTCACTGCTCCCCATACGCTGCTCTGGAGGGACTGTACCTCCCCTGACCTGGGTTTGGTTGCTGTTTTTGCCAACGCTGTCTGGGGTCTGCCTTCTGTCGTGTGAACTTCTGGCGCGTGCCCTGCGGAGGTGGTGCCCTTTGTGATCAGGTGCTCACAACCGAGCCTCCTGAGGGTGGCCAGGTCGTCAGGTGGGGTGGTGCCCTATGTGCTCAGGTGCTCACAACCGAGCGTCCTGAGGGAGGCCAGGGCGTCAGGTGGGGTGGTGCCCTTTGTGCTCAGGTGCACACAACCGAGCCTCCTGAGGGTGGCCAGGTCGTCATGTGGGATGGTGCCCTTTGTGCTCAGGTCCCCACAACCGAGCCTCCTGAGGGTGGCCAGGTCGTCAGGTGTGGTGGAGGTACGTGCAGCTTCAATGCGTCGGTCTAAAGCATGCCGCACACTGTCTCAGAACCGACGCGTCAGATCGGAAACGAAATGTCTGAAAGAAATCGAAAACGAACATTTGTACCTGACAACGCTCACTGCCTCAGATCAGAACCGAAGCGAAGCTTCAGATCGGAACCGAACTGCCTCAGAATTCTTTGAAAGATATTTTTTCCGAAGGTTCTGAAGCGTCTGACGGGCTGCGCATGCGCAGAACGGCTGCTGCGGGTGTGTTTGAGGGGGTTGCCAAGGAGTTCCTTCAATATGCGATAGGAGTTCGCGAAAATTTTCATTGCTCATGCGAAAATATTGGAAGAATTTATTATTGTCTTGCTTTGAATGCGGAAACAATGTTTTGTGTGCCCCTTCGTCCTCTCTTGAACCGCATGTATCGTGCAACCACTTATTTTGCTCCTTTTTATTATTTCTTCCCTCTCTGGGGGATACAAATATTGTGTCTATGGGAATTAGCGCTTCCAGGGGGACTATGTGAGGGCCCGAGCTAAGGGTTAGGTAGGCTTTCTTTTTGTTAAAATAGAATAGGTTTTTATTTTGCTATGGACCATCTTTTTTCGGTTCATTGCTGTCCTGTTTTCAGCACCTGTTTTTACTTTCTTCTTCAACTTTTTCTTGTTTCATGATCTTCTTTCTTAGCTTACTGTTTCTATGCACCTTGGGCATAGATTCCGCGTTTCCTCAACTCCATACTAAATGGTGACTTCATCCTTCCTTTCTTGGAGGATCTTTGTCGTGGTTAAGGGTGGCTAAAACTTTTAATTATGAAAATAATAGTAATAATACTAGTAATAATGATAATTTTTCTTTCTTCTCCTCTTCAGCTTTTAGTTCTAAACAAAGCGCTACTACTTCTTCATCACTGCTGAGCGGTGAGTCACTCATCTTATGTAAACGGAATTAAGGTAATGCTTTAATTATTTTCTATGGTTTTTGAAGAACGCAAAGCGCGATTTTCTTCTGCCAATGCTAACTGAAGACTGGCTATGTCGGTTAAGTTCTGATGGCTTCTGCGCCAGTGTGCGAGCTGAACGTCGTTTCTGTTCTGTTCTGAGGCTTCGGAAGCTTCGGCGGCGGTTCTGTTCTGAAGCAGTGTGCGACAAGCTTTACCTGGCGAGTCGGAGGCTGAGTGGCCGTCCTGAGCTGCCGCACCTGCTGCAGACCTTCAAATATCAATGCGAATTTAACCGTTATTAAAACATTCAAAAGAAGACTACCTTCTTCCTAACATGAATGGCGACAAAATGTGATTTTGTCAATATTTGAACTTTAATTAATCAAGTCCTTTCATTTCCGCCTACTCACAATAGCTACGTTATAAGAACCAAAATACATGCTCAACTGCTCTTACCTTAACTATTTCATCGTTTTCGATAATTTCCGCCATACGGCTGCAAAATTTGTTATGCTTTCTAAAGCGCTGGTGACCCTACGTAGTGTTGTGAGGAAATTAGAAGGGGGTTTGCAATTTTGAATTTTAGAATAAAAAATACGGATATCACTAATTATTTAAAGAAATAACAATGAAATAGGATGAAAAGTTCGACAATCATATTTATTGATTATTATACAGCGTAAAATACTTTTAGCATGTGTAATGAGAATACAAGGTGTGTGATTTGAATATATTCGATTTCATGACTAACTAAAGAAATTTTCGGTTCAGTGTAAAGTTTTTTTTTGAGTTTTTTAAACATCTGTATTTGCATGCACTTTGTAATATCATGATCAAAATTATTTTCCAGTGTATTCATCACTATTATATCTGTGACACATGATCGCATGTTCATGAGATCCGCTAATAAGGAAGGAATTAGAGGGCATATATGGCGCAATGCTAGCGGGGACTATCCCATTTGTTTGTGTGCAGTTCTCATTTTCGTGCCAACAACTTGACCATCCAACGAGGCCCTGGACTCGAGCACGCCAAGTCAGTCACGATCTACTTGTGCCACAACTGTTCGTTATCACCTCAAATGTAGCCAACCCATGCTTTCATACACTCATTGTACCATGTTTGTACTCAGCACTTGGTACACTCATTGTACCAAGTGCTCGCGATAGCCATGTGCTATAGGTTCTGCCGCCGTGCGGCCGGGACCCGGGTTCGAAACTCGGCGCTGGCAGTGGCGATTTTCTCTGTTGGGTATAGGAGAAAAATTCCAAGCACAATACCCCACTCTACCCAGGTGTCTGAAATGGGTACCGGTCTCGACCGGGGGAAAGCGTCATGGCGTCCTGGCGTTAGTTATAAGGCATTTGAAAATCCAATGTACAAGGTGATATGTATCAGGCTTGATTGGAAATAAAGCATCCGTAGATGCCTTCATTATTTATTTAATATTTATTTATTTGTACACAATACCCAACACCATCATTGCAGTCCCTCAAGGGAACACTAATGATATTGTGCGCCTTTGATGAAACTCCCAATCTATCGCAAGCCTTTGTACAATACCGCAACCTTTCAGGTCTGAGGAGAACTTCTGTACAACTATTCCCCAATTGTTCTATTCCATGTTGATATATTCTATGTACACTGCTCTTTGTCTTGAATGTTACGCATTCGACAGCAAATGTAGGAGTAAAGTGAAAACTTGTTTTTTTTTAATATTTTAGTTACCGAGAACAAAACACTGTATGAAAAAAGTCATTTCGATAGACACCGTTTCGAATAAAATATTAATTTCCACATGATCGATCACATGATATGATATTTGATATTTCTTTTGATAAAACATGAAAGATTTTCCACACTTAAAAAATTTCCGGCCCCTATGAGAATCTCAGACGTTATCAGAAGCCGGAGAACTGGATCCACCTCGAATAACGAATGAGTAAAAGCGCTAATGACGAGTGTTGAATTTATTTTCAAAGCCCTCTCAGGGCGGTTATTGGAATTTAACGATATTGTGAAGGCGATGATCGATTGTGATTGTGGAGTGTACTCCCGCAGACGGGTTGATTCAAGCTAAACTAATTTTAAATGACCATTAGTCCGACGAGTGGTAACGGAAATGGTCCCAAAATGGCACTTCATCCCACATTTCATTGACAATTCGCTATCACAATCATTTACCATCTTCTTCAAATAAAATTAAATAGAGTAAAATATCATTCTGAACTAAGTTATAATTTGTATACCCTCGCTAAGCGGAACTTAGAACTGCAACACCAGCCATGCTTTGACCAAAAGCAACACGCGCAGCAGCCGAAGCAACACGCGATAGTCCGCGGCGCAGAAATTCTCGTGTGCATCTTAGGTCGTCCACAGCCCGGTGCGCCTAAACGGAAGGTTGTGGTACTTGGGAAATTGTGTCATGGCGGATATCATAAAAGAAAGAAGAGTTAAATAATTATTATAACGGAGAGAACTTTCATAAAAGAAGAGAGTCAAAAAAATCTTACCTAAAAATAAATAGATGTCACAGGCAGGACAACAGCCCTAATTTGACAACACAGGCAGGACAACAACGATAACTTGACAACACAGGCAGGACAACAACCCTAATTTGACAACACAGGCAGGACAACAACGATAACTTGACAACACAGGCAGGACAACAACCCTAATATGACAACACAGGCAGGACAACAACGATAACTTGACAACACAGGCATGACAACAACGATTATTTGGCAACACAGGCAAGACAACAACCATAACTTGACAACACAGACAGGACAACAACACAAATGTTGTACACCAAACAACACAATACAGACAGGACAACAACACAAATGTTGTACACCAAACAACACAACATTGAATGGCTGAGAAATGATCAGCAAATTTCCTCGGTTATTTGCGTCCACCCAATAAAAAGGTGTGTTTATGTTCATAGAAAATATTTTGAAGGGTAACTGATTTATTATCACAATGATCGTGCAGTTGCCTCATTGGCTGCAGTAAATGTAGATTGCACGTGAAGACTGGTTAACAGGTTAGGTTAACATCGGCATCTTTGGGATGCTTTATTTCCAATCAAGCCTGATACATATGATCTTAGCATTGGTTTTTCAAATGTCTTATAACTAACCCTATATATAGGACATCATGACGGTTCCCCCGTAAAGCCGGTACCCATTTCCGACACCTGGGTTGAGTGGGGTATTGTGCTTGAGCTTTCCCTTATACCCAGCGGGGAAAATCTTCGCGCCAGCGCCGGGATACGAACCCGCGACTTCCAGCATACAAGTCCGATCCCTTAACCGCTGTGCCACGGAGCGCACTTGCGCGTTGACTTGTGCTTTTGTTGCGTGTAACTGTGTTGGCGGCGTGTTGTTGTGCTGTTGTTGTTGTTGTTAGTGGTGTTGTTGTTGTTGTTGTTGTTGTTGTTGTTGTTGCTGTTGGTATTGTTGCTATCAATCTTTTTCTTGAGCTTTTCTGTCGTCAAAACCATTTTGTTCCAACATTTCAAATGGGTATTACGGTACCTATGTGTTATTATCAGTTGAGGATGTTAATGATAAGGTATTTTGAAAACCAATGTTTCAAAATTTCATGTTGAACTTAATTGAAAAAAAAAGTTTTCTTGCCCTTTTTTTTTGTTGGTTTATGAATGATCAAATCTATTAATTGGTCAATTATAATGTTTCAGAGTTTATTTGAAGATGCTTCATTGCAATTTTTGAATACTGCTAAAATGTATTGAATGATACATGTTGTATAGAACAGACCTCTAACGATGCCAAATGTTGAGTTAAGTCATAAAACGCAATCATTTTGTTTTTGAAGCTTCTATGGGCTACGCGAGTGATGAGATCCAACAGAGATGGTGAATGATGAAAATAGAGGTGATGATCGCGTGAAGAAATGGTGATAGCATGAGAAGTGGTATCATAGTTACCAGCGATCACATTCATATAATGCTGGAGCTAATTATACCAATACTATTTATAACGTTCATCACATTACACAATGACAACAATGGCACAATAGCGAGTGTAATTCGACGGGAAATGGTTTACAAAACTCATGTGAGGTGCAGGTGATGTGACGTGATGAATGATGTGAAGACCGGGGAAAAATAAGAATGTTACCGTTCAAAAGTGCAACAGATGCATGTGCCAATGCATAATCATTGATTCACTTTATAGCAAACTTACGCAATGAAACAAAAATAATGAGCTCATTTAACGAAGCATTTAAAATATATACATTTAAATAAGACGAAAAAATATATATTAAGCTATTCTAAAATATATCAACTGCCAAATTAACCCACAATTGATAATATCTATACTCATGAATGTTATACGCGCTTCTTGCCAAAGCTAATACATTTTTAAAGCCATTCATGGCTACGATAAAACATTCGTATAATTATTCTATGTTTATTCGCATTTGTCAGTTGCCACGCGTAACACATCTACAACTCCACAGGGGGTAGGGGAGGGGGTGTTAGGTACTGACTTTATTTAATGACATCTAACGCGTCACACTACGGCAGGTGTCGTGTTCACGCAAGTGTACTATAGTCGTTAACTAACAACTATTGCCACCCTCACCAGCTAATACGCCACACTACGGCAGGTGTTGTGTTCACGCAAGTGTACTATAGTCGTTAACTAACAACTATTACCACCCTCACCAGCTAATACGTCACACTTCGGCAGGTGTCGTGTTCACACAAGTGTACTATAATCGTTAACTAACAACTATTGCCACCCTCACCAGCTAATACTACCTACGGCCAAACGATGCAACTCTGCACACTCAGGCCGCCCGCCCACTGATGCGATGCGACTGGTGCGACGCCTTGCGAAATCGCACGGTTCATTTGTAGCACCGTAGGAATAGCATTGTGTTACCTAACTCACAGGTGGTTGAGGCGAATCGCATCGCATAGAATTGCATCAGTGGGCGGTCGGCCTCAGCCAGGAGCTGCACAGGAACACGGCCGCGTGCTGGCAGACCGACCGCAGCTGGTGTTCGAGGAATCAGGCTTGTCACAACTCTACCGGCAATTCCCTGCAATCAGGTCAGAAGTAAACAGTATAGTGTATGCGAGTCGAACGCGACTCTGAAAAATAAGGAACGCTTGTGGGCAGTTCGAATCCTTGTAGATCAATAATGTATGAACTGGTTGACATCCGTGCCAATTTAACGTGTTTGTTCTTGTAAAATATTACACTATACAAGAAAGATTCTGTTTATGATGAAATTTCAGTTTAACTCTAATTAAAAATAGGTCATTGTTTTAATTTGATCATGATTAAGTAATTTTAATTCGAACGAATTTCTAAACAAACCTCCTTTGTTGAGATTTATGAATTTGGGTGACTGATTTATTTATAAACTTGTGATCAATATGTATAAATGACTTGTTTGCTCCTACTAATGATTGCCAATGAATTGATTCAGTCATAATGTAATTTTTATTTACCAGGTCATAAAATTTTTTTTCAATAATTTGTTGTTTTGAGTTTTCAGAACATTTTGATTAATTTGAGAAATTCATCATGGGCATTTAGAGAGTTATTCCGTCTCCCATCATTGTCATCAGTATTAATTACGGTATTTTTGCAATAGGTATCATTCAACCCAGTTTCTATTAATGTCTTAATGGTAATTATTGAAAATCCTAATTAAATCAGACTGTGAGTCAGAACTTAGTACTCATAAGATAATGCACTTAAAATGTCCTTACGTCCATACAGAGTAAGTTAGAGGTTGGAGCTAAGGGAACCGGAAATGGCCTGGCTAAGTTTGGGTGGGCAAGTTAGGTTAGGAAGCGCAGCGTTCTGTGATGTCGACAGCGAGCGAAATGGTTGGACGGCTCTTGATGAAATTGGAAAGTTGCGATGGAAGCCTAAACTGGTGTTTGGATTACAATTGATATTTCAATTTATTGCTTTTAATTTCACAATAATTATGAGAGTAATCGTAAAATCGTAACGTACAAGGACGAAACAAGTGCAGACAATAGGAACAACAGCCCTGCGTCAGGTCACACACCGAAGTAACGATAGAGGCAACAGCAGCAAAACACTCAATACAGCGATGGTGCTCACAGCAGGTCACATGAGGCAGCGGGGAAGCTTCCTTCCATTCCGTGGGGACACATTTTGTGAATGGAATCACTTTTTATAAATACTTGAGTTATCCAACGAAAAAATTATCTTTGTACTTTAATGTAAAATGCTTTATATGAATTGAAAAAGTTAACAATGCAATCAATTCAATTTTTCAACCATGGGTTATATTTTTAAGTTAGAACAGTGTTTATTTATTAGCATTTATGTTAGTTGATTATATATTATGAATAATAGAAGTTATTTAAAGCCGGATTTTATGCGAATCAGGGCTAGCAGTAAGAAAAGATTTAAGAAAGAAGTAAATGATTTGAAACCCGGAGGGCACATGGATCGGCTAGCAAAATTAAGTTGAATGACAATGCAAATTTAGGAGATGACGGTTTGATGCCATGGCGATAGCATGAGAAGTGGTATCATAGTTACTAGCGATCACATTCATGTAATGCTGGAGCTAATTATACCAATACTATTTATAACGTTCATCACATTACACAATGACAGCAATGGCACAATAGCGAGTGTAATTCGACGAGAAATGATATACAAAACTCCCGTGACGTGCAGGTGGTGTGACGTGATGAGTGACATGGACGTGGGAATCATTGCACACCCACACCCACACACACACACACTCACACACACACACACACACACACTATTTTCTGTTCACTGAAAACTTCACCTTCTAACGAGGCAAATGATACAAATAGAGAATATCCTCATCCGTACATTATAATAAGAGTTGGGAACTATCATTAGTTGCCAATTGAGAATTGTTCTAATCGTATTCAGCCTATTTTTCTTATTGCCTACGATTAATAAAGCTTTTTCTTTATTGAGAACATAAATTGCGCAGAAAAGTATGCGTATAAGCAACTGACAGGTATTGATGTGAGCATGTCTATTGTAGTGCAAATGAGAACGGCTATCGTAACCTGCATCAACACAACCCACTGCCAATAGTTACTGCGTCTACAGGTGTTGTCTGCCGCTAGTTACTGAGTCTGCAGGTGTTGTCTGCCACTAGTTACTGCGTCTGCAGGTGTTGTTTGCCACTAGTTACTGCGTCTGCAGGTGTTGTCTGCCACTAGTTACTGCGTCTGCAGGTGTTGTCTGCCACTAGTTACTGCGTCTGCAGGTGTTGTTTGCCACTAGTTACTGCGTCTGCAGGTGTTGTCTGCCACTAGTTACTGCGTCTGCAAGTGTTGTCTGCCACTAGTTACTGCGTCTGCAGGTGTTGTCTGCCACTAGTTACTGCGTCTGCAGGTGTTGTTTGCCACTAGTTACTGCGTCTGCAGGTGTTGTCTGCCACTAGTTACTGCGTCTGCAGGTGATGTCTGCCACTAGTTACTGCCTCTGCAGGTGTTGTTGATGGTCTGCCACTAGTTTCTGCGTCTGCAGGTGTTGTCTGCCACTAGTTACTGCGTCTTCAGGTGTTGTCTGCCACTAGTTACTGCGTCTGCAGGTGTTGTCTGCCACTAGTTATTGCGTCTGTAAGTGATGTCTACCACTAGTTACTGCGTCTGCAGGTGTTGTCTGCCACTAGTTACTGCGTCTGCAGGTGTTGTTGATGGTCTGCCTCTAGTTTCTGCGTCTGCAGGTGTTGTCTGCCACTAGTTACTGCGTCTGCAGGTGTTGTCTGCCACTAGTTACTGCGTCTGCAGGTGCTGTCTGCCACTAGTTGCTGCGTCTGCAGGTGTTGCCTGCCACTAGTTACTGCGTCTGCAAGTGTTGTCTGCCACTAGTTACTGCGTCTGCAGGTGATGTCTGCCATTAGTTTCTGCGTCTGCAGGTGTTGTCTGCCACTAGTTACTGCGTCTGCAAGTGTTGTCTGCCACTAGTTACTACGTCTTTTGGTGATGTCTGCCACTAGTTACATACGCAACTTAGCATGTACCGACCTAACGAAATATAGCGGCATATAAAGGCCTTAAAGAATTGGTTTACAGCACTCATACACATGTCCTATCTTTCTGGGTGTGATTGCATCCGTGGGAATTTGAGGGCTAGTGTTTCTTATATAAGTTCATATAACTCTTTATTGTGGGGGAATCAAATGTAAGTCAATGTACTCGTACACGAAAAAGAAAATGATTTTCATATGTAAAAACTAAAATAATTTGATAAAAATTGATTGCGAATATTTTAGATTTTCCAAAGAATAGGCAAGTATTGTATTTCTATTAGTTTTCCAGTTCTATCACTGGTACTACCTAACAATACCTATATTGATATAATTCCGATAAAACTTATATCCATTTCCAGTTCTATCACTGGTACTACCTAACAATCCCTATATTAAAAAAATACCCATAAAAGTTATATCCATTTCCAGTTGTATCACTTGATCGCGCCACACCACCTGCACGTCACATGAGTTTTGTAAATCATTTCCCGTCGAATTACACTCGCTATTGTGCCATTGCTGTCATTGTGTAATGTGATGAACGTTATAAATAGTATTGGTATAATTAGCTCCAGCATTATATGAATGTGATCGCTGGTACCTATGATACAACTTCTCATGCCATCACCATGTCTTCAAACCATCATGCCCACTCTTCTTACTAAAATTCAAAGTGCTAAAGCACGTTAATATTTAATTAAGCCGTTCCGGGTTCCCAAATTTTCTATGCTAAACGTCTTATGAGTTACTCTCTCTAATACCGTATGTAGTCTGTTTGCAAAAAACTTATATCATTCTCAAATTGAAATCATCCTTCACCAATTGTAATAAATGATCATTATTCGAATATCAAAATCTCACAAAAGGTAGATAAATAAAATAAATGCCATGATGTATTTTTCATATCATGTAAAGCATTTGTTTATCACAGCAACGAAGAAAATTTTTTGCTGGATAACGCAAGTATTTTGAACAGTGAGTTAAATTCACAAAATATGTCCCCACGGAGTGGAAGGAAGCTTCCCCGCTGCCTCATGTGACCTGCTGTGAGCACCATCGCTGTATTGAGTGTTTTGCTGCTGTTGCCTCTATCGTTACTTCGGTGTGTGACCTGACGCAGGGCTGTTGTTCCTAAAAATCTCTGTAAAACGAAACCACAAGAGGAGGAATTAATACACTAAAGTAGATTACATCAGAACTGGTACATCAGAGATAATAAATACACCAGAAATAATAATACACCAGAACTGGTACACCAGGAATAATAATAATAATAATACACCAGAACTGGTCTTCCTCTTGGGTCCTCCCTACAGTCCTCGTTAGATCTCACACAGAAGAGTGCAATGTTCCAGTCTCCTTAAATGATTTTAAAATCCTGGCCGGTACGTCTTACAGAACAGATCTGCGCCTTCTCGAATCTTTGTATATTTACAAAATGAAACCTGCTCTCAATGACACCCAAAGTGCTTTCCCGCTTCATGTTGCCAATACGTATTTCGGTTGCTCAGCTTTTCCTTCACCTTGTATTATTATTTTTACCGGTGTTCGTGTTTTTCCAAAGTTTAGATTTTTTGTAGATATTACTTCAGTGTATGAATTCCTCCTCTTTTGGTTTCGTTTAACAGAGATTTTTGCTGAAGATGGACAGTTGGTCCGAAACGTTCAGTTTTATTTGATCATTTTTAATAAAAATAACTTACGTGTTGCAATTTTTGCCTTACTTCTTATTAGTCATAATATTTTAATAATTTAGGACAACCAATTGTTTAAATGATTTTTCATGACCTGTAAAATAAAAATTACATAATGATTGAATCAATTCATTTGCAACCTTTAGTATGAACAAACAAGTCATGTTTACAAATTTGACACACATAAAAAAAGGAATTACTCACCCATCACATAAGAAATTTTGATTTTAGGTCAGATTAAGCACTCGTTCAAATTGAAATTATAAAATTGTATTCAAATTAAAACACTTACCTATCTTCGATAGCAATAAACTGACATTCCATGATGAACAGAATCTTTCCAGTATGAAATTTTATTTACAAAAATACATGTGTAATATTAATATGGTCATCAACCAGCAAGGGCACGGTTATGGCAGCTGCCTTAGGTTGTGTCTTATTATTTTTGAGAGTCGTCATGAACTCGCATAGATGAAACTGGTTACCGTTTGGATACGTCCTTGCGGTCGCGAGTAGCAACCTTAAGGGGGTCACTTCGGCATTTCAGTTTTTTCATCTGATTCGTTTGAAATTAGGCCAGTATATGTAGCCTATTAGTTGAATGTAAACTTTTTTCCCTCATGTGACTTTTTCATTTAGGCCTTACTTCTTTTGAAATGACGAAAATGAGTTTTTTGGCACATTTTATGGATATTTCAATGAGTTTTTATGCTAGAACAAAAACCAAGACAGTTTTAGAATCCTTGGAACATTTTAACAAAAGTATGGTATAAAGTTTTTACATATGAAAATTTGTTATGTATTATATATGATCACTAACCAGCACATACAATAATTTTGGGTTTGAGCTTGATGCACAAAAATTATATGTGAAATTGGGAAGAAAGACACAATACTTTTGTTATAAATGTTCAAGGGATTCTAAAACTGTCTTTGTTTTTTCCTAGCATGGAAACTCACCGACTTCTATTCTTTTGAATGTTGAAAATTAGAGGTTTTGGGTATAGGCGAAAAACGAAATTTTTTGTTGAAGTGTAATATAATGGACATTGTATATAATTGAATGCTGTTTTCATTTTCATTTCGATTACCTCCATGCATAACTTCATATTCACACTGTGAATTGTAATCAAATAAATAACAAATTTTCTTAAATAAAAAATTATGAAATTTTATATTTGTAGTCTAATTCATATGAAATTTGACTCATATGTGTAACTTTTGAAAAGAAACACAATTTTTTCTATTCATTTTGTCAAATTAAGGCCTTGGTTTGTGAAAAAATTGGCCCTATTGTACTTTTAATGCCTTCTTATTGATATTTCAAATGAATACAACTAATTGAATTATTATGCTTGAACAAAACCAAAGACAGTTTTAAAATCCTTGTAGCATTGTTAACTAAGTTACGTTTACAAATTTTCCATTGCCCGTTTTGTTTTCTTTTTATATGGGGTCGAAATGGGGTCGAAAATTCAGGACTTTTGGTCCCCTTACTGCCCCGCCCCCCCTCCCTGGGGGGAGGGATCTAGTGTCTGTAGCGCCATAAAATTTTAGGACCGAATAGTCCACCACCTAAGGGTCCTTTTCCAACAACAAAACAACACAAGCCCACCGGACCAAAAGGGGCCTGAGGTGACCCCCTTAACTTGCGTGAACACGAACTTATACCTCCTTAACTTATAGTACACTTGCGTGAATACGAACTTATACCCCCTTAACTCATAGTACACTTGCGTGATCACGAACTTATACCACCTTAACTTATAGTACACCTGCGTGAAAACGAACTTATACCCCCTTAACTTATAGTACACTTGCGTGAACACGAACTTATACCCCCTCAACTTATAGTACACTTGCGTGAACACGAACTTATACCCCCTTAACTTATAGTACACTTGCGTGAACACGAACTTATACCCCTCAACTCATAGTACACTTGCGTGAACACGAACTTATACCCCCTCAACTTATAGTACACTTGCGTGAACACGAACTTATACCCCCCTTAACTTATAGTACACTTGCGTGAACACGAACTTATACCCCCTCAACTTATAGTACACTTGCGTGAATACGAACTTATACCTCCTTATCTTATAGTACACTTGCGTGAACACGAACTTATACCTCCTTATCTTATAGTACACTTGCGTGAACACGAACTTATACCCCCTTAACTCATAGTACACTTGCGTGATCACGAACTTATACAACCTCAACTTATAGTACACCTGCGTGAAAACGAACTTATACCCCCTTAACTTATAGTACACTTGCGTGAACACGAACTTATACCCCCTCAACTTATAGTACACTTGCGTGAACACGAACTTATACCCCCTCAACTTATAGTACACTTGCGCGTACACGAACTTATACCCCCTTAACTTATAGTACACTTGCGTGAACACGAACTTATACCCCCTTAACTTAGAGTACACTTGCGTGGACACGAACTTATACCCCCTTAACTTATAGTACACTTGCGTGAACACGAACTTATACCCCCATAACTTATAGTACACTTGCGTGAACACGAACTTATACCCCCTCAACTTATAGTACACTTGCGTGAACACGAACTTATACCCCCTTAACTTATAGTACACTTGCGTGAACACGAACTTATACCCCCTTAACTTATAGTACACTTGCGTGAACACGAACTTATACCCCCTCGACTTATAGTACACTTGCGTGAACACGAACTTATACCCCCTTAACTTATAGTACACTTGCGTGAACACGAACTTATACCCCCTTAACTTATAGTACACTTGCGTGAACACGAACTTATACCCCCTTAACTTAGAGTACACTTGCGTGAACACCAACTTATACCCCCTTAACTTAGAGTACACTTGCGTGAACACGAACTTATACCCCCTTAACTTATAGTACACTTGCGTGAACACGAACTTATACCCCCTCAACTTATAGTACACTTGCGCGTACACGAACTTATACCCCCTTAACTTATAGTACACCTGCGTGAACACGAACTTATACCCCCTTAACTTAGTGTACACTTGCGTGAACACGAACTTATACCCCCTTAACTTATAGTACACTTGCGTGAACACG
Source organism: Morinoia aosen (assembly GCA_030386875.1). NCBI lineage: Eukaryota > Metazoa > Arthropoda > Malacostraca > Amphipoda > Talitridae > Morinoia > Morinoia aosen. Next base: position 112,504,465 of record CM059576.1, read on the forward strand.
AACTTATACCCCCCTTAACTTATAGTACACTTGCGTGAACACGAACTTATACCCCCATAACTTAGTGTACGCTTGCGTGAACACGAACTTATACCCCCCTTAACTTATAGTACACCTGCGTGAACACGAACTTATACCCCCTTAACTTAGTGTACGCTTGCGGGAACACGAACTTATACCCCCTTAACTTATAGTACACTTGCGTGAACACGAACTTATACCCCCCTTAACTTATAGTACACTTGCGTGAACACGAACTTATAGCCTCTTAACTTATAGTACACTTGCGTGAACACGAACTTATACCCCCCTTAACTTATAGTACACTTGCGTGAACACGAACTTATACCCCCTTAACTTATAGTACACTTGCGTGAACACGAACTTATACCCCCTTAACTTATAGTACACTTGCGTGAACACGAACTTATACCCCCTTAACTTATAGTACACTTGCGTGAACACGAACTTATACCCTCTTAACTTATAGTACACCTGCGTGAACACGAACTTATGCCCCTTAACTTATAGTACACTTGCGTGAACACGAACTTATACCCCCTTAACTTATAGTACACTTGCGTGAACACGAACTTATACCCCCCTTAACTTATAGTACACTTGCGTGAACACGAACTTATACCCTCTTAACTTATAGTACACTTGCGTGAACACGAACTTATACCCCCCTTAACTTATAGTACACCTGCGTGAACACGAACTTATACCCCCTTAACTTAGTGTACGCTTGCGTGAACACGAACTTATACCCCCTTAACTTATAGTACACTTGCGTGAACACGAACTTATACCCCCTTAACTTATAGTACACTTGCGTGAACACGAACTTATACCCCCTTAACTTATAGTACACTTGCGTGAACACGAACTTATACCCCCTTAACTTATAGTACACTTGCGTGGACACGAACATATACCCCCTTAACTTATAGTACACTTGCGTGAACACGAACTTATACCCCTTAACTCATAGTACACTTGCGTGAACACGAACTTATACCCCTTAAACTTATAGTACACTTGCGTGAACACGAACTTATACCCCCTTAACTTATAGTACACTTGCGTGAACACGAACTTATACCCCTTAACTTATAGTACACTTGCGTGAACACGACACCTGCCGTAGTGTGACGTGTTAGCTGTGCAGTAGCAGAATTCCTTCGCTCGGCAACAGACACACTTACATTAAATGTTAGGACAGAGGCTGTGTCGCAACCACAAATGGCTTCACAAATAGTAAATTAACTTTCTATTAAACCCAAACTTGCATTACGAACGAATTTTTCCAGCCCACGCGCTAACAATTATCAAAATATAGTACATTGTCAGGGTTGTGCCTGCGAATTGTGCATGTGAGAACAGCTCAATACTGAGTATTGGATCCTACTTCCAGTGTTGGATACAATTACCGTGTATTGGCTCCCGCGTCATGTATTGGATAATATTCTCGTATTGAAAATTTAGTTCGGCCAATATTGGCCCTAGATTGATTGAGTATTGGGTGCTGGGTTTAATGCTATAAATATTTTTAACAGTAGTAATAATTAAATTAAATATTAAAAATGATTTACACAATTACATTATCAATTTAATTGACTAGTAGAAATTAAATTACTTATCAGTATATTTAATCAATTTTTCACAGGTTTTTACACCAGAATACTCATCTTGCTATTATTTATCTGCATGTTTCAATCATGAATTAAAAAAAATACAATCACAAGTCTAATGTCCAATAACAAATCTAATCACATATACAATCACAAACCAATCACAAATCTACCAATACTCTCAGCACCAATCTATCCCTCGGTCAGCATCCAATACTAAAATAATCTGCTGCCAATATTGCCTGAACTTATTTCCTGTATCAGATCGAAATTATTTTCTTAAGGGGAAAATGTCAGAATATTATCCATAATTGACATGGGAGCCAATACCCAGTGATTGTCTGTCCAATACTGGACGCAAGAGCCAATACCCAGTGATTGTCTGTCCAATACTGGACGCAGGAGCCAATACTCAGTGATTGCCTATCCAATACTGGACGCAGGAGCCAATACTCAGTGATTGTCTGTCCAATACTGGACGCAGGAGCCAATACTCAGTGATTGTCTGTCCAATACTGGACGCAGGAGCTAATACTCAGTGATTGCCTGTCCAATACTGGACGCAGGAGCCAATACTCAGTGATTGTCTATCCAATACTGGACGCAGGAGCCAATACTCAGTGATTGTCTGTCCAATACTGGACGCAGGAGCCAATACTCAGTGATTGTCTGTCCAATACTGGACGCAGGAGCCAATACTCAGTGATTGTCTATCCAATACTGGACGCAGGAACCAATACTCAGTGATTGTCTATCCAATACTGGACGTAGGAGCCAATACTCAGTATTTGACTCTCCCCACATGTACAAGTTACATGTATTTTCGTCCCAAAACTTCTCAACCTGTCATAGCCTTCCGGCCGCAAAATTTGTATTCAAAATATTTTAAATACCAATGGTGGTAATTGTCATCAAACGTGATTGTTGGTGCTTCAAAAACCTATATTAAAATTATATAATTTTGTTTATTTTTAATTCCACAATTGGTGAACAAAACAATATAAAAATATATGAAAACACCCGACTTCGTATATTGAACACTCAAATATTCCTTTTGTTTCAACAATTTATTCATACTCAAGAAACATATTCATTAAATTCAATGAAGTTTTTTCTGGGTGACAATTTTATTTTTATTCCGATCGTAATGCAGGTGTCTGCAGGCCGGAATATTACCATCTAAGAAGTATACAATGAGAAGGATGTGTCTCGATACATCACTTCCCATCTCTTCAGTTAGCCTCCAACATTAAATAGATCTATAATTAGACAATAGCCTTTCTATGAGAGTAATTCATCTCACTGTAGTCTGCTGGTCGCTGTCTGCAAGGCTCGGTCTGCATCTCATACGAGTAGAATAAGACAAAACTGAGCCTAACAACTTAATGAAAAGTTCATTTTACATAATATTTACATCTTATTGTACCTTACCGCTGCTTTACACAGGGTTCATGCGATATTGTACCTTACTGCTGCTTTACACAGGGTTCATGCGATATTGTTCCTTACTGCTGCTTTACACAGGGTTCATGCGATATTGTACCTTACTGCTGCTTTACACAGGGTTCATGCGATATTGTACCTTACCGCTGCTTTACACAGGGTTCATGCGATATTGTACCTTACTGCTGCTTTACACAGGGTTCATGTGATATTGTACCTTACTGCTGCTTTACACAGGGTTCATGCGATATTGTACCTTACTGCTGCTTTACACAGGGTTCATACGATATTGTACCTTACTGCTGCTTTACACAGGGTTCATGCGATATTGTACCTTACTGCTGCTTTACACAGGGTTCATGCGATATTGTACCTTACTGCTGCTTTACACAGGGTTCATGCGATATTGTACCTTACCGCTGCTTTACACAGGGTTCATGCGATATTGTACCTTACTGCTGCTTTACACAGGGTTCATGCGATATTGTACCTTACTGCTGCTTTACACAGGGTTCATGCGATATTGTACCTTACTGCTGCTTTACACAGGGTTCATACGATATTGTACCTTACTGCTGCTTTACACAGGGTTCATGCGATATTGTACCTTACTGCTGCTTTACACAGGGTTCATGCGATATTGTACCTTACTGCTGCTTTACACAGGGTTCATGCGATATTGTACCTTACCGCTGCTTTACACAGGGTTCATGCGATATTGTACCTTACTGCTGCTTTACACAGGGTTCATGCGATATTGTACCTTACTGCTGCTTTACACAGGGTTCATGCGATATTGTACCTTACTGCTGCTTTACACAGGGTTCATGCGATATTGTACCTTACTGCTGCTTTACAAAGGGTTCATGCGATATTACTTCCTCTGCCTTAATTACCAATAATACCATACTAATTATATGATACACCTATCAACAAAGTTACACACATCACTTAACACAAATTGCACTAACTCTAATCCATCCTCTCATCACGCGGCCTGGTACACAGTGAATAAAATAAAACCATTTATACATGAAATAAGAAAATATGCGCTGCGTGAACGCTGATAGTTCAGCCAATAGTTGCTGTTGTGTTTGTTCGATGGTTAACTTAATTGCCTGCATCGAAATTACCTTAACCCTAACCTTACTCTCCTTACTCCCTTAACCTTAATCTAATTACTTCAATTATCTTAACCTTAACCTTATTTACCTAAATTACCTTAACCTTACTTGCCTATTTCAGGACCATCGATAACTCTGAAAAATGATTAATCTAAATGAAAATGACTATTGTAGTCTAAATGAACATGTCTATTGTAGTCTAAATGAGCATGTCAACTGTAATGTTGATCAGCATGTCTCCTGCAGCACAAATCAACACATCTACAGGAGCACACACCAACACAATAACACACCTACACGCCCCCTTCACAGATCAGCAAGTGCGTCTCGTACACAACACACTGGTCCATCTTGTTCAGCTGCCGTGTGCCCTACTGGGCTGTAAAAATTAGGCATTTTGTCGAAATAAGCCTAACCACTTTGAAAGTAGGCGACATTCCAAGCATATATTGTTTCTTTCGAATATAGAATTCACAGATGAAACGAAATTTCGTGAATGGCGGTTTATCATTCATGTGTTATTCAAAATTATTAAAATTGTTTACTGTGATACATCACGTTTATATTTTTGCTTTTTTGAAGCGATGTCTGCCAAACTTACGATATCTGGTGAGTACTCGTTTTTCTTCGGTAACTAAATTATTAAAAAAAGCAAGATTTTTCAATAATCCCACATTTGCTACTGAATGTTAGGCAGCGCAACATTCAAGACAAAGAGCAGTGTACATGGAATATATCAACATGGAATAGAACAATTGGGGAATAGTTGTACAGAAGTTCTCCTCAGACCTGAAAGGTTGCGGGATTGTACAAAGGCTTGCGATAGATTGGGAGTTTCATCAAAGGCGTACAATATCATTAGTGTTCCCTTGAGGGACTACAATGATGGTGTTGAGTATTGTGTACAAACTTGGTACAATGAGTGTATGAAAGCATGGGTTGGCTACATTTGAGGTGATAACGAACAGTTGTGGCACAAGTAGATCGTGACTGACCAGGCGTGCTCGAGTCCAGGGCCTCGTTGGATGGTCAAGATGTTGGCACGGAAATGAGAACTGCACACAAACAAATGGGATAGTCCCCGCTAATTACTGCGGTGGCAGGTGTGTTCACGGAAATTGTTTTGTGGTCGTAACTGACAACTATTACCACCATCACCAGCCAACATGTCACATTACCTGCTGTCAAACGATGCAATTTTGTACACTCAGGCAGGAGCTGCACAGGAAAATAGCGGCGTGCTGGCAGCAACCGACTGCAGCTGTGTTCAGGGTGTCTGGTAAGTCGCAACTCAACCGACCATTTCAGTACCTCCTCTACCTGTATTATACGTCACTGCTTTCGACTGCAAACAGCTCCAAGTATCTGAGTCAACGTAACCTATGCGAGTCGATGTCGACCCTCAAAATTAGTTTAAATTCTACGAATAAGAATTGACTCAATGGCACAGTAGTGCGCGCTTGTTAATCTCCAAATGGAATTATCGTATGTATTGTTGGAAAATATGGCGCTATTCGTGAAAGATTCTGTTTCTCATTAAATGTCAGTTTGTCACTAATTGAAGATGAATAATTTTTTTTATTCTGATATATTTCCGCCATTTACATTTGAACGAATATTTAATTATTCCTGAATTAGGAAAACAAATTCTTTTCGGTGACAAATTCATTTTTTCTTGTTTTTCAAAATTGAAGAAATGACTTATGTGCTCCTATCAATAATTATTGCACATTAATTAATTCAACTATTATCTAATTTTCATTTTGAAGGTCATGAAAAATCATTTCAATAATTTGTTGTCATAAGTTTTAAAAATATTATGATAACTTGAAAATATTCAATGCAAGCATTTAGAGAGTTATTCTGTCATCATCATTAATATCAGTGTTAATTACGTTATTTTTGTAATAGGTTTTACTCAGCCCAGTTTCCATTATTGTCTTAATGTTAATTATTAAAAATCATAAATAAATTAGACGGTGGGTTTAAACTTAGTACTCATAAAATAATGTAGGTAAAATGTCCTTACGTCCATACAGAGTAAGTTAGAGGTTGGAGCTGAGCGGACCGGTAACGGCCTGGCTAAGTTTGGGTGGGCAGGTTAGGTTAGGAAGCGCAGCGTTCTGTGATGTCGACAGCGAGCGAAATGGTTGGACGGCTCTTGATAAAGTGGGAAAGTTGCGATGGAAGCCTGAACTGGTGTTTGGATTACTATCAATATTTCAATCTATTGCTTTTAATATCACAATTATTGTGAGAGTTATCATAAAATCGTACGTACAACGCCGAAACAAGTGCAGACAATAGGAACAATAGCCCTGCGTCAGGTCACACACCGAAGTAACGATAGAGGCAACAGCAGCAAAACACTCAATACAGCGATGGTGCTCACAGCAGGTCACATGAGGCAGCGGGGAAGCTTCCTTCCACTCCGTGGGGACACATTTTGTGGATGTAACTAACTTTTCTAAATACTTGAGCTATCCAATAAATTTCAATGTTTTTTCGATGTGATAAAAAATAGTGTATATGGAATGAACAAATAATTAATGTGATTTATCTCATTTTTCTACTATTTTTTATAGTTTGAAATTCGAATAAAAAATATTTATTAGAATTGATGAAAGTTAACTACATTTTATGAATAGTATACGTTATTTGCAAAGGGAGTTCATGCGAAACGTTAAGATAAGGTTCTTAACGTCATGTGTCCGTTGACGTATATATTTTTGAAGCCCGGTGGGGCTGAACGATTAGCGAGCTATTGCAGTCTGACTGGAAATTATGCTGTGGTGATGATGGTATGAAGACATGGTGATAGCATGAGAAATGGAATCATAGTTACCAGCGATCACATTCATATAATGCTGGAGCTAATTATGCCAATACTATTTATAACGTTCATCACATTACACAATGACAGCAATGGCACAATAGCAAGTGTAATTCGACGGGAAATGATTTACAAAACTCACTTGACCTGCAGGTGGTGTGACGTGATGAGCGACATGGACGTGGGAATCATTGCACACACACACACACACACGCACACACACACACACGCACTCACACTCTCTTACTTCTGTTCAGTGAAAACTTCACCATTTAACTAGGCAAATGATAAATATACAGAATGTCCTCATCCGTGGATTATGATGAGGAGTTGGGAACTATCATTGGTTCCCAGTTGAGAATTATTCTAATCGTATTCAGCCTATTTTTCTTATGGCCTACGATTAATGAAGCTTTTTCTTCATTGAGAACATAAACTATGTAGAAAACTCTTGGTGCGCTAGAAGCACTTAACAGGTATTGGTATTAGCACGTCTATTGTAGTCCAAATGAGAACGGCTACCGTAATATGCATCAACACAACCCACCTCCCCCATGTGCAGTCGTATCCTGGCTACACGTGGTGACTCCAGCGGGTCCTCCGCATGACGCACCGAAGGATCCAACGTCGAGAGAATGTTTCAGTTAAGCTGCGTTTACACCAAGGAGGTTTAAGAATGGAGGCGGCATCAGCGCTCTAAAGTGAAGCCAATTTTCGGTAGCTGTAGGGTGTACCGGCACACACACGGAGATGGGGCTCAGTGCGTGTCAGACACTCAGCGTGACAGGGCGCCGCTATCCACGCTGCGGTCAAGGACGAGTTTCCTCAATATGAGTTTCTTTATCATTCAGCGAGGACGCAATTGAAATATATGCCTAAGAAAAAAACGTATAGCACAGAGTAGCGCAAGTCTGCCATTTAACAGCGCGGTCTTCAGTCGCTGATGATGGAGGTGGTGCTACCCCTCCACTGCAACACCACCTCCACACAGGGACCTAATGCCGGGTGGGCGGGGCTTGGGACGGCAGAAGTGGCTTCACTCGCTTGACTGGCAAAAGATAGGGATGCCGGTTCCATGTATCCAACTTCCTTGGTTTACACGGAGGGTGACTTCCCCTGGGCAACGCCCTCTCTCCCTCCCCGCCTCTTCAAAAACCCCCAATCCCCCGGTCTAACGCCTCCCACTACTACCCCATGCGTGTCGACGCTGCTGCCCCACATGCTGAGCCTGGGACTGCCTGTGGAACGACGGAGAGACAGTGCGCTCCAGACAGTCTTGAGGGTAGGATGTATGTCTTGGCTGCTCTGTCGTCATGTTCTCATGCGTAATCTCAATCCAAAAAGTCTCTCCTGATCTGGAAAAGTGGCTGAAGGCTAAAGCTTTCACATTGATAAATTTATTGAAAGCAAAGCGTCAGTCTGATTGTATTTATTACGGTTGTAAATATAATTTTTTTATCAAGAACTATCGCTGAAATGATCTGTAGCTGAAATGATTTTCGATCTAAATTCAAAAGTAATTACCTCTAACAATAGTAACACAAATTGTTCGCTGTCATGCTATTATTAACACAAGATGGCTCGTGATAGGACTTAGACTGATATAATTTTTTTACTTATTTCTATTTCCTTTTATCAGACTCTATCGCGCATATTTCATTTATTTTGGTCTCTATATACATCTGCTGGGCAAGTTATATTTCGTTATTCCTTAGTTTGGGCATTAACAATAACGTCATAAAAGAAGCTATATCTGCGCGAAGTCTTATTGATTTGCCTCCATTCCTTATTCAACCAATTGACACATTCGTTTCTGCCAAGCACTTGGCCTTCGTTTAAGAAGTAATTCTTGAATTCTCCACGAATACGTTGGTATCTTATGCCGGCCTCCGTGAAATAGTTTACAGGTTAAAAATAGCATCTTCTTTTTTGCACGTACCTTGAATTACATTTCGACATCCTCACTCAGTCACTGTTATCTCCAGGGTTGCCGATTTTTTTCTGATTGAATAAAACCTCCATGAAAACGTACCAAAAATTGTTAAAGTGTACCAAATATATTAAACTAGCAATAAAACGAAAATTTTAAGGCTTTACCTACTTTTCCTGTTTGGATGAAATTTTTTCCTCCTCTTCTTCCTTCATCTGCCAACTTTATTTATTTAATTTGTTGACTAAGCTACCGTGATGGTTCCAATTTGTGCAATCTATGTTCTCTAACGTAAATTTTGATCGCATTCGTGCATTTAGTCTTGCTCATTTTAACGAAATCCTGTTTTTTCTTTTTATGTAGTTAAGGTCAAAAAATTCTCTAGCTGCAGCAAAATAAAGCGGTATTGACAAAAGCTGTAATTTACTAGGGAAGCAGCGAGTAACAAAGCTGCGTACCAGAATTTTTCAGACACAATTTCTGTCTTGAAAGGAGCATCTTAAACAAACAGTTCTCGCCACTTCATCTTTATCTTTTCATGCTGCTCTTCTTTCACGAAATTGGAGAAATGCATTGAATATGGTGTTATTGAATTACATTTATTAAGATCTTTCAATCCAAACTCTTCTAGTTTTTTGGTACATATTTTGTTGACATTTCTCAGGAGAATGCTTTCTGCAGCAGTACCAAAATAAATCTCATTTATATTGACATAGTTTGAGGGGTTGCCTACATTTATTTTGCAATTATTGTCATTCGAAATCAATAGATCCCTTTTTATGAAGTTGCCCATAATAAAATTCTCACTCCAGAAAAAATAAAATTCATATTTGTAAGGGGAACTTGTACATTTCCTGAACGCACCAATTTCGGCACCCTGGGCATCTCACCCTCCGTCTAAACGCAAGTGGGGAAGCTTGAGCGGGTGAGAGGGGTGGGGTGGGGGCGTCACCCTGGGGAAGTCACCCTCCGTGTTAACCCAGCTTTAGTGAATCTAATAGCCAGTCCAGGGTTTGAATTAATACATACTTATTTTCTAATATTTTAACAGCTCGAAGGTTTCATCACATCGAATTTGTGTATTAAAGTTACAAATAGTTTTCATCAAACCAAGTCGAATAACTTTTTTTGTGTAAAAAATCTATTGTTTTCGTTGTAATTAGTAAAAAAGACTTGAAAATTTGTTTCATGCTCATAATTTTTCATGTATTGAATCCAATTTGGGAGTACTTTGCTATTTTGCAGAATTTCATCCCACGATAACTGTAGTATTTTGAGGAAAATGTTCGATTCAATTGTCATCTATTAATTCAATAGAAAAAAGCTCTGACGTTGCCTTATGTACCCCGTCGTGGACAACATCTATGTGTTGTTGTTGTTACTAGTGTTACTTTCTACAGCTTGTTGTGCTGCTATTCTTCCTACCGCCATTACGCGTCATCGCGGTAGACGACGACTTACACTTACTATGATCATTGTTTCATTACTACTGGTGTACACAGCCAGTCAAAAATGACGGGATCCTATATTTCCTTTGAACAAATCCTCCACACATATTGGCCGGATGGCGTGCAGACCTCATTCATAAATACACTAGTCACTAATCGAACACCTAAAATATAAAACAGAAGTTGTGCTTGAATAATCAAAATTCAGAATCATGATTCCAATAAAATATATTATGACAATAAGGTATATATTTTGAGAACATGAATATGGACAATAATATATTCTCAAACGTTACTTTCATTTATTATGGTAGGTAATTTAGCGTGGGTAATGACGATTCATGTTTAATGGAGTTGGTTGATATTTAGCATTCGAATAAAATTTTAAAGCGTGTTGGACGGTAGTGATGTTCTGATGAAAAAATGATCATGTCTCCCAAAGTCACAGAGGAAAAAAGATGCCAAAATTTGAAACATGTGCAGGTTTAAAGCTATATCAATTTAGATATAATACTTAAAACAAACTGCCAAACTTTCTTTACTGATGCTGTAGACATAACATTCACTTAACAATATTAGGAATATCTTTTCTGCAAAGCAGTTTAATTATGAAGGTAATAGCAAAGAAAAATTTTAAAATCATATTTATGAAACGTTTCAAGCCTCAGCTCATCATCAGTCATACTCTGTAAAAAAAAATACACCCATTGAATAAAATACAAAAAATTGACAAAAAATTGTTCTTCAAGAATTCAAAAATGGTGCCTAAATAAAACAATGACATTACCTAAAAAAGCAGATGAAACTAAATAACAGAATTTTACTTTCGAGTATCGTACACACGAGTTAAAACGGAGAAAATTTTCATAGGAGTACAACATAAAAGCCGGAACGGTCGTAAGGAAAATTAACTAGCTAAAATAAAATTCTATCAAAGGGAGAAGAAGAGGGGAATAAGGGAGAGAGAAAGAAAGAGAGGAAAAAGGAAAACAAGAAAACAGAGAAGAGGAGGTACGAAGAGAAAAATAAATAAATATATTTCTTCCAAAGACTAGTAAAAATTGAATCGAATGTGAGTATTGCTGCACTACTAGCTTCCTATAATTTTTAAGGGGTAAGCACTTTGCATATCATTCAGGGCCGGCTTCAATTTGTGAATATACAGAGACTCCAACATGCACAGCTCACTAGGATTTGATGCATAGTCCACAATTTTAAACTGGTCGTTACTGATAATTTGTTCACAGGGACCTATACAATGCTGCCTTATGTTAGAATGGGAAGGTGTTCCTAGTGGGCGTCCCGTACGATGACTTCTTCCGGCATGCTCCGTTTTAATTTTCTCCGTTTTAACTCGTGTGTACGATACTCGAAAGTAAAATTCTGTTATTTAGTTTCATCTGCTTTTTTAGGTAATGTCATTGTTTTATTTAGGCACCATTTTTGAATTCTTGAAGAACAATTTTTTGTCAATTTTTTGTATTTTATTCAATGGGTGTATTTTGTTTTTACAGAGTATGACTGATGATGAGCTGAGGCTTGAAACGTTTCATAAATATGATTTTAAAATTTTTCTTTGCTATTACCTTCATAACATTCACTTTTTGTGCCCGCATCGAGCAAAAATCAACTGCGTGTTCATCATTAGAACAATAATGGAAACTGGTCCGAATAAAACCTATTGCAAAAATAACGTAATTAACACTGACGGCAATGATGGGAGACGGAATAACTCTCTAAATGTTTGCATTGAATTTCTTAAGTTAGTCGTGATATTTTAGTAATTTAGGACAACCAATTATTGAAATGATTTTTCATGACCTGTAAAATAGAAATTACATAATGATTGAATCAATTCATTTGCAATCATTAATAGGAGCAAACAAGAAATTAATACAAAAATGTGAACATTGAAAAAATAATTAGTCACCCATCAAAAATTTCAAAGTTTCTTTAGGATTGAATTAATACTCGTTTAAATTGAAATTATTGAATTATATCAAAATAAAAACATTGATCTATCTCTGATTAGTGATAAACTGACATACTATAGAAAAAAGAATCATTCCCGAATGGAATCAAATTTTACAAAAAAACAACCTAGGCTATGTTAAATTGACATGGTTTTCAACCAGCGAGAGAGAGAAATACCCAACCATACAAACCCTGACGGGTAATTAACTTCTACCACCCTCAAACTACCTACAAAAAATTACCCCCTAACACTAGCATCATATGCGCAAAGCGCATCTCTATCAGTTTCCTATCCATCCTTTTCCGTTTCACCCCTTCTCTTCCCGACACACTCTGCGTCAAACCCTATCTCCGTCTTTTCTATAAGCATCGAACACACACACACATTTGTTAGGAGACCTTCGTCCATTATCAAGCTGGAATCTTTTTGAGAGTCTATGTAGACTCGCATAGATTATATTGTATCACCTGTGGTAAAGTTTAACATAGGTTAAATATTTAAGTACCATCATGAACACAATTTTCAAAATGATTTAGTTATCAAACAAAAATCTTTTAAATCTGTTTTTGAATTTTTATTTGATTACTGCTTCAAATAATAGGGAAATTTCCGAATGACTTATCATTACATGACAAAGACCTTGATAGGTTTTTCAATAAAATTTGAGGGATTATCGCAATTTTAAGAATTGAATTGGGTAGGAGAATTATATTAGTTGTCTGGGACCGGAACTAATGAGACTTGGAACTGAAGTATCGGCGTAAGAAATAATAAATTACCTGTTATTTTTGGACCTCAAGCGGTCACACGATGAGCTACCTATAGTTGATCGTTATGATGGTCCATGATGCGCACCTGTTGGGGGCATAGCTGCGGAGGGGGATTGTTACGTTGGTGTGTACTCCTATCGGCATGTTGATTTAGACTACGGTAGACATGATTCAAACTACAATAGACATGCTCATTTAGACAACAATAGACACGATGATTTAGTCTAGAATAGACTTGTTGTTTTAGACTATAATAGACATGCTCATTTAGACTGCAATAGACAAGCTCAATTAGACTACAATAGACATGCTCATTCAGACTACAATAGACATGCTCATTTAGCCTACAATAGACATGCTCATTTAGACTACAATAGACATGCTCATTTAGACTACAATAGACATGCTCATTTAGACTACAATAGACATGCTTATTCAGACTACAATAGACATGCTCATTTAGACTACAATAGACATGCTCATTCAGACTACAATAGACATGCTCATTTAGACTACAATAGACATGCTCATTTAGACTACAATAGACATGCTCATTTAGACTACAATAGACATGCTTATTCAGACTACAATAGACATGCTCATTTAGACTACAATAGACATGCTCATTTAGACTACAATAGACATGCTCATTTAGACTACAATAGACATGCCTGACAAGAGATGCAGGAAATAAATGACACCATAATCACCAGCGATCACATTCATATAATGCTGGAGCTAATTATACCAATACTATTTATAACGTTCATCACATTACACAATGACAACAATGGCACAATAGCAAGTGTAATTTGACTAGAAATAAATTGCAAAACTCTCATTAAACGTTAGTGACGACAAACGTCAGAAAAAGCACGAAAAATAGCGTAGTTACCGAACGTTTTTTCGAAAAGCGTTTTCTCTACTGATTTGAATTTCCAATTTTCTGGAAAATAATTTTGTGCTAAAAAAATTAGCTGTTGACTAATTTATAAAGACTTTCTAAAATTTTCTATTTTCAGACCATGAAAAATATTTTCTAACCCTTATGAAAACTTAGTTCAAAAATTAACCCATAGTTCATCGAACCTCAATTCCAACCTATCCTGTTTACGCCGAAGTTTACTAAATATTCTAATTTTTTTAGCCTGCTTAGGCTGCATGTGGAACTCTGTCGCAGAGCTTTGGTGATGTATCGAAAGTGACGCAAGTGTAGCCCGAAGTTGACGAGAGTACCTCCGTGGAGTTATGGTCGCAGCCAGGTGCGGCACTTCGTCTCTGTGACGCTCAATGAGCATATCTGTGATTCGAGTACAAGAATATTTTAATGGCGGGTACTGTTGGCATGGATATATTTGTTGGGCATCCACATCTGGAGGATTTATTGAAGGGAAATATCGAATGCCATCACATTTGACATGCCGTGCACACCAGTAGTCATAGATATGCTCACTGCTCCCCATACGCAGCTCTGGAGGGACTGTACCTCCCCTGACCTGGGTTTGGCTGCTGTTTTTGCCAACGCTGTCTGGGGTCTGCCTTTTGTCGTGTGAACTTCGGGGCCGTGCCCTGCGGAGGTGGTGCCCTTTGTGCTCAGGTGCTCACAACCGAGCCTCCTGAGGGTGGTCAGGTGGGGTGGTGCCCTTTGTGCTCAGGTCCTCACAACCGAGCCTCCTGAGGGTGGCCAGGTCGTCAGGTGGGGTGGTGCCCTTTGTGCTCAGGTCCTCACAACCGAGCCTCCTGAGGGTGGCCAGGTCGTCAGGTGGGGTGGTGCCCTTTGTGCTCAGGTCCCCACAACCGAGCCTCCTGAGGGTGGCCAGGTCGTCAGGTGGGGGGGAGGGACGTGCGGCTTCAATGCGTCGGTCTCACCTGGCGAGTCGGAGGCTGAGTGGCCGTCCTGAGCTGCCGCACCTGCTGCACACCTGCAAATGTCTATGCGAATTTAACCGTTATTAAAACATTCAAAAGAAGACTACCTTCTTCCTAACATGAATGGCGACAAAATGTGATTTTGTCAATATTTGAACTTTAATTAATCAAGTCCTTTCATTTCCGACTAATCACAATAGCTACGTTATATGAATCGAAATACATGCTCAACTTCTCTTACCTTCACTATTATATCGTTTTCGTTATTTCCGCCATACGGCTGCAAAATATTTTATGCTTTAAGGCCACCATCCCAGGCCCTTGCCAGATGCTCTCGATTCCATGGTCATTTTGCATGTTTTTGTTGTAAAAGGACCCTTAGGTGGTAGACTATTCGTTCCTAAAATTTTATGGCGCTACGGAAAATAATTTCCCCCCCCCCGGGGGGGGGGGGGTAAGGCGACCAAACTTTTTCAATTTTTCCGATTTTGACCCCACATAAAAAGAGAACAAATAGGAAATGGAAAAAAGCTCAATGTGAGTTTTTTAGAAGTGTTCCAAGGATTCTAAAACTGTCTTTGCTTTTGTTCTAGCATCAAAACTGAAGGAGGAGTTACATTTTGAAATATCAATATAATTGAAAAGCACCCAAAATTTTAAATTTTTTCCCGATTTTGACCCCATATAAAAAGAGAACAAATAGGAAATGGAAAAAAAGCTCAATGTGAGTTTGTTAGAAATGTTCCAAGGATTCTAAAACTGTCTTTGCTTTTGTTCTAGCATCAAAACTGAAGGAGGAGTCCCATTTTGAAATATCAATATTAGTGAAATATCAATACCTAAAAACCAATATGTCAAATTTTTGCAAAATCTAAGGCCTGAATCAAAAAAATGAATAGAATCAATTGTGTTTATTTTCAAAGGTTACATATCATAGTCAAATTTTATAAGAATCAGACTGAAAATAAAAAAAATCATTTTGTTGAAAAAAAATGATAATTTTTTTTTTTTTTGAAATCACAATTCACACTTCGAATATGAAGTTATGTATGGAAATTATCAAAATAAAAATTAAAACTGCATTCAATTACATCAATTGTTCATTATATTACACTTCAACACATAATTTTATTTTTTGCTTATACCCAACACTGAATTTTCAACATTCATCCTGGGACTAGTTCTCGAGTTTTGATGCTAGAACAAATCCAAAGACAGTTTTAGAATCCTTGAAGCATTTCTAACAAACGCTCGATCGTTTTTTTTCAAATTCGAATTATTTGAAAAAATATATAGCTCTAAACCCAAAAAAAAGTTGCTGATTTTTGAAATTTTAAAAATTTTTGAATAAATAGAAAAAATTTGAATTTGAAAAAAACTGAACGAGCGTTTGTTAGAAATGTTCCAAGGGTTCTAAAACTGTCTTTGTTTTTGTTCTAGCATCAAAACTGAAGGAGGAGTTACAATCTGAAATTTCAATACAAATATACCTAAAACACATTTTTCGTCAAAAAAAAAAGTAAGGCCTAAATCGAAAAAATGACGGCAGTAAAAAAGGTTTACTTTTACAAAATACATATACTGGCCAACTATCAAACGAATCGGACTAAAAATGGTGAAAAAGTGGGATGGTTACCTTAACACACGTTGGTAAGTGGTGACCCTACCGACTGTTGTGAGGAAATTAGATGGGTGTTTGCAATTTTGAATTTCAAAGTGAAAAATACGGATATCACTACTTATTTAAAGAAATAACAATGAAATAGGATGAAAAGTTCACCAATCATATTTATTGATCATTATACAGCGTAAAATACTTTTAGCATGTGTAATGAGAACACAAGGTGAGTGATATGAACATATTCGATTTTATGGCTAGCTAAAGAAATTTTTGTTTCGGGGTAAAGTTTTTTTGAGTTCCTTCAACCATCTCTATTTGAGAGCACTTTGTAACATTATGAGCAATATTATTTTCCAGTGTATTCATCACTATTATATTTGTGTCACTTGATCGCATTTCCGAGAGATCCGCTGATAAGGAAGGAATTAGAGGGCAAATTTGGCGCCATGCTAGCGGGGACTATCCCATTTGTTTGTGTGCAGTTCTCATTTTCGTGCCAACAACTTGACCATCCAACGAGGCCCTGGACTCGAGCACGCCTGGTCAGTCACGATCTACTTGTGCCACAACTGTTCGTTATCACCTCAAATGTAGCCAACCCATGCTTTCATACACTCATTGTACCAAGTTTGTACACAATACCCAACACCATCATTGTAGTCCCTCAAGGGAACACTAATGATATTGTGCGCCTTTGATGAAACTCCCAATCTATCGGAAGCCTTTGTACAATACCGCAACCTTTCAGGTCTGAGGAGAACTTCTGTACACCTATTCCCCAATTGTTCTATTCTATGTTGATATATTCTATGTTCACTGCTCTTTGTCTTGAACGTTACGCATTTTACAGCAAGTGTAGAAGTAACGTGAAAACTTGGTTTTTTTAAATATGTTAGTTACCAAGAACAAAACATCAGATGAAAAAAGGCATTTTGTCAGACAGCGTTTCGAATAAAATATAAATTTCCACATGATCGATTACATGATATGATATTTGATAGTTTTTTTATCGAATATGAATGATTTACAGCATTTAATAAATTTCTGTCTCCTATGAGAATCTGAGACGTTATCAGAAGCCAGAGAACGGGATTCAATCGCAAGTCGTGTGGAAAAGGTGCTGAGCCAGCTCCATATATTTATTTTTATAGCCCTCTCAGGGCGGTTATTGGAATTTAACGATATGTTGAAGGCAATGACCGATTGTTGTTGTGGTGTGTGCTCCCGTAGACTGGTTGATTTAGGCTATAATAATTTGAAATGATCATTAATCCGACGAGTGGTAACGGAAATGGTCCCAAAATGGCACTTCATCCCTCATTTCATTTTCCCATATCCGCTATCACAATCATTTACCATCTTCTTCAACTAAAATTAAATAAAGGTAAATATCATTCTGAACAAAGTTTTAATTTGAATACCCTCGCTAAGCGGAACTTAGAACTGCAACACCAGCCAAGTTTTGACCAAAAGCAACACGAGCAGCAGCCGAAGCAACACGCGATAGTCCGCGGCGCAGACAATTCTCGTGTGCATCTTAGGTCGTCCACAGCCCGGTGCGCCTAAACGGAAGGTTGTGATACTTGGGAAATTGTGTCATGGCGGATATCCTAAAAGAAAGAAGAGTAAAATAATAATTATAACGGAGAGAACTTTCATAAAGGAAGAGAGTAAAAAAATCTTACATAAAAATAAATAGATGTCACAGGCAGGACAACAACCCTAATTTGACAACACAGGCAGGACAACAACGATAATTTGACAACACAGGCAGGACAGCAACGATAACTTGGCAACACAGGCAGGACAACAACGATGACTTGACAACACAGGCAGGACAACAACGATAACTTGACAACACAGGCAGGACAACAACGATAATTTGACACCACAGTCAGGACAGCAACGATAATTTGGCAACACAGGCAGGACAACAACCATAACTTGACAACACAGACAGGACAACAACACAAATGTTGTACACCAAACAACCCAATACAGGCAGGACAACAACACAAATGTTGTACACCAAACAACACAATAAAGGCAGGACAACAACACAATACAGGCAGGACAACAACACAAATATTGTACACCAAACAACACAACATAGGCAGGACAACAACACAAATGTTGTACACCAAACAACACAACACAGGCAGGACAACAGCACAAATGTTGTACTGTGCGGCCATCTCCCGCACATGTCTGTATCCCGCGTCATTCTGTATCTGTACGACACTTATATAAAGGCTGCTAATGTCGAAGCCAGTTGCTCAATCTACCGATTCCCATCCTGCTGTCAACACCTAGTGGAATAAACTCGCCAAGCTTCCCAAGTGTTTCTCTGACCGCACATTAAGTGGTGGCCAGATGTTGCGATTCGAACTCACATTCGCATAAGTGTTAACTGAAGTTCAAGTACTCCGTGCAGACAGCTTTGAACAGTATAAAATCCAAATGTGTTCCAGCGAAAACAACCAGCTCTGGCAGCCTCAACAAACAGTTATTGTGTTTGGAATCATCGTCTCTAAAGAATTGTTGACGGAAGCTTACTGTAGATTTACAGTATTTCTTAATTTAAACTCACCCCTGAGTACAAAAATTTTGGTCTACGAGTGTGAAAACGAGACTATCGAATTCGTATTTCAAGTCAGAATTGCAGCGTTCCCAGCGTCAACCATTGAGTGAATTTTACATCTACAAGAAGTGAATTCACATCTACAAGTACTAAGAACAATTTATTTTGTGTAAAATAAATTACTACGATTGCACCAAGAACAGTAGCAGTGACTGTAGCAGTGAGGAGACACGTACTTTCATTTTTAAAGTGTAATTTCTCCAACGTGGTGCACAGTATAAACGCAGTATAATCTTGCTGTACCAGCCGACAACATTGCCTACAAAGCACAGCATCACAGCGTCCCATCATTGCCTGCAAGAGACGTGATCAGCTGTCTTCAGTTTTTACACAGTTAAGTCTTTTGTGAAAATTTTTTTTTCTTTGTTTAGTGCTATCTCGCTCTGTCCCGAGCAGCTAGTCTTTCTTTGTTGCACTTATTGCCGTGGTTTTTTTTTACCACGCCCGCTTCCTATACAGCTGAAATCGCTGAGTCGCAGTTTGCACTCAAAATCAGTTACATTCTGAGCGTTGTGAGAGAGACACGTTGTCCAACGAATCTGGAACGTAGCTGGTTACCAGCTTTTCACTTCAATTTGCATCGTAAGTGTCAAATTTTATTTGCCAGTTGAATAGGAGTGTCAGTAGAGGTGTCTGAGTCACTTTGATTTCTAAATTTGAAGCTTTAATTGATAGAAATTCACGTGTTTGCTGTGGAGCGGCAAAAATTTTTTTTGACGCCTGGTAGAAATCTGTGTCGTGCGTTGAAGCAGTTCCGTGTGGACTGAGTATTATTGTTGACCATTTCAACTGTATAATTGTGCTGCTAAAAATTTTAATTTGCAGGATTAGGGACGCTAATTCTTATTTGGAAGTTGGTGATAAAGAACTGATTTTTTTTGCTATGGTTCTTCAATGTGTGTGATTAATTAATTTTGTGGGTTCTAACTGCTTTTATGTTGGTTGTTATCATTCTAACTGGTTTTAGGGTGTTTATTATTATTCTCGGAGTACGATATTAATTTTTGAATTAAATTGGAGTGAATTTTGGTAGTGAATTGTTAATTTTTAGTAGAATAGGATATTTTTCAATGAAAAACGACACATGTCGGACTTCTCTGATTCTTTGGACAGTGAGGACGAAGTAGTACGAACTAAACCTACTGTAACTAAATACGGACGAGTGAGTAACCCAGTAGTTAGCAAAATGACGACTCCTACGGCAGCAACAGCTGGACCTAGTGCTAGTGCTGGACCTAGTAACGTTGACGCGTCACAACTTGCACGTGACATAGCTGCAAATCTAAATGTTCCCTCTGTCGGTACAATAATGACTAATGCAGAGCTTCCAACCTTTCGTGGAAGACGCCGTTTGCATGATGGGGAGTTCCTAGAGAATAAGACATTTTCGACACATATTCAAAATCTTAAGGCCTATATGAGCCTGTTGCCAGATGCCACTAGTGATGAGCGTAAGAAGGAATTTTTGGTACGATCTGCAAACAAGAACATCGGCGATTTCAATAGTGTAGTAACTAAGTTAGTTAATGCCGATTTAAATTATTCTTTCGATCAGGTCGTTCAGATACTAGAGGACATTTACGTCTCGAGGGGAGAGAAGAGTATCCATGCATTAGCTTGCGATCTAAACGAGTTGAAGTTAGTTAAAAACAATGCACTTGCTGCTCAGATCGTGAACGCATTTTCAAAAATAAGGAAGCTAACAGAGAGTATTCTTAGTTCAAACTCACTCGGGTGGCAGCGCCACGCTTATTTCCAGAACTGCACCACGCAGGCTGAGTTAAAAAAATTCGTAGGCGACAGCATGTCGTACAGTCTGGCGTTGGGGGTTCTAGGTCCTTTATTTGATGAGACGTTCGCTAGAAAAATTTTTGAAACACAATTTTCGACTGCAGAGGAGCTATTAGCCAAGTTAATTTCCGCGGTGCGAAGCCAGAGCGAGTCTAAGAAGATTCTAGCGCAAAAGTATCCTGTCAGACAGGAGAGCGAGAGTTACGTAGGTGAAGTGACTAGTGAATTCGAGGAAGTTTTGGAGGAGCCAGATCAATTCCAGGAGAACGAAGTGTACTACGGAAGTATAGGAAATTACCGTAGGAATTTCCGATCAGGGGCACGTAGGATTGTACCTAGGCCCTGGCTCGCACGGAATCCTCGCTCAAGAGGTAGAGAGTTTAACAGTTATGTAGGAGATAGAGGAAATGGATACTTAGAGTGTAATATGATGAAATCAGATAGTAGTAGTTCTGGTACTGTACAATTCGCAGGAAGTAGTAAGGGGAAAGAGCTTGCCAGCCCAATTTTGGATTTTTGGAGGATTTCAGCAATTAAAGAACGATCTTGAAAAGCCTCAAAGCCTCATCCATGATTTTCGGAGGGTTACAGCCATTAAAGAACGATCTTGTGAAGCCTCATAATCCATGATTTTACGAATTAACTGGAGAAGTAAAAAAAATAATCTTATTTTGCACAATTATTTCAATACTTAAAATGTTACGATGAAGAAAAAGTGATTTGCTACTGAAATTTTTAAAGAAGTGTTTAATTTCAATAAAACGTTTAAAATATGTAATAAACTATTTACAATACTTGAATCCCTGTGTGTGTATAGGCTGGTGTTTCAAATTCTAGGTACAAAGTCTTTAAAATACTTTTTCGGAATATAAACTTGGTTCATATGCAACGCGATAGTCACTTTCGCTTTCAAGCACTCTGGCTCTGCAACCGACGTGCAACCGGTTTCCACTGACCCGTACCGTAAGACCTCCTGCTTGGAAGCGCGTTCACTTTCAAGCATGCGACCGGTTACAACTGACCTGTAAAAGATTGCCTGTTCTTAGGCAATGACTGTTAGTTTTTGTTGCTGAGACCCCTTGGATGAGTCCTTGATAACTTTCACCTAAAGCAGTGAATGTAACCAAATATATAGAGCAGCCTGCGACTATACAATCACTCAGATACGAGGCTTCATCCAAGTAAGTAAGGGTTTTTTACTTATCTACTGTTATTCTCTTTAATTCTAATATATATGCTCTGGTATATGCGTAATATATATGTTTCTTTATTGTGTTAAGTGATAGTAATTCTTGAGACATATATAAACTAACCTAACAATACCCGTCATATATTTAGTTACACATTTTTTTGAAAATTTGTTTGTAGTCCGTATCTTCCATTTCTCTGTCACGCTCAAAAGGATAGTTATAATGACCGTATCTATGATATGAGTTTCACATGAGCATAAGTAAAATAATGTTATATTTTAATCACACGTAATATTAGATTGGATATATTTATTTTCTATCCAAATCTGCAAGATTAATTGAAATAAAATATTAATCCCATTATTTTTACATGCTGTGCACTTTCGTACAGATATAATGCTTCTCTAATATAATTTTATTTGTCACTCGATTGAACGCTTGTTTATTATTTTTGTAAATGGTTTTTATACTTTAAACTGTCCTTTAACATAAATTTATTACTCTTTACAGTGACGCTTCCGAAACGTAAGAGGCAAGAAGAGCACCAAGCCGAATTCCGAATGGGGAAGCGGAGAAAACTTCAATCAACATCAACGAATGAGGAGCAAATACCTTCTGGTGCTCGTTGGAGGGGGAATACCATTACACAAACAGAGGCAAGCGAAGAAATCCAAAATGACGCTTTTCCCAGCGATGCATCAAGTTCTGAACATCGGTCGTCATCTAGATCTTCAACTGTATCTAGGATGGATGCTACAATGAATGTCCAAGAATTAATTTCGATGTTGAAAAAATGTCTACAGCAAGTAGAGGTTTTTAAAACACTGCTAATTCATATGAATGTAAATGATTATGAAGACTTAGATTGTCTCATTCGAACGATTTACTCTCAAATCGAAGTAAATGATACAAAAAAGAAATTAATTAATAAATATCCACGGAATGATATCAAACTCTATGCTGATATTTTAAAAATAAATCAATTTCCTGAAGAGAAGACGCTTGCAAATAACTATTTATCAGAAGTAAATGAACAAATAGCTACGCAAACGATTACTAGGGATAAAATTCAGGGAATAAATAGTGACTTGAGTTACTTAGAAACAAATTCCGGTAGTTTTCCCTTGAAAGTAGTTTATGTGAAGGGAAAATTTTACAGTCATATTAAAAAAAATTGAAATTAGAAAATATAGAGATAGAATTTAAAATGAAGAAGAGTAGCATATACAACTATATTTCATTTTACAATTTTATAACTAAATATCCAATATTAATCCGTTTAAATAGAGCATTTAGTAATATAATAGAAAATAAAAGTTTAATTTTATCTTTAATTAAAACGTATGAAGAGATTAAAGATATTTGTAGTAAAAAAGTTGAAGTTCTATAGCTCAAGTTCACATTATATAATTTAATTGTTTTAATTGATGTTGAATTTTTGAAAAATTTTAAAGTGCTTTTTCCATGTTCCATGAACTCTTCGAAAAACTTTGAAAAATTTTCTAATACTTTTTTCCATGTTCCATGAACTTTTGGAAAAATTTGAAAATTTGAAATAAAATTTTCGGAAAAGTTTTCTAGTACTTTTTTTCCATATTCCATGAACTCTTGGAAAAACTTTACAAATTTGAAATAACATCTTGTACTATTGCTGAGAATGAATTCAGAAGCCGATGTTGAAGTCTATTAGAAATGAAACCATCACTTTCCCTAAATTAGTTGACTTTTTATTGTATTAAAAATGGTATATGATAAATCATCAGATGTATATACATTCTATAACAATGAAAAAATACGACAACGTAAAAACTCGAAAATACACACAAAGAAAGTATTGACTTCATTTGATCTTGAAAAAAATAAAATACCCTCAGATAAGAATCTTATAAAAATGAATAAACCATTCAATGTATTCTGTAATATCTGTAATGTATCTATTAAAAACTTTAACAAACATGAAAAGACACTGACACATATGAAAAACACTAATAATATGTTAATATCTAATAAATTCTTCACTCTACGTAAAAACAAGTTAAAAAAATATTGTGACATATGTAAAAAACACCTGACAAATATCTATAGTCATAGAAAATCATTGAAACATTTCCGGAATGTTTATGGATGTAAATTTAGAAAAGTTACTAGAGC
Source organism: Morinoia aosen (assembly GCA_030386875.1). NCBI lineage: Eukaryota > Metazoa > Arthropoda > Malacostraca > Amphipoda > Talitridae > Morinoia > Morinoia aosen. The sequence goes on from CM059576.1 coordinate 112,528,885, forward strand.
AATAAATGGAATGAGCTCACAGTATGATTATGGAGATATATCAATCAAGGATTATGAGGTATTTCTCAGAAACTTCACACCTGAAATTGAAAAAGTAATAAAAAATCAAGCATTTAACAATCTCAAGTTACAGCTTAATTTAAAAGTGCAATTTTATAAATTAAAATTAGAAAATGAGAAGCATCGCTGCCAAGCGTATTTCAATTCTGGTAAGTTTGTGACGGCATCAAAAGGATACATAGAAATTGCAAATTTACAGAAAGAGGTTGTTAATAAAATCGATGAATTCACAAGAAATTCATCTGGTTGGATAGTTGAACAATTATTAGAGTTCAGTTTGAAAGTCGTTGAATACAAACCGATTACAGGGTCAAGCTATATTGAATTACCTGAGAAGTTTCGAAATCCCAATTATAAATTAATAAATATACAAAACACTGACAACGAATGCTTCAAATGGTGTATCGCGAGATATTTCTGTCTAGATGAAAAAAACGGTCATCGAATTTCTAAAAGACTAAAAGCTGAAGCCGAAAAACTTAATTTTTCTGATATAAGGTTCCCCGTAGAACTAAAAAGTATAACCAAATTCGAAAAAAATAATAACATTTCCGTTAACGTATATAGTTTTAATTATAATAATGAATTGTGTCCACTCAGAATATCAACATCAAAGAATAAAGATGTGGTATCATTACTATTCATTAGAGATACAAACACGACTCACTATGTTCTCATGAAATCATTAAGTCCTTTTTGTAAAACCAGTAACCATTACACAAAACATGTATGTCCGTATTGTTTATCAGTTTTTAGAAGATCAGATATTCTAGATAAACATAAAGACGATTGCTCAGTTCACACTCCAACAAAGTATGTTCTTGAGGGAGGTAAATTGAAATTTAAACATTACCAAAAAACAATTAGACATCCTTTCACAATTTATGCTGACTTTGAATCAACATTGACAAAAATAGATACGTGTCAACCAAATCAAAACTCAAGTTACACCATGAACATTCAGAAGCACAATCCTAATTCATTCTGTTGCTATACAAAATGTGAAGCAGATGAATATTCCCGCTTAGAAATATATAATGGTGAAGATGCTTCCCAAAAGTTTGTAGAATATTTAGAAAAAGAGACCAAGAGAATTTATAGTCTGTTGAAAATGAATAAGAAAATGTATTTACCATCAGATGAATTCGAAAAATATAAAGAAGCCACAAGATGCTATGTATGTGGCGGAGAATTTACGGAAGATAACTATAAAGTTAGAGACCACAATCATTTGACAGGTCATTATAGAGGACCAGCTCATTTAAAATGTAATTTAAAAATTAGAAATCCTAATTTTATACCTGTGTTTCTACACAATCTGTCTAATTATGATGCTCATTTGTTTGTGAAAGACTTGGGAAATATATCCGGAAAGTTGAACGTTATTCCACAAACAGATGAAGAATATATTAGTTTTACACAAACCATAAAAGTAGATTATTATGTATGTAAACATACAGGAAAAATTAAAGATATCACCAGAGACTTACGGTTTTTAGACAGCTACAGGTTTTTACCTTCGTCTCTGGATAAACTATCAAAGAATTTATCTGAGCACAAAGAATTGTCGAAGTTCTTTCTCAATGAACAACAATTAGAGTTGATCAACAAAAAAGGTATTTATCCGTATGAATATGTAAATAGTTATGAAAAAATGAACGTTAATAGTTTACCAGCTAAAAGTGAATTCTACAGTAGATTAAATAATAAAAATATTTCAGAAAATGAATATCAGCATGCACTCAAAGTGTGGAGAGCTTTTAATTGTAGAACATTCAAAGATTACCATAATTTATATCTAAAAGTGGATACATTATTATTAGCAGAAGTATTTGAAGAATTTAGACTAACATGCATGAAAACTTATTCTCTAGATCCAGCACATTATTTTACGGCTCCAGGATTGTCTTTCGATGCTCTACTGAAACATACAAAAATAGAATTGGACTTGTTTGAAGATCCTGATATGCTCCTATTCATTGAAAAAGGAATAAGAGGTGGGATTTCTACAATATCAACACGATATGCAAAAGCAAACAATCCATATATTCCAGAAACATTCGATAAAGGAAAACCAAATAGTTTTATCACATACATAGATGCAAATAATCTTTACGGCTGGGCTATGTGTCGATCATTACCTACTGGTAACTTTAAATGGAAAGATCCAAAGTCGAAACTCAAAGCAGATAAAGGTTATATATTAGAAGTTGATTTAAGTTATCCAAAAGACTTACATGCTCTACATAATGATTTACCATTAGCTCCAGAAAATATCAAAGTAAACGATGTAAATAAATTAGTTCCCCATCTTGGAAAACGAGAAAAATATGTTGTACATCTTAAATCTCTAACACAATATCTAGATCTAGGATTGAAGTTGGAGAAAATTCACAGAATATTAGAGTTTGATGAAAGTCCATGGATGAAATCATATATTGATATCAACACAAAAATGCGCCAGCAAGCTAAATCTGAATTTGAAAAAGACTTCTACAAGCTGATGAACAATTCAGTATTTGGTAAAACAATGGAAAATATTAGAAATAGAGTAGATGTGTGTTTGGTAAAGTCAGAGAAAGAATTAATTAAATTAGCAAATAAACCAAACTTTACCAGTTTTAAAATATTCTCAGAAAATTTGATAGCATGTCATATGCAAAAACAAAGACTGAAATTTGATAAACCAATCTACGTAGGGTTATCTGTATTAGATATAAGTAAAACATTAATGTATGATTTCCATTATAATCATATTAAAAAGAAATATGGTAATAAGGCAAAGTTGTTGTTTACAGATACAGATTCATTATGTTATGATATCGAAACAAAAGATTTGTACCAAGATATGGAAAGAAATAAAGACTTGTATGATACATCAAACTATTCTAAAGAACACTTCCTATATTCAACTAATAATATGAAAGTGATTGGGAAAATGAAAGACGAAACTTGTGGAATAGCAATTGAAGAATTCGTCGGCCTTAGAGCAAAACTATATTGTTACAAGACGAAAAATTCCGTGAGTAAGAAAGCAAAAGGGGTAAGTAAGAACATAACTGAGCACAATATCACAATGGATGAATATAAAAGAGCATTGAATAATGAAACAATATACAAAACGATGTATAATATCCAAAGTGTTAACCACGAATTATATACTAAAGAAATAAATAAGGTTGCATTAAATGGTAATGATGACAAGCGACATATATTACCAGATGGTATCAACACACTAGCACTAAATCACTATAAAATATATTAATTAAATAAAGTATAAAAAATGATTATCTACAACAATAATGACTTCTATAACCAAGATTTATTATCTAATGAAAATGAACAGTATTTGAGTGATTTGAAATCAATAGTTAATGAAGAAAAAACTGGGAAGGGTATTGTAAATACATTGCTTAGAAAACTTCCATTACCTGAAATGCATTTGAAATTACCATCTAATATTCAATCTGAACAAGTCCCGAACGGTTCATTCAACAATAAACATACCTACTCATTTTGCGGTCCAGGAACTAAGGTGCAGAAGCGAATTCAAGAAGGTTATCGAGGAGTTAACTCACTCGATCAGGCTTGTAAGAATCATGACATATTTTATTCACAACATCCAAAAACGAAAGACAGAAATTATGCTGATGATATTCTAGCAAAAAGAGCCGCTGAAATTGCAACTGATCCAAATGAATCAGAATACGTTCGACAAGATGCTAAATTAGTTAATGCAATTATGGCAGGTAAGAGTTGGTCAGGAATGGGCCTCTCGTCGACAAAAAACTATCAAACACGCTCACTGATGTGAGCGATAAAATCTTGAATGACTTATATTATAATCCAAAGACTGGTTACACTGGAATGAATCAACTTGTTAAAAAATCCGGCTTATCTTCAACTCTCGTACGAAATTGGTTAGAAACTCAAAAAACTCACACTCTACATAAACCAATAAAACATAATTTCAAAACGAGAAGAGTGAAGGTATCAAAAATTGATGATCAATGGCAAGCTGATTTGGTTGACATGCAAAACTATAAAGATCAAGGAAAAAACTACATTTTAACAGTAATTGACATTTTCAGTAAATATGCATGGGCGATTCCAATAAGTAAGAAGACAGGTGAAGAAATCAAAACTTCATTTCAAAAACTATTTAAAATACGAATTCCTTCTAAAGTTCAGACAGATAAAGGATTAGAGTTTACAAATAAATCCACTCAAGAACTATTCAAGAAACATAACATTCAGTGGTTTAGTTCAGAAAATGAAAACAAAGCTCAAGTTGTGGAACGCTTCAACAGGACGTTAAAAACTAAAATGTGGAAATATTTTACACACATGAAAACTAAAAAATGGGTGAATATTTTACAAGATTTAATGCAAAATTACAATAATAGCTATCATAGAACAATTAAAATGACACCTAACCAAGCATCACTGGAAAAGAACAGTAAAAAGGTTTATGATAACTTATTCCCTCCAACCGAACCAACTTTCACATCACCGAAACTCAAAATTGGGGATAGAGTAAGAATAAGCAAGAAACGGAAGGACTTTCGGAAGGGTTATTTGCCAAATTTCACTAATGAGTTATTCATTGTATCCGAAATACTGTCTACTGAACCAATTACTTATAGATTAAAAGATATGGATGGTGAAGAAATAAAAGGAAGTTTTTATGAACAAGAACTATCAAAATATACTAGTGATGTTTATGCAATTGAGAAAATTCTCAAGAAGAGTAAAGGAAAACTTCTGGTCAAGTGGAAAGGTTATGATGAACCTTCATGGATCTCAGCAACTGAACTTAATGTCAGTTCAGAGTGAACTTATATTAAGTTAAAGTCTTTTTGAATTTTTCTCTTTAAAAAATGGCGTTGATTGATATCAAAACTAAATCAGATTTACTAAACTTAGCAAAGAGTTTGAAAAAGCAATTCACAAATGATAGAATAATCGAACAAGATTTATACCATGATGTTAAAAAAGTTTACAAACCATTGATTGAACCTTTATCTAAAATTGTTGACGAAACTAAACAAACTAGGTTGGCACTAAAAGATATACCTCATGAAAAACTTGAATCTATCCAAGGAAAACCTGTTGAGAAACTAGCTTTGCCATCTTCTGAATCCAACACTGTAGTTGGGCCTATCGCATTGGATTTCTTGCGTTTTGCATGGAAACCTGGAAATGAGTATGACAAAGCTTATGGCATTCGTTGGGATGGAAGTAAAGTTATGCTAGGAAATAAAAAGGTAGATATTTTGGGTAATGATTTGAAAATTGGAGATAGAATATACGAAGGCACAACTGGATTATGGGAATTATTAACAAAGCAAAATCCTATTGATTTTAGGGATGAAGATAAAAATAATTATTATGAAATGTTGTATTCAACTGATGCTTATTTGAAGGAAGACGGTACCGTAAAAGCAAATAGGGGTGAGAAATATTCTAAATTTATCAAACCCCTCTATCGTTTAGTTCAACGAAAAAAAGCTCAAGCTGCAGTTGAAACAATTAGATCAGCAAGTCCATCAAGTCGTGAATCAAGTCGTGAATCAAGCCCTGAACCAAGTCCTTTAGGAAACCCAAGAATAGTAGAATCCTCAATTTCGAGTCGATACAAAATTCCTTCAACAAGTCAAAGACCAATTTTCGACCCGTCACGAAGGTCTACTTTTAGACCAACTCCTACTCCTATACCTTCTCCTACATCTTCTCCTATACCTCCTCGTCATCCTCACAGAGAGGATTCAGACGTTTCAGGATCAGGTATTATTGTATTGCCATCTAACATCAATGATCTTGTAAAAAGACACCAGTTATTGTTCGGTTCGTTTACCGCTGGAAATACAGGAGTTTTTAATGAACTGCAAATACTTACGCATGAACTTTTAAAACAAGGTCTATTAAATACTGCTGAAGTAAAGGTGTTTGATGATTTATTGTTTAAAAAATGGAATCTCAAAGCATTGTAATTAGTGAAAGAAAAAGTGACATAAGTATAAACTTTAGTCCTGCAATAGAATTGAACAAAAATAAATTTCACGAAATGGCACTGGTTGGGTTAGACATGTATCATTCTATTCCTAACATTGATGAAAATAATAATAAATTTTATTATGAATTAAATGGTGTTGAAAATGTAATTACACTTCCAACAGGTTGTTATGAAATAGAAAGTATAGACGATTTCATTCAAAAAACATTGGCAGGCTTTATTGAAATCAAAGCAAATACTAATACCTTGAAATGCGTCATAGTTCTCCATTCATCTACGTTAAAAGTATTTTTCAATAAAGAAAAATCTTTAAATACAATGTTGGGATTTGGAGAAATTATCTTAGAAGGTGTTGGAGAACATGAAAGTATAAATATAGTGAACATAATGTCTGTTAACGCAATACTCGTTCATTGTAGTGCAATTAACGGCTCATACCTTAATGGTTCTTTGCATAATATTTTATATTCCTTTTTCCCAAACGTCCCACCAGGATATAAAATTGTAGAAAATCCAAATAAACCAATTTATCTACCGATATATCAACCTTTACTCTATGATTTGAGAATTTGGCTTACTGATCAAAATGGACATACTCTGAATACTAGAGGTGAAGAAGTAACTGTTCGATTACACCTAAGATCTAGAAATTAAAATAATTTGATAAAATTATCTTTAAAAAATGGATTCTTTAAGATGGAATGAAAACATTAAAGTTGATGAATCAATTGAAAAAATTGAAACGCATAACTATGAACCACAAATAGGTACTGATCTGAATCGTGAACATAACGATATCAAGATCATTATCCAGAATCAAGATCAGTTCGTATTACCTAGTAAAAGTTTTATTTATATAGAAGGAGCTTTGAATAAAGAAGATGGAAGTGATTATAATTTTAAAGATGAAAAAATAACAATAATCAACAATGGATTAATGCATTTGTTTGATAGAGTTTCTTACAGAATTGGAGATGAAGAAATTGAAGGTTATAGTTACCCTGGAATTACAACAACTCTAAAAGGATTAGTTAGCTATCCCCGAAATGTTAAAGAAAACATGATATTTTTCTGGAGCGTCGATACTAAAAAGAATGAAAAATCAAACGAAGGATTTAGCGATCGAAATGACTACTTAAGTTCAGCTAATGGGAAATTCAGCGCTGCTATCCCACTTGAACATGTGTTTGGATTTTGTGAAAATTATAAGAAGGTAATTTATGGAGTGAAACATGCTCTGACTTTAAGAAGAGGTGATAATTCTAATGCTATATTCAAATCAGATGAGAAAGATGCAAACCAGCAAGATAAAGTAGTTGATGGTAAAATTACTATTACAAAATTAATTTGGAAAATGCCAGCTTACAAACTGTCTGATGAGTATAAAATAAAGCTATATCGTCAAATTAAGGATAAAATAACATTACCTATTCCATATCTGAATAGACAATTGGAACAAACAATTGTAAACTCTCAACAGAAATTCTTAGATTGGACTTTAACTCCAAATTCAGGATCTCAAAGACCTCGATACATAATTTTAGCATTCCAAACTAAGAAAGCTAATTCACAAGCTATAAACAATGCAATTTTCGATCATTGTAACTTGACGAATGCATATGTTCAGCTGAATAATGAACGATACCCTGATCACAATTTACAGATTGATTTCGATTCTAACAATTATGCTTCAGCTTATAAGATGTTAATAGATTATGTACCTAATGAAAATTGTGCTATCGAATATAGACACTTTAAATATTTGTATCCCATCTATGTGTTTGATATCAGCAGACAAAATGAACGCATCAAGGAAACTACAATTGATATTAAAATTAAAGCAGAATTTAAAACTAATATTCCTGATGATACACATGCATATGCACTGATTCTATCTGACAGAGTAATTCGATTGCAATCTGACGGTGATAAAATGAGTTTAAACTACTAAAAATTAAAATATATTCACATAATAATGTTTAAAAAATGTATTGTGTAAAGTGTAAGAAGAAAACTGATACTGATAATCCTCAATATTCAATTACAAAGAACAATAAGATACTTGTCAAAGGTATGTGTATTATTTGTAAAAAGACAAAGACTTCTTTCGTTTCTAAAGATACTGCGACGAAAGGTGGTTTTATATTTACAATTCCAGCTTTATTAGCTGGCCTTGGGGCTGCTGGCTCTTTGGCTGGAGGTGCTGCTGCAATAGCATCCGCAGTCAATAAGAAAAAAGCTGATGATAAACTCTTGTCAGAAACTAAAAGGCACAATGAAGCAATGGAAAGTAAAAAAGGTTCAGGTATACGGATAACTCCGAGAAAAAAAAAAACTTGTGGAAAGGGTCTCTACTTGAAACCACCAAAGAAGTAATACCTAACCAACCATTATCTAAACATGATTTGGAATACTACATAAATATATTGAAAATTCCGAATTTTCGAGGTATTTACATGAGAGATACTTTACCTAAACACTCTCTAGAAACGGAATGCGGAATCCTAAACTTAGACACTGAAAAAGGATTAGGAACGCATTGGACTTGTTGGTATAAGAAAGATAACATATGTTATTACTTTGACAGTTATGGTTTGATTTATCCAATTGAATTTAAAGACTACTTAACAGATTGTGTTGATATAATTTTCTCTACTTACAAAATCCAGAAAATAGGTGATGTAATTTGTGGACATTTATGTCTAGAAATGCTGAAGCGTTTAGAAAATGAAAGCTTTCATGCAATTCTTTTAGATCTATATAAAACCTAAACTAGTTTTTAGAAAATAAACTACAGTTAATTTTTTTTCTTTAAAAAATGTCTTGTGGAAATATTTATGCAGCAAAGTTGGTCTTTTTACCTTCCTGTAAAGAAAATCATGAACATGAAAATAGTGAAAATAATTCTGAAGGACTTTTGCAGAATGTAGAGCAAATAAAAAGTTTACTTGAAGATTCTAATATAGAGTCATTGAAAGACACAATTGAAGCTCTCAAAAATGAAAGATCTGAATTGGAATCAATTATAAACGAGTATGATGAGAAATATGTAACTCTGAAAACAGATATACAAGTGAAATTTTCTGATGTAGACTCAATCATTAAATTCTTAGAGACGTTAATTTATGATTTATCTGAAAAGTTCGTTGCTCTCGAACCAAAAATTGTTTCAAATGATGAACGACTATCAAGCATAGACTCAACATTGATGAAGAAAATTGATGAAATTGATGCTAAATTTGAAAACATTGATTCAAACATAATCAACCTAACAGACGTAAAAATTCCAGAGATTGAGGACAAATTGAAGAGTCTAGAGTCAGGTATTGAAACTAGAATCGATGAAAAGCTCTTAGTTAAAGAGTCGGCATTAACCGATCAGATTAAAGGAGTTGAAGCTAAATTTGAGCTTGTGGACTCTAAGATAACCAATTTGATTGATGTTAAAATTCCTGAGATTCAAGAGAATTTCAAGAATCAAGAGTCAGTTATAGAAAATCAAATGGATGAAAAACTGAAGACTTTAGAAACTAAAATTAATGATCAAATTGATTCAAAGAACAAATTAATAAGTAATAAAGTTGAAGAACAAGAAATTAGTATAATTAATGTTGTGAATGAAAAAGAAATGAGCTTGCAGACATCACTTAATGATCAAATTGAAGAAAAGCTGAAGAGTTTAGAATCAACACTGAACAATACTGTTGAAGAAAAAAGTATAAGCTTAGAGGCACATCTAACTGAATTAAGTGATAGAAACCTTTTTGTTATGGAAAGAACTGTAGCATTAGCACCTTCGTTTGTTGAAGTTGACAATAAGCTGAAAAATTTAGAGTCATCCATAACCTCATCCAGTGAAGAAAAATTCAATGATCTTAACAAAATTATAATGGAATTACGAGCAGAGTCAGTCCCATTAAGAAAAATGGAAGAACTAGCTAAGAACTTGAGTGATGTAGAAAGTCTTTTCCAGGAGTTTTCAAGAGACATTATTTCAAATCAGAATGAAATCAGTCAGTTCAAATTAATGCTTCAGAATGAAACTGATAAAAATGTAAAATTAAACCAGGAAGTGGAAAGTTTGAGTGACCGAGTAAACAATTTGATATCTATGAGAGTTAGAGAAAATTTAGAGAATTGAAAATTCTATGTATAAAAAATGATAGGCGTAAATATTTTTGGACAACAAGGAAAAAAATCATTTTTATCTTCACAACCAGGACCTCCTGGAATAGGTTTTAAATATCTTGATGAAGATCAAAATTTCGATTTAAATAATAGAAGACTTGCAAATATTTCTTTTCCAATCGAAGAATTTGACGCTACGAATAAAAAATATGTTGACGAAGTTTTGGAAAATTTGAGGCTTCATCTCAGAAAATATATAGGGGTGAGAGAAAATCTTATCAATGAAAATTATCAGTTCAGAAGTGATTCCATCCAAGCATCTATAGATGAAAATACTACAGGTTTTCAAGAAAAACTCAGTGAAATTATGACAAACCTCGATGAACATAGTAGAATATCTGAGGAAAAAATAGAGGTCATTCGAACAGGTACTTTAGAACACACAGACTTTTTGAAAAATGAGATTAAGAGGTTGGAAGAAGAGGAAATAAAAAGTGTGAAATTAGACTTCGCAAATCTCGAGAGAGTATTCAACGACATGAGTTCATACATTGAAACTTTTAGAAATAATCTTCATGAACAGGATAGAGAAACAATCATAAATACAAATGAAATAGAAAAATTGAAACAGTCATCGCAAAAACTGGAGGATGACAGTGCTGATATTAAAAACAGATTAATATCGTTAGAGAATACTTTGAGACGAGAAACCGTTGAACCGTTGAACTAAAAAAACATGTTTTTTAATAGATGAACTTAATAAAAAAGAAAAACACATTGAAGAATTAAACTTAATAAAATGGAAGATATTATTACAGATATTCAAAGAGAAGTTGTTCTCAATACTGCAAAAATAAATCAATTGCAATTAGATGTTGATCAAATTCAAAATGATGTCGAATTAAATAGGGAAGTTATAACTCAATTAGAGTCAGATATCATTCATCTTGAAACATTAATCAGTAACGATTCTTATGACACCAAAGGTAGCTTTTTCTCTCGTAATTGCCCAACGAGACAACCAATAAGAAAGAAAAATACATTGAAGAATTGAACTTAATGAAGTAGCAAATATAAAAAAAACAATGTTTACAATTGCTACAAACAGAAAATAAATATTGTAAAATCAGTTGTAGTTTATTAGTTATATAAAATGGTGTATATGTGGAAAGACAGTAAAAGAAATAATCAAAAGAATCATTTTATTTTTCCTTCACCTTCTTTACGGTGTGTAATAGTCGGTAGATCGAATTGTGGTAAAACCTGTTTATTGATCAGACTTCTTCTTGAGGAATATATCGATTTTACCAACCTGTTTCTTTATAGTAAATCGACAAAACAAGCAGAATATAAACTACTTAAAAATGCTTTTTCAAAAGGTTATAAACAGTCTGAAATAATTGAGCTTTTTAAAATCGGTAGTGGAAATATTGATACATTTCTCGAAGGCTTAGCTGTAAAACGCAGCGCAAAGGTAATCGTTAAATATTTTGAAGATATCACTTCTATTCCTGATCCTAGTGAAGTGGATGCTAAGAAAAAAAATTTGTTTATATTCGATGACATCGCAACTGAAAAGAATCAGACACCAGCTGATAATTTTTACACCCGAGGGAGGCATAATAATTGCAGCTCGATTTACTTGACTCAAAATTATTATTTATAACCTCGTCAGTCGATACGGACGAATGCAAACCTATTGATTCTATTTGAATTACCAACTAACGATTTAAGAAATATTCATATGGACATTGTCTCAGGAGACATGTCCTGAGAAGAATTTATTGAATTTTGCAGTGATACTTTCAAAATTCCTTTTAGCTACATAATGATAAACAAAGACGTTCACCCATTAAAGGGAAAATACTTTAGGAATTTGAACCAAGTTTATATTCCGAAAAAGTATTTTAAAGACTTTGTACCTAGAATTTGAAACACCAGCCTATACACACACAGGGATTCAAGTATTGTAAATAGTTTATTACATATTTTAAACGTTTTATTGAAATTAAACACTTCTTTAAAAATTTCAGTAGCAAATCACTTTTTCTTCATCGTAACATTTTAAGTATTGAAATAATTGTGCAAAATAAGATTATTTTTTTTACTTCTCCAGTTAATTCGTAAAATCATGGATTATGAGGCTTCACAAGATCGTTCTTTAATGGCTGTAACCCTCCGAAAATCATGGATGAGGCTTTGAGGCTTTTCAAGATCGTTCTTTAATTGCTGAAATCCTCCAAAAATCCAAAATTGGGCTGGCAAGCTCTTTCCCCTTACTACTGCAGGAAATTCAGGAAATTCAGGAGGAAATTCAGGAACGAAAAAAACAGGATTCCCGTACTGTAGCAGTTGTTCGACAGTAGGGCACTTCGAGTGCAGATCTCAAAGAGGATCTCAAATGCCGAGGGGATGTTTTGCCTGTGGTGGAACTCATGTAGTAAAAAATTGTAGAGCGAGCGGTTCGGAAGTCCGTAACTATAGGGCGTATTTACGCAGTAGGGGTAGCACGAACCGTGGGCAAAGTGAAGTTCATTGGGCGGAGTGCAAGTCAAGCGATTTTTTAAACTAGGTGAAGGTAGTAGGGGGGAATTGAAACAGATTGAGCCCGAGGTATTTAACGGTACTAACCTCGTAAAACTAGAGACCGTGGCAAAGGTTCCAGATGCAACCGAGATAACCAAGTCGTATGTTGACCCCTTATTTCAATGTAAAAATCGATATAATTTGTTGCAAGAAAAAGAGCTTGAGAATGATCATTATCAAGACAAGACTGTGGAATCATATTTTTCGGTATCCGTTGTAAAAAATGTTAACAAAAATGATGCTGGTTTAATATCATTCAAGGATTCCAACAAACCGACCATTATTCTCAAAAATAATGACCAGTATTTAAGCGCTTTGCTCGACAGCGGCTCAGATAAGTGTCTTCTGAGTTTCAGACAGGTTAAAAATCTAAGTGAGGAAGTAAAGCCGAGTAAATTAAGAGTGAAAGGCGTGAACGGAAAAAGTGACGTCACTGGTGAGGTGGAGTTAGCTATTAAAATCCCCGGCACTAGTAGAGTAATTAAAACAAGCGCACTCATCATAAAAGAGGCGAAATTCAATTATGACCTGATACTAGGTCGAGACGTATTAACAAATGCAACAATTAACTTTAAGGACAAAGAACTTCTTTGGAATGATATTTCAATTCCTTTTCAAGATTTAAATATGGAACCATTGTTAAGTAGAGAAGTAGTAATGAGAAAGATAGTTAACAGCGACTGTCTGTTGTCTGAGATTGCTGTTGCGAGGAAGAGCAACAGGAGGTTAAAAATTGAGGACTGCAGCAGGAAAAATGATGACTGCGGCAGAAACAATGCTGACTGCAGGAGAAAAAATGCTGACTGCGAGACAATGAGAGCTGCGGTAGCTCAGGCACAGACAATGAGTACGAAGCAATTAATCGTTCATTGCAATCAGGCTGAAGTGCCTGGGAATTCACTTAATGTCATTTATGGCTTCCTTAAGAAACCAATTGCAGGAGAATACGTCATTCAGAAAAGATGTCTTGATAATGGTGCTCTTATAGCTGACTCAATTGTTCAAATAAATGAAGACGGTGTGGTACCGATTATGGTTTTGAATCCAAGTGATGAAACAGTGTATCTCTCTGAGAATTCTATGCTATGTCATGCGGAATTAATAGGAGCTAATGAGATTGAGAGCGAAGTATTTTTAACGAATGTGGAAAAAGCGCTCAGAGATGCTAGTGATGTTGAAGTAAATGCTGTCGCGGGGTCGGGTACGACTAAGGTTGTTTCGTCAGGTGGTGGAATTAATGCCATAGTCGATAGTAAACTTGAGTTGGATGCTGATACTCGTGGCAGAGGAGAAATTTTTGCTGATGACAAGAAGCTAGATTTTAATGCAGAAGTAAATGTAAATTTATTAAGTGGAGAAAGTGGAGAAAAGGAGTTACGACGTGAGTTAACAGTAAATGATATTTCATGTACGGAAGAAGACATTCAATTACCTTTAGTTAATTTGTTAAATAAATTTAGAGATGTGGTGACTTTAGAAAACGAACAAATAGGAGTAACGAATATTTTGAAGCATCATATTCAGTTGAAGACTGATGCGCCTGTGTTAAATTTAGCTCCCTACCGCATACCTCATAAGTACCAAGAAGAGGTAATGAGAATAACCAACGATATGCTCGATCAGGGAATAATAGAGGAGTCGTCCTCTGACTTCAATTTCCCTGTCATTGTAGTTAAAAAGAAATCGGGAGATTTACGGCCCGTTATCGACTTCCGTGCTTTGAATAAAGTTTTGATTAAACATTCTTACCCAATTCCCCGCATTGACGATATCCTAGCAACGTTAGGAGGTAATACGTGGTTCTCTAACCTTGATTTGCGCAGCGCATTCCATCAAATTGAATCAGAAAAAGAAAGTAGGAAGTATACTGCTTTTAGCGTCAATTACCGTAAGTACCAGTTCTGTAGGGTACCGTTCGGACTCTCAACGAGTCCGGGAATATTTCAAAAACTCATGATATCAGCGCTCTCACCCATTTTGGGAAAGCTCGCGTTTGTATTCCTCGATGACATCTTGGTATTTTCTAAAAATAAAACTCAACATTTAACTGATATAGAAATGGTGCTTAAATTGCTGCGAGCCGGTAAATTATCCTTAAAGCTTGAGAAATGCCATTTTTTTAAAAAAGAACTCGAGTATTTGGGCCATATCATTGCCGCAGATGGAATTAAATGTAAATATTAAAAAAAATTGCAAGAATGCCGAGCGCCAACCAATGTTAAAGAATTACAACAGTTTTTAGGTTTGGCGAATTATTTTCGCAGTTTCCTACCAAATTTCGCTGAAGTAGCAAGTCCCTTGTACAATCTTTTGAGAAAAAATGTAGTTTACACTTGGACTAACGAATGTCAAAAGAGTTTTGAGTTTCTGAAATCTTTATTGACTTCTGACACAGTTCTGAGACATCCCGACTATAACAAGGACTTTCATGTGTTTACTGATGCTTCCAATTCAGGAATAGGTGCTGTATTAATGCAAGCGGATGATTCAAGCGACAAAATTCTAAGACCCATAGCTTATTATAGTAAAAATTTAAACTCCAGCCAGCGTCGGTACTCGACTACCAAAAAAGAATTCTACGCGATACACGCTGCCTTAAAGCATTTTAAATACTTAATTACAGGATATACGGTTCGCGTCTACACCGACCACCGTCCTCTTGCACCATTGTTTAATAAAAAATTACCTGAGGACACTAACATGGCTCGTTGGTGCATAGATGTAAATTCCCTTGACCCGGTTGTAAAATATCTGCCTGGTAAGGAGAACGTTGTTGCAGACTATTTAAGCAGATTACCTGTTAATAACGAGAAATTAAATCTTAAAGAACTAAATTCTTGTGATGATTTGGAAGTCGCATTTGAATCAGAAGTTTGTGTTGTGGAGACTCGAGCACGACACAAACGAACGACAAGAAGCGAGGTAGTTGACCTGCCCTCGACTCGAGACGATGCTGACAGTGCAGCAGACAAGGGCGCTAGACCCGCGCTGATAGACTACGTACCGACTGAAGCTGAAATATCTTGGACGATTGAGGAGTTTATCGACGAACAAAAAAATGACGCTTTCTGTATAGAGCTTAAAAATGCTTTGTTGCATGACAGTGTTTCGACTATTCCTGACTTAGATAAATTTCTAGTGTTAAATAATATTCTTTATAGACGTAGAGAAATCGATAATCGACCGAGTACAATTTTGACTGCAGTCGTTCCTAATTCATTAATGAGTAAAGCTATCCTAGCGATCCACAGTTTATATCATGTGGATTACAAGCATACCTTGTTTAAATTTAAGTTAAAATATTGGAATCAATTAGAGAAAACTTTTGTGCGAAAATTTGTTAGCGATTGCGAAGTTTGCAAGATTATTAAAGCGAGACCTTCAGTTCCAATTAAAATTTTAACAGCTCCAATAGCCACCGAACCTTTCGAAGTTGTATCAATTGATCTGCTTGGGCCACTTAAAGTAACTGATAATGGAAATAAATATATTCTAGTGGTGATTGACCTTTTCTCGAGGTTTTGTCGTTTGTATGCAATTTCAAATCGAAATACAGAAACAGTGATTTCTTGTTTAAGCAGCTGTTTCTCATTACTAGGTTACCCTAAGACGCTCATTTCAGATAATGCTTGGGAGTTTAAATCAGTGGCTCTCAAACAATTTGCAAAATTACATGCCATTTCAAAAAGGGAAGTATTGGCTTACAGCCCACATTCTAACGCCATTGTGGAACGCAACAATAAAAAAATTACGAATCTGCTGAAACTTTATATTAATACACTTGTTAATGTAGAGTGGGACCAATTATTGGAAGTAGTAGAAAATGCACTGAATAATTCTTTAAATTCTACTATTGGCGAAACACCAAGCTATATTATGTT
This sequence comes from Morinoia aosen, assembly GCA_030386875.1. Lineage (NCBI taxonomy): Eukaryota > Metazoa > Arthropoda > Malacostraca > Amphipoda > Talitridae > Morinoia > Morinoia aosen. Next base: position 112,545,556 of record CM059576.1, read on the forward strand.
CAATCGCGATACGTGTGCTTACTATCAGTCTGACAGTTTAGAGTCAGTAACTTACAGTTTTGATGAAGAAATAGATTTAGTGAATATTAGAGCTAGAGAAGCCGTTCGAACAGTAGAAAATATACGAAATTTAATTATTAATAACACAACAGAGCGAAATCTCTATAAAAACCTTAAGCGGCGCAATAAGGATATTCAAGTTGGTGATAGAGTCCTATTAAGGAATCATAACAAGACCCATAAACTTGAATTAACTTGGATTGGTCCGGCAGTAGTCCAAAAGGTTAAACGTAATTACGCTGATATTAAAATTGGATCGAAAATCATTAGAAGTAACCTTAATCATATTTTACCACTCAAAAAGTTAAAATCTGTGAGTTAAAACGACGAATTCATTGGACTGTATGACGTTCTAACTAATCGAAGAATAACGATTTACCTTTTTATCGTTGTCTACTCCGCTTTACCGTTTTTACCCTGTTACCGTAGTTACCGTTGTTTACCAATAATGTTACGGAATATAATCGTAATTTTAGGCGCATTTTTGCTCTGGGCAATATGCTTTGCGTTCATATTAATCTCACTAATCAATGCGTTGTATTTTTTATGTTAATTTTAATGTTGCTTTATGCCCAGGTAAGGAGGTTATGTTAGGTATTTACCCTGAGGAATTTGTACCGTCTAGCTTTCAGTGTCGCTAGGACGTTTTATAAATTTTTTCTCAAATTCACTCAGACATTGGTATTGCTAAATTGACGGTTTTTAATTGTGAACGTTTGATCAGGCGGTGAATTGAGTTCGCTGAGCCAGGAATTTATGCAGCGAGAATAATTTAAAATCTAACACTTATAATTTTTCTGTTAATAAATCTTCAATTAATTCAAATAAAATTTTTCAACGTTATCATTTTTCAACCTAAACTCTTCGCGCACCGCCGGATTTACTTGGACGGCCTGCATCCCTGGGACGTCCAGCCCGCCCCAAGTGTGTCACATTCACCACCACAAGATCGCGCGCAACGCGAATTATGGGTCCTGATGCAGGACCCTTGGCGGCCTGCCCCGCACCCTCGCGTAGGAAAAATTTTCTCGTTGCGTCGCCGTCAACGTCTGTACCTCCTTCTTGAGATGATATAGTACAGTTCCCATAATCATCGTAGACAGGATCAGACCCATAATGATGATGTCCGTCAGCCGGTCTGGAAGTAATTCCATCTTGGTTACCGCGTTTTCTTTGACCCACTGTTCGTTAACGGTTGTGGAGTGCGTGGACAAAGCCGCGACGAGGGTATCTACGTCGATATTACTCTGTGCATTACCCATCGAGCACCCTCTCCTGCAAGTGAAGGATACAGAAAAATTAGCATGGCCGTATTCAATGAAAATAAATACAACATATAATTTGGTATCAATCTAAGTGTTTCTCTGACCGCACAGTACACCAAACAACACAACACAGGCAGGACAACAACACAAATGTTGTACACCAAACAACACAACACAGGCAGGACAACAGCACAAATGTTGTACACCAAACAACACAACACAGGCAGGACAACAGCACAAATGTTGTACACCAAACAACACAGGCAGGACAACAACACAAATGTTGTACACCAAACAACACAACACAGGCAGGACAACAACACAAATGTTGTACACCAAACAACACAACACAGGCAGGACAACAACACAAATGTTGTACACCAAACAACACAACACAGCCAGGACAACAGCACAAATGTTGTACACCAAACAACACAACACAGGCAGGACAACAACACAAATGTTGTACACCAAACAACACAACACAGGCAGGACAACAACACAAATGTTGTACACCAAACAACATAACACAGGCAGGACAACAGCACAAATGTTGTACACCAAACAACACAACACAGGCAGGACAACAACACAAATGTTGTACACCAAACAACACAACACAGGCAGGACAACAACACAAATGTTGTACACCAAACAACATAACACAGGCAGGACAACAGCACAAATGTTGTACACCAAACAACACAACACAGGCAGGACAACAACACAAATATTGTACACCAAACAACACAACACAGGCAGGACAACAACACAAATGTTGTACACCAAACAACACAACATAGGCAGGACAACAACACAAATGTTGTACACCAAACAACACAACACAGGCAGGACAACAACACAAATGTTGTATCACCAAACAACACACATTGAATGGCTGAGAAATGATCAGCAAATTTCCTCGGTTATTTTTGTCCCCCCAATAAAAAAAGCGTGTTTATGTTCATAGAAAGTATTTGAAGGGTAACTGATTTATTATCACAGTGATCGTGCAGTTGCCTCATTGGCTGCAGTAAATGTAGGTTGTACGTGAAGACTGCGCGTTGACTTGTGCTTTTGTTGCGTGCCACTGTGTCTGGCGGCGTGTTGTTGTGCTGTTGTTGTTGTTGGTGTTGTTGTTGTTGTTGTTGCTGTTGGTATTGTTGCGATCAATCTTTTTCTTGAGCTTTTCTGTCGTCAACCATTTTGTTCCAACATTTAAAATGGGTATTACGGTACCTATGTGTTATTATCAGTTGAGGATGTTAATGATAAGGTATTTTGAAAACCAATGTTCCAACATTTCATGTTGAACTTAATTGAAAAAAAAAGTTTTCTTGCCCTTTTTTTTTGTTGGTTTATGAATGATCAATTCTATTAATTGGTCAATTATAATGTTTCAAAGTTTATTTGAAGATGCTTCATTGCAATTTTTGAATACTGCTAAAATGTATTGAATGATACATGTTGTATAGAACAGACCTCTAACGATGCCAAATGTTGAGTTAAGTCAAAAAACGCAATCATTTTGTTTTTGAAGCTCCTAAGGGCTACGCGAGTGATGAGATCCAACAGAGATGATGAATGATGAAAATAGAGGTGATGATCGCGTGAAGAAATGGTGATAGCATGAGAAGTGGTATCATAGTTACCAGCGATCACATTCATATAATGCTGGAGCTAATTATACCAATACTATTTATAACGTTCATCACATTACACAATGACAGCAATGGCACAATAGCAAGTGTAATTCGACGGGAAATGGTTTACAAAACTCATGTGAGGTGCAGGTGATGTGACGTGATGAATGATGTGAAGACCGGGGAAAAATAAGAATGTTACCGTTCAAAAGTGCAACAGATGCATGTGCCAATGCATAATCATTGATTCACTTTATAGCAAACTTACGCAATGAAACAAAAATAATGAGCTCATTTAACGAAGCATTTAAAATATATACATTTAAATAAGACGAAAAAATATATATTAAGCTATTCTAAAATATATCAACTGCCAAATTAACCCACAATTGATAATATCTATACTCACGAATGTTATACGCGCTTCTTGCCAAATCTAATACATTTTTAAAGCCATTCGTGGCTACGATAAAACATTCGTATAATTATTCTATGTTTATTCGCATTTGTCAGTTGCCACGCGTAACACATCTACAACTCCACAGGGGGTAGGGGAGGGGGTGTTAGGTACTGACTTTATTTAATGACATCTAACGCGTCACACTACGGCAGGTGTCGTGTTCACGCAAGTGTACTATAGTCGTTAACTAACAACTATTGCCACCCTCACCAGCTAATACGCCACACTACGGCAGGTGTTGTGTTCACGCAAGTGTACTATAGTCGTTAACTAACAACTATTACCACCATCACCAGCTAATACGTCACACTTCGGCAGGTGTCGTGTTCACACAAGTGTACTATAATCGTTAACTAACAACTATTGCCACCCTCACCAGCTAATACTACCTACGGCCAAACGATGCAACTCTGCACACTCAGGCCGCCCGCCCACTGATGCGATGCGACTGGTGCGACGCCTTGCGAAATCGCACGGTTCATTTGTAGCACCGTAGGAATAGCATTGTGTTACCTAACTCACAGGTGGTTGAGGCGAATCGCATCGCATAGAATTGCATCAGTGGGCGGTCGGCCTCAGCCAGGAGCTGCACAGGAACACGGCCGCGTGCTGGCAGACCGACCGCAGCTGGTGTTCGAGGAATCAGGCTTGTCACAACTCTACCGGCAATTCCCTGCAATCAAGTCAGAAGTAAACAGTATAGTGTATGAGAGTTGAACGCGACTCTGAAAAATAAGGAACGCTTTTCGGCGGTCCGAATCCTTGTACGACATTAATGTATGAACTGGTTGACATCCGTGCCAATTTAACGTGTTTGTTCTTGTAAAATATTAAACTATACAAGAAAGATTATGTTTATGATGAAATTTCAGTTTACCCCATTTTAAAAATAGGTCATTGTTTAAATTTGATCATGATTAAGTAATTTTAATTCGAACGAATTTCTAAACAAACCTCTTAGGTTGAGATTATAAAAATTTTGGGTGACTGATTTATTTATAAACTTGTGATTAATATGTATAAATGACTTGTTTGCTCCTACTAATGATTGCCAATGAATTGATTCAGTCATAATGTAATTTTTATTTACCAGGTCATAAAATTTTTTTTCAATAATTTGTTGTTTTGAGTTTTCAGAACATTTTGATTAATTTGAGAAATTCATCATGGGCATTTAGAGAGTTATTCCGTCTCCCATCATTGTCATCAGTATTAATTACGGTATTTTTGCAATAGGTATCATTCAACCCAGTTTCTATTAATGTCCTAATGGTAATTATTGAAAATCCTAATTAAATCAGACTGTGAGTCAGAACTTAGTACTCATAAGATAATGCACTTAAAATGTCCTTACGTCCATACAGAGTAAGTTAGAGGTTGGAGCTAAGGGGACCGGAAATGGCCTGGCTAAGTTTGGGTGGGCAAGTTAGGTTAGGAAGCGCAGCGTTCTGTGATGTCGACAGCGAGCGAAATGGCTGGACGGCTCTTGATGAAATTGGAAAGTTGCGATGGAAGCCTAAACTGGTGTTTGGATTACAATTAATATTTCAATTTATTGCTTTTAATTTCACAATAATTATGAGAGTAATCGTAAAATCGTAACGTACAAGGACGAAACAAGTGCAGACAATAGGAACAACAGCCCAGCGTCAGGTCACACACCGAAATAACGATAGAGGCAACAGCAGCAAAACACTCAATACAGCGATGGTGCTCACAGCAGGTCACATGAGGCAGCGGGGAAGCTTCCTTCCATTCCGTGGGGACACATTTTGTGAATGGAATCACTTTTTATAAATACTTGAGTTATCCAACGAAAAAATTATCTCTGTACTTTAATGTAAAATGCTTTATATGAATTGAAAAAGTTAACAATCCAATCAATTTAATTTTTCAACCATGGGTTATATTTTTAAGTTAGAACAGTGTTTATTTATTAGCATTTATGTTAGTTGATTATATATTATGAATAATAGAAGTTATTTAAAGCTGGATTTTATGCGAATCATAGCTACCAGTAAGAAAAGTTTTAAGAAAGAAGTAAATAATTTTGAAACCCGGAGGGCACATGGATCGGCTAGCAAAATTTAGTTGAATGACAATGCAAATTTAGGAGATGACGGCTTGATGCCATGGCGATAGCATGAGAAGTGGTATCATGGTTACTAGCGATCACATTCATATAATGCTGGAGCTAATTATACCAATACTATTTATAACGTTCAGCACATTACACAATGACAGCAATGGCACAATAGCGAGTGTAATTCGACGAGAAATGATATACAAAACTCCCGTGACGTGCAGGTGGTGTGACGTGATGAGTGACATGGACGTGGGAATCATTGCACACCCACACCCACACACACACTCACACACACACACACACTATTTTCTGTTCACTGAAAACTTCACCTTCTAACGAGGCAAATGATACAAATAGAGAATATCCTCATCCGTACATTATAATTAGAGTTGGGAACTATCATTAGTTGCCAATTGAGAATTGTTCTAATCGTATTCAGCCTATTTTTCTTATTGCCTACGATTAATAAAGCTTTTTCTTTATTGAGAACATAAATTGCGCAGAAAAGTATGCGTATAAGCAACTGACAGGTATTGATGTGAGCATGTCTATTGTAGTGCAAATGAGAACGGCTATCGTAACCTGCATCAACACAACCCACTGCCAATAGTTACTGCGTCTACAGGTGTTGTCTGCCACTAGTTACTGCGTCTGCAGGTGTTGTTATCTGCCGCTAGTTACTGAGTCTGCAGGTGTTGTTATCTGCCGCTAGTTACTGAGTCTGCAGGTGTTGTCTGCCACTAGTTACTGCGTCTGCAGGTGTTGTCTGCCGCTAGTTACTGAGTCTGCAGGTGTTGTCTGCCACTAGTTACTGCGTCTGCAGGTGTTGTTTGCCACTAGTTACTGCGTCTGCAGGTGTTGTCTGCCGCTAGTTACTGAGTCTGCAGGTGTTGTCTGCCACTAGTTACTGCGTCTGCAGGTGTTGTTTGCCACTAGTTACTGCGTCTGCAGGTGTTGTCTGCCGCTAGTTACTGAGTCTGCAGGTGTTGTCTGCCACTAGTTACTGCGTCTGCAGGTGTTGTTTGCCACTAGTTACTGCGTCTGCAGGTGTTGTCTGCCGCTAGTTACTGAGTCTGCAGGTGTTGTCTGCCACTAGTTACTGCGTCTGCAGGTGTTGTTTGCCACTAGTTACTGCGTCTGCAGGTGTTGTCTGCCACTAGTTACTGTGTCTGCAGGTGTTGTCTGCCACTAGTTACTGCGTCTGCAGGTGTTGTTTGCCACTAGTTACTGCGTCTGCAGGTGTTGTCTGCCACTAGTTACTGCGTCTGCAAGTGTTGTCTGCCACTAGTTACTGCGTCTGCAGGTGTTGTCTGCCACTAGTTACTGCGTCTGCAGGTGTTGTTTGCCACTAGTTACTGCGTCTGCAGGTGTTGTCTGCCACTAGTTACTGCGTCTGCAGGTGATGTCTGCCACTAGTTACTGCCTCTGCAGGTGTTGTTGATGGTCTGCCACTAGTTTCTGCGTCTGCAGGTGTTGTCTGCCACTAGTTACTGCGTCTTCAGGTGTTGTCTGCCACTAGTTACTGCGTCTGCAGGTGTTGTCTGCCACTAGTTATTGCGTCTGTAAGTGATGTCTACCACTAGTTACTGCGTCTGCAGGTGTTGTCTGCCACTAGTTACTGCGTCTGCAGGTGTTGTTGATGGTCTGCCACTAGTTTCTGCGTCTGCAGGTGTTGTCTGCCACTAGTTACTGCGTCTGCAGGTGTTGTCTGCCACTAGTTACTGCGTCTGCAGGTGCTGTCTGCCACTAGTTGCTGCGTCTGCAGGTGTTGCCTGCCACTAGTTACTGCGTCTGCAAGTGTTGTCTGCCACTAGTTACTGCGTCTGCAGGTGATGTCTGCCATTAGTTTCTGCGTCTGCAGGTGTTGTCTGCCACTAGTTACTGCGTCTGCAAGTGTTGTCTGCCACTAGTTACTACGTCTTTTGGTGATGTCTGCCACTAGTTACATACGCAACTTAGCATGTACCGACCTAACGAAATATAGCGGCATATAAAGGCCTTAAAGAATTGGTTTACAGCACTCATACACATGTCCTATCTTTCTGGGTGTGATTGCATCCGTGGGAATTTGAGGGCTAGTGTTTCTTATATAAGTTCATATAACTCTTTATTGTGGGGGAATCAAATGTAAGTCAATGTACTCGTACACGAAAAAGAAAATGATTTTCATATGTAAAAAATAAAATAATTTGATAAAAATTGATTGCGAATATTTTAGATTTTCCAAAGAATAGGCAAGTATTGTATTTCTATTAGTTTTCCAGTTCTATCACTGGTACTACCTAACAATACCTATATTGATATAATTCCGATAAAACTTATATCCATTTCCAGTTCTATCACTGGTACTACCTAACAATCCCTATATTAAAAAAATACCTATAAAAGTTATATCCATTTCCAGTTGTATCACTTGATCGCGCCACACCACCTGCACGTCACATGAGTTTTGTAAATCATTTCCCGTCGAATTACACTCGCTATTGTGCCATTGCTGTCATTGTGTAATGTGATGAACGTTATAAATAGTATTGGTATAATTAGCTCCAGCATTATATGAATGTGATCGCTGGTAACTATGATACCACTTCTCATGCTATCCCCATGTCTTCATACCATCATTACCACTGAATTTTATTACCATATCCTTATCAGTTCCGCACGTCACAAATTGTATCCATAATCATTAAGCGCTTCCGGGTTTCAAAATTAATAAGCTTACTAATGAAAAGATTTTTATTTCAAGCTGCGAACAGTTCGCATAAAGTTCACATTCAAATAACGTTTATTATTTATAAAATGAAATTAAGTTATATCAATCGCAATAAATTATCGATATTTGAACTTCAAAATCCAGTCTTTGGTCGGAAAATGAATAAAATCACGAAAAAAATATTTATATAACTCATAAAGAATTTTTTATAACATTAATCGGGAAATCTTTTGATTGGATAACTCAAGTATTTTGCAAAGTGAGTTACATTCACAAGATGTGTCCCTACGGAGTGGAAGGAAGCTTCCCCGCTGCCTCATGTGACCTGCTGTGAGCACCATCGCTGTATTGAGTGTTTTGCTGCTGTTGCCTCTATCGTTACTTCGGTGTGTGACCTGACGCAGGGCTGTTGTTCCTATTGTCTGCACTTGTTTCGTCGTTGTACGTACGATTTACAATTACTCTCAGAATTATTGTGATACTTAATAGATCAAAATTGAAATATTGATTGCAATACAAACATCAGTTTAAGCTTCCATCCCAACTTTCCCATTTTATCAAGAGCCGTCCACCGGCCCCTCACGAGGTGTGCAGGCAGTGTGTCGAGAGCGGGCGGGTGTGGGGGCCAAAGGAACGCGTCATCAGTTGCCATTTGGTGTACCCGTGTTTTGGCAACAGCAGACGCATCACACACTCCCACTTCTGTTCACTGAAAACTTCTCCATCTAACTGAGCAAATGATACAAATAGAGAATATCCTCATCCGTATATTATGATGAAGAGTTGGGAGCTATCATAAGTTGCCAATGGACAATAGTACTGGTCGCCACCGTGAAAAGTTCAGCAACTTACGTCTGGACGCGGCAGCGGCGGGCAAGTTTCACATGTCGATCCACATAAGCCGTAGACGTTACAGAAGTCTTACATGCAATTTTGCGTATATTTGGTAGCCAACCATTAATCTAATAATAGTTAGAACATTTATTTCAGTTTATGCTGCTCTTTTCTCTAGTCCATCGTATCAGATGTCTGTATTAAAATTACGACTACTTTTCCACAAATAAAATTAAATATTTTTTTGTGTGAAAAACTTGTTGTTTTCGTTGTTGTTGGTGAATAAAACTATTAAATAATTATTTCATGCCCATATTTTTTATGTTTGAAACCAATTTCGGAGTACTTGACAAAATCAAATTTTTTCCATATTTACGGTAACTGAAGTATTTCAAAAAATATGTCGAATTCAATAGTGCTGTCATCTATTTATTCAACAGAAAGAAGCTCATACGTTGTCTTATGTACCTCGTCGTGGACAACATCTATGTGTTGTTGTTGTTACTAGTCATACTTTTTATACAGTTTGTTGTCTGCTATTCTTCCTACCGCCATTGCGCGCCATCGCGGTAGACGACGACTTACACTTGATATAATCATAATTTTATTCATCTGGTGTACACTGCCCGTCAGGAATGACGGGATTCGATATTTCCTTTGAACAAATCCTCCAGATGTGGATGCCCAACAAATATATCCATCCCAACAGTACCCGCCATCAAAATATTCTTGTACTTGTGCACTGGTGAAACTCGTATCACAGATACGGTCATAGAGCGTCCTTGTGAGCGTCACAGACACACGCACCAACCAATTTGATGTGTTCACTCACATGCCCATTGTGATAACAAAGCGCCAATTACGCACAAAAACATATCCATTTATTTCTTTATTTAAACTTTCAACTGGACAACTAGAGTTTTGTTATGTATGGGATGATAATAAATTCTTACACACTGTCGGCATCAAATTTGACTTGCAATAATTACCCTTAGGAAAATAATAAATACAAGACTGAATAATTATGATCTGAAATACGACTATATGTAAATTGATATAGCCGTAACCTGTTACTGTTTGTAGTTACTTTAGTTACTGTTCGAAAAATAAAAAGTAGTGTGCGAATTACTTCGGAACTGGTTTTAATACGTAAAAAATTAGGCATGAATCAAGTTTTCATAGTTTATTTACTCCCAATAATGACAACCATTGATTTTTCGAACAAAAAAAATTATTCAATAAAATTTAGGGAAAACCATTTGTAACTTTAATTCATGCCTTCAATTCAATGAAACGCCGGCGGTGTTGCGTTCTGAGTTCATTGAAACGTCTATATATTTTTGCAGCCACTAGTGGCTCGAAAGTAGATCGCTGAACTGTAACCTGCATCCCAGTATTACCCACGGCTCATGGTACTTGGCCATGAAGCAACTTAGCGTGGCAGTTAAATTCCACTCCGTGAGGACGCAATCTGGAATGAACCACACCTTTCAAAATTCTTGAGTTATCCCATTAGAATTTTTCAAGTTGGGTATGGTAAAAAATAATTTATAGTTTATAGGGGATGAAAAAAATTACTATATTTTATTCATTCATACATCGACCCTTGGTTTGGTTTGATTTAAAGTTCGAATTTTTAAAATTTATTACAATTTGTGTCACGCCTTACAAATTTTGATAGGCTGCATTTTTTGAGTGTGTCGGTACCTGGCTAAGTTGTGCTAGTAACTAGTGGCAGACACCCTGCAGACGCAGTAACTAGTGGCAGACACCCTGCAGACGCAGTAACTAGTGGCAGACAACACCTGCAGACGCAGTAGCTAGTGGCAGACACCCTGCAGACGCAGTAACTAGTGGCAGACACCCTGCAGACGCAGTAGCTAGTGGCAGACAACACCTGCAGACGCAGTAACTAGTGGCAGACAACACCTGCAGACGCAGTAACTAATGGCAGACAACAGCTACGGACGCAGTAACTAGTGGCAGACAACAGCTACAGACGCAGTAACTAGTGGCAGAAAACACCTGCAGACGCAGTAACTAGTGGCAGACAACAGCTACAGACGCAGTAACTAGTCGCAGACAACAGCTATACAGACGCAGTAACTAGTGGCAGTATGTTTACTTGGAAACAGCAAAAAATAGCATTCGAATGCACTGTCACGAATCGTGATTTCTTGGTTAACCTTTATTGTGAATTGTACACATGTGATCAACACCAGATATTGATGAACAAAAATGGTGCAAATAACTTGTTTGCTCTAAAGAATGATTGGCAATAAATTTGTTCTTATATCAAATATTTTTTCTGTTTTGGTCATGAAAAATTATTTCAAAAATTAGATTTTCCAATTTTTCAAATTTTATGAGGAACTATAGAAATTTAATACGAGTATGTATTGAATTATTCTATTCCTCCCACAATTACCATGAGTGTTACCTTCGTTATTTCTGGTCAATATGGAGTTTCATGCGCTCACGGAAATTAAGAATTCCGTTCCAAAGAATCAATAAAGGAATACATTTAAAAACGTTTTCCATGAATGACATTCTGCTCGCTGGTGCGTTTTTTTCGAGTTATTTAACTTTGAAGTTCTAGGAACGGCGCTCATGAAGTGGCTTTCCCGTGCAAAAGGAGAGGGTGTTCCAGCAATGCCGCAAGTGCGCGGAGCGGGGAAAAGCTATTGTATTCGCAATATATGGCGTGATTTATTATTTGCCGACCCCGCGGAGCCTGAGCCCACTTCTAGGATGTTTTAGTTAATAACACAATAAAGGTTATCACCCAAAAATATTAGCGGGACTGGAATAGTGAAGACTTAAATCGATATGCACTTGACATCACTTAAAAAATGGCGGCGACCGTAGAACATTAGCGAAACCTTAGGAGTGAATACGGTTGATTTAATATTGTAATATTTTTAATACTTAATATTTTTGGGTGAGAACCTTTATTGTGTTATTAACTAAAACATCCTAGAAGTGGATTCAGGCTCCACAGGCTCCACTGGGTCGGCAAAAAATAAATTACAAAGTACCCAAACGTACTCTAACAGCTCCCGTTCAAGCGAAAACTCATTGAAACTGCTATAGAAAACGAAAATTTCAAAGTTGAATAACTCGAAAATAACGCATCAGCGAGCAGAATGCCATTCATGTAAAACGTTTTTAAATGTGTTCCTATAGTGATTCTTTGGAACGGAATTCTTAATTTCCGTGAGTACATTAAACTCTTTATTGACCTTATTTTTTAGATCAGTGTTATTCCGCCTTGTATTCATTAATGTCTTAATGGTAATTATTGAAAACTAGTGTACACAGCTCGTCAAAAATGACCGGATTCTATACCTTTCTGGAACAAACTTCCAGATGTGGATGACACACAAATATATCCATCCTAACACTACCCGTGAAAAAAAAATATCATTGTACTTGCGCACTGGTCAAACTCGTATCATAGATAATACGGTCATTATTGCTACATATTCTTAAGAGCATGAGAGGTAAATGGAAATGTGGACACCAAACAAATTAACCAAGGGTATAGTTAGGTAGTAGCAGGACCCGTGGAAATTACACGGACAATATCTTCGTTAAGCTAGGTGGACCCGTAAAAAATTCCGTCGACATCATCCTACCTACGCCAACCAAACCTATCCTAACCTAACAAATCCTATCCTTTCTTATCCTATCCTAACCGAACCTATCCTGGTAAAATGTCATACATTTCAATGCGTATAGAGGCCTTCTTTTACTGTTACATTGAGGAATTCGGTATGCATGTTACCGCTAACTCAGACAACCTGTGTTTCTTAAGAAGCGGACACCAAACAAACATATAAATAAATATATAAATAAACACACAACGGGTATTATTGGGTTAGATGACGATATGAGAAGCAGCACAGAGACACCTCACCACTGCACCACATCATGTGTGGAGGCAGGGCTACCGGCAAATGATGGTTGTATTTGTTCAAAGTTGATCTCTGGATTTGTTGGTATTGTTTTTATGTTACCTTTGAATCCAAATTCTATTGTAGGTGCACATTATTTAATAGAAGTACCTATTTATTACAAGTGGGTACGAATATTTGGAGTTCCTACAAATATTGTACATCACTTTTTCTCTGTGTGTAATAAAATATAAAGAAATATTTTATATTATTTGCCTACACTATGCCTGAACCTACCTGATCTTTCAAGAATAGTCCCGATATTATTTCAAAGATTTTGTTTAGGTTGGATTTTTCTGTAGTCTTGACTCTTAACATTATACAGAGCTTCATTACTTCTAACAAAATCAATAGATATATCAGCTCCAGTTCCACAGTTTTGTAAAGTTTACTTCTGTCAAACTTATAATCAGCGTCTCTACAATAATCACGAATACCATGACCGCAAAAAACATCCACCAACTTACGTCAGGACGCGACGGCGGGGGCAGGCGACTGGCAAGTTTCACATGTCTATCCACATGAGCCGTAGACGCCACAGGTAATTCACTTTCAATACTGCACAGAGTTTGTAGCCACAGCTGGCTTTAAAAATTTCGACAACTTAGAGGAGAGCGATGTGCCTATGCCCAGTTCGAATTGATGGTATTAGATGTGTGTACTAAAGTTACAAATAGGTTTCCTTAAACAAAACTCGAATAATTTTCTTAGTGTAAAAAATTTGTTAGTGTCGTTGTAATTAATAAAGAAACTATAAGAAATTTAATTCATTCCCATATTTTTTCATGTATTAAAGCCAGTTTCGGAGTATTTCGCATTTTTGAATTTTACAAATTTACGGGAACTGAAGTATTTGGAGAAAAATAACGAATTCAATCGTATAATCATCTATTTATTCAATAGAAAGAAGCTCTTACGTTGCCTTATGTACCCCGTCGTGGGCAACATTTATGTGTTGTTGTTGTTGTTACTAATGATACTTTTTTTCTAGTTTGTGGTACTGCTATTCTTCCTACCGCCATTACGCGTCATCGCGGTAGACAACGACTTACAATTGATATGATCATTGTTTCATTACTACTGGTGTACACAGCCCGTCAAAAGTGACGGGATCCTATATTTCCTTTGAACAAATCCTCCAGCTGTGGATGCCCAACAAATATATCCATCCCAACAGTACCCGGCATCAAAATATTCTTGTACTTGTGCACTGGTGAAACTCGTATCACAGATACGGTCATAGAGCGTCCATGTGAGCGTCACAGACACACGCACCAACCAATTTGATGTGTTCACTCAGATGACCACTTTATCACGCTGTCATTGAAGCCTAATGACTATTTTTGAAAGGAGTTTCACCAATGAACATGATAAGGAGTATTTTAATCGCAGGTACTGTTGGATTGGATATATTTGTTTATGATCCAAATATGAAGAATATTTTTTTTAAGAAATTATCGATTACAGTCATTCATGACGGATGGCGTACACCAAAAAAACCCAACACCTCTACCTTCTCGCAGCGCCACCAGCGTAACATCACCTCTTCCCCCCCTTTAAAAAAACAAGGATTCACTAGTTGTGATAACATGGCACAAAATAGGCACAAAAAACATGTAAATTTATTGTTTCATTAAAAATTTAATTGGACACCTAGCGTTTTGTTATGGACGAAATGATAATAAATTCTTACCCACTGTCGGAATCAATTTTGACTTTCAATAATTACCATTAGGAAAATAATGAATACAAGGCAGAATAATTATGATCTAAATACATACAATCGAATGTCATTTGTTATTGGTAACTGATTCATATTTTGGTGTAATTATTTAACCGCCGAACTCACACCACCACCGTACCTACATCACCACCGTACCTACATTACAACCGTACCTACACCACCACCGTACCTACACCACCACCGTACCTTCACCACCACCGTACCTACACCACCACCGAGGCAACCAACAATGTAATCCATATATAAGAAATAAAAGAGTGATGCGTTGATATTACAAGAACCAAAATATAAGAAGCAACAACAATGCCCATAGCACCAACAATGAGAGGCAGCGTGTTGTTGTGAGCAACGGAAATTGTGGTCAACATATATATACCGGATAGCGTGCAGACCTCATTCACAAATACACTAGTCACTCATCGAACAATCAAAATAGAAAACAAAACTTGCGCTTGAGTATATAACATCAAAATTCAAAATTCGAATTAAAAATAAATATATAATGACAATTAGGTATATTTTTTGAGAACTTGAATATGGGCATTAGCATAGTCTCGAACATTATTTTGGTTCTATTAATAGTAGGTATTTCAGCATGGGTGCTGACAACTTCCTTCGAGTAAGTGGATAAAACTTTGCCCAAGTAAGTATCATTTATGCGCGTGTCATACGCTTATGGTTATTCTAGGTATGGAGGATGTCTCTCGAAGTAAAGGGAGAAGTAAGTTGTCTTGTTTGATATGAAAGTTACAGGTTAAAGGCAATATCAATTCAGAAATAAATTCTAAAAACTAACATCCCAACATTCATAATTGATGCTACATGCATAATATTTGCTTTTTATGCCAGAAATAAGCAAAAATCAGCACGCTGCGGTGTTAGTAGTGTTGCATACATGACTTTGTGAGTTGTTATGGTGCTGGTGTGAGGGAGGGGCTTACAGCTGGTGACTTGTGGTGGTTACAGCTGGTGACGTGTGGTGGTTACAGCTGGTGACGTGTGGTGTTACAGCTGGTGACTTGTGGTGGTTTCAGCTGGTGACGTGTGGTGGTTACAGCTGGTGACGTGTGGTGGTTACAGCTGGTGACGTGTGGTGGTACAGCTGGTGACGTGTGGTGGTTACGGCTGGTGACGTGTGGTGGTTACAGCTGGTGACGTGTGGTGGTACAGCTGGTGACGTGTGGTGGTTACAGCTGGTGACGTGTGGTGGTTACAGCTGGTGACGTGTGGTGGTTACAGCTGGTGACGTGTGGTGGTTTCAGCTGGTGACGTGTGGTGGTTACGGCTGGTGACGTGTGGTGGTTACAGCTGGTGACGTGTGGCGGTACAGCTGGTGACGTGTGGTGGTTACGGCTGGTGACGTGTGGTGGTTACAGCTGGTGACGTGTGGTGGTACAGCTGGTGACGTGTGGTGTTACAGCTGGTGACGTGTGGTGGTTACAGCTGGTGACGTGTGGTGGTTACATCTGGTGACGTGTGGTGGTTACAGCTGGTGACGTGTGGTGGTTACGGCTGGTGACGTGTGGTGGTTACAGCTGGTGACGTGTGGTGGTACAGCTGGTGACGTGTGGTGGTTACAGCTGGTGACGTGTTGTGGTACAGCTGGTGACGTGTGGTGGTTACAGCTGGTGATGTGTGGTGGTCTGGCATTTGTCTTCGAAATTCGAAATAAGGTCTCAGATATTTTCCACCTTCGGTACATCCATAAACATGCAGTACTAACTGCTGATAAACATGCTCGCCCACCAAACCCCACCTTACCCCCAGCTCGCCCACCACACCCCACCTAACCCCCAGCTCGCCCACCACACCCCACCCCACCTCGTCCACCACACCCCACCTAACCCCTAGCTTGCCCACCCCACCCCACCTAACCCCTAGCTCGCCCACCACACCCCACCTAACCGCCAGCTCGCCCACCACACCCCACCCCACCTCGTCCACCACACCCCACCTAACCCCCAGCTCGCCCACCCCACCCCACCTAACCCCCAGCTCGCTCACCCCACCCCACCTAAGCCCCAGCTCGCCCACCACATCCCTCTTAACCCCTAGCTCGCCCACCACACCCCCAGCTTGCCCACCACATCCCACTTAACCCCTTGCTCTCCCACCACACCCCCAGCTCACCCACCCCACCCCCAGCTCACCCACCCCACCCCCAGCTCGCCCACCACACCCCCAGCTTGCCCACCACAACTCCAGATCGCCCACCACATCCCAGCTACCCCCAGCTTGCCCACCACACCCCAGCTACCCCCAGCTTGCCCACCCAACCCCTAACTCGCCCATCCCACCCCACCTAACCCCCAGCTACCCCACCTATGTAAACATTACTGAAGAGTCACAATTCCTGAGAACTGACGTCCAGGAATCGCTTCAAAAATATACCACGTTATTTTGACAAGGTTGACAATCCGTGCTTTCACGACACAGAATATTCAAGCTGTGAAAATTACGGATTAATATCCTGAAATTAGGACACTCATCATTTTAGCAATAAAAACATTCGAATTTAGGGAAATTCACGCACCATATATTGAAAATGCAACATTTCTTGCAAAATACATATTTTTAATAACTACATTTCAAGGAATTCTATGGAACTGTGATTTTCAAAAATTGAAGGGTAACAAAAATATTTTAAAAGGAATTCATTGACTATTATTTTCACATTTATGTCGTTATTGAATGTCAGGAAGACTTCGTCCCTCCATTGCTACACTATGAAGGCGTCCCGAGAACTTACCTACCAAACTGTACTACCATTAACCCAACACCATCAAGGCGTCCCGAGAACTTACCTACCAAACTGTACTACCATTAACCCAACACCATCAAGGCGTCCCGAGAACTTACCTACCAAACTGTACTACCATTAACCCAACACCATCAAGGCGCCCCGAGAACTTACCTACCAAACTGTACTACCATTAACCCAACACCATCAAGGCGTCCCGAGAACTTACCTACCAAACTGTACTACCATTAACCCAACGCCATGAAGGCGTCCCGAGAACTTACCTACCAAACTGTACTACCATTAACCCAACACCATGATGGCGTCCCGAGAAATTACCTACCAAACTGTACTACCATTAACCCAACACCATGAAGGCGTCCCGAGAACTTACCTACCAAACTGTACTACCATTAACCCAACGCCATGAAGGCGTCCCGAGAACTTACCTACCAAACTGTACTACCATTAACCCAACACCATGAAGGCGTCTCGAGAACTTACCTACCAAACTGTACTACCATTAACCCAACACCATCAAGGCGTCCCGAGAACTTACCTACCAAACTGTACTACCATTAACCCAACACCATGAAGGCGTCCCGAGAACTTACCTACCAAACTGTACTACCATTAACCCAACACCATGAAGGCGTCCCGAGAACTTACCTACCAAACTGTACTACCATTAACCCAACACCATCAAGGCGTCCCGAGAACTTACCTACCAAACTGTACTACCATTAACCCAACACCAGAATGTACACGCCCGTACGTAATTTGCCATACCTGCCTACGACTCAGTACAGTTTGTGATCCAATCTTCAATGGAGTCTGGCTTGGTCAGTTGCCTCATTGGCTGCAGTAAATGTAGATTGTACGTGAAGACTGCGCGTTGACTTGTGCTTTTGTTGTGTGCAACTGTGTCTGACGGCGTGTTGTTGTGTTGTTGTTGTTGTAGTAGTTGTTGTTGTTGTTGTTGCTGTTGGTGTTGTTGTTGCTGTTGGTATTGGTGCTGTTGTTGTTGTTGCCGTTGTTGTTGTTTTTGTGTTGTTGGTGTTGTTGCTTTTGTTGTTGGTATTGTTGCTTTTGTTGTTGCTGTTGTTGTTGCTTCTGTTGGCATTGTTGCTATCAATGTTTTTCTTGTGTTATTCTTTCAATCATTTTCGTTCCAAAATTCTGCATGGGTATTAAGGTACCTATGTGTAATTATTAACTAAGGATGGTAATGATAAGGTATTTTAAAAACCAATGCTTCAAATTTTCATGTTTGGACTTTATTGGTAATAAACTTTTTCCTTTTTCTTTATTTATCATTGTTTTATGAAAGATGAAATCTATTTATTGATCATTCATAATGTTTCAAAGCTTATTTAAAGATGCTTCATT
This sequence comes from Morinoia aosen, assembly GCA_030386875.1. Lineage (NCBI taxonomy): Eukaryota > Metazoa > Arthropoda > Malacostraca > Amphipoda > Talitridae > Morinoia > Morinoia aosen. Next base: position 112,564,446 of record CM059576.1, read on the forward strand.
CCAATTTTCGAATACTGCTAAAATATGTTGAATGATACATGTTGTTCACAACAGACCTCTAACGATGCTAAATGCTAAGTTAGGTAAAAAAGCTCTATCATTTTGTTTTTGAAGCTCATAGGGCTACGCGAGTTATGCCAGCCGACCGAGATGGTGAATAGTGAAAATAGAGGTGATGATCGCGTCGAAATGGTGTTGGCATGAGAAGTGGTATCATAGTTACCAGCGATCACATTCATATAATGCTGGAGCTAATTATACCAATACTATTTATAACGTTCATGGCATTACACAATGACAGCAATGGCACAACAGCGAGTGTAATTCGACGGGAAATGATTTACAAAACTCATGTGACGTGCAGGTGATGCAACATGACCAGTGACAAGGACGTCCTAAATATAAGTGTTACCGTTAAACTTTTGTTCTAAAAGTTTAATAGAATATTACGTCATTAATTCATTTTTTTGCATGTATACGCATTGAAAGAAAACAATCAGCTTTATGAAAGAAACATCAAAATATGTACATATTAAGGGACGACAACCAAATATATACATATTCGTAAAAATATCAACCGTAAAATTAATCCACACTCGATAATACGTCCTAATACACTAGGTGCTTTACGTTAAATTAAACAAGTAAACATTTTTTGGAGCGATTCATGGCTATTCATAAACATTCAAATCACGCACGCACATTTTGCTTGCCAATGCTCACCCGTATCTATGCTACTGCTGTACGTAAGGTGTGAATGAGGTAGGCGAGCTTGAGGTTAGGTACTGACTTCATTTGATGCCAGCTAATACGCCACACTACGGCAGGTGTCGTGTTCACGCAAGTGTACTATAGTCGTTAACTAACAACTGTTGCCACCCTCACCAGCCAATACGCCACACTACGGCAGGTGTCGTGGTCACGCAAGTGTACTATAGCCGTTAACTAACAACTATTGCCACCTCCACCAGCTAATACGCCACACTACGGCAGGTGTCGTGTTCACGCAAGTGTACTATAGTCGCTAACTAACAACTATTGCCACCCTCACCAGCTAATACGCCACACTACGGCAGGTGTCGTGTTCACGCAAGTGTACTATAGTCGTAAACTAACAACTATTGCCACCCTCACCAGCCAATACGCCACACTACGGCAGGTGTCGTGTTCACGCAAGTGTACTATAGTCGTTAACTAACAACTATTGCCACCTCCACCAGCTAATACGCCACACTACGGCAGGTGTCGTGTTCACGCAAGTGTACTATAGTCGTTAACTAACAACTATTGCCACCCTCACCAGCCAATACGCCACACTACCTACGGCCAAACGATGCAACTCTGCACACTCAGGCAGGAGCTGCACAGGAACACGGCCGCGTGCTGGCAGCAACCGACCGCAGCTGTGTTCAGGGAGTCAGGTTTGTCACGACGCAACCGAATATTTTAGTTTGAAATTGAGGGCCGACAGTGTGGGGGCCTTTGTAACGGCCTACCTCACCTACCTGTTATTGCGTCACTGCTCTCGCTTTCATAAGCTCTCCCTAAGGTCGCCAGTTTCGTCTGAGCGATTCAACATAGAAGGTCCAAAATGGACTATTTATCCGCTAAGTGGAAAGAAGCTTGTCGAAAATAAAATCTGGTTGAAATCCATACTAATTGAACAATTGTATTGTTGTAAAGTATGACACTATACCGGAAATATTCTGTTTTTCATGAAATGTCTGTTCATCAGTAATCAGAGGTATGTCAATGTTTTATTTCTAATATAAATCAATAATTTTAATTCAAACGAGTATCTATTCAGGGATGAAAGAGATGCAACTTTTTTTGGGGTAACTTATTTATTTTTATACGCGTTATAAATTGGTATAAATTATTTGTTTGCTCTCACTAATGTTTGCAAAAGAATTGATTTATTCATTATGTAATTTTTATTTTGAAGGTCATGAAGAATCATTTCCATAATTGGTTGTCCTAAATTACTAAAACATTATGACTAACTTCAGAAATTCAATATAAGCATTACAGGGATATTCCGTGTCCCATCATTGACGTCAGTGTAAATTGCGCTATTTTCGCTTTAGGTTTCATTCAGACCAGTTTCCATTAATGTCCTAATGATAAAAGCCCAGTTGATTTTTGCTCGATGCGGGCACAAGCGAATGTTGTGCCTATGGCATCAATATTGCAAGTTGGGATGTTTGTTTATGTAATTATATCTAAATTGATATAGCCGTAACTTGCACAAATTAGATCTAACTACGACACCTTCTATCTCATGATGCAGTGAGCTGCATGCTTTTTAACATTCTCAATACCCATTAGCGTCCGAGACGCTTTTATTTAACATTCGAAAAGAACAGTTTTAGTTCCTGTGTTCCTTTGATGTCGTCAGTACCCACTCCGAATTACCTAATAATAATTGAATAAAAGCAATATTTAGAATTATGTTAACGCCGGTATTCATGTTCACAAAAAATGTACCTTATTGTCATATTATATCTTATGTTGATACAAGGTTCCTAATTTTGAGTATATACATTCAAGCGCAATATTTGTTTTTTATTTTAGGCTTTCGATGAGTGACTGGTGTATTTGTGAATGTGTCCTGTACGCCGTTCGGTAGATATTCGTTGACCACAATTTCCGTCGCTCACAACAACACGCTGACTCTCATTGTTGGTGCTATGGGCATTGTTGTTGCTTCTTTTGTTTTGGTTCTTGTAATATCAACGCATCACTTTTATTTCTTGCATATGGGTTGCATTGTTGGTTGCCACGGTGGTGGTGTAGGTACGGTGGTGGTGTAGGTACGGTGGTGGTGTAGGTACGGTGGTGGTGTAGGTACGGTGGTGGTGTAGGTACGGTGGTGGTGTAGGTACGGTGATGGTGTTGGTACGGTGATGGTGTAGGTACGGTGGTGGTGTAGGTACGGTGGTGGTGTGAGTTCGGCGGTTAAATAATTACACCAAAATATGTATCAGTTACCAATAGAAAAATTGAAATTCGATTGCATATCATAAAATCATAATTATTCAGCCTTGTATTCATTATTTTCCTAATGGTAATTATTGAAAGTCAAATTTGATTCCTACGGTTGGTTTGAATTCATTAATCGTTGAGTACATCTCTAGTTGTCCAATGGAATTTTATACGAAACAATAGATTTTTATCTGTATGTGCGTAATTTGTGCCATGTTATCACATCGGGCATGTGAGTGAACACATCAAATTGGTTGGTGCGTGTGTCTGTGACGCTCACAAGGACGCTCAATGACCGTATCTGTGATACGAGTTTCACCAGTGCACATGTACAAGAATATTTTGATGGCGGGTACTGTTGGGATGGATATATTTGTTGGGCATCCACAGCTGGAGGATTTGTTCAAAGGAAATATAGGATCCCGTCAATTTTGACGGGCTGTGTACACCAGTAGTAATGAAACAATGATCATGGTAAGTGTAAGGCGTCGTCTACCGCGATGGCGCGTAATGGCGGTAGGAAGAATAGCAGCACAACAAACTATAGAAAAGTAACACTAGTAACAACAACAACACAAAGATGTTTTCCACGACGGGGTACATAAGGCAACGTGAGAGCTTCTCTCTATGGAATAAAAAGATGACTATACGATGAAGTTCGACAATTTTCTTAAAATACTTCAGTTACCGTACAATATGAAAATTCAATAATGCAAGGTAATCCGAAATTGGTTTTAATACATGACAAATATAGGCATGAATTAAATTTCTAATAGTTTCTTCACCAAATACAACGAAAACAATAGATTTTTTCCCAAAAAAATCATTTAATTATGTTTAAGGAAAACTATTCGTAACTTTAATACATGAATTGAATGCAAACATCACTGGTTGAGAAGAAAAGTTTTCAAAATAACAAATAGTTTAAGTAGACAGGAATGACTCCTTAGGAACTGTTCGCGGTTGGAACCTGAACTTCCTGTAACGTCTACGGCTCATGTGGCTAGACATGTGAGCCTTGCCCGCCTCTGTCGCGTCCAGGCGTAAGCTGGTGGACGTTTTTTACGGTGGCGGTGTTTGAGATTATTGTAGAGAGGCTGATTATAAGTTTAACAAAAGTAAACTCTACAAATATTGGGAACGACGAAGAAGATGAAATATTTGTCAATTTTTGTTGAAATGACGAAGCTCTGTATAATTTAAAGAGTAAAGACCACAGAAAATCTCAACTAGAAAGGAATCTTTGAGATAATTTCGGGACTGCTCCTGCAAGATAAGGTTGGTTCAGGCATATGCGAAACGTCAAGGTACGATGGCGACCCCCACTTCTATGACTGTGATATTTTTTTGAAGCCCGGAAGGGCTAAACGATTAGGGAGCCATTGCAGTCTGAATGGTAATTTCGCTGTGATAATGATGGTATGAAGACATGGCGATAGCATGAGAAGTGGTAGCATATAGAGGCCTCAAAAAATTGTTCCACAGAACTCATACACATGTCCTATCTTTCTGAGTGCGATTGCATATGTGGGAATTTGATGGTCAGTGTTTCTTGTGTAATTTCATGTAATTTCATATTCTTATTTATTTTGCGTAAATCAAATGTAAGTCAATGTACTACTCGAATGCGAAAACGATTTGCAAATGTGACGACTGAAATAATGCAAAAATTCATCGTGAGAATTTTAGATTTCATAAAAAAGGTAACTATTGTAGTTCTATCTCTTCCAGTGATAGAACTGGAATTTCAAGTTCTATCCATTTCCAGTTCTATCACTTGATCATGTCACACCACTGCACGTCACGTGAGTTTTGTAAATCATTTCTCGTCGAATTACACTCGCTAATGTGCCATTGCTGTCATTGTGTAATGTGATGAACGTTATAAATAGTATTGGTATAATTAGCTCCAGCATTATATGAATGTGATCGCTGGTAACTATGATACCATTTCTCATGGCATCACCATGTCTTCATACCATCATTTTCACAGCGAATCTGCCACTCAGACTGCATGAGCTCGCTAATCGTTACACCCTCTCGGGTTACAAAATTTACAGGTAATCGTAACCTGTTTCGTCAGGATCAATCAATGCACAAGTTTGGCATCAAGTCCGCTTGCAAATGGCGTATACTATTCGCACTAAATAGTTACCTTCCATCACTTCTAATTTTTCTTCTTTATTCGAACTTCAAACTATAACTAATGGTAGTTAAATAAGATAAATCACATGTGTCATTTGTTCATTCCATATAAAGCATTCTTTATCATAGCAAAATAATATATTTTTTTGGATAACTCAAGTATTTAGAAACGTATGTTACATCCACAAAATGTGTGCCCAGGGAGTGGAAGGAAGCTTCCCCGCTGCCTCATGTGACCTGCTGTGAGCACCATCACTGTATTGAGTGTTTTGCTGCTGTTGCCTCTATCGTTACTTCGGTGTGTGACCTGACGCAGGGCTATTGTTCCTATTGTCTGCATTTGTTTTATCGACTATAACGCTAATTTACGATATTTCCTACGCTAACAATACCGGTACGAAAGAGTTCACCGGAGACAAAGACGTGAGAAGGATCGTTGTACGATGCATTTGCCACACAGCTAGAACAGCGCGAAAACTTCCCTACGCACGACAGTGTTGCCATCATATACTCACGAGCATAAGAAAACAAGTACTGCCACACAGGGCCAACGAGAACATTTTAGGGCAGAAATAAGTAAATGAAACAGCAGAGTTCTGTAAAGTTATGTATATGTGACGGATCTGGTACGCCAGCAACAGCAGCAATACCAACAGCAACATAACAGCAACAGCAACAACAACACAACCAAAACCAACAACAATAACAACAACAACAACAACAGCACAACAACAACAACAACAACAACAGCACAACAACACGCCGCCAGACACAGTTGCACATAACAAAAGCACAAGTCAACGCGCAGTCTTTACGTACAATCTACTTTTACTGCAGCCAATGAGGCAACTGAACAATCATTGTAATAATAAATCAGTTACCCTAATTATTTTTCTATAAACATAAAAAATGGTAAACTTTTTACTTGGGTGGTTGCAAATAACCGAGGAAATTTGCTGATTATTTCTCAGCCATTCAATGCTGTGTTGTTTGGTGTACAACATTTGTGTTGTTGTCATGCCTGTGTTGTGTTGTTTGGTGTACAACATTTGTGTTGTTGTCCTGCCTGTGTTGTGCTGTTTGGTGTACAACATTTGTGTTGTTGTCCTGCCTGTGTTGTGTTGTTTGGTGTACAACATTTGTGTTGTTGTCCTGCCTGTGTTGTGTTGTTTGGTGTACATTTGTGTTGTTGTCCTGCCTGTGTTGTGTTGTTTGGTGTACAACATTTGTGTTGTTGTCCTGCCTGTGTTGTGTTGTTTGGTGTACAACATTTGTGTTGTTGTCCTGCCTGTGTTGTGTTGTTTGGTGTACAACATTTGTGTTGTTGTCTTGCCCGTGTTGTGTTGTTTGGTGTACAACATTTGTGTTGTTGTCCTGCCTGTGTTGTCAAGTTATCGTTGTTGTCCTGCCTGTGTTGTCAAGTTATCGTTGCTGTCCTGCCTGTGTTGTCAAGTAATTATCGTTATTGTCCTGCCTGTGTTGTCAAGTTATCGTTGTTGTCCTGCCTGTGTTGCCATGTTATCGTTGTTGTCCTGCCTGTGTTTTCAAGTTATCGTTGCTGTCCAGCCTGTGGTGTCAAATTAACGTTGTTGTCCTGCCTGTGTTGTCAAGTTATCGTTGTTGTCTTGCCTGTGTTGTCAAGTTATCGTTGTTTTCCTGCCTGTGTTGCCAAGTTATCGTTGCTGTCCTGCCTTTGTTGTCAAATTATCGTTGTTGTCCTGCCTGTGTTGTCAAATTAGGGTTGTTGTCCTGCCTGTGACATCTATTTATTTTTATGTAAGATTTTTTTACTCTCTTCCTTTATGAAAGTTCTCTCCGTTATAATTATTATTTTTCTCTTCTTTCTTTTAGGATATCCGCCATGACACAATTTCCCAAGTATCACAACCTTCCGTTTAGGCGCACCGGGCTGTGGACGACCTAAGATGCACACGATAATTTCTGCGCCGCGGACTATCGCGTGTTGCTTCGGCTGCTGCTCGTGTTGCTTTTGGTCAAAACTTGGCTGGTGTTGCAGTTCTAAGTTCCGCTTAGCGAGGGTATACAAACTATAACTTAGTTCAGAATGATATTTACCTTTATTTAATTTTAGTTGAAGAAGATAGTTAATGATTGTGATAGCGGATTGCCAATGAAATGTGGGATGAAGTGCCATTTTGGGACCATTTCCGTCACCACTCGTCGGACTAATGGTCATTTTAAATTATTTTAGCATAAATCAGCCTCTCTACGCAAGCACACACCTTAATAACAATCGATCATGGCCTTCTACATTTAAATTCCTACAATCGCCCTGACAGGGCTATAAAAATAAAAATATGGAACTAGCAGAGCACATATGCCATTCGACTTTCGAGTTGGATCCCGTTCTCCGGCTTCTGATAATGTCTCAGATTCTCATAGGAGACGGAAGTTTATTTAATGCGGTAAGTCATTCATATATGATGAAAAATACTATCAAATATCATATCATGTAATCGATCATGTGAAAATTTATATTTTCTTCGAAACGGTGTCTGACAAAATGACTTTTTTCATCTGATGTTTTGTTGTCGGTAACTAAAATATTTAAAAAAAACAAGTTTTCACGTTACTTCTACACTCGCTGTAGAATGCGTAACATTCAAGACAAAGAGCAGTGTACATAGAATATATCAACATGGAATAGAACAATTGGGGAATAGTTGTACAGAAGTTCTCCTCAGACCTAAAAGGTTGCGGTATTGTACAAAGGCTTGCAATAGATTGGGAGTTTCATCAGAGGCGCACAATATCATTAGTGTTCCCTTGAGGGACTACAATGATGGTGTTGGGTATTGTGTACAAACTTGGTACAATGAGTGTATGAAAGCATGGGTTGGCTACATTTGAGGTGATAAAGAACAGTTGTGGCACAAGTAGATCGTGACTGACCAGGCGTGCTCGAGTCCAGGGCCTCGTTGGATGGTCAAGTTGTTGGCACGAAAATGAGAACTGCACACAAACAAATGGGACAGTCCCTGCTAGCATGGCGCCATATATGCCCTCTAATTCCTTCCTTATTAGCGGATCTCATGAACATGCGATCATGTGTCACAGATATAATAGTGATGAATACACTGGAAAATAATTTTGAACATGATATTACAAAGTGCATGCAAATACAGATGTTAAAAGAAGTCAAAAAAACTTTACACTGAAACAAAAATTTCTTTAGTTAGCCATGAAATCGAATATATTCAAATCACACACCTTGTATTCTCATTAACATGCTAAAAGTATTTTACGCTGTATAATGATCAATAAATATGATTGTTGAACTTTTTACCCTATTTCATTGTTATTTTTTTAAATAATTAGTGATATCCGTATTTTTCATTTTGAAATTCAAAATTGCAAACACCCATCAAATTTCCTTCAACAGTGAGGCGGGTCAACAGCGCTTGTTAAAGCGTAAATAATTTTGCAGCCGTATGGCGTAAATTATCGAAAACGATAAAATAGATAAGGTAAGAGCAGTTGAGCATGTATTTTGGTTCATATAACGTAGCTATTGTGATTAGTCGGAAATGAAAGGACTTGATTAATTAAAGTTCAAATATTGACAACATCACATTTTGTCGCCATTCATGTTAGGAAGAAGGTGTTCTTCTTTTGAATGTTTTAATAACGGTTAAATTCACATAGACATTTGAAGGTCTGCAGCAGGTGCGGCAGCTCAGGACGGCCACTCAGCCTCCGACTCGCCCGGTGAGACCGACGCATTGAAGCTGCACGTCCCTCCCCCACCTGACGACCTGGCCACCCTCAGGGGGCTCGGTTGTGTGCACCTGAGCACAAAGGGCACCACCCCACCTGACGACCTGGCCACCCTCAGGAGGCTCAGTTGTGAGGACCTGATCACAAAGGGCACCACCCCACCTGACGACCTGGCCACCCTCAGGAGGCTCAGTTGTGAGGACTTGAGCACAAAGGGCACCACCCCACCTGACGACCTGGCCATCCTCAGGAGGCTCGGTTGAGAGCACCTGAGCACAAAGGGCACCACCTCCGCAGGGCACGGTCATGAAGTTCACACTACAGAAGGCAGACCCCAGACAGCGTTGGCAAAAACAGCAGCCAAACCCAGGTCAGGGGAGGTACAGTCCCTCCAGAGCAGCGTATGGGGAGCAGTGAGCATATCGATGACTACTGGTGTGCACGGCATGTCAAATGTGACGGCATTCGATATTTCCCTTCAATAAATCCTCCAGATGTGGATGCCCAACAAATATATCCATCCCAACAGTACCCGCCATTAAAATATTTTTGTACTCGTGAAACTCGTATCACAGATACGGTCATTGAACGTCCTTATGAACGTCACAGAGACGCAGCGCCGCACCAGGCAGCGACCATAATTCGAAGGAGGTACTCTCGTCAAGTTCAGGCTTCACTTGCCTCACGTTCGTTACATCACCACCGCTCTGCGACATAGTCCCACGTGCAGCCTAAGCAGGTTTTAAAAAGTTTAATTATTACGACAGCACCTGCGCAAAGAGTATGTACTGAACTTGAGGTTTGGTGTTGTATGGGTTAATTTTTCAACTAAGTTTTCATTGGGTAAGAAAATATTTTTTTTATGGTATGAAAATGAAAAAAAATCAAAAGTTTATACGAATTAGTCAACAGCTACTTTTTTTTGCGCAAAATTAATTTAAAGAAAATTGGAAATTCAAATCTGTAGAGTTTCAATTCAAAACCTTCTGTACCTACGCTATTTTTGGTGCTTTTTCTGACGTTTGTCGTCACTAACGTTTGATGAGAGTTTTGCAATTTATTTCTAGTCGAATTTCACTTGCTATTGTGCCATTGTTGTCATTGTGTAATGTGATGAACGTTATAAGTAACTAGTGGCAGACGACACCTTCAGACGCAGTAACTAGTGGCAGACATCACCTGCAGACGCAGTAACTAGTGGCAGACAACACGTGCAGACGCAGTAACTAGTGGCAGGCAACACCTTCAGACGCAGTAACTAGTGACAGACATCACCTGCAGACGCAGTAACTAGTGGCAGACAACACGTGCAGACGCAGTAACTAGTGGCAGACAACACCTTCAGACGCAGTAACTAGTGACAGACATCACCTGCAGACGCAGTAACTAGTGGCAGACAACACGTGCAGACGCAGTAACTAGTGGCAGACAACACCTTCAGACGCAGTAACTAGTGGCAGACAACACCTTCAGACGCAGTAACTAGTGGCAGACAACACCTTCAGACGCAGTAACTAGTGACAGACATCACCTGCAGACGCGGTAACTAGTGGCAGACAACACGTGCAGACGCAGTAACTAGTGGCAGACAACACCTTCAGACGCAGTAACTAGTGGCACACAACACCTGCAGACGCAGTAACTAGTGGCGGACAACACCTGCAGGCGCAATAACTAGTGGCAGACATCACCTGCAGACGCAGTAACTAGTGGCAGACAACACGTGCAGATGCAGTAACTAGTGTCAGACAACACCTGCAGATGCAGTAACTAGTGGCAGACAACACCTGCAGATGCAGTAACTAGTGGCAGACAACACCTGCAGACGCAGTAACTAGTGGCAGACAACACCTGCATACGCAGTAACTAGTGGCAGACAACACCTGCAGACGCAGTAACTAGTGGCAGACAACACCTGCAGACGCAGTAACTAGTGGCAGGCAACACCTGCAGACGCAGTAACTAGTGGCAGACAACACCTGCAGACGCAGTAACTAGTGGCAGGCAACACCTGCAGACGCACTAACTAGTGGCAGACAACACCTGCAGATGCAGTAACTAGTGGCAGACAACACCTGCAGACGCAGTAACTAGTGGCAGACAACACCTGCAGACGCAGTAACTATTGGCAGACAACACCTGCAGACGCAGTAACTAGTGGCAGACAACACCTGCAGACGCAGTAACTAGTGGCAGGCAATACCTGCCGACGCAATAACTAGTGGCAGACTCAACACACACAATTTAACTAGCCCACGCCAACACACCACAGTAGAGCCACAGTTTAAGCCACAGTTCAACACACCACAAGGGCTTAAAAATTTACATATAAATTCGACGAAACTCACTCTCAAATGTTTCTGATCCTTATAATCGTGAAACGTCTGAATAGTTTGGAAAATCAATTGAATATATGCTGGTAGCAAGTGTTACCAATCAACGAAAATTAGGTAAATGATTCATTTGCAAAGTAAAATGTCAATACTACGTTTTCCAACCCGAAATTTTGATTATATAGTGATTGTAAAGTAAAATCATTCCAATAATTCGTATTCTAAACATTCATCAATTTCATGCCTAACTAAAGAAATTTGCCATAGGCCTCCATGTGTAGAGATATTCTGCCTGCCACCACCGCCAGAAGCGCACCGTTCTGTGAGGTCGGCCGAGCGAAGTCGGTGGGAGGCGCTTGTAAATATAGGAAAGTTGTGATGGAAGCCTTGACTCGTGTTTGTATTATGTTTATTGTATCTATTTTGTTATTTTGTGTATTGTAGGAATGATGAGTGAAAATAAAAATTGCTACCCACAACGGTGACAACAAGCAATGACAATAGGGACGATAGCAATGCATTAGATCATACACAGAAGTAACAACAATAATGAAGGCATCTACGGATGCTTTATTTCCAATCAAGCCTAATACATATCACCTTGGACATTGGATTTTCAAATGCCTTATAACTAACGCCAGGACGCCAGGACGCTTTCCCCCGGTTAATACCGGTACCCATTTCAGACACCTGGGTAGAGTGGGGTATTGTGCTTGGAATTTTTTCCCTATACCCAACAGAGAAAATCGCCACCGCCAGCGCCGAGATTCGTTCCCAACAACAACACATCGATGTTGCCCACAGCGGGGTACATAAGGCAACGTCAGAGCTTCCTGCCATTCAGTAACAACATGTATGTGACAATTACGATGAACCCACAAACTCAAAAATGTTTTTGTTACCGTATCACTTCTCATATAATTTTTTTACCAGACTTTACTAAAAAAACTGATACTGAAGAAAATTTTTTAAATAAAATGTCATATTTCCATTCATAGTCGAAGTCATTTCAGTGAATGTATTAAATTCAAAGAAATAAAACTGTAAATGTATCTGATGTGAGGATCAAACCCTACAATTTGTTACGCATTTCAACCTGGTGTCGATGAAGAGTCGACATTAATGGATCTAAAAAAAATATCTAAAAATTTTGGAGATCAATCTTGGCTTGTTATGAAGAACGTCAATGACGCTATATACTGCAGTGCGCCATGCGGAGGCCCCACTGCAGTCACCACGTGTAGCCAGGATACGACTGCACATGGGGGAGGTGGGTTGTGTTGATGCCTGTTACGGTAGTCGTCCTCATTTGGACTACAATAGACATGCTCATATCAATACCAGTTGCTTGTTTCTGGCGCACTATAAGTCATCTAAGTAATTTGTGTTCTCAATAAACAACAAAGTTTTATAAATCGTAGGCAATGCGAACAATAGGCTGAATACGATTAGAATAATTCTCAATTGACAACTAATGATAGTTCCCAACCCTCCATTATAATCTACGGATGAGGATATTATCTATTTGTATCATCTGCATCATGAATGTAATTTGAGTATTATTGTTCACATGAAAATTTTACTTGTACGTATCTGGAGAAACAGACAGTGACTGAAATGAGTTAGTCATTTAGAGTGTGTTGAATTGACCCACCGTGTCTGCGTTTGACATACGGCTTATCCGAGTGATGCCGACCAATGGCAGCTTAGGACAGGGATTGGTGGATCCTGAGTAGTTCATTGGACAAGTCTGGTACACAGGCGCTGAACTCGTGTGAATATTGTGAGTGTTGCGGCGGGAGCTTATAGGCCGCTACAAAGGCCCCGACACTGTCGGTCTTCACTTTCATGTTCAAGTCCATGCAGGGTTGCTTAAAGGTAAGCTCTATAGAACAGAGTGCACATGCCCCGTTACACTGCCTCCTGTTGTGGCTTAAAGGTAAGCTCTATAGAACAGGGTGCACGTGCCCCGTTACACTGCCTCCTGTTGTGGCTTAAAGGTAAGCTCTATAGAACAGGGTGCACGTGCCCCGTTACACTGCCTCCTGTTGTGGCTTAAAGGTAAGCTCTATAGAACAGAGTGCACGTGCCCCGTTACACTGCCTCCTGTTGTGGCTTAAAGGTAAGCTCTATAGAACAGAGTGCACGTGCCCCGTTACACTGCCTCCTGTTGTGGCTTAAAGGTAAGCTCTATAGAACAGAGTGCACGTGCCCCGTTACACTGCCTCCTGTTGTGGCTTAAAGGTAAGCTCTATAGAACAGGGTGCACGTGCCCCGTTACACTGCCTCCTGTTGTGGCTTAAAGGTAAGCTCTATAGAACAGAGTGCACGTGCCCCGTTACACTGCCTCCTGTTGTGGCTTAAAGGTAAGCTCTATAGAACAGAGTGCACGGGCCCCGTTACACTGCCTCCTGTTGTGGCTTAAAGGTAAGCTCTATAGAACAGGGTGCACGTGCCCCGTTACACTGCCTCCTGTTGTGGCTTAAAGGTAAGCTCTATAGAACAGAGTGCACGTGCCCCGTTACACTGCCTCCTGTTGTGGCTTAAAGGTAAGCTTTATAGAACAGAGTGCACGTGCCCCGTTACACTGCCTACTGTTGTGGCTTAAAGGTAAGCTCTATAGAACAGAGTGCACGTGCCCCGTTACACTGCCTACTGTTGTGGCTTAAAGGTAAGCTCTATAGAACAGAGTGCACGTGCCCCGTTACACTGCCTACTGTTGTGGCTTAAAGGTAAGCTCTATAGAACAGAGTGCACGTGCCCCGTTACACTGCCTCCTGTTGTGGCTTAAAGGTAAGCTCTATAGAACAGAGTGCACGTGCCCCGTTACACTGCCTCCTGTTGTGGCTTAAAGGTAAGCTCTATAGAACAGGGTGCACGTGCCCCGTTACACTGCCTCCTGTTGTGGCTTAAAGGTAAGCTCTATAGAACAGAGTGCACGTGCCCCGTTACACTGCCTACTGTTGTGGCTTAAAGGTAAGCTCTATAGAACAGAGTGCACGTGCCCCGTTACACTGCCTACTGTTGTGGCTTAAAGGGAAGCTCTATAGAACAGAGTGCACGTGCCCCGTTACACTGCCTCCTGTTGTGGCACCTGCAAAGCCAACGCAACGGAGGTGTGCATACACTTACGTCCTGGACATTCATGCTTGCGCAGCATAGTGAGAACGTCACACACCGTTAGGTTCGAGCCTATGTAGGCCTTCAATATTATTTAAGTAAATTACATGTATTCCAACGTCTTACTGTTTCCGATTGTAATTGAATCCATGAAAATTTGAAGGCTAGTGTTTCTGAAATAAGTTCGAAATCACTATATATTAGGTATGAATAAAATTTGAATCAAAGCACTTCAAGAAAACAATGAAAATTAATTTTCAACTTCATAATCGAAAAAATCTATGAAAAAAAATCAGTGGAATATTTGGATGAAAATGCTGTTTTCCTTCGGTAGCTAGTGTATTTTTATGTTATACGATTTCTTCATCATGTACGCTACCTGCACGTCGCATGAGTTTTGTAAATCATTTCCCGTCGAATTACACTCGCTATTGTGCCATTGCTGTCATTGTGTAATGTGATGAACGTTATAAATAGTATTGGTATAATTAGCTCCAGCATTATATGAATGTGACCGCTGGTAACTATGATACCACTTATACTAACACCATGTGTTCATCACTCATTATTTTAAAGATATAGGTAGTCAAGCTCCAATAATTAGCGACTCGTCTAGCCCTTCGGGGCTTCCAAAATACCAATCGAACTCAAACTACTATACAAACACCCCTTGTTTTCCAACGTTTCGCAGAGTGCGTTTGCAAATAACGTATATCATTCATAATATATGGTCAACTTTCATCAATTCTAATAAATGTTCTTTATTCGAACTTCAAACTATAACCAATGGTAGATAAAAAAGATAAATCACACAATTTATTTGTTCATTCGATATCAAGTATTTATTATCACACCAACACAATTTTTGTTTTTTTGGATAACTCCAGTATTTAGAAAAGTTAGTTACATCCACAAAATGTGTCCCCACGGAGTGGAAGGAAGCTTCCCCGCTGCCTCATGTGACCTGCTGTGAGCACCATCGCTGTATTGAGTGTTTTGCTGCTGTTGCCTCTATCGTTACTTCGGTGTGTGACCTGACGCAGGGCTGTTGTTCCTATTGTCTGCACTTGTTTCGTCGTTGTATGTGCAATTTTTTACTTCCATAACTAGTGTGACCCTCAAATTGGTATGAACTTCATTTGTTTGCGTTCTGAGCAATAGATAATCTGTTACACGCTTAGAACCTTGATATAACTGTTCTAATTACTCAAGATGGATAAGTGTTGTTCATGTTAATCTGGGTCGATATGAACGTTGTCCTGTCACCAGAATATACACTCACGTATCTTCTCAAAAATAAATGTAAGGAAATAATTGATGTTAAGTATCATACGCTAAATAATTCAACAAAAGTGCACTAAATATTTGATATAGGCAACAGGAGCTCCGTCTCCGTCTCACAAGCCCCGTACACGCGCCGCTGGAGCCTCGGGTCTCCCAAGTGACCTGCTCTCATCGACTACATCGAGTGCTCAGTCGGGACTGTACGCACAGATATTGTGTGGCTGTAGGTTACTAACTGTAAGGTTAATAGTAAAAGTTCACCTATGAACTGAGATATGTGTCCCGTTTTAGAAACTCGCGTTGTTTTCTGCACAAAAAACCGATGGGTGGAATGGTGCGCTCTGACGCCGAGCGAATTAGATCTGTCAACCTATTGCGACTCGAATCTCCAACACCAGTTGCCAGCTATAGACAGTTGACAGGTTAAGACCAACATGTTGCCAACATTGAGCACCCCCAACTCATGGCGGGAATAACCAACACCAATAGCCAGCTATAGACAGTTGACAGGTTAAGACCAACATGTTGCCAACATTGAGCACCCCCAACTCATGGCGAGAATAACCAACACCAGTTGCCAGCTATAGACAGTTGCCAGGTAAATACCAACACAGCACAAACTCCTCACCACATGGCAACAAACGCTGCGTCTACCGAGGTGCCCTCAGCTCGCTGGGGCGGCAGCGTGCGGTCACGTCTGACGTGGTGCGAGCGTACGTTTGCCTCCCCGACTTACGGACACTTGTACACACAGCGGCCTTTTGTGGTGTGACGTGGTGACCTGGTGTGAGTGTTGGTTCATTGTTCAGTATTTCAATGGGAAAGTAGGGTTTTTATCAGGTTTATCAGCAGTTAATATAGCATGTTTATGAATGTTCCGAAGTTGGAAAATATCAGAGATCTTATTTTGAATTAGTACTGAATAATTTATGCAGAAAAAATGCCAGCCCACCACGCGTCACCAGCTGTAACCATCACCACACGTCACCTGCTGTAACCACCACACGTCACCAGCTGTAACCACCACACGTCACCAGCTGTAACCACCACACATCACCAGCTGTAACCACCACACGTCACCAGCTGTAACCACCACACGTCACCAGCTGTAACCACCACATATCACCAGCTGTAACCACCACACGTCACCAGCTGTAACCACCAAACGTCACCAGCTGTAACCAAAACACATCACCAGCTGTAACCACCACACGTCACCAGCTGTAACCACCACACGTCACCAGCTGTAAGCCCCTCCCGTACACCAGCACCGGAACAACTCACAAAGTAATGTATATAACACTACAAACACGGCAGCGTGCTGATTTTTGCTTAAGGCGGCATAGAGTGCGAATATAACGCTTATAGCATGAACAATGAAGGTTGGGATGTTGGTATTTTAATTGTATGTAAATTGAAATACCCGTACCCAGCAAATATTACTCAAAATTCGAATTCTAGAACTTCGATATTTTAGTGCGATGCGTTCCTTATCAGCTCACTATACCGTCAGAGACGATCAAAATAACTTAACTCTTAAACTACTGGAAAAATTAGACTTCCTATATTCAAATGGTCGGTGCCTACCCTAAATTACGTACTATTAATTAAATTAATAATCTTAAATAAAACTCAATACCGTTATTCATGTTTTTTCAAATAATATGGCCTATTCCCATAATATATTTTATATTATTGCAAGTTGCTAAATTTCGATTATATATGAGCTCAAGCATAATTTTATTTCTATTTTGAGTTTTTGATGAGTGACTAGTGTATTTTGAGGTGAGGTCTACACGTCATTCAGGAAATGTTTTTGTTGACCACAATTTCCGTTGCACAGAACAACAACACGCTGACTCTCATTGTTGGTGCTTCTGGTATTATTGTTGGTTCATTTATTTTGATTACTGCAAAATCAATTTATCACGCATTTGTTTGTTTTAATATGCATTAAGATAAGAAGGAAAACCAATCTAAAAGTGAACATTTGTATTATTTGTCATGACAGACGTTTAGGAATGTTACAATTCCGTCTTCAGTGCTGGAACACAACAAAAGACCAAACTTCCAACACACAGAACAAGTCCATAAAATGAGTAAAGAAACACCTACACAACTGAGATGCCAATGCTGCTGGCAAAGCAGCACAACCGCCACACAGCCTCAGCGGGTCACTACGCGGGTAGGGAGCGACAACGCTGCCGACATCAACAGTCGGCGTCTTGTTCTTGGTTGCGGATGTTCATGGAATTGGGTAGTTATGGCCCTGGAATTGCGATTCCCTATTTTATATTTTATTTAGTCAACCCTCACAATATTTCTTTTTATTTTCTCAGATTATGTTCGTAGATTCTTTTGATGCATAAATAAAATAAATATTGAACGAAAAATAAGTTTTGTAACCCTTTTTGCCAAATATTCAAGTTTTAACCATTTTCATGAATAATTGAACTTATATCCGCAGCTCTTGATTTTTTATTTCTGAAATTTAGAAGAAGGTCAGCACATTTTAAACGTTAACAGTTGGAAAATCTTTTTTCATTTAGCAAAGTATTATTTTTAAAGGCCGTTGCGGCTACACTTTGCATTGCCATGATAAATGTGAAGCGTAGGAGTCCGGAAAAATTTGATAGCATATTACTTGAAATTTCAAGATGAGATTTACAACTGCCATGTAGGGGTGAGCTGAGTGCCACTACGGTGGAGGAAACAAGGTAGGTTCAAACCAGTCTTTTTTTTAGTTGACGGTGCGGTTTTGCTGACGTCACAGCAACAAACCAACAGCACAGCTCATATTGCATCTGGCAGCACTGCTACCCCCCAAATCTGGCTCCACTATTGGCCTAACGACATAGTGTTTTGGTGACGTCATAAAGTTTGTCTGAAATAAAGCCTTTCTATTGGCTACCCGAACAAGAAGTGTAATTTCCCCCATGGAAATAACCCCAACTTGTTTCCTCCACAGTGGTGTCACCTGAGGCAACAGACTCCCTGAACGCAAGCTGCGGTCAGTTGCTGCCAGCAACCTGAACGGAAATCTTTTAGATTTAATATGAGGCATAATTTTTTAGAACAGCTGATTTATCACACTTCCAATAGAGCAACATTCGTGTATAAAACAAATGTAAACTTTACATTAGCCAAAGCATAAGATGCTAAGCCAGGTTTAAGTAGAGTTAGCGGTTATCCAAATTGCAGTAAAGGCAGGTATCTCTACAAATCCACCCGCCCTAAACATCCTATTCTCCGACCACACACACACACACACACACACTACATAGAATTCAAAATTAACGTTCACCTTACATTCATATTGCCTCTGAGATCACACGTCTGCAGCCCCGCTACTTCTCGTCGTGACCGCCTACCCTGCCCTCACTCCTTTTGTTGTATCTGTGGTGGTGTCGCCATTCCAAGGCAACGTGCAAACACCAGCGCGTTTCTGAAGCAACACATTTTACATATTTTAAAGCAAAGCTCGGGGACCAGGACAAGCCTTGGGCCCTCACAAGGTGTGCAGGCAGTGGGTCGAGAGTGGGCGGGTGTGGGGGCCAAAGGAACGCGTCATCAGTTGTCATTTGGTATATCCGTGGTTTGGCAACAGCAGACGCATCACACACTCCCACTTCTGTTCACTGAAAACTTCACCATCTAACTGGGCAAATGATACAAATAGAGAATATCCTCATCCGTACATTTTTATGAAGAGTTTGGAACTATCATTAGTTGCCAATGGACAATTGTGCTGATCGTATTCTGCCTATTGTTCTTGTTGCCTATGGCTAAATAAAGCTTCTTGTTTATAGAAAGCATAAGTTGCGTGTGATTAAATAGTCGTTTGATTTAAATTCTCAAAATATTCGTGAGTTAAAATATTGACCTATCTTTGTTTAGTGATAAACTGACATTGCATGAAAAACAGAATCATTTCAGTATAGTATCATATTTTACAACAATACATATGTTAAATTAATATGGATTCCAACCTGCTTAATATCCCTAAAACTCGGAATTTGAAATTTTTAACGCGTAGAATTTGTGAGAGTCTACATTGACTCGACTAGGTCTAATTGGCTTCCTTGAGCCTGAGCTACTTGCAGTCCGGAGCAGTGATCTGAATATAGGTCGAGGAGGCACTAATATGGATGTGGCACACCTGACTCCCTGAACACAGCCGCGGTCGGTTGCTGCCAGCACGCGGCCGTGTTCCTGTGCAGCTCCTGCCTGAGTGTGCAGAGTTGCATCGTTTGGCCGTAGGTAGTGTGGCGTATTGGCTGGTGAGGGTGGCAATAGTTGTTACTTAACGACTATAGTACACTTGCGTGAACACGACACCTGCCGTAGTGTGGCGTATTAGCTGGTGAGGGTGACAATAGTTGTTAGTTAACGACTATAGTACACTTGCGTGAACACGACACCTGCCGTAGTGTGGCGTATTGGCTGGTGAGGGTGGCAATAATTGTTAGTTAACGACTATAGTACACTTGCGTGAACACGACACCTGCCGTAGTGTGGCGTATTGGCTGGTGAGGGTGGCAATAATTGTTAGTTAACGACTATAGTACACTTGCGTGAACACGACACCTGCCGTAGTGTGTCGTATTAGCTGGTGAGGGTGACAATAGTTGTTAGTTAACGACTATAGTACACTTGCGTGAACACGACACCTGCCGTAGTGTGGCGTATTAGCTGGTGAGGGTGGCAATAATTGTTAGTTAACGACTATAGTACACTTGCGTGAACACGACACCTGCCGTAGTGTGGCGTATTGGCTGGTGAGGGTGGCAATAATTGTTAGTTAACGACTATAGTACACTTGCGTGAACACGACACCTGCCGTATTGTGACATATTAGCTGGTGAGGGTGGCAATAGTTGTTAGTTAACGACTATAGTAGACTTGCGTGAACACGACACCTGCCGTAGTGTGGCGTATTAGCTGGTAAGGGTGACAATAGTTGTTAGTTAACGACTATAGTAGACTTGCGTGAACACGACACCTGCCGTAGTGTGGCGTATTAGCTGGTAAGGGTGACAATAGTTGTTAGTTAACGACTATAGTACACTTGCGTGAACACGACACCTGCCGTAGTGTGGCGTATTGGCTGGTGAGGGTGGCAATAATTGTTAGTTAACGACTATAGTACACTTGCGTGAACACGACATCTGCCGTAGTGTGGCGTATTGGCTGGTGAGGGTGGCAATAGTTGCTAGTTAACAACTATAGTACACTTGCGTGAACACGACATCTACCGTAGTGTGGCGTATTGGCTGGTGAGGGTGGCAAAAGTTGTTAGTTAACGACTATAGTACACTTGCGTGAACACGACACCTGCAGTAGTGTGGCGTATTGGCTGGCGAGGGTGGCAATGTTGTTAGTTAACGACTATAGTACACTTGCGTGAACACGACACCTGCCGTAGTGTGACGTATTAGCTGGTGAGGGTGGCAATAGTTGTTAGTTAACGACTATAGTACACTTGCGTGGACACGACACCTGCCGTACTGTGACGTATTAGCTGTCATTAAATGAAGTCAGTACCTAACACATCCTCCCCCCACCCCCTGTGGAGTTGTAGATGTGCTACGCGTGGCAACTGACACATGCGTATAAACATAGAATAATGATCCGAATGTTTTCTCGCAGCCACGAATGGCTTTTAAAATTTTTGAACTTTGGCAACAAGCGCGTACAAACAGTCATGAGTAAAGATGTTTTCGATTGTGGCTTAATTTTGCGGTTGATATATTTTAGAATAGCTTTAATATATATTTTTTTGTCTTATTTAAATGTATATATTTTAAATGCTTCGTTAAATCAGCTCATTATTTTTGTTTCATTGCGTGAAATTGTTATAAAATGAATCAATGATTACGCATTGGAATATGCATCTGCTGCACTCATGAAAGGTAACATTCTTATTTTCCCCCGTCTTCACATCATTCATCACGTCACATCGCCTGCACGTCACATAAATTTTGTAAATCATTTCCCGTCGAATTACACTTGCTATTGTGCCATTGTGTAATGTGATGAACGTTATAAATAGTATTGGTATAATTAACTCCAGCATTATATGAATGTGATGGCTGGTAACTATGATACCATTTCTCACGCTATCACCATGTCTTCATACCGTCATTACCAACATCGTAATTATCATTGGGATTTCGATACCTAGCAAGTCGTTACGCCCTTTCGGGTTACAAAATTTGTAAGTTTAATAGCTCTGCAGTTGTTAGTCCTTAACATTTCGCATCAAGTCCGTCTGCAAATAACATATATTATTCATAAAATATAGTTGACTTACACCAATTTCGATAAACATTCCTTATTAGACTACCCCAAATGGAATAAAAATAAGATAGATCATATAATTTAATTGTTCATTCAAATAAAGCATTTTTTATCACAGGAAAATAATATATTTTTTCTTGGATAACTCAAGTATTTAGAAAAGTGAGTTTCACACACAAAATGTGTCCCCACGGAGTGGAAGGAAGGTTCCCCGCTGCCTCATATGACCTGCTGTGAGCACCATCGCTGTATTGAGTGTTTTGCTGCTGTTGCCTCTATCGTTACTTCGGTGTGTGACCTGACGCGGGACTGTAGTTCCTATTGTCTGCACTTGTTTCGTCGTTGTACGTACGATTTCTCTCATAATTATTGTTGTAGTGGAAATAACAAAATGTCAATTGTAATCCAAACGCCAGTTTAGGCTCCCATCGCAACTTTTCCATTTCATCAAGAGCCGTCCAACCATTTCGCTCGCTGTCGACATCACAGAACGCTGCGCTTCCTAACCTAACCTGCCCACCCAACCTTAGCCAGGCCGTTACCGGTCCCCTTAGCTCCAACCTCTAACTTCTCTGTATGGACGTAGGGACATTTTAAGTACATTATTTTATGAGTACTAAGTTTTGACTCACTGTCTAATTTAATTATGATTGTCAATTATTACCTGTAAGAAAATAAAGAAACTTGGTCTGAATAAAACCTATAGTAAAAATAACGTAATTAACTCTGACGGCAATGATGGGAGACAGAATAACTCTCTAAATGCTTGTATTGAATATTTTCAAGTTAGTCATAATATTTTAGTAATTTATGAAAAACAATTTTTGAAATGATTTTTCATGACCCGTCAAATAAAAATTTCGTTGTGATTGAATAAATTAATTCAGTTGCAATCGTTAGTAGGAGCGAACGCGTAACTTATACAAGTTTGATACACTTGAAAAAAACCATAGTCACCCAACGAAGTTAGTTTTAATTCCTAATATGAGTTTGATTGTAAACTCGTTTTAATTCAAATATTGAAACATGTTCAAATTAAAAAAATGATTCTGTTTTGTTTACTGATGAACTGATATTTTACGAAAAACAACATTTTAACTTTAATAACTTTAATAACTCTTTAAATGTTTTTATTGAGTTTCTTAAGTTAGTCATAATATTTCAGTAATTCAGGACAACCAATTTAAAAATAAATTTTTCATGGCCTTTAGAATAAAAATTAGATAAGGATTGAATCAATTCAATTGCAATCATTGGTATAAGCAAACAAATCTTTATTCAATTTCGAAATACATGTATAAATAAATTAGTCACCCATATTTCGATATGTGGTGCCAAGTAGGACTAGAAATTCGTTAAAATTGAAATTATTCAAATCTATCCAAATTTAAAAAAATATACATATCTTTGATTAGCTATGAACTGATTTTTCATAAAAAAAAAACAGAATGTTTTACCACAATACAAATCATAAATTGGCATGGTAATCAACCAGTTCAATCGAATATCAACTCGTTAAAAGTGAAAGATCTTATGTTTTTGAAGACTTAAATCAGTGGTTCTTAACCTGGGGCCGTTTGAGATTTCTTAAGGGGTCATGAATGGTTCTGGAGAATTATTTATTTTTCATATACATTATGCACGTATTTGAAATAGCAATTAGGGCTTTTACCAGTTTAATAATTTGATGAGTACAACACTGGTCACAACTTGGGTGGTCTTCTGGACATTAACCATAGCCAGTGTTACCAAAATAGCGTTAAATTCCCTTTACGGCTCAATCGGATACTCCTCCAAGTCACTTGAAACGTGACGTGAATAACATGATATCTCTGACGCCCTGCCAGAAGCGCAGCGTTCTGTGATGACGACAGCGAGCGAAATGGTTGGACGGCTCTTGATAAAATGGGAAAGTTGGGATGGAAGCCTAAACTGGTGTTTGGATTACAATTATAATTTCAATTTTACTGTTTTTAATGTCATATTAATTATGGAAGGAATCGTAAAATCGTATGTACAACAACGAAATAAGTGGAGACAATAGGAACCACAGCCCTGCGCCAGGTCACACACCGAAGTAACGATAGAGGCAACAGCAACAAAACACTCAATACAGCGATGGTGCTCACAGCAGGTCACATGAGGCAGCGGGGAAGCTTCCTTACACTCCGTGGGGACACATTTTGTGGACAAAACTCACTTTTCTAAATACTTGAGTTGTCCAAAGAACGAAATATATTGTTGCTGTGACAAAGAATGCTATATATGGAATGAACAAATAAATCATGTGATTTATCTTATTGAAAGCTACCTACTAAACCGCTCTCATGCAGTGTGCTTGAATAACAAAATGTCATCATTCATACCAAACAATTTTGGCGTTCCTCAAGGTTCAATCATCGGCCCGCTCTTATTTTCAATTTTCATCAATGATTTCCCCACCATGCCGGCAAACACAAAAATCTCAATGTATGCTGATGACGTACAAATTGCCATGACAAGCTCAACAGCAGATTTAAAAGAAACACAAGCCAACGCTGAAAACCTTCTGAGAAACCTTAAATTGTGGTACGACCATAATGGCCTCAAACTTAACGCAAGTAAAACGCAATGCATTATTTTTGGATCACAGAATGCGACTAAAAATTTACCACCATTCAAGCTAACATTTGGAGACGATACAATTGAACCAGTAGAGACGGTAAAAAATCAGTGTGTTTGGTTTGACAAAAATATGACTTTCAATTCACACGTCGAAACAATGTGCAACAAAATAAACGGAACCTTAATGTTCTTTCATCGCATTAAGAACACACTTGACGAAAAATCTAGATTGTTAGTGATTCAGTCTTTAGTTTTATCGCGCCTGGACTACTGCAGTCTTGTATGGGGAAATTTACCTCAATATCGTCAGGAAGAGTTGCAAAAATGTCTAAACTTCGCCGCCAAAGTGGTGTGCAAAGGAAATTTCAATAAATACGATCATGTCACCCCTCTTTTAAGAAAACTCGACTGGATCCCAATACCGAACAGATTCATGATCCAAAAAGATCGACGAGTGTTCTCCTCTCTGTACCTCCCCCAAAGTAATGCAGAGGTGGTAAAATTTTTTCCATCTAATATCCCAAACAAAAGACCAAATCGGAGGAATGATGTTTTAGTCAGTTATCGTTCATCTAACGTGGGACAAAAAGCTCTCTCAGTTTCTGGAGCTTTCTTGTGGAACAAGCTTCCCCAGCATATCAAAAACTCTAAAACTGTAAAAGAATTTAGAGTAAATGTGTCACGTCATTTTGCATCTCTATAGACCTGCAGCATTTCGGTGTGAATTTCCCATTTACCAGAAATTTTAATTTTCCTGAAATTTCTGTTAGAAAATTAGAAACTATTTCATTTTACGTTTGCTAAGCCATTCGTGCATTCATCTTAACTATTTCTGTCGACAATAATGAGCACCCCAGCCGTGCGTTCAATACAGCAGAATGAACGTTTTTTCCATAATTAGGAGTATTTCCTTATCTTTATTTTGTTATTTTTTCTTCTCTGTGTTAATATTTAACATCCGTATGGAAAACATACTCTGAAATACATTTTGTGTGTACACCAATATACAGGTTTATAAATGTGAGGATTGTGCAAAGTTTATAATGAATTAAATTTTGGCTAACGTTGTCTCGTTATTTCAAAATCATTCTCGAAGATGTTTTCAATCGATTTCGGCTGAGCTGGGGGGAGGGGTTAATTTAAGCATTTTCATTTAGTCTTTTAATATTTTTCCGTGCGTTCAATGCACACCAGCACTAAACTTTAAAATCGAAAAAAACTGTTAATTTCTGTTATCAAAATTATCACTTTGGACCATTGCTTAATCTACCTATATGTGCGAAATTTTGTAAATATTCTCCACTCAAATGTGATATCCGGCCACAATGTTACTCCATTTTATCCCATGTACACATGTCTGTATAATGCTGAAGAGTTGTGTTGTTTCTTGACTGTAACCTGAGTTTTCTTAAAAATTTCTATGAAGAAACTAAAAACCAGTTCATTTTACGTTTTCCGAAGTCTTCTTTTCCTTTTAGTTTTTTTTTCGAATAATTTCTTAGGATTACAATGAGCTCAACTGTCATTATCGGTGTAATAGATGGTAGGTTGTTTCTATCCTCTTATTTTATATTAGTATTTTTTCTTATATTTCATTCTCAATAAGTACATATATTAATATGTGTGTGTACGTATAAAGGTATATATATATCTACATAAATAGATATACATGTTTCCATTTCATTTCTTTACACAAAAACCATCCGGTTAATAAATTTTATTGCACTAGCGAAATGATTCAAAAATAGATCTCCCACTTACACCAGAGGACGTCTCTGTGAATCGGATTAATGACAAATACAATTAATGAAATTAATCGTAATTTGAGCGTATGAATCGTGGTAAAATTATCTTTCTGTCCGTATGTTGTACAAGCAAATTTTGATGTTGAGTATATGTTTGTTTGCGCATTTCTGCCAAAATTTTGTAGATATTTGTCAATCATGAGTGGTAACTGGCCTACACTGTATCTCCATTTTATCCCATGTACCCATGTCCGCATGATGTTGCAGAGAATATCGAGAAGATATGATATATGATATATATTGAAGATATATGTTTTTTTTGTTGTTGTTCCTTAGCGGTAACTTGAGTTTTCTTAAAATTTCCTTTAGGAAATTAAAAAACCATTCCATTTATACGTTTTTCGAAGTCCTTTTCTATTCCTTAGCTTTCCTCAGGTTATTTCTTACGATTCATCAGAGCTTGGGCTGTCATTTTAAATATTGAAAGAGTAAGATTATTTTTCATGTCTATTAGCATTTTTCTTATATTCGTTTTCAATACGTATATATATGAATATGTGTGTTGGTGTGTGCGTGAGTGTGTACGTGTGCGCACGCAAACATAAATGTTTATGTATCAGTGTAAACATGCACACGTTTCGCACACATATATGCGCACATGTACATATATCGGTTTCTATTTCTACTTTTTGCATAAAAAGCAAAACCTCAAGACACATTACATTTTACCTAAAGCTCTGCGATCAGTTAACACTGCACCAAATTTCAAAAATAAACAAATTGATTGCGCTTGCTTTATGATATATAAATCGATCTATCACGACCCCGAAGGGCATTTCTGTGAACAGAAGAAATTAAAAAGTATAAACAGACAACGGAAATAAAGCACTCGTGCAAAATTTATCTCTATATTTGTATGCCGAACAAGCCATGCATTTCAATTTTGAGTGTAAGTTTGTTTACGCATTCCTAGATGTGCGTGCTGTGTTGCGCGATGTTCTTTACAAATTATTTCGAGACTATCTTTTTCTCAATACTTGATTGTCATTTACGGTGTTGTTTCAATCTAGTACGGTGTAGCGTTTTTTTGTATTTTTCCTACTTCGATGATCTTATAAATAATTCGAAAAATACTAAAGAATTCTTCGAAACTGCCAAGTTCTTAGTTGAAATTATCGAAGTAGGAAAAAGGCAAGAAGCGCTGTACCGGAATCTCTTGGAATATAAAATATCCAAGAGATAATATTTCTCATTTCTCATTCAACTACCCTTGACAGAGTTAAACTATTAGCACGACCCGTATGGTTTGTCTATTAGTACGCCTCGTATATTTTTTCTATTAATATGCCTCGTATGGTCTATCTATCTGTACACCTATGATAGTATTGTCTAATATTACATCTCGTATAGTTTGTCTATTATTATGCCTCGTACGGCTTATCTATTTGTACACCTCGTATGGTTTGTCAATTAGTATTCCTCGTATGGAACTTTGTTAGACTATTAGCACACCACGTGTGGTTTGTCTATTATAGTACGCCTCGTATATTATGTCTATTAATATGCCTCGTGTGGTCTATCTATTTGTACACCTCTGATAGTTTATCTATTAGCACACCTCATATAGTTTGTCGATTATTATGCCTCGTATGGCTTATCTATTTTTACACCTCGGATGGTTTGTCAATTAATACTCCTCGTATGGATCTTTTGTTTTAGGACGTCTTATATTAAGGAACTTTTAAAAGCCAATATGTTGGCATATGTATCTCATGTGACAACTTGGAAATAAACGGTTTTGTTTTGTTTGTTGTTCTATCTACCATTGGTTAGATTTTAAAATTCGAATAGTGATTATTCATTACAATGGGTGTAAGTTGGCTTTATTCTATATAGTATACGTTATTTGCAGACCGACTTTTTGCGCAAAGGGAATTGCCGTATTCTCAAGTTTCCTTATAATTCTTTTATAATATTGTGAGACCCGGAAGGGCCAAATGATTAGCGTGCTATTACTGCAAGTGGAAGTTACGATTGGTTGTGACGATGGGAAGACATGGTAGTGGCGTGAGAAGTTGTATCATAGTTACCAGCGATCACATTCATATAATGCTGGAGTTAATTATACCAATACTATTTATAACGTTCATCACATTACACAATGACAGCAATGGCACAATAGCAAGTTTAATTCGGCGGGAAATGATTTACAAAACTCACGTGACGTGAAGGTGGTGTGGCGCGATAAGGAACATGAACGCTTGAAAAAAAAAAATGTTACCGTTAAACTTGTGTTGAAGAAATTCATTAGAATTGTTCATCGTTGATCCTTGTTTTGCAAATATACTGATTTAAAAATTGAATATAAACTTGAAAAAGAAATCACTTTAAAAATTGTCATATGAATATGTTTCAAAACATAATTTCTTCACAATTTAGGTGTTATTACCTGTAAAATTAACACACTCAAATATACGTACCTGGTTCACTGACGCTTGGCTTAATTAAAACTTTCAGTAAATGAGCTATTTATATGGTCAAGCTTGGCTACAGTTTTCTCATCATGTTTCAAAGACTCTAAAGACAAGTCGGGTGCCAGGTGTTGCATCTGCACCCGTAGACGTGGCGGGCTGAGGTAGGCGAGCTGGGGGCGCAGGGCTGCCACTCCTTGTGATGTACGTCGAAATCTTATTATCATGGTAAATTTTTGAAAGCCTCAGTAGGGCGCAGAACACCTGCAGAAAATGGCTCGGATGGGGTGTTTTGGTGGGGGGGGTGTAATTCTTAATGAATTATTGTGTAGCTGTGTCTACCGTAGACATGCTGATTTATGCTACAATAGATATGTTCATTTATGACACTCTAGAAATGCTGATTTATGCTACAATAGACATGTCACAAGTCTGCTATGCAGATTGTAAATTGCATAATTTCCTTCTTAACCATGATTATTTGCTGCAAATACTACGAGAAACATGTATTGTCTCCGAACATCAGGCGACAGTCCCAAAGTCTGCCAAAGCTCAACCCGTGGATGGCGGTGTGGTCGGGTGACCCCAACTGAATGTTAAGCTCAAATTACTGTGGGTTTTGTCTATGTATTGGAAAATGGCTTGTGACTTTTCTAAAATACCTGTAAAACAGCTCTCGGTGTGAGCAATGTTCTCAGTTAAATGTCACTACATAAGCAAACAAAAATGGATGGCATTGTAATAGAAATGTAATCCGTTTACTTGGCCGAGCAATGGATGCTTCCAAAATGTGCACAAAATACAGATACTGCATTTATGTAGAAAATGGAAAATTGCTCGAAGATTGATGCAATTATTGCTTTATAACTTCACTTAAAATAGAAGCAAAATGCATTAATCGAAGTGCAAATTTTAATACAAACTGACGGCCTAGTTATATACAGAAAATAGAGGCGCTTGAGGGTTTTGTGTCATGACGTTTTTGTGTTGACTGAAGGGAAAAAAATTCCTGCTTTTGCTTCTGAAATGTTATTTATTCGTCACAAAACAACAACAATCCTTTTGTTCTGTGGGCGTAAAAATTTTAAAAATGAATAATAATCTAACCTAACCACTTCTATAAATATAGATCACAAAAGATATCGAAATAATTAATTCTTTAGAAGGAGCAGGAGCATATTTTAAAGTGTAAGGGTGCCCACACACTAACAGCAGTTGAGCAGGCAGGCAGGCAGTGTGTCCCACACACCAGGAGCAGTATAGCGGTGCGGCAGTGTGTGACAGACAATCGTTGTAGTTGGTGTTGCTGCAGTGCTCTACGCTGTGACTACGGTACAATGAGTTTTGCAAAGAGAATGTACTTATTAGACAACACTGCTCTGAAATTTAGTTTGCTAGGAGCATCAGATCGCGAAATATGGGTTCACCCTATTAATGAAGAAAGAGGCACATTTGGGGAGTACCATCATCTGATTCCCCAATTGCGAAATGATCCCACTAAGTTATTTTGAGGTATTTCCCACTAAGTTATTTTGAGTTCAAACACTTTATCTTTCCAAATATTTTAGAAGTATGGCTGAAATTATTTTTGTAGTAAAGGGTTAATGTGCACATTCAAGTATAATGCATTTTGAACTACCAAAATATTTTATCCAATTATACTTTTTTTCACATCTAATTATGTCTGTTACATTCACATTTGTTTATAATAAAAACTCACCCGTGACTCCAAGTTTTACTCCTATATTTTCCATTGTTTGGTAACATAAAGTCTGTCGCTATCTTGAGCATCTTTCGCACACCATATGGCTGGACAAGCAAACACTTCGGAAATAAGCAATTTTGCATCCATATCTGAGAGAGCAACACTTCACACCTGACCTTACAACGTCTCTATACACACTTATCGTGCATTGCCAGCGCAACACAGCAGCAGTTTGAGCAGGAACCGCTCGCAACGCGCGCCGACAGCTGACCGCTCGGCAAACTGCTGCTGCCTGCTCAACCGCCAGCTATAGGTGTGTGCGCTTCCAATGCATTCACTGCTTCACAAATACTGCCTGCCTGCCTGCCTGCCTGCTACTCGCTGAACTGCTGTTAGTGTGTGGGCACCCTTAAGGCAAAGTCCATAACTTAAACCTTTATGAAGAGCATTGCAAAAGGTAGAAGTATATCAGCTGATCCCATCCTGTTTCAGTGATAGTATTCAAAATTATTCAGAAAATACTTTAGTGATTCTTAATATTTCCCGTTCACATATGCTCACACAGATAAATATATTTACTAACAATATGAATAAATTAGCTAAAACTTACTCGAGAAGCAGCCTTGTTTGTCTACATGCTGCTCGCGTACAACTCCACGCCGCCTAGAGCGTACGCTGGAGGTAAGTTTGTACATACCCCCACCTCACCCCACCCCATGTACAGTAGCAGAATTGCTTCGCTTGGCAACAGACGCACTTACATCAAATGTTAGAACAGAGATCTGAGGCTGTGTCGCAACCACAAATGGCTTCACAAATAGTTAATCAACTTTCTATTAAACCTAAACTTGAATTACGAACGAATTATTACAGCCCACGGGCTAAAAATTATCTAAATAGAGTACATTGCCAGTATTGTGCCTGCGAATTGTGCATGTGATAGCAGTTCAATACTGAGTATTGGATCTTACTTCCAGTATTGGATACAATTACCGAGTATTGGCTCCCTCGTTATGTATTGGATAGTATTCTCTTATTAAAAATGTAGTTCAGCCAATATTGGCCCTAGATTGATTGAGTATTGGGTGCTGGATTCAATGCTATAAAAATTTCAACAGTAATAATTAAATAAACTATTATAAATAATTTTCACAAATATTTTATCAATTAAATTTACTCGTAAGAATTAAATTATTTATCCGACTATTTAATTAGTTTTTCACAGGTTTTTACACCAGAATACTCATCTTGCTATTATTTATCTGCATGTTTCAATCATGAATTAATAAAAATACAATCACAAGTCCAATGTAAAATAACAAATCTAATCACAAATACAATCACAAACCAATCACAAATCTACCAATACTCTCAGCACCAATCTATCCCTCAGTAAGCATCCAATACTAAAATAATCTGCTGCCAATATTGCCTGAACTTATTTCCAATATCAGATCGAAATTTGTATCTCAAGTGGAAATGTCAGGATATTTGCACAGCTTGACATGGGAGCCAATACTCAGTGATTGTCTGTCCAATACTGGACGCAAGAGCCAATACCCAGTGATTGTCTGTCCAATACTGGACGCAGGAGCCAATACCCAGTGATTGTCTGTCCAATACTGGACGCAAGAGCCAATACCCAGTGATTGTCTGTCCAATACTGGACGCAGGAGCCAATACCCAGTGATTGTCTGTCCAATACTGGACGCAGGAGCCAATACCCAGTGATCGCCTATCCAATACTGGACGCAGGATCCAATACTCCGTGACTGCCTACCCAATACTGGACGCAGGAGCCAATGCCCAAAATTTGACTGTAGCCAAATACACATATAACACTAACTTTCTTCCCTGTACTACTTCATACTGTCATCGCCTTGCGGCTACAAAATTTTAAAGTGAATTAATACAACCTTTGAATTTTATCCATGCATACCAAAATGAATGTTAAGTTTTAAAAAAACTATCTTAGAAAAATAATAAATTTGTTTTCTTGAATTTTGGAAGAACCAACGATAAAAGAAAAACATGTCAATTACCTCATAACTTTGTACTTTGTACACCAAATAAATTGCTTTGTTTAAACAATTATTTCATATGTATGAAACATATCGAACAAATTCACAGAATAATTCTTTGGGGTTAGAATTTTATCTTTGATTCAATCGAAATGCAAGTGTCAGGTCGGAATATTACCATCTAAGAAGTGTATAATTAGAAGGATATGTTTTGATACATCACTTCTCATCTCTTCAGTTAGCCCCCAACATTGAATAAACCTATAATTAGACTATATCCTTTCCATGAGAGTAATTCATCTCACTGTAGTCTGCTGGTCGATGTCTGCAAGGCTCGGTCTGCATCTCATACGAGTAGAATAAGACAAAACTGAGCCTAACAACTTAATGAAAAGTTAATTTTACATAATATATACATCTTATTGTACCTTACTGCTGCTTTACACAGAGTTCATGCGATATTGTACCTTACTGCTGCTTTACACAGGGTTCATGCGATATTGTACCTTACTGCTCCTTTACACAGGGTTCATGTGATATTGTACCTTACTGCTGCTTTACACAGGGTTCATGCGATATTTTACCTTGCCGCTGCTTTACACAGGGTTCATGCGATATTGTACCTTACTGCTGCTTTACAGAGGGTTCATGTGATATTGTACCTTACTGCTGTTTTACACGGGGTTCATGTGATATTGTACCTTACTGCTGCTTTACACAGGGTTCATGCGATATTGTACCTTACTGCTGCTTTACACGGGGTTCATGCGATATTGTACCTTACTGCTGCTTTACACAGGGTTCATGTGATATTGTACCTTACTGCTGCTTTACACAGGGTTCATGCGATATTGTACCTTACTGCTGCTTTACACAGGGTTCATGCGGTATTGTACCTTACCGCTGCTTTACACAGGGTTCATGCGATATTGTACCTTACTGCTGCTTTACACAGGGTTCATGCGATATTGTACCTTACCGCTGCTTTACACAGGGTTCATGTGATATTGTACCTTACTGCTGCTTTACACAGGGTTCATGCGATATTGTACCTTACTGCTGCTTTACACAGGGTTCATGTGATATTGTACCTTACCGCTGCTTTACACAGGGTTCATGTGATATTGTACCTTACCGCTGCTTTACACAGGGTTCATGCGATATTGTACCTTACTTCTGCTTTACACAGGGTTCATGCGATATTGTACCTTACCGCTGCTTTACACAGGGTTCATGCGATATTGTACCTTACCGCTGCTTTACACAGGGTTCATGCGATATTGTACCTTACCGCTGCTTTACACAGGGTTCATGCGATATTGTACCTTACCGCTGCTTTACACAGGGTTCATGTGATATTGTACCTTACCGCTGCTTTACACAGGGTTCATGTGATATTGTACCTTACCGCTGCTTCACACAGGGTTCATGCGATATTGTACCTTACCGCTGCTTTACACAGGGTTCATGCGATATTGTACCTTACTGCTGCTTTACACAGGGTTCATGCGATATTGTACCTTACCGCTGCTTTACACAGGGTTCATGCGATATTGTACCTTACTGCTGCTTTACACAGGGTTCATGTGATATTGTACCTTACTGCTGCTTTACACAGGGTTCATGTGATATTGTACCTTACCGCTGCTTTACACAGGGTTCATGCGATATTGCACCTTACTGCTGCTTTACACAGGGTTCATGGGATATTATACCTTACTGCTGCTTTACACAGGGTTCACGTGATATTGTACCTTACCGCTGCTTTACACAGGGTTCATGCGATATTGTACCTTACCGCTGCTTTACACAGGGTTCATGTGATATTGTACCTTACCGCTGCTTTACACAGGGTTCATGTGATATTGTACCTTACCGCTGCTTTACACAGGGTTCATGTGATATTGTACCTTACCGCTGCTTTACACAGGGTTCATGTGTTGTACCTTACCGCTGCTTTACACAGGGTTCATGCGATATTGTACCTTACTGCTGCTTTACACAGGGTTCATGCGGTTTTGTAACTTACCGCTGCTTTACACAGGGTTCATGCGATATTGTACCTTACTGCTGCTTTACACAGGGTTCATGCGATATTGTACCTTACCGCTGCTTTACACAGGGTTCATGCGATATTGTACCTTACTGCTGCCTTACACAGGGTTCATGCGATATTGTACCTTACTGCTGCTTTACACAGGGTTCATGTGATATTGTACCTTACCGCTGCTTTACACAGGGTTCATGCGATATTGTACCTTACTGCTGCCTTACACAGGGTTCATGCGATATTACTTCCTCTGCCTTAATTACCAATAATACCATACTAATTACATCATAAACCTTCAACAAAGTTACGCACATCACTTAACAAAAATTGCACTAACTCTAATCCATCCTCTTATCACGCGGCCTGGTACACAGAAAATAAAATAAAACAATTTATACTCGAAATAAGAAAATACGCGCTGCGTGAACGCACAAAGTTCGTGCAATGGTTGCTGTTGTGTTTGTTCGATGGTTAACTTAATTGCCTACATCGAAATTACCTCAACCTTAACCGTAATTACCTTAATTATCTTAACCTCAATCTTAATTACCTTAATTATCTTAACCTTACTTACCTATTTCAGAGCCATCGAAAACTCTGAAAAATGATTAGTCTAAATGAGAATGTCTATTGTAGTCTAAATGACCGTCTCTGTTGTAGTCTAAATGACCGTGTCTATTGTAGTCTAAACGAGCATGTCTCTCGCAGCACAATTCAACACGTCTACAGGAGTACACACCAACACAACAACACCTACACGCCCCCTCGACGGATCAGCAAGTGCGTCTCGTACACAACACCACACTAGTCCATCTTGTTCAGCTGCCGTGTGCCCTACTGGGCTGTAAAAATAAAGCGGAACATAAAGATATGCCGCATTTGCCTGCTAGCTTTTGTTATTCCAAACATATATTGTTTCATTCATATATAGAATATGCAGATACAATGAAAGTTTATGAATTGCGGCTTCTAATTCATATGTTAGGAAAAATTATTATATTTGTTAGATGAAATAGATCACGTTGATAATTTTGCTTTTATGAAGAGATGTGTGATAAACCTACGTTTTTTTGTGTTTCATGCAACAATTCGGTAACTAAGGTATTAAAAAACAAGTTTCTACAATAATCACACATTTGCTACTCAATGTTAGGCAGCGCAACATTCAAGACAAGGAGCAGTGTACATAGAATATATCAACATGGAATAGAACAATTGGGGAATAGTTGTACAGAAGTTCTCCTCAGACCTGAAAGGTTGCGGTATTGTACAAAGGCTTGCGATAGATTGGGAGTTTCATCAAAGGCGCACAATATCATTAGTGTTCCTTTGAGGGACTACAATGATGGTGTTGGGTATTGTGTAGAAACTTTGTACAATGAGTGTATGAAAGCATGGGTTCGCTACATTTGAGGTGATAACGAACAGTTTTGGCACAAGTAGATCGTGACTGACCAGGCGTGCTCGAGTCCAGGGCCTCGTTGGATGGTCAAGTTGTTGGCACGAAAATGAGAACTAAACACAAGCAAATGAGATAGTCCCCACTAGTTACTGCGTCTGCAGGTGTTGTGTTCACGGCAATAGTTTTGTGGTCGTAACTAACAACTATTGCCACCATCATCAGCCAGCACGTCACATTACCTGCGGCCAAACGATGCAATTTTGTACGTTCAGGCAGGAGCTGCACCGGAAAATAGCGGCGTGCTGGCAGCAACCGACCGCAGCTGTGCTCAGAGTGTCTGGTTTGTCGCAACACAACCGACCATTTCAGTACCTCCTCTACCTGTAATATACGTCACTGCTTCCGACTGCAAACAGCTCCAAGTATTTAAGCCAATGTAACCTATGCGAGTCAAGGTTGACTTTCACTAATACTTAAACCAAAGTTGTGGGACTTGCCGCCAAACAGATACTGAAATTAGAGGCTGGTTATTTCCACATTAAATTATCATATGTTTTTTTGTAAAATATGGCACTTTTCGTAAAATATTCTGTTTCAAATAAAATGTCAGTTTGTCACAAATCGAAGGTGAATAATTTTTTTGATCCTGATATATTTCCACCATTTAGAGTTGAACGAATATTTATTCAAACCTAATATCATTCAAATTTTTGATCGGTGACAAGTACATTTTTTCTTGTGAATCAAAATCTTATAAATGACTTGTGTGCTCCTACCAATAATTGCACATTAACTAATTCAATTATTTTCTAATTTTTGCGTTAAAAGTCATGAAAAATCATTCATATAATTTATTGTCTTAAATTACTAAAATATTATGACTAACTTAAGAAATTCAATACAAGCATTTAGAGAGTTATTTTGTCTCCCATCATTGTCATCAGTGTTAATTACGTTATTTTTGCTATAGGTTTCATTCATCCCAGTTTTTATTATTGTCATAATGGTAAACTTAAAAAGTCATAATTTAAGCAGACGATTGGTTAAATCTTAGCTTGCATAAAATAATGAACTTAAACTGTTCTTACGTCCATACAGAGTAAGTTAGAGGTAGGAGCTAAGGGGACCGGTCACGGCCTGGCTAAGTTTGGGTGGGCAGGTTAGGTTAGGAAGCGCAACGTTCTGTGATGTCGACAGCGAGCGAAATGGTTGGACGGCTCTTGATAAAATGGGAAAGTTACGATGGAAGCCTGAACTGGTGTTTGTATTACAACCAATATTTCAATATTACTGTTTTTAATGTCACAATAATTATGAAAGTGATTGTGAATCGTAACGTTTAACGACGAAACAAGTGCAGACATTAGGAACAACAGCCCTGCGTCAGGTCACACACCGAAGTAACGATAGAGGCAACAGCAGCAAAACACTCAATACAGCGATGGTGCTCACAGCAGGTCAAATGAGGCAGCGGGGAAGCTTCCTTCCACTCCGTGGGGACACATTTTGTGGATGGAACTTACTTTTCTAAATACTTGAGTTATCCAATTAAAAGATTTCTCGATTACTGTTATAAAAATACTTTATGAGGTATGAAAATATTATTTACGTAATTTTTTTTATTGGATGATCATATGTTTAATTTTGAAGTTTGAATACTGATAATTAATCACGATTAAAGTTACTCACTTTAATTTCATGAACAATATACGTTATTTAAATATGGATTTTGTGTGGAGTCCTTACACGTAAAGAATAGAAAAAAAATTCAATTTAAATAGTTTTGATAGTCGGTGGGTTATATATAGTGGGGCAGAAAAGTAAGAGAATTGTGCACTTGTCAAGTAAATGGTAGTATCATATTGTGGGAATGATGGTATGAAAACATGATGGCATGAGGAATGGTATCATAGTTACCAGCGATCACATTCATATAATGCTTGAGCTAATTGTACCAATACTATTTATAACGTTCATCACATTACACAATGACAAGAGTGGCACAATAGCAAGTGTATTTCGATGGGAAATGATTTACAAAACTCATGTGACGTGCAGGTGGTGTGGCGCGATGAGTGACCTGGACACACACACTCACACCAGACATTTCAATAGGCAAATAAACCATTTACATGATTTTTGTTGATCGATATAACGTTTTAACCACATTTGTAAAGTCGATTTTATAAACTGTAAACACGAATAACTAGTCACCAAGTTGGTTTGAGTTCAAGAAACTTTTTGAAAAATTGAAAGTAAATTTTTAAGCCATTGTAGGCAGAGAATTTTAATGAAATGTATGGAGAAGTGTTGTGTGTGTGTGTGTGTGTTGATGTGTCCTGGATTAATGGGTGTTGTCTGCCACTAGTTACTGCGTCTGCGGGTGTTGTCGTCTGCCACTAGTTACTGCGTTTGCGGGTGTTGTTGTCTGCCACTAGTTACTGCGTCTGCAGGTGTTGTCTGCCACTAGTTACTGCGTCTGCAGGTGTTGTCTGCCACTAGTTATTGCGTCTGCAGGTGTTGTCTGTCACTAGTTACTGCGTCTGCAGGTGTTGTCTGCCACTAGTTACTGCGTCTGCAGGTGTTGTTGTCTGCCACTAGTTACTGCGTTTGCAGGTGTTGTCTGATACTAGTTACTGCGTCTGCAGGTGTTGTGTGCCACTAGTTACTGTGTCTGCTGGTGTTGTCTGCCACTAGTTACTGCGTCTGCAGGTGATGTCTGCCACTAGTTACTGCCTCTGCAGGTGATGTCTGCCACTAGTTACTGCGTCTGCAAGTGATGTCTGCCTCTAGTTACCTCCGCAACATAGCATGTACCGACCCTACGAAATATAGCGGCATATAAAGGCCTTAAAGAATTGTTTACAGTACTCATACACATGTCCTATCTTTCTGAGTGTGATTGAATCCGTGGGAATTTGAAGGATAGTTGTTGCCGCAGTTCTTAATTTTGACCCCAGTTAAGAAGTAGGATACCCGTGTCTGTGATGAACACGGATTATTTGATCGTGTACTTTTGCCGGTGTGACTCGTAATAATTGTGCCTACATTTTGTGATTATTCTATATAGATTCATTAACTGTTATATTTGATTTGAACCGTGACTGAATATTCTGTAATGATTTATTGTTAGATTTTACGAGTGTAGGAACAAAGTTAATGCTTAGTTTACTTATGTGTCTTTCCTTTATTTGCAGAACGAGACTCATATTATTTTCAACCCGTAGCCGTTCATTATTACTGCCGTTGCCATTCAGCCGTGGCCATTATCTCGTTGTGCTACCATTGGCTCCAAATTACTGTTCCATGTGATGTTGACCAGCAGAAACAAAAAATGTAAACTTAAAGACTATAATTTCAAACCTGAATGTGCTCCTGTTGACTATTTATGTTCAGTAAAATGGTGGTAAATGAATAACTAAGGCCGGTGATGCCAAGTGAAGGTGTGTGGCGCCTTCAATAGTGTTTCTTTTGCAATTTCATATTCCTATTTATTCTGCGTAAACCAAATGTAAGTCAATGTACTCGAATGCGAAAACGATTTTCAATTGTGATAACTAAAATAATGCAAAAAAAAATCATTGGTAGAATTTTAGAT
This sequence comes from Morinoia aosen, assembly GCA_030386875.1. NCBI lineage: Eukaryota > Metazoa > Arthropoda > Malacostraca > Amphipoda > Talitridae > Morinoia > Morinoia aosen. The sequence continues at coordinate 112,603,947 of CM059576.1, forward strand.
TTTATCATGAAAAAGTAACTATTGTAGTTCTATCACTTCCAGTGTTAGAACTATTGTAGAACTATTGTATTGTAACTATTGTTCTATCACTTCCAGTGATAGAACTGGAAATTCAAGTTCTATCCATTTTCAGTTCTATCACTTGATCACGTCACACCACCTGCACGTCACATGAGTTTTGTAAATCATTTCCCATCGAATTACACTTGCTATTGTGCCATTGGTGTCTTTGTGTAATGTGATGAACGTTATAAATAGTATTGGTATAATTAGCTCCAGCATTATATGAACGTGATCGCTGGTAACTATGATACCACTTCTCAAGCTCTCACCTTGTCTTTATTCCATCACTATCTCTATATGAAGAACCATTCAGGTTGCTTCCGCCTGCTCGTCGTTAAGCCCTTCCGGGCTTCACAAATAACAATTTTATTACCATTATTATTTAAAATATGCTGGGTAGCGTTTCGCATGAAGTCCGTTTGCAAATAACGTGTATTATTCATAAAATATGGTCAATTTTCGTCAATTCTATTAAATGCTCTTATTCGAACTTAAAACTGTAACCAATGGTAGATAAATGGGATACATTACATGATTTATTTGTTCATTCCATATAAAGCATTTCTTATCACAGCCCCGAAATATTTTTTTTTTTGGATAACTCAAGCATTTAGAAAAGTAAGTTTCTTCCACAAAATGTGTCCCCACGGAGTGGAAGGAAGCTTCAACGCTGCCTCATGTGACCTGCTGTGAGCACCATCGCTGTATTGAGTGTTTTGCTGCTGTCGCCTCTATCGTTACTTCGGTGTGTGACCTGACGCAGGGCTGTTGTTCCTATTGTCTACACTTGTTTCGTCCTTGTACGTACGATTTTACGATTCCTTCCATAATTATTATGACATTAAAAACAGTAAAATTGAAATTATAATTGTAATACAAACGCCAGTTCAGGCTTCTATCGCAACTTTCCCATTTCACCAAGAGCCGTCCAACCATTTCGCTCGCTGTCGACATCACAAAACGCTGCGCTTCCTAACCTAACCTGCCCCCCCAAACTTAGCCAGGCCGTTACCGGTCCCCTTAGCTCTAACCTCTAACTTGCCCTGTATGGACATATGAAGATTATTATTTAATTAATACTAAGTTTAAGCCCTTCGTCTGATTTAATTAGTGTTCTCAATAATTACCATTAAATCAATAATGAAAACTGGTCTGAAAAATATCCATTGCAAAGATAACGTAATTAACTCGATGGCAATGACGGGAGACGGAATAACATCTTTAAATGCTTGTGTTGAATTTCTTAAGTTGGTCATAATACTCTAGTAATTAGAGAAAACCAATCATTGAAATGATTTTTCATGACCTGTAAAATGAAAATTAAAAAATATCAAATTAACTTATTTGCAATCACTAGTAGCAGCGAACAAGTCTTTTATTCAATTTTCATACACTATGAAAAATGAATTTGTCACCCATGGGTTTATAAATACCAAGTAATCTACTCATGATCAAAATTCGTTCAAATAAAATTATTGAAGGTAATTATAAATTTAAATGATAATTTAACTTTTATCAATAATAAACTGATATTTTACAAAAAATCAAATCTTTCCAGTATAGTACTTAATTCCACAACAATACAATCGGTAAATTGGTACGGGTGTCAACCTGATTAGGTGTCAGCATATCTCCTCTGATAATTGAGGTAAAATAAAATTTTTTAGTGTCGTAGGTGACGCTTAGGAAATGAATAGTTATCTACTGAAAACTGCTCGCAGTAAATAGTTGGTAGAGGTGTGACAAACCTGGCTCCCTGAACGCAGCTGCGGCCGGTTGCTGTCAGCACTTACTTTTTTTTTACTTTTTTAGAGTACGGCGCGTCACCCGATGCTGGTATTGGCGCCCACAATGCGCTTGATGCCACTTTGCGGACTGCTTCATATAGAGCCAAGAAGACTTGTCTTCTTCAAATAGTCGACCACCAGCTTTGGTGAAATTGGCTTGGTCAGCACTGAGGTCAATGAGAAGGGCAGATTATTCTCAAGGCATGCTTGACGGAGGTGACCGCGGTGATGATCGTATGCAGGGCATTCGATGAATATGTGCTTCAGAGTGATATTCTCGTGGCAGATAAGGCACGAGCGAGGAGGGGATTTGGTAAAGAAATGAGCATGAGTGATGAGGCAAGTGTTCAGCCTAAGTCGAGTATATGAGACTTGTAATTGTCTTGGCAGGCAGGATGGAACTGGATTATTTAGGGAGTGGTTCATGCAGGTAACAGTCTGAGGAAGTCCGCGCCAAGCCACTTGCCACACCTGGCGGTAGTGTGTTTTAAGTTTGTTGCGAATCTCTGTTCCACTGGGAGGCAACTTGGCGACTAAAGGCAGAGTCAAGGAATCCCTTGCTAGTTGATCGGCGAGCTCATTACCCCGGATACCCACGTGACCAGGAATCCACTCAATGTAGACCTGGTCCGGTTGCATCGAGGCCATCTCTTCGAGAATCCACGGGATAAGGTAGTGATTTGGTGGCGAATGGGATAGGAGAGCGTAGATTGAACTGAGAGAGTCGGAAAAAATGACGTATCTTTTTTCTGACTTGGAGATAAACTTAATTGCAGAGTAGATGGCATAAAGTTCGGCGGTAAAGATAGAGGAGTGATCGGGGAGTTTCGCTTTGAGGTTGAATGTTTCAGAGTAGATACCGCAGCCTGCAGAGTTGTCTTGTACGGAGCCATCAGTGAAGATAAGGATGCGGTTTGGGTAGTTGTGCTCTATCAGATCGCTGAATGCCTGGTTCCACTGTTCATTGGATAGAGAGTTCTTATTTTGGAAGGCTAATGATTTATGCACTGGGATAGTTGGGCGGATATATCTGCAAGACATGGGTATGACCTGTATGTCGGAAAATTCCATGCTTAGTGACTTGAATTCATTTAGGGCTCTGCCAGGGAACGGTAGTGGGCGTGGAATGACGCTATAAAACAGGAACGGGTAATAGTTTAGAAGGAGTAAGCGAGTTGGGTGCCTGGGGATGGAAAGAATACGCGAGCAGTATCCAGAGAGTAATTGCCGCCGTCGTACATGGAGAGGAGTTAGATCTGCCTCAGCTTCGAGTTTTGTGGTCGGAGTACAGCGCAGAGCCCCCAACATCACCCTTGCCGCGGCGTATTGCACTCGATCGAGGCGTGCCAAGTGTGATGGTGCAGCAGTGGAGAAAAGAAAAGAGCCATAATCAAGTTTGGAGCGGATCAGTGTGTTGTAAAGTTGGCGGAGAGTGAAAAAATCAGCGCCCCACCTCTTGGCTGCAATGATGGAGAGGAGGCGGAGGTCGCTTTGGGTTCGCGAGACAAGACTAGAAATGTGCACGCCCCATGTGAGGTGGGAGTCGAGGGTCATTCCGAGAAATTTTACTGTTTTCACATACGAGAGAGGAGTATTATTCAACAAGAGTGGGGGTATAGAGTTAGGACGGTTCAGAGTGAAGACGATGGCTGTCGTTTTAGTAGGGGATATAGAAAGTCCCCACTTGCTGCTCCACTCTTCGATCTTGTGCAGAGCCTGCTGCATTTGCGTAACTGCGTTTGGTAGAGAGTGACTGGTCACCCATATAGCGCCATCATCTGCAAACAGCGAGTGCTCCATGCCTCGGGGAATATTTGAGAAGAGGTCATTGATGAGCATTAGAAAAAGTGTAGGGCTTATCACAGATCCCTGCGGGACACCAGCGTACAGCGGATGGGACGAGGATAGCCCGTCTCCTATGCGGACTCTCAAAGTTCTCAGTTTCAGGAAGTCGGCTATAAAACAAGCTATGTTGCCATCGATGCCCATTGTATGAAGCTTCAGAAGGATGCCATGATGCCACACAGAGTCAAAGGCTTTGGTTATATCGAGAAAGACCGCCACACAAAAGTTCCCACGGAAGAAGGACTCGCGAATTGAAGTCTCGAGCCTTACTAGTGCATCTGCAGTGCTGTGCCCGGCTCTGAAGCCACTCTGGCACGGGTCGTAGAAAGATGTTCGTTCTAGGAGTGCTTGCAGGCGCCAGTTGACCATTTTTTCCATCACCTACTGTCAGCACGCGGCTGTGTTCCCAGGCCTTCCACGCCCGTCAACCTTTGTACCCTATGCTGGCATGTATTTTACCCTAGAATGCTCCTTGATTACCCTAGAAAATATAAATGAGGGCAATCTAATAATTACCGCATAGTCTTCAGCCATATTATTGGCTTAGCCTTCAATTAAATCCCATTGATAGCTTTTTAAAGTTTCTGTGGATATGTTATTTAATGAATGATTTAGGTTGGAAATGTGCATAAAATGACATCATTCCATTAAAATTACAAAATATATTTCAAATGTGGATCGATAAAAAACTCAAACAAACACACAAAGCGTTGTGGCCGACAAAATTGAAGTCCAGGCTTAAATAACTAGGGTTCACATACATAAATAATAATTGTTAGAAGAAGAAAAACATTTCGGGATGAAAAATGCAGACCTATTTAATGTTTTTTCCCGCTTCTTGTATTGACCGATCCAAAACAAATGAGAAATGGATGAACTCTACGTGCGTTGTTAGGTAAGATCTGTATGCAAATAATTTCTAATCTCCAGGAAACAACACTACTCTCATAAAAAGTAAATTCCTGGAAATACCTTGTTAAAACTACAATCTGCAACATGATAAAAACGTTATCACGCTTTCGTATTTTTGGTTTTCTAATATATTGGTATTGCTGAAAATTCTGTGCACATGGCATTATTATTCACTTCTTTACAAATTTCTCAGCATCACGATATATTTGAAGTTCATTACGTGTTAAAATTCTCAGCAAATTGCTTATCATTTTACTGAATCACACTATAGTCAATAGGTAAAATGCAACGTTTCAATGCCACTGGCATCATCCTCAGGCCGAAAAGACGAAAAGAAAACTGGTCACTCTATAGAAATGATACGATCATACATGCAAAAATAAAGACCATTAATAAAATTAATACAGAAACACACATGGATGTAAAATACCAGACTAACCTTTCTCAACACATGTTCACTCGGCCGAAGAATAAAGCGAAATTGTGGACTGCAAGGATTGTTCCAACAATTTACGGCGCGGTTCTTTTAAACAATTTCAGAGCAAAAAAATCGTTCATATTTTCATTGAGGGAAGGTTTGAGTTTATGAATATGCAAGGCTTCAATAATTTGAATATGCTGTTTTTTACGGTCATTATACAATACTTTAGTAGCTCGATAGAGATCTTCATTAGAGGGCTTAGAGCTGTGATGAATACGGAAATGGTTATAAATGGACCCTTGATACTTATGTGTATTTAACCGCTGCTTAAGGGTCATTCTAGTCAAGCCAATGTAACAGTTGTTAAGAGACATGCATTCTCTCCTCATACATTTAAATTGATAAATTACATTGGCCCTATATACATCACCGACAGCAGGCATCCATTCTTGGATAACTGAAGTATTTTGAAAAGTGAGTTCCATTCGTGAGGAATAATGGTCTCAAGCCCTCACACAATCGAGTTAAGGAAAAACGAAAAGTTTTGCAAAGTTTTAATTTAGTAAATTAAACAAACTGCAACGGCAGTGTAACAATTCAATTGCGGTCATCGCCTTTGCAGCGAGACCTATTAAAGGCGCAGGCAGAATATGCCGTTTAATTTAATTAGAGTTACATTTAAATTTTTAAGGATTCACTTTTATTTGCGTTAAAATAGGCGAAATCGCCCAATTTAAAATTGATAGCCAAGGTAGTTAGATTCCGTTCTACCACTCCGGCAAGGTCGAAGGGAAAGCCAGCTTGGAAAGGTAGGTTCGGAGCTTGAGGTCCGAAAGGCAGGTTCAGAGCTCGAGTCGAAGGATTAAGGGAGACAGTAGCAGCGTCAAAGTGGCAAGACACCGTCACGCAGGGAGCCAGGCCGCAGGAGGTGGACTGCCGCGCCTCTAAAGAGATTCTCTGGAATCCTCTCAACACCAGGGAGTGGAACGGATGGGCCACCAACACTCGGCACCAGCTGGAGGACAATTCAGAAATAAATGAACGAAAAACTCTGGAAACATACGAGACGAACTAAACGAACGAAATCAAGTGCAAATTTCGACAGTAGCCTAATAACAAATGTTTCAATTTTAATTATCTAAGTTCAACCCCTCAATGGAGCAGACTGGTGACAATCAAGGGGAAGAACCGGAGCTGCGACGATAAGAAGTACTGCAGGAAAGAATTTACTTAGTATTAGAACAAGGACTAACGACCGATACCAAAAGCGGACGAAACAAATATGCGGCATCTCCGCACATGTTTATCTGTAGAAGCATCTTCTGTATCTGGAGGACACCTATAAAGGGCCGCTCTTATCGAGGCCGGGTGCTCAATCCATCAACATCTCGTCTTCTGCCAACACCTAGCTAAATAAACTCCGCCAAGCTTCACAAGTGTTTCCCTGCCCGTACATTTTGGTGGCCGACGTATGTGGCGAACAGAACTCACATTCGCATAAGTGTGCAGTGGATAGCAATTGTCCAATTACTGGCAATTTTGAACAGTATTAAATCCTGATGTGTACCGGGAATAACAATCAACTCTGGCAACCGCAAGAAACTACAATTGTTTTCGGAATAGGTGTACCGAAAAGAGTATTACAAGAAGCATACGCCCAAATCAGCATTTTTCTACATCACGATTTACCGCTGCGTACACGTGTTTTGGTATATGAAGCCGGCGACGATATCGAGCTGGTGTTTGAGGTGAAAATCGCTGCTTTCCCAGCGAATATCCAGTGAAGAGACAATCGTGATACATCAGTGGAGTGCTACGAACAATTTTTATTGTGTGGAGATAAATTACTACGATTGCATCACTAACAGTACCAGGATAAATTGTGTCAAAAACAGTACGAGTGTATATGGTATCAAAAACTGTAACCAGTGATAAGTGATACGTACTACGATTTAAAAGTATCAATAACATCGTGCAACATCAGTCACCAATATTCCCAGCTCTTCAAAGCAGCAACAACATCGCAGTAGCAAGGCGACGTGAGCTGCAGCTGTCTTCCGTGTTCACAGTTAAGTCTATTTTAGAAAATTTTTTTTCTTTTTAGTGCTGGCTCGCTCTGTCTCCGGGCAGCTGGTTTTTTTGTTGCACTTCCTGCCGCGGATATTTTTTTTGCCGTGCCCATTTCCTGTATAGCTCTGCAATCTGCATGCAGAGGTAGCGATCAGTCTCATTCTGTGCATTGTGAGAGACAGCCGTGTCCGACGTATCTGGAAGTAGCTGGTTAACAACTGTTTACCTTCTTATCGTCGTAAGTTTCAGATTTTTTTTATATAATAGAATAGGAGTGTTAGTGGAAGTGTCTGAAACACTTTTATGTTAATTTTTGAAGCCTTAAATTGATAGAAATTCACGTTTTTTGCTGTGGAGCAGCAATATTTTTTTTTCTAACGCCTTGTCAAGAGCTTTGTCGTGAGCTGAAGCAGTCACGTGTGCACTGTGCGATATTGTTGACCAGTAACAAGTTTTGTTGTGGCGCTAAAAATTTAAATTTTCAGGATTAGTGACGCTACTCTTGTTTTTCAATTAGAGTATTGATGATAAAGTATTGATATTATTGATGTCATTATTTTTTGTGTGCAATTAGTTAATTTTTGTGTGTATTACTTGCATTTCTGTGTTTATTATCATTCTCGGAGTACGATATTAATTTTTGAATGAATTTTAAGTGAATTCTGGTATTGAATTGTTGATTTTTAGTGGAATAGGGAATTTTTAAATGACTTAAGGAAATACGACACATGTCGGATTATTCTGATTCCTTTGACAGTGAGGACGAAGTAGTTCGAACAGAGGCTACGGTAACTAAATTCGGTCGTATTTCTAAACCTAGAGTAACTAGTGTGACTCAAGTACCGACCATGACGACCCCAACAACAGCAGGGCCTAGTTCTAGTGTTCCTAGTAATGTTAACACGACACAGCTTGCACGTGATATTGCTGCAAATATAGTTGTACCTCCTGTCGGAACGATAATGACGAACGCAGAGCTCCCCATCTTCAGGGGAAGAAGACGAGTCCATGATGGAGAGTTCCTAGAAAATAAGAGTTTTCAGACTCATATACAGAATCTCAAGGCATACATGTCCTTGTTGCCTGATGCCACTAGTGACGAGCGTCGTAAGGAATTTTTGGTACGCTCGGCTAACAAGAACGTAGGAGATTTCAATAGCGTCGTTACGAAATTAGTTAATGCGGACCTCAATTATTCTTTTGATCAGGTAGTTCAGATTCTTGAGGACATTTACGTTTCACGTGGAGAGAAGAGTATTCATGCATTGGCTTGCGACCTAAACGAGTTGCAATTAGTTAAAAATAATGCACTAGCTGCTCAGATCGTCAATGCTTTTTCGAAAATAAGGAAGCTAACCGAGAGTATTCTTAATTCAAACTCGCTAGGGTGGCAGCGCCACGCGTATTTTCAGAACTGCACGAATCAGGCTGAGTTAAAAAAATTCGTGGGCGACAGCATGTCGTACAGTCTGGCTTTATCAACGTTAGGTCCGCTTTTTGATGAGTCGTTCGCTAGAAAAATTTTTGAAACACAATTTTCCACGGCGGAGGAATTGCTCGCTAGGTTAATTTCAGCTGTGCGCAGCCAATCCGAGACAAAAAAGATACTTGCGCAGAAAGTTCCGGTCAGACACGAAAGTGAAGTTTACGTAGGTGAGGTAAACAGTGAATTGGAAGAAGTTTTTGAAGAGCCAGATCACAATGAAGTGTTCTACGGTAGTGTAGGAGGTTACCGGAGGAGTTATCGACCAGGAATGAGGAGGATTGTTCCTAGACCTTGGCTAAGGAATCCCCGAATTAGAGGTAGAGAGTTAAACAGTTATGTAGGAGATCGAAGTAGCGGCTCCTTAGAGTGCAACATGGTTAAATCAGATAGCGGTAGTTCTGGTCAATTCGGAGGAAATTCAGGAACGAAAAAAGCGGGATTTCCGTACTGTAACTCATGTTCCATGGTAGGGCACTTTGAATGTAGACCTCAAAGAGGTCAGTTTCCGAGAGGATGCTTTGCCTGCGGTGGAACTCATGTAGTAAAGAATTGTAGAGCGAGCGGTACGGAAGTCCGTAACTATAAGGCGTATTTACGCGGTAGAGGTAGCACAAACCGTGGTCAAAGTGAAGTTCATTGGGCGGAGAGCACGTCAAGCGATTTTTTAAACTAGGTGAAGGTAGTAAGGGGGATTTGAAACAGATTGAGCCCGAGGTAATTAGCGGTACCAACCTCGTTAAACTAGAGACCGTGGCAAAAATTCCAGATACCACCGAGATAACCAAATCGTATGTTGACCCCTTGTTTCAGTGTAAAAATAGATATAATTTGTTGCAAGACGAAGAGCTTGAAAATGCTCATTGTCAAAGCACGACTGTAGAGTCATATTTTGCTGTAAGCGTTGTAAAAAATGTTGATAAAAATGATGGATTAGTATCATTCAAGGATTGCAACAAACCGACCATTATTCTCAAAAATAATGACCAGTATTTAAGCGCTTTGCTTGACAGCGGCTCAGAGAAATGTCTTATCAGTTACAGACAGGTTAAAAATTTGAGCGAAGAAGTCAAACCAAGTCACTTGAGAGTAAAAGGGATCAACGGGAAGAGTGACGTCACAGGTGAAGTAAAGTTATCTATTAAAATTCCCGGCACTAATAAAGTAATTAAAACAAGTGCACTTGTTGTAAAAGAAGCTCGATTTAATTATGACCTGATACTGGGTCGAGATGTATTAAAAGATGCCGTTATTAACTTTAAAAATAAAGAACTTCTTTGGAATAATATTCCAATTCCTTTTCAAGATTTAAATATGGAACCTTTGTTAAGCCGAGAAATAGTAATGCGAAAAATAGTGAATAGTGACTGTCTCTTGTCAGAGATTGCTGTTGCGAGAAAGAGCATGAGGCAATTAAAAAGTGTTGACGGCAGGAAAAAGAGTCCAGCGACGGCTGAGGTAAAGTCAACGAGTACGAAGCAATTAATCGTTCATTGCAATCAGGCTGAAGTGCCTGGTAATTCACTTAATGTCATTTATGGCTTCCTTAAGAAACCAATTGCAGGAGAATACATGATTCTGAAAAGATGTCTTGATAATGGTGCTCTTATAGCAGACTCAATTGTTGAAATAAATGACGACGGTGTGGTACCGGTTATGATCCTAAATCCAAGTGATGAGACTGTGTATCTCGCTGAGAATTCGATGATATGTAATGTGGAATTCATAAAGGCTAATGATATTGAGAGCGAAGTATATGTAACAAATGTGGAAACAGCGCTCAGAGATGCAAGTGAGGTTGAAGTAAATTCTGTCGCTGGGTCAGATACGACGAAAGTTAAATCGACATGTGGTGGAAGGAATGCCATTGTCAATAGAAAACTTGCGTTGGATGCTGATACTCGTGGCAGAGGTGAAATTCTTGTTGATGACAAGGAGTTAGATTTCAATGCAGAAGTAAATGCAGAGTTAATAAGTGGAGAAATCAATGCAGAAGTAAATGCAGGTTTAATAAGTGGAGAGAATGGAGATCAGGAGTTACGACGTGACTTGACGGTAAATGATATTTCATGTAAGGAAGATGACGTGCAACTACCCTTAGGTAAATTGTTAAATAAGTACCGTGATGTAGTAACTTTAGAAGGCGAAAAAATAGGTGTAACGAATATCTTGAAGCATCATATTCAGTTGAAAACTGATGCGCCTGTATTAAATTTAGCTCCCTACCGCATACCTCATAAGTACCAAGAAGAGGTAATGAGAATAACTAACGATATGCTCGATGAGGGAATAATAGAGGAGTCATCTTCTGATTTCAATTTCCCTGTCATTGTAGTTAAAAAGAAATCAGGAGATCTGCGTCCCGTGATAAATTTCCGTTCCTTGAATAAGGTTTTGATTAAACATTCTTACCCAATTCCCCGCATTGACGACATTTTATCGACGTTAGGTGGTAACACGTGGTTTTCTAACCTTGATCTTCGCTCGGCATTTCATCAGATAGAGTTAGAAAAAGAGAGCAGGAAATACACGGCATTTGGCGTAAATTACCGTAAATATCATTTCTGTCGTGTACCATTCGGACTTTCTACGTCTCCGGGAATATTTCAAAGAGTCATGACATCTGCTCTTGCACCCATTCTGGGTAAACTAGCTTCCGTCTTCCTAGACGATATATTGGTGTTTTCAAAAAATAAAGATCAGGACTTGATTGATATAGAGATTGTGCTTAAGATGCTGCGATCCGGTAAATTATCCTTAAAGCTTGAGAAATGCCATTTCTTTAAAAAAGAGCTCGAATATTTGGGCCATATCATTGCCGCCGACGGTATTAAGTGTAAACACTCACAGAAATTACAAGACTGCCGAGCGCCGAACAATGTGAAGGAACTACAACAGTTTTTAGGTTTAGCAAATTATTTTCGAAAGTTTTTACCCAACTTTGCAGAAGTAGCTTACCCCTTGTACAACCTTTTGAGAAAGAATGTTGTTTATACTTGGACAGACGAGTGTCAAAGAAGTTTTGATTTTATGAAGTCGTTACTAACTTCTGACACAGTTCTAAGACATCCTGACTATACTAAAGACTTTCATGTTTTTACTGACGCTTCCAATACAGGAATTGGTGCTGTACTAATGCAAGCGGATGATTCAGGCGACAAAATTCTAAGACCTATAGCTTATTTTAGTAAAATTTAAATTCGAGCCAGCGAAGATATTCTACTACCAAAAAAGAGTTCTTCGCAATTCATTCAGCTCTAAAACACTTTAAGTATTTAATAACTGGTTACCCCGTCCGGGTATACTCAGACCACAAACCTTTAGCGCCACTTTTTAATAAAAAACTTCCTGACGACACCAACATGGCGAGATGGTGCATAAATGTACATTCCTTTGAACCGGTTGTAAAATATCTACCTGGTAAAGAAAACGTTGTAGCAGATTATCTAAGCAGATTACCTGTTAATAACGAGAAACTAAATCTTAAAGAACTAAATTCTTGTGATGATTTGGAAGTCGCATTTGAATTAGAAGTTTGTGTTGTGGAGACTCGAGCACGACGCAAACGCACGACAGGAAGCGAGGTAGTTGACCTGCCCCCGACTCGAGACGATGCTGACGGTGCAGCACACCCAGACGCACGACCCGCGCTGATAAATTATGTACCGACAGAGTCTGAGATATCTTGGACGATTAAGGAGTTTATCGACGAACAAAACAACGACGCATTCTGCATAGAAATTAAGAATGCTTTATTACATGACAATATTTCGACTATACCAGACTTGCAAAAATTTTTAGTTTTGAATGATATTCTTTATCGACGTAGAGAGATTGATAATCGACCGAGTACAATACTCACAGCAGTTGTACCAAATTCTTTAATGAGTAAGGCCATTCTGGCCATACACAGTCTATACCACGCAGACTACAAGCATACGTTGTTTAAATTTAAGTTAAAATATTGGAATCAGTTAGAGAAAACCATTGTGCGCAAACTTGTTCAACATTGCGAGGTGTGTAAAATTATTAAAGCAAGACCATCAGTTCCAATTAAAATTTTGACAGCACCAATTGCTAAGGCACCGTTCGAAGTGGTTTCAATGGATCTTGTTAGACCAGAGAGGCCTCTTTCCATCTTGGAATAATGGAGTACGACAACGATTATAAGTATGAGTGTGGGGTATAGAAAAACACAGTTGGTAATCTAGGAACTACATTTACTGTGCGTCCGTCGAGCACGGCGGCGAGAACAAGAAGAAGGAGCTCGATCGCTCTACAAAGGCGGTTAACACATGAACATAGAAAACGGGACGGAAGCAATTTAATGGGCGACTGCGACAACTCATATATAATAATAAATATATATACTGAAGTTGGATCTCAACACACCCCCTCCAACTGAAGTATTCCATCCCACTATGCATCAATTCACATAGTAATCAATTAGAGCTAACATTTTAACGTTCAGATCTTTCATTGAACATTGAACAGCAGAAAAACAACATAAAAAAATCATCAGTGTAGATCAACAGATTACACTGAGCACGATACAAAAAAAAATATATAACGCACAATAATGCATAGTCCGCATTAGCGTTAAGAGTATTGTACTCAAGAAAGTTCTGCCTTTTCTTGCAATTGATCTACACAAAGCTAAACTGGAAACATGTCAGACACAGTAACTTAGAATTAAACACACACTTTGAACTTGAGCAGCGACTGTCTAGTAACAGGCTTTGTGAACATGTCAGCCATGTTTTCCTCTGAAGGAACAAAGCGCAAAACCGCTTTATTGTCTTGAATAATTGCTCGAATGAAGTGAAATCTTATGTCTATATGTTTCGAGCGTTGATGATGAACAGGGTTTTTGGCTAGGCCAATAGCACCTCTACTATCAACAAAAATTTCAACCGGTTCATCATATCCATCCATATCACACAGAAGCTGTTTGAGGAAAATTCCCTCCTGCACAGCATAAGTCAAGGCAACATACTCAGCTTCGCAGCTTGAAAGAGCAACAATATTTTGTTTCTTGGACTTCCAAGATATCAGTGAACTGTTGCTAGATGACTTAAACACATATCCTGATATGCTCTTCCGGTCAGAGGATCCACCCCAGTCAGAGTCAGAGAAACCAGTAATTTGTACGGGGTTCTCGGATTTCACAAATTTCAAACCGTATGAAATAGTACCTTTAAGATACTTCAACACAAATTTACACAAATTCAGATGAGCATTTGTTGGACAAGTTAAATGTTGCGACAGTAATGTAACAACATAGCAAATATCAGGCCTAGTACAAGTCATCAAGTAGATCAGGCTGCCAACTATCTCACGGAACAGTTTTGGATCGCACAAATTCCTAGAATCAGAGCTTCTTACATCAAGCTTGTTGGCACTGGGATCACAGGGAATAGACTTAGGCTTACAATCAGACATCCTAAATTTTGACAAAATTTTCTCAACATACTTTGACTGCTTCATCTCAATTGAGTCATGCTTCACATCAAATTCAATGCCTAGAAAACATGAAATTTGTCCAAGATCTTTCATTTTGAATTTATTTGACAACGAACATTTTACTTCACTCAATACAACAGCGTTAGAAGAGGCCAAAATTAAATCATCAACCCATACAATGATAATCACTTTTCCAGAGTCGCTTTCCCTCACATAGACACAAGTATCACTGAGAGATTGAACAAAATTTTGTTCAACAAGAAAATGATGCAAAAGGTTGTTCCAGTTACGGCCACTTTGCTTTAAGCCATACAAAGATTTTTTGAGTTTGCAGACTAACTTCTCTCCATTTTTGTCAAGTTCAACAAATCCCTCAGGCTGTTCTACAAAAACATCACAGTCAATTTTTGCATGAAGATAAGCAGTGCACACGTCCATCTGGTGCACAATGTACGACTTTTGCACAGCAATATCCATCAGCATTCTAACAGAAGTTAGACGTGCTGTAGGAGAAAAAGTTTCTTTGAAATCGACATCAGCTACTTGGGAATATCCCTTGGCTACATAACGAGCTTTGAAAGTTTCCTGGTCATTGGGTCCTGATTTAACACTATAGACCCATCGTCCCCCAATAACAGATCTATCCTTTGGCTTTTCAACAAGTTCGTACGTCTCATTATCGGCTAGTGCAGCTATCTCAGTGGTCATTGCCTGTTTCCACTCAACAGAATCTGGGGATGAAATTGCCTCAGAGTAAGACTTAGGGATACTGCTCACTCTGTAGCAATAATCAACAAAATTATTAGTGATATCCAATTCATCTGGATCAACATAGTCTTTTAAATAAGCTGGGGGCTTCTTTTCTCTCAAAGGAAATCTTCTAGTGGGCTCTGCATCTGAATGAGTTTCATTTTGAATCACTTCTGGAACAGTCCCAGGTTTCAACTCAGCCTCAGCCTTGTCAGCCTTCTCACTTTGTTTCAGCTCAGCAGGATTATCTACAGCAATGAACTCATCCTCACCCACCACATTTCTAGAAATTTTATCACAGAATGTGACACATCTGACTCTTTTTATTTGACAAGTTTCAGGGAAATAAATCATGTAAGCAAGGCTGCACGGGTCATATCCCAGAAAAGTACCCTGCTCTGACCTAGGGTCAAGCTTTCCTGGGTCTTGAACCATGGCAAAACATTTTGATCCAAAAATGTGCATATTGGAAAGGTCAGGTTTCTTTCCCGTGAACATCTCAAACGGAGTTTTGCCTGTCCTTTTGTTGAAACACCTATTTCTAATGTAAGCAGCTGTTCTTACAGCATGATTCCACAATTCTTTTGGCAAATTTGCATGCAGCAACAAACACCTAGCCATCTCAAACAATGATCTCCAAGATCTCTCAGCAGTCCCATTCTGATGGGGAGAGTACGGAGCTGAAAATTCATGCTTTATTTTGTTCTCCGTGGCAACAGCTTTGAACAAGTTTGAGGAATACTCGGTGCAGTTATCTGTTCTTAAACGTTTAACAGAGCCAAATGGAGCAGAATCAGCCAAGAATTTTTTAAATGCCCCAACAGTGTCACTTTTACTTTTGAGGAAATACACAAAAATGAGGCCTGAAAAGTCATCCACAAAAGACATGACATACATGGAATTCTCATAAGAAGTAGGGCTTATAGGTCCAGCTAGGTCACTATGGACTAGCTCTAAAGGTTTTCTTGAGTTTTCATCAGGGTCTCTGCTCCTATATTGACACATTTTACCCTGGACACAGATCTCACAATCGGAATTGTGCTTGTTGGTAATTTTCATTCCTTTAGTAATACCTTCTAGGCTCAACACATCTTTTACATTACAATGCCCAAGAATATTGTGCCACTCCTCCAGAGTGTGTTCACCAACAGCATTAATAGAATCAACACAGCTTACAGAATTTAAATAATACAGCTTGCCACATTTTTTAATATTAAACGCATTCCCATCTGAAGCAAACAACTTTGAGGCGTTTTGACTGAAATTAAATGATGCACCCTGATCAATAGCAGCCTGGACAGAGAAAATATTCTGCTTAAAACTAGGAATACAAAGAACATTTTTTAAAAGAACATTGTGTTTCCTATTTTTGGCGTCAGTCAGGGTAATTCTCGCATCACCTTTACACTCTACAATATTGTTCATCCTAGAACCATCTGCTAATTCAATGAAATGATTCCTAGGGTCAAAACTTTCATCTAAAGATACAAACTTAGATTTATCACAAATAATGTGAGCAGTAGCTCCACAATCCACCAGCAACTTTGCACTGTCTACAACAGAAGCACTTTCTGAGTCTGTTGATACTCTAAAACAAAAAGAGCTTTTCACATCTTTGCTATCAGTAGCCATCGCTTTTGCGGTATCTCTCTTTCTGCAAAAATTAGTATCATGAGATGCACTTTTACAAATTGAACACCACCGATTTTTCTTTGCACTGTGACTTTTACACTCATATTTCTTGTGACCTGACTTACCACATAAGTAACAAGTAATTTTAGAATCTTTCACTTTCATAATTCTTTCTTCACTTTCACTGTAGCCTTGTCGGGTCTTCTTTGTTTCTTCTTCACTCTTGAGAGCCGATTTGAATTTCATGAAGTCCATTTCTTTACTGTCAATTTGCGTGATGACGGTAGAAAACGCGTTGTAAACAGCTGGCAATCCCCTGATAATCATGGCGATTATCAGTCCATCGCTGATACTCTCGCCGGCTTTCTTCAGGTAGGATGTAGTTGTCTCTGCCCGCAGCAAGTAGTCGGTTACCGTCTCGCCATTTTTCATCTTCAGCGCAGCCAACTCGCAATACAGAGAAATAATTCTCGGTTTACTACTGCCGAGGTAATGATCACGCAGAATCTTCATGGATTTTCTTCCATCTCCATAGGCGTCTCTGATAATCAACGAGAGACTTTTATCATCGAGCCTTTGCACGAGCTCGGAGAACACTTGCTTGTTCTTCTCAACATCCAGACTTGATTCTTCGCCCTCAAGGACGGCATCCAACGACTTCAAGTCTAGGTAGGCCCGAAATTTCACCTCCCACAACTCATACCTTTCATCATTGCCATCAAAAGTTAGGTTACTGGGCCCATAACCTGTTAGACCAGAGAGGCCTCTTTCCATCTTGGAATAATGGAGTACGACAACGATTATAAGTATGAGTGTGGGGTATAGAAAAACACAGTTGGTAATCTAGGAACTACATTTACTGTGCGTCCGTCGAGCACGGCGGCGAGAACAAGAAGAAGGAGCTCGATCGCTCTCTACAGGCAGTTAACACATGAACATAGAAAACGGGACGGAAGCAATTTAATGGGCGACTGCGACAACTCATATATAATAATAAATATATATACTGAAGTTGGATCTCAACAATACCAGACTTGCAAAAATTTTTAATTTTGAAAGATATTCTTTATCGACGTAGAGAGATTGATAATCGACCGAGTACAATACTCACAGAAGTTGTACCAAATTCTTTAATGAGTAAGGCCATTCTGGCCATACACAGTCTATACCACGCAGACTACAAGCATACGTTGTTTAAATTTAAGTTAAAATATTGGAATCAGTTAGAGAAAACCATTGTGCGCAAACTTGTTCAACATTGCGAGGTGTGTAAAATTATTAAAGCAAGACCATCAGTTCCAATTAAAATTTTGACAGCACCAATTGCTAAGGCACCGTTCGAAGTGGTTTCAATGGATCTTCTTGGTCCACTTAAAGTAACTGATAATGGGAATAAGTATATATTAGTTATAATTGATTTGTTTTCACGCTTTTGTCGTTTATATGCAATCTCAAATCGAAATACGGAAACAGTGATTTCTTGTTTAAGCAATTGTTTCTCACTTTTAGGTTATCCTAGGACGCTGATATCAGATAATGCTCTTGAGTTTAAATCAGTGGCACTCAAGCAGTTTGCAAAATTACATGCCATTGCAAAAAAGGAAGTATTGGCTTACAGCCCTCATTCTAATGCAATTGTGGAGCGCAACAATAAAAAAATTACTAATCTTCTGAAATTATATGTCAATACACTTGTCCATGCAGAGTGGGACCAATTATTAGAAGTTGTAGAAAATGCCTTGAATAATTCTTTAAATTCTACTATTGGCGAAACACCAAGCTATGTAATGTTTAATCGCAATACGTGTGCTTACTACCAGTCCGAAAATTTTGATTCAGTCATTTACAGCTTTGATGAAGAATTCGATTTAGTAAATATCAGAGCTAGAGAAGCCGTGCGAACCGTGGAAAATATTAGAAATTTAATTATTAACAACACAACAGAGCGAAATCTCTATAGAAATCTTAAGCGGCGCAACAAGAATATTAGCGTGGGAGATAAAGTTCTTTTGAAAAATCATGGGAAAAAATTTAAATTAGATTTAACATGGATAGGGCCTGTGGTAGTCCAAAAAGTGAAACGTAATTACGCTGACATTAAAATTGGATCTAAAATTATTAGAAGTAATATTAATCATTTGTTACCACTCAAACAGGTCAAATCTGTGGGTTAAAAAGACGAGTTCATTGGACTATGTGACGTTCTAACTAATCGACGAGTAACGAGTTACCCTTTTTATCGTTGTTTACTCCGTTTTACCGTTTTTTTACCTTTTTACCGTTGTTTTACTGTTTATCAATAATGTTAAGGAATATAACCATAATTTTAGAAGCATTTTTTCGCTATATGCAATATGCTTTGCGTTCATCTTAATCTCAATAACCAATGCGTTGTATTTTTATATGTTAAGCTTACTGTTGCTATACTCAAGTAATGTGAGGTAATGTTTAGGTATTTACCCCAGAGGAATTTGTACTGTCTCGTTTAGCTGTCGCTAAGACGTTTCATAAAATTTTTTTTTCAAATTCACTCAGACATTCGTATTGCTAAATTGACATTTTAATTCGTGAACGTTTGAGCAAGCGGCGAATTGAGTTCGCTGAGCTTGTAGATTTTGCTGCGAGATGCGCTGCTGCGATCTTGCTGAGCTATTTTTATCTGATCTAGAATGTCGATGATCCAGAATGTTCGACGATCAGCAAAATTTAAATTAAATTCATCAGGCAGGTGTCTTGTGACTAGAATCATTTTTTTTGATACGGTTAGCGTTTATTTCTTTTATGCGAGACTATCGTGGTTGATTAAATGACTCTTGTCAGACAACCAAGATTTGATACTAAATTATATGTTGTATTTATTTTATTTCATTTACCGGTCATGCTAATCTTTTTTGTATCCTTCCTTTCAGGAGCGAGAGTTCGATGGGAAACGCCCAGTCCAACATAGACGTTGACACCCTGGTGGCGGCGTTATCAACGCACTCAACCACTATCAACGAACAGTGGATAAACGAAAATTCCACCATGGAGCTGTTACCCGATCGGGTCACCGATATCCTGATTATGGGCCTAGTCC
Organism: Morinoia aosen; assembly: GCA_030386875.1. Lineage (NCBI taxonomy): Eukaryota > Metazoa > Arthropoda > Malacostraca > Amphipoda > Talitridae > Morinoia > Morinoia aosen. The sequence goes on from CM059576.1 coordinate 112,623,449, forward strand.
TGATAACCATGGGCATGGGGACAATACTTTACCATGTAAAACAAGAGGTAAAGGTGCTTGCGCGGATGCAGCGGGAGGATTTTTCGAGAAGTCTCTCCAGAGGGAGGCCGCCGCGCATCCTCCAACAGGAGCAGTAAGGATTAACATTGCGCGCGATGTGGTAGTGTTTAATTTACCTCACGTAAAGCGGGCAGGACGTCCCCGGGATGCAGGACGACAGAACCGTCCCTGTAACTCTGCGGGTGTGCGACGAGTTTAGATTGGAAAATTTACTGAAAATTTATTAATTGGAAAATTGATTCGAGAATTGGTTTGAAAATTTTGAAATATTGGCGCGCAGTGATTGCAGGATATGCATGTCGCATGAAACACGCGATAAATATGCGCGCAGTGTTCTATTTAATCTATTATTTAATCTCTTTAACCCATGTTTTAACTTAAGTTTTTTTACTATTGACGCGTTAATTCCCAAGATTCTAATTAGTAATTTAATTTCGTTATTTATTTTGAGTTTCGAAGGTTGACATTTATAGTTAAAATGGTTTGTTTCGTTTACTCTATTAATTTTTTTTGAAGGTGCTATTTCCGATGTTTTGTGAGAAATTTAAAATGTATTAAATATGTGTTAAATTGCAACGATCGAATGCTAATTGCGGTAATCTCTATATTTAATGATATATAATTGGTGAATTGGTTTGAGTTGAATTAACATATGTTGACGGATAGGATGGCGTTTTATGGCGTTTTACTATTATTAACATGAATGGCGTTTCCATATTTGATCCCTACATCGTTCTACATGGCTGACGACGTGCAGAGAATTTATTGCACGGTAAGTCGATTGCTTTGCCTTCGCGTGTTCTCGTTGCTTTCGCTATTTTTTGCTTTTAGTTATTAAGTTTTTTTTATGATGACATGGCTTAAATTTTGTGTTAAAGTCGTACTAAACGTGTTTGAATCCTTCTCTTAGGGGTTGATTGAGGTAACATGTTAAGAATTTGAACGGGTCTTGAAAAAAAAAGGGGTTTTAACATTTTTTTTTAATGCGATTTGTCTAACTGTTGAATTTTTGCGGTGTATTAAGTTTATTTTTAGTGTTCTAAAAAATTTTTTTTGGCTTATTCCTTAAGCGGGTTTTGGCGTTCTAATTATTTGCCATGTGGATAACCTAACTGATTCGGCAGGGGGTGAATTGGTAAAAAGCATTTTTTTTATTTAGCATGCGTTTCACCGTGTTCTAGTTTTAGAGCTTGGGTTCTAGCTTAGTTGTGCGTTTTATTAATCATTTAAACCCTATAATCATTTCTTGGTAATGCAACAGTTTTAGTTCCGTAGTGTAGTAACCGTAAATGTTTCTTTAACATGTTTCCTACGGTTTATTTTGTTCTTCGTTGGAGCTACTGACATTTTTTTTTCTTTCTCCTCCGCGTTCTAATTTTTAATGCGTTAAATGCGTTACCTATAATCTAACTGCTTTGCGTTTATTCTATATCTTTTTGGGTGATGTAATCGGTTTTTGTGTTTTTAACTATGATTTTAGTGATGTATCGAAGTTTTTTTACGATAGGGTACGTATATATAATGTTCGCTCGAGTTACCCTCGTGATTGCTTGTTTTGCTCGAAACTATAATAAGGCTTGGCGTGATAACAGTTGTTAATTTTTTTTGCTTTTGATAATACAAATTGCGATACGGTTAACGTAATTTAATGTACAACGGCTACGAGCGATTTCATAATGGTTCTTTTTTCGTTTGGAATTGTCGTTTAATTTTTTTTTCTCTCAAATAATTTATTGTCAATTCATGAATTGTACTTTCATTGATTGCTTTATTTCTGCGAATTCTTGAATTTCGTTTAAAAGTTTTATTATTTTTGTGTGGTGCTCTCTCAACATTCGGGAGGGGGAGCTATATGCGGCATCTCCGCACATGTTTATCTGTAGAAGCATCTTCTGTATCTGGAGGACACCTATAAAGGGCCGCTCTTATCGAGGCCGGGTGCTCAATCCATCAACATCTCGTCTTCTGTCAACACCTAGCTAAATAAACTCCGCCAAGCTTCACAAGTGTTTCCCTGCCCGTACACAAATTGACAAGTACAAAAAATTTCACGAAATACGATAATAAGACTGAGATACGATAATAAGACTGAGTTACAATAAATAAACAATACACACCTGAGCTTATAAATAGCACTCAGTGTAGGAACTTTTAGGCGAAGAATGAATTATTGAGAAATTAAGTAGAAATCAGTAGAAGGAAAGTGTCCATGGCGTGAAAGATAGTAAGTATAGTAAGAGGTTCAAATGCGTTAGAAAAAAGGTTAATGAGTACCGGTCGACACCAGGTCGCTTGCGCAACCCAGAAAATAGCAGAACCGCACTCTTCTAAATTAAGATTTTAAGTTAATATTTAAGGTTACTGAAGTAACTAGTTAAAGGCCAACTGGCCAAGTTAATTGCCAAGGACACTTAGAAAATTTAAGCATAAAGTAAGCAACTTAAATTAAAGAAAGAAATCATTCACACAAACAAAAAATCATTAATGAGATAACAGACACAGGAAGAATTTTTAGGAAAATAAATTGCCCCAGTTCCAGCCAAGTACAGCCTCCTCCATCAGCCTCCTCAAGAGGTGGAGAACGCAGCGTATGCCACGACGCAGCCCGACGCTCCACAGAACTCCATCCAACGAAGGCTCCGAACAAGCCCTCCAAGCCAACACACGATCCTTAGACTGGCTGCATTAAAAAACCAAGGTAACCTTCCACGGTAATTACGTGAAGGAAGTTCAAATTATTCTAAGGAGTTTCAAAAGGATTCTAAGGAGTTCAAAAATATTCTTTCAAAACCTCCTGCCACAACGACCCACCTAAGCTTCGACCCGACCGGAACAGCCAACCTCAGACTCGCAGAACAACGCTCCCGACAGACGCACACAAGACGTACAATTTTGAGGAATTATTTCCGATACATTCACAAAATGTGTCCCCACGGACACAGCTTGGGGAAGCTTCAAGGAAGCTTCCCCGCTGCCTCATGTGACCTGCTGTGAGCACCATCGCTGTATTGAGTGTTTTGCTGCTGTTGCCTCTATCGTTACTTCGGTGTGTGTCCTGACGCAGGGCTGTTGTTCCTATTGTCTGCACTTGTTTTATCGACTATAACGCTAATTTACGATATTTCCTACGCTAACAATACCGGTACGAAAGAGTTCACCGGAGACAAAGACGTGAGAAGGATCGTTGTACGATGCATTTGCCACACAGCTGGAACAGCGCGAAAACTTACCTACGCAAGACAGTGTTGCCATCATATACTCACGAGCGTAAGAAAACAAGTATTGCCACACAAGGCTAACGGGAACATTTTAGGACAGGAATAAGGAAATGAAACTGCAGAGTTGTTTAAAGTTATGTATATGTGACGGATCTGGTACGCCAGCAACAGCAGCAATACCAACAGCAACTATACCAACAGTAACAGCAACAATACCAACAACAGCAGCAATACCAACAGCAGTAGCAAAAATGCCAACAACAGCACCCTACCTAACCCCCAGCTCGCCCACCCCACCTCACCTAACCCCTAGCTCACCCACCCCACCCCACCTAACCCCCAGCTCGCCCACCACACCCCACCTAACCCCCAGCTCGCCCACCACATCTTACCTAACCCACAGCTCGCCCACCCCACCCCACCTAAGCCCTAGCTCGCCCACCCCACCCCACCTAACCCCCAGCTCGCCCACCACACCCCACCTAACCTCTAGCTCGCCCACCACATCCCACCTAACCCACAGCTCGCCCACCCCACCCCACCTAACCCCTAGCTCGCCCACCACACCCCACCTAACCCCCAGCTCGCTCACCACACCCCACCTAACCCCCAGCTCGCCCAACACACCCAACCTAACCCCCAGCTCGCTCACCACACCCTACCTAACCCCCAGCTCGCCCACCACACCCCACCTAACCCCTAGCTCACCCACCACACCCCACCTAACCCCCAGCTCACCCACCACACCCCACCTGACCCCCAGCTCGCCCACCACACCCCACCTAACCCCCAGCTCACCCACCACACCCCACCTAACCCCCATCTCGCCCACCACACCCCACCTAACCCCCAGCTCGCCCACCACACCCAACCTAACCCCCAGCTCGCTCACCACACCCCACCTAACCCCCAGCTCGCCCACCACACCCGACCTAACCCCCAGCTCGCCCACCACATCTTACCTAACCCACAGCTCGCCCACCCCACCCCACCTAAGCCCTAGCTCGCCCACCCCACCCCACCTAACCCCCAGCTCGCCCACCACACCCCACCTAACCTCCAGCTCGCCCACCACATCCCACCTAACCCACAGCTCGCCCACCCCACCCCACCTAACCCCTAGCTCGCCCACCACACCCCACCTAACCCCCAGCTCGCTCACCACACCCCACCTAACCCCCAGCTCGCCCAACACACCCAACCTAACCCCCAGCTCGCTCACCACACCCCACCTAACCCCCAGCTCGCCCATCACACCCCACCTAACCCCTAGCTCACCCACCACACCCCACCTAACCCCCAGCTCACCCACCACACCCCACCTGACCCCCAGCTCGCCCACCACACCCCACCTAACCCCCAGCTCACCCACCACACCCCACCTAACCCCCATCTCGCCCACCACACCCCACCTAACCCCTAGCTCACCCACCACACCCCACCTAACCCCCAGCTCACCCACCACACCCCACCTGGCCCCCAGCTCGCCCACCACACCCAACCTAACCCCCAGCTCACCCACCACACCCCACCTAACCCCCAGCTCGCCCACCACACCCCACCTAACCCCCAGCTCGCCCACCACACCCAACCTAACCCCCAGCTCGCTCACCACACCCCACCTAACCCCCAGCTCGCCCACCACACCCCACCTAACCCCTAGCTCACCCACCACACCCCACCTAACTCCCAGCTCACCCACCACACCCCACCTAACCCCCAGCTCACCCACCACACCCCACCTAACCCCCAGCTCGCCCACCACACCCAACCTAACCCCCAGCTCGCTCACCACACCCCACCTAACCCCCAGCTCGCCCACCACACCCCACCTAACCCCTAGCTCACCCACCACACCCCACCTAACCCCCAGCTCACCCACCACACCCCACCTAACCCCCAGCTCACCCACCCCACCCCACCTAAACCCTAGCTCGCCCACCCCACCCCACCTAACCCCCAGCTCGCCCACCACACCCCACCTAACCTCCAGCTCGCCCACCACATCCCACCTAACCCACAGCTCGCCCACCCCACCCCACCTAACCCCTAGCTCGCCCACCACACCCCACCTAACCCCCAGCTCGCCCACCACACCCCACCTAACCCCCAGCTCACCCACCACACCCAACCTAACCCCCAGCTCGCCCACTACACCCCACCTGACCCCCAGCTCGCCCACCACACCCCACCTAACCCCCAGCTCACCCACCACACCCCACCTAACCCCCATCTCGCCCACCCCACCCCACCTAACCTCCAGCTCGCCCACCACACCCCACCTAACCTCCAGCCCGCCCACCACATCCCACCTAACCCACAGCTCGCCCACCCCACCCCACCTAACCCCTAGCTCGCCCACCACACCCCACCTAACCCCCAGCTCGCCCACCACACCCCACCTAACCCCCAGCTCGCCCACCACACCCAACCTAACCCCCAGCTCGCCCACTACACCCCACCTGACCCCCAGCTCGCCCACCACACCCCACCTAACCCCCAGCTCACCCACCACACCCCACCTAACCCCCATCTCGCCCACCACACCCCACCTAACCCCTAGCTCGCCCACCACACCCCACCTAACCCCCAGCTCGCCCACCACACCCCACCTAACCCCCAGCTCGCCCACCACACCCCACCCCATGTACAGTCGCGCACGTGCTGCACATGGCGAGCGTCATGTACTGTAGACGTGACCGGAGGGTCGTGATTCCTGAGTACTCACAGCCAGGATTGGCTTCAAAAATTCAACAGCTATAACGACAACTACAAGTTGGAGTAACTGTACCAAGTACATTATTTCGAAGTTCTCAAAATTACTAATTAATATCCAGAAATTTTAAAACTTTATCATTAAAGTAATAAATACTTTGGAAATCAGAAAAGTCTACTAACGATATTCCAAAAATAAAAAACTTATATCAGAAATAATTCTTTTATATTTTACGAGTTCATGAGCAAGTCACGCCAATTTAAGCTAAAACTACAAACGATAACTAAAGTATTTTTGAAAATGTGAATTCACAATTTCCACGTAGATGTCATTGAATGCCAGGAAGACTTCGTCCCTCCATTCCCACACCATGAAGGCGTCCCGAGAACTTACCTACCAAACTGTACTACCACTAACCCAACACCATCAAGGCGTCCCGAGAACTTACCCACCAAACTGTACTACCATTAACCCAACACCATGAAGGCGTCCCGAGAACTTACCTACCAAACTGTACTACCATTAACCCAACACCATGAAGGCGTCCCGAGAACTTACCTACCAAACTGTACTATCATTAACCCAACACAATCAAGGCGTCCCGAGAACTTACCTACCAAACTGTACTACCATTAACCCAACACCATCAAGGCGTCCCGAGAACTTACCTACCAAACTGTACTACCATTAAACCAACACCATCAAGGCGTCCCGAGAACTTACCTACCAAACTGTACTACCATTAACCCAACACCATCAAGGCGTCCCGAGAACTTACCTACCAAACTGTACTACCATTAACCCAACACCATCAAGGCGTCCCGAGAACTTACCTACCAAACTGTACTAAAATTAACCCAACACCATCAAGGCGTCCCGAGAACTTACCTACCAAACTGTACTACCATTAACCCAACACCATCAAGGCGTCCCGAGAACTTACCTACCAAACTGTACTACCATTAACCCAACACCATCAAGGCGTCCCGAGAACTTACCTACCAAACTGTACTACCATTAACCCAACACCATGAAGGCGTCCCGAGAACTTACCTACCAAACTGTACTACCATTAACCCAACACCATGAAGGCGTCCCGAGAACTTACCTACCAAACTGTACTATCATTAACCCAACACCATCAAGGCGTCCCGAGAACTTACCTACCAAACTGTACTACCATTAACCCAACACCATCAAGGCGTCCCGAGAACTTACCTACCAAACTGTACTACCATTAACCCAACACCATCAAGGCGTCCCGAGAACTTACCTACCAAACTGTACTACCATTAACCCAACACCATCAAGGCGTCCCGAGAACTTACCTACCAAACTGTACTAAAATTAACCCAACACCATGAAGGCGTCCCGAGAACTTACCTACCAAACTGTACTACCATTAACCCAACACCATCAAGGCGTCCCGAGAACTTACCTACCAAACTGTACTACCATTAACCCAACACCATCAAGGCGTCCCGAGAACTTACCTACCAAACTGTACTACCATTAACCCAACACCATCATGGCGTCCCGAGAACTTACCTACCAAACTGTACTGTCATTAACCCAACACCATGAAAGCGTCCCGAGAACTTACCTACCAAACTGTACTACCATTAACCCAACACCATGAAGGCGTCCCGAGAACTTACCTACCAAACTGTACTATCATTAACCCAACACCATGAAAGCGTCCCGAGAACTTACCTACCAAACTGTACTACCATTAACCCAACACCATGAAGGCGTCTCGAGAACTTACCTACCAAACTGTACTACCATTAACCCAACAACATCAAGGCGTCCCGAGAACTTACCTACCAAACTGTACTATCATTAACCCAACACCATGAAAGCGTCCCGAGAACTTACCTACCAAACTGTACTACCATTAACCCAACACCATCAAGGCGTCCCGAGAACTTACCTACCAAACTGTACTACCATTAACCCAACACCATCAAGGCGTCCCGAGAACTTACCTACCAAACTGTACTACCATTAACCCAACACCATGAAGGCGTCCCGAGAACTTACCTACCAAACTGTACTACCATTAACCCAACACCATGAAGGCGTCCCGAGAACTTACCTACCAAACTGTACTACCATTAACCCAACACCATCAAGGCGTCCCGAGAACTTACCTACCAAACTGTACTACCATTAACCCAACACCATGAAGGCGTCCCGAGAACTTACCTACCAAACTGTACTACCATTAACCCAACACCATCAAGGCGTCCCGAGAACTTACCTACCAAACTGTACTACCATTAACCCAACACCATGAAGGCGTCCCGAGAACTTACCTACCAAACTGTACTACCATTAACCCAACACCATGAAGGCGTCCCGAAAACTTACCTACCAAACTGTACTACCATTAACCCAACACCATCAAGGCGTCCCGAGAACTTACCTACCAAACTGTACTACCATTAACCCAACACCATCAAGGCGTCCCGAGAACTTACCTACCAAACTGTACTACCATTAACCCAACACCATCAAGGCGTCCCGAGAACTTACCTACCAAACTGTACTAAAATTACCCCCAAAACCATCAAGGCGTCCCGAGAACTTACCTACCAAACTGTACTACCATTAACCCAACACCATCAAGGCGTCCCGAGAACTTACCTACCAAACTGTACTACCATTAACCCAACACCATCAAGGCGTCCCGAGAACTTACCTACCAAACTGTACTACCATTAACCCAACACCATGAAGGCGTCCCGAGAACTTACCTACCAAACTGTACTACCATTAACCCAACACCATGAAGGCGTCCCGAGAACTTACCTACCAAACTGTACTATCATTAACCCAACACCATCAAGGCGTCCCGAGAACTTACCTACCAAACTGTACTACCATTAACCCAACACCATCAAGGCGTCCCGAGAACTTACCTACCAAACTGTACTACCATTAACCCAACACCATCAAGGCGTCCCGAGAACTTACCTACCAAACTGTACTACCATTAACCCAACACCATCAAGGCGTCCCGAGAACTTACCTACCAAACTGCACTAAAATTAACACAACACCATGAAGGCGTCCCGAGAACTTACCTACCAAACTGTACTACCATTAACCCAACACCATCAAGGCGTCCCGAGAACTTACCTACCAAACTGTACTACCATTAACCCAACACCATCAAGGCGTCCCGAGAACTTACCTAGCAAACTGTACTACCATTAACCCAACACCATCATGGCGTCCCGAGAACTTACCTACCAAACTGTACTATCATTAACCCAACACCATGAAAGCGTCCCGAGAACTTACCTACCAAACTGTACTACCATTAACCCAACACCATGAAGGCGTCCCGAGAACTTACCTACCAAACTGTACTATCATTAACCCAACACCATGAAAGCGTCCCGAGAACTTACCTACCAAACTGTACTACCATTAACCCAACACCATGAAGGCGTCTCGAGAACTTACCTACCAAACTGTACTACCATTAACCCAACAACATCAAGGCGTCCCGAGAACTTACCTACCAAACTGTACTATCATTAACCCAACACCATGAAAGCGTCCCGAGAACTTACCTACCAAACTGTACTACCATTAACCCAACACCATCAAGGCGTCCCGAGAACTTACCTACCAAACTGTACTACCATTAACCCAACACCATCAAGGCGTCCCGAGAACTTACCTACCAAACTGTACTACCATTAACCCAACACCATGAAGGCGTCCCGAGAACTTACCTACCAAACTGTACTACCATTAACCCAACACCATGAAGGCGTCCCGAGAACTTACCTACCAAACTGTACTACCATTAACCCAACACCATCAAGGCGTCCCGAGAACTTACCTACCAAACTGTACTACCATTAACCCAACACCATGAAGGCGTCCCGAGAACTTACCTACCAAACTGTACTACCATTAACCCAACACCATCAAGGCGTCCCGAGAACTTACCTACCAAACTGTACTACCATTAACCCAACACCATGAAGGCGTCCCGAGAACTTACCTACCAAACTGTACTACCATTAACCCAACACCATGAAGGCGTCCCGAAAACTTACCTACCAAACTGTACTACCATTAACCCAACACCATCAAGGCGTCCCGAGAACTTACCTACCAAACTGTACTACCATTAACCCAACACCAGAATGTACACGTACGTAATTTGCCATACCTGCCTACGACTCAGTACAGGTTTGTGATCCAATCTTCTATGGAGTCTGGCATGACTCTCAAAACTATGTTTATCACATTTATCGAACATAAATAAAGTAGCTACGATGCTTCACACTTCAGTCGGACAAATCTTACCTCATATTTTATCATGAATGGTTGTCATAGATCAGGAAACTTGATTTATTGCTTACACGTTTTTTTCTTTTATTATTTAACAAATAAAAATTGTAAGCACTTTGGTGTTCCAAATGTCATATCGAACTCTATATGTCTCAAAACTTGTTTCTTCAACTTCAAATTATTGATAATTGACTAAATTCATTCTTAAATGTATATTGAGTTACTGTTCATTCACACATTTTGACAACAGCGATAACTTCACAACACAGGCAGGACAACAACGATAACTTCACAACACAGGCAGGACAACAACGATAACTTGACAACACAGGCAGGACAACAACGATAACTTGACAACACAGACAGGACAACAACGATAACTTGACAACACAGGCAGGACAACAACGATAACTTGACAACACAGGTAGGACAACAACGATAACTTGGCAACACACGCAGGACAACAACGATGACTTGACAACACAGGCAGGACAACAACACAAATGTTGTACACCAAACAACACAACACAGGCAGGACAACAACACAAATGTTGTACACCAAACAACACAACACAGGCAGGACAACAACACAAATGTTGTACACCAAACAACACAACACAGGCAGGACAACAACACAAATGTTGTACACCAAACATCACAACACAGGCAGGACAACAACACAAATGTTGTACACCAAACAACACAACACTGGCAGGACAACAACACAAATGTTGTACACCAAACAACACAACACACACAGGACAACAACACAAATGTTGTACACCAAACAACACAACACAGGCAGGACAACAACACAAATGTTGAACACCAAACAACACAACACACACAGTACAACAACACAAATGTTGTACACCAAACAACACAACACAGGCAGGACAACAACACAAATGCTGCACACCAAACAACACAACACAGGCTGAACAACAACACAAATGTTGTACACCAAACAACACAACACAGGCAGGACAACAACACAAATGTTGCACACCAAACAACACAACACAGGCTGGACAACAACACAAATGTTGTACACCAAACAACACAACACAGGCAGGACAACAACACAAATGTTGTACACTAAACAACACAACACAGGCAGGACAACAACACAAATGTTGTACACCAAACAACACAACACAGGCAGGACAACAACACAAATGTTGTACACCAAACAACACAACACAGGCAGGACAACAACACAAATGTTGTACACCAAACAACACAACGCAGGCAGGACAACAACACAAATGTTGTACACCAAACAACACAACACAGGCAGGACAACAACACAAATGTTGTACACCAAACAACACAACACAGGCAGGACAACAACACAAATGTTGTACACCAAACAACACAACACAGGCGGGACAACAACACAAATGTTGTACACCAAACAACACAACACAGGCAGGACAACAACACAAATGTTGTACACCAAACAACACAACATTGAATGGCTGAGAAATGATCAGCAAATTTCCTCGGTTATTTGCGTCCACCCAATAAAAGTTTCACTTTCTTGTGTCCATAGAAAATATTTGTTAGGGTAACTGATTTATTATCACAATAGTCGTTTAGTAGCCACATTGGCTGCAGTAAATGTAGATTGTACGTAAAGACTGCGCGTTGACTTGTGCTTTTGTTTGTGCAACTGTGTCTGACGGCGTGTTGTTGTGCTGTTGTTGGTGTTGTCGGTGTTGTTGTGCTGCTGTTGCTGTTGGTGCTGTTGTTGCTGTTGGTGTTGTTGTTGTTGGTGGTGGTGTTGTTGTACTGTTGTTGTTGTTGGTATTGCTGCTGTTGCTGGCGTACTAGATCAGTCACATATACATAACTGTACAGAACTCTGCAGTTTCATGGCCTTATTCCTGCCCTAAAATGTTCTCGTTAGCCTTGTGTGGCAATACTTGTTTTCTTACGCTCGTGAGTATATGATGGCAACACTGTCTTGCGTAGGTAAGTTTTCGCGCTGTTCCAGCTGTGTGGCAAATGCATCGTACAACGATCCTTCTCACGTCTTTGTCTCCGGTGAACTCTTTCGTACAGGTATTGTTAGCGTAGGAAATATCGTAAATTAGCGTTATAGTCGATAAAACAAGTGCAGACAATAGGAACAACAGCCCTGCGTCAGGTCACACACCGAAGTAACGATAGAGGCAACAGCAGCAAAACACTCAATACAGCGATGGTGCTCACAGCAGGTCACATGAGGCAGCGGGGAAGCTTCCTGCCACTCCGTGGGGACACATTTTGGATATTTTCAACACGGCTCAACAATACCTTAGTCACCGTAAAATCTTTAAGGTGGTCATTTTTCGGTAACAATCGCCTCAAATGGAAAATAAAAGAAGGACGCACATAGTGAAATCGTTGATATGATTTGAAGTTCAAGAATAGATGACTCATTTCAATTAATGCAAAATTTATCAGATCTAATGAATGATGTACGTCTTTTGAAAACGGTGTTCTCATGATGCTGCTGAAGAAGTGAGATACTTAAAACTAAAAACAAGTTTTCGCGCCCAAAAAGGGTTATTAAGAGGTCTTTAGGAAATGCTAGTATGGTCTGGAGAAGTGAAAGGTAAGTCATTTTATGTAACCTCCCAAAAGCGCAGGTGTTGTGATGACGACCGGCCAAGAACAAATGGCAGCGCAGACGAAGAGCATTACGCCCCCTGGCGACAACATCCAATAGATGTACGACAAGTTGGACAACAACAATACCACTTTGTAGACATTTATATCAGCCACAATGGCAACTCGAATTAAAACAAAATCTAAGTACATTTAGAAACTATATAGTGTGTGTCCATTGTCTTAAAATTAATCGCAGGAGCTTGAGCGTGGAAGGTGAGATTTGAGCATGTTTTGCTACCAGTTCGTTGTGTGTAGATTTGTTGGAAATTTTCGGTGGCGTTCTTTAACTTTCGTGGATTGATGGAAGCGTAATTTGGGTAATAAGTTTTCTGAGTAAGTTGCTATGGTATAATGGAAGCAATAATGTAGGGTGGATTATTACCAGCATTTCCAATACGTAATTATGTTTTGATATATTTAGTTGTAAATCTTAACTATCTGCGCCAATTTCATTGGGTGGCTGGCGATGACATTTCAGTGAGGGGCAGGCCAGTTTGCTTGAATCCAGCGATTGTGAATGTGTGTCTATTGACTCTTTCATGACGTTTTGCATTACAAGCTTGTTCAAATTTGAATATCAAATGAGATGCAGAATTAGTGACGCCTGCCTACGTTATGCCCTGGGGATACACGAACACTCGTACAGGTATGGTGTACAACACAAACGGATGGCAGAGAGTTTAAAGTAACTTGTCAGTGTGCACAGCACCCAGTCTTGGTCCCGTCATGGTCTGGTACCCGTATGCTATCTGTTGATTTTTGTAACAAGATATTTTCCTACTCTTTTTCGACATGGAATTTTTTTCCCTTATAAGTATTGTTTTACTTTTCTTTCTTTTAGGATATCCGGCATGACACAATTTCCAGTCAAGTATCGCTACCTTCCGTTTAGGCGCACCGCGCTGTGGACGACCTAAGATACACACGAGAATTTTCTGCTCCGCGGACTATCGCGTGTTGCTTCGGTTGCTGCTTGTGTTGCTTTTGGTCAAAACTTGGCTGGTGTTGCAGTTCTAAGTTCCGCTTAGCGAGGGTATACAAATTATATAAATTAGTTCAGAATGATATTTAACTTTATTTTACTTTAGTTGAAGAAGATGGTAAATGTTTGTGATAGCGAATTGTCAATGAAATGTGGGATGAAGTGCCATTTTGGGACCATTTCCGTTACCACTCGTCGGACTAATGGTCATTTTAAATTGTTATGCCTAAACAACCTGTCTACGGGAGCACACACCACAATAACAATCGATCATGGCCTTCAACATATCGTTAATTTACCATAACCGCCCTGAGAGGGCTATAAAAATATATTCAACACTTGTCTAAGCGTTTTATTACACACAGGTTAAGAGGTGGATCCCGTTTTCCGGCTTCTGATAACGTCTGAGATTCTCATAGGAGACGGAAATTTTTTAAGTGTGGAAAATCTTTCATGTTTTATCAAAAGAAATATCAAATATCATATCATGTAATCGATCATGTGAAAATTTATATTTTATTCGAAACGGTGTTATTATAGAGTGGATAGCCCTACACTAGAGCACAGCGCAGGTTCCACATAGACACCAAATAGTTATAGTACTGAACACAATACCATGCAAGGACACAGCAAGTTAGGTAAATAGTTCACTCACCTCTTGGATACCTTAACTTAATACTCCATTTTCAATACTGTGGCTAGCAAGAGTAGAGCGGAGATAGACGGGAAATGTATAGTATAGGGTAGAATAGAATTAGTACATTAGGTTAGAACTTAAGAAGTTAGATACCAACCACAGTATGGTAATTATTTACACACTCGGTCAACATGTACTTGTTGTTGAACCCGAGGCCAATCGCAGACTGACTTGCGAGTGTTGCTCTCTCGAGCGTTGCCAACTTATGGTCTCTCTAACTAGAACTTACACTACTCGCTATATTACACCCCTCCCTCCTTAATTAGAAACCCCTCCCTGTTTCCCCAGTCCCCATATTCAATAGTCAATCCTAAAGGTCCATTCTCACCACAGGCTTCCGAGCCCGGGTAGACCTGCGTGAGATGTTAGCACTTGGAGGCTCGTGCATCCTAGCCTCCTGGGTGGGAGTCGGGTAATCAGGTGTTCCGGTGTCAGGTTCATTGGTCGGAGGTGGTGGGTATGAATTTTGAGCAGGTTGTGGAAACACGACGGTTTCCTCCGTAGGTTGTTCCAAGGGTTCAGGGATGGTGTTCGAGCGGGTAATAACTTGGTCCTGGTGTCGACGAACGACCTCTCCCCCCTTCAGTTGGCACTTGTAGGATACCGGGCCTGTTTTCTCAATGGTGGTAGCAGGGGTCCATTTTGGGGAACCCGGCGTGTATTGACGGACCATCACAGGAGACTCCGGCGGAATATCAACCGCGCGAGACCCTGGGTGGTATCTTTTCTGAGCGTCCTGGCGTTGAGCAACTTTGGACGCGATTGCTTCTGACGGCCAAAGCAGATCAAGACGAGAGCGAACTTTTCTGCCTAACATCAGTTCGGCGGGCGTAACACCTGTTGTCGTGTGGGGTCAGCCGATAGTTGAACAGAAACCTGTCTAGTGCTAGGCGTAGGGGTTCCGTTGACTTTCGTATATTCTTCTTGAAAGTTTGTACCATGCGCTCTGTCAGTCCATTAGTTGAAGGGTGGTATGGTGCGCTCGTAATATGTCGCATACCACATGCCTTCACAAATTCTTGGAATTCAGCCGATGTGAAACACGTTGCATTGTCAGAAACAATTGTTACTGGAAATCCAAATGTCGCAAAAGTGTGTTTCAGGCACGAGATCGTTTCGCTAGAGGTTGTAGTAGATGTGGGAAAAATTTCAACCCACTTAGAGTGTGCATCCACGATCACTAGATAGTATTTTCCATCCATTGGGCCCGCGTAGTCAATGTGTATGCGATGCCAAGGCTTCGCAGGCCATTCCCACGGATGGAGTTCAGTTTTCGTTGGTGCAGCTCGAGTGCTCAGGCACTCGCTGCATGACTTAGTCGTTTCTTCTAGATCTTTGTCCAGCAGCGGCCACCATACATAGCTGCGAGCTAACTCCTTCATCCTGGATGATCCAGCATGGCCAGAGTGCAGTTCGTCCACAATGGCTTGTCTGAGAGCTTGGGGTACAATAATTCTTGCTCCCCAGAGTACACAGCCATTTTGTGTGGACAATTCGTCTCGCCTCCTAGTAAACGGAGCAAGATCAGGGTCACCAATTACCGTCGAAGGCCAGCCTACTTGGCAGTATTTGTATACCTTTGAAAGTACGGGGTCCCTTAGGGTGCCGTCGCGGATGTGGGTGCTGGTGACTGGAGCTGACTCAAGGAAATTAACTAAGGACGTCCATTCCGCAGGAATAGGTGTGGCTTCCTCGGGAGTTGTCAAAGGTAGACGACTGAGAGCATCAGCTGTGCCCAACAGCACGCCGGACCGGTGACGCAAGGTGAACTTGTAGGACTGCAGTAGTAAAGCCCACCTTTGAATGCGCCCGGATGCCATCGGAGGAATGCTTCTACCCGGATCAAATAGTCCTAACAAAGGTTTGTGGTCCGTAACCACAGTGAAATCCTGTCCCCACAGGTTGCAATGAAATTTTCGAAGTGCGAACACCATAGCTAGGGCTTCTTTCTCAGTTTGAGAGTAGTTGCGTTCTGTTGCTGTTAGAGTTCGGGAGGCAAAATAGGCGGGGCGTTCAATCCCATCAATAAGGTGACACAGCACCGCTCCCACACCATACGCACTACTGTCCGCCACTACCACTATGGGTTTCTGAGGGTCAAAATGGACTAGAGTCTGAGAGTCCAGGAGGGCTTGTTTAGATTTCTGGAAGGCTCTCTCCTGACTTGCATCCCATTTCCAAGGGGTTTTGTCTCTCAGTAAGGTATTTAGGGGCTCCAGCATAGTTGCAGATGATTTTAGAAATTTCCTATAGAAATTTAGCAGCCCAAGGTAGGCTCTCAGTTGAGTTACATTAGTAGGGGCTGGTGCATTCTGGATTGCTGCTACCTTCTCTGCAGTGGGGTGCAATCCATCCTTGTCAATTTGGTATCCAAGGTAGGATACCTGTGGCACTCCAATTTGGCATTTATCCATTTTCAGTTTTAGTCCTGCCTCCTGTAGTTTAGATAAGACTTGATAGAGACGCTTGTTGTGCTCTTGCTCATTAGTGGCACTCACCAGGACGTCATCCAGGTAGCAGAACACTCCTGGGAGGCCCTGCAATAGTCCTTCCATGGCACGCTGAAAGATTCCAGGTGCGGACGCAATTCCAAAACTGAGACGGTTGTAGGCAAATAAACCTCTGTGGGTGTTTATTACCGTGAGTTCCTTGGAGTCTTCATCCAAGGGTAGTTGAGCGTATGCCTGAGACATATCTAGCTTGGAGTATATAACTCCTCCTGCTAACCCGCTAAATAGATCTTCCACTCTGGGTATAGGGTAGGTATCAAGCCTAGTGGCTCTGTTGACTGTTAATTTGTAGTCCCCACAGATGCGGATGCTTTGATCAGCCTTGAGCACAGGGACGATCGCCGCTGCCCATCTCGAGTATTGTACAGGGGTGAGGATACCTTCCTGCACCAGTCTATCAAGTTCTGCCTCCACCTTAGGTCTCAGTGTGTAAGGCACGTTCCTGGCCTTACAAAACTTTGGTGGTACAGCTGGATCCACTTCTATTTTGAAATTCCTTCCCTTAAAGCAACCTAGACCTGGTTGAAAAAGGTCAGGGAATTTATTTGCTAACTCTTCAGGGCAGGTAGTCAATTTGTTGACATTATTTGATACTATAGTTAGCCCAAGGGAATCAATCAGGTCCCTACCCAGCAAAGCTGGCCCCTCCCTGTCTACAATCACAATAGTTGCTAGTTGAGGAACCATATTACCAGATTCACGCTGGATGTTAGCTCTAATCTCTCCGCAAACTACTAGCTCCGCTCCCCCATAAGTCCTAAGCTTAACATCAGAAAGTCTCAGCTCGGGTCTGGACTTGGCTGGTATTTTAGAGTAGGTGGCCATTGAAAGGATAGACCTGGCAGCACCTGTATCTACCTCCATCTCTAATGGCACACCATTTAGTAACAATTTTATTTTGATTGGGGGTTTCATTTCCTCGGCTATTGAGAAAATCTCTCCATAACAGCCTAGATTAGCAACTGGATAGTCTGCACAGGCTGCATTGTTAGTTCTATTAGGGTTAGGGTGGTGTTCCCTCCCCCTTTTCTCATGCATAGCATGCACAAAATTATTTTTGTTGTCTTTAGCAGAATTTTGCTTTTTCAATTTAAAGCAACACTTCTTAAGATGGCCTTTTTGGCCACAACCATGACAAACACTGTCTTTATAGGGGCAATCTCTACGCCAGTGCAGATTACCACAGCCGCTGCATGCTGATTTGGGGCTAGCTTGAGCCTGAGTTTTGCCCTGAGGCTTAATAGCAGTTTGCTTTACTCTATGCTGGCCCACATTTAGTATGGAATTAGGTTGCCTTAACACAACCGTCTCCCTCAGTTGAGTTTCTTTGGCAGTTGCCAGATCCACGGCTTTTTTCCATGTGAGGTCATTTTCATTGAGCAAACAATTTTGAACATCATTACTGGCCACACCCAGTATTAGCCTATCTAGCAGAGTTTCTTCCAGAACTTCCTGTTTGAAATTACAGGTGTCTGAAAGGGCCTTTAAGCTAGCCACAAAATCAGCAATGCTCTCCCCTTGTTTCTGGTTCCGCTTATGGAACCTAAACCTTTCAAAGATCTGGTTGCGTGTCGGCTTAAAATGCCGTCTTAACGCTTCCATGATCTCCTCATAGGTAGCATCTAAAAGTCTTTTAGGTGATAGTAGGTCTTTGGTCAACCTAACAATTTTAGGACCCACCAGAGCAATAAATGTTTCAGCTTTATTTGAATCTTCCACTTTATTAATACTAAGGAAGCAGTTTAGCCTGACTTCATATTCTGGGAATTCTTCCTCTAAAGGATTGAATTCTCCCACTGAGCCTAGCATTGGCATTTTTACCCAGCTTTACAGCTAATTGTCAGATATCTACCTGAAATAGTAGTGGCAACAATATCAGTTGCAAGAGTAGCCAATTCAAGAGGCTGTAATAATACCCCTTGTTGAAAAAAAAATCAGAAATTTACAGCATCAATACTCTAGTCACTGAATAATATAAATTCTGAGTTCCTTCATTAGTCTAGCCTCTCCCAATAGTTCTACAAAAAATAATCCTCGTCGCCAGTATTATAGAGTGGATAGCCCTACACTAGAGCACAGCGCAGGTTCCACATAGACACCAAATAGTTATAGTACTGAACACAATACCATGCAAGGACACAGCAAGTTAGGTAAATAGTTCACTCACCTCTTGGATACCTTAACTTAATACTCCATTTTCAATACTGTGGCTAGCAAGAGTAGAGCGGAGATAGACGGGAAATGTATAGTATAGGGTAGAATAGAATTAGTACATTAGTTTAGAACTTAAAAAGTTAGATACCAACCACAGTATGGTAATTATTTACACACTCGGTCAACATGTACTTGTTGTTGAACCCGAGGCCAATCGCAGACTGACTTGTGAGTGTTGCTCTCTCGAGCGTTGCCAACTTATGGTCTCTCTAACTAGAACTTACACTACTCGCTATATTACAGGTGTCTATCTAAATGACGTTTTTCATCTGTTGTTTTGTTCTCGGTAACTAAAATATTTGAAAAAAAGCAAGTTGCCACTTTACCTCTACACTTGCTGTCGAATGCGTAACATTCAAGACGAAAAGCAGCGTACATAGAATATATCAACATGGATAGAACAATTGGGGAATAGTTGTACAGAAGTTCTCCTCAGACCTGAAAGGTTGCGGTATTGTACAAAGGCTTGCGATAGATTGGGAGTTTCATCAATGGCGCACAATATCATTAGTGTTCCCTTGAGGGACTACAATGATGGTGTTGGGTATTGTGTACAAACTTGGTACAATGAGTGTATGAAAGCATGGGTTGGCTACATTTGAGGTGATAACGAACAGTTGTGGCACAAGTAGATCGTGACTGACCAGGCGTGCTCGAGTCCAGGGCCTCGTTGGATGGCCAAGTTGTTGGCACGAAAATGAGAACTGCACACAAACAAATGGGATAGTCCCCGCTAGTTACTGCGTCTGCAGGTGTGTTCACGGCTATTGTTTTGTGGTCGTAACTGACAACTGTTGCCACCATCATCAGCCAGCACGTCACATTACCTGCGGCCAAACGATGCAATTTTGTACATTCAGGCAGGAGCTGCACAGGAAAATAGCGGCGTGCCGGCAGCAACCGACCGCAGCTGTGTTCAGGGTGTCTGGTTTGTCGCAACTCAACCGACCATTTTCGTAATTCTTCTACTTGTAATATACGTCACTGCTTTCGACTGCAAACAGCTGCAGGTATCTGAGCATGTGTAATATATGCGAGTCAGGATTGACTCTCAATAATAGTTTAACTTCACTTGTGGAAAAATGTTTTTCGGAATTTAAGGCTGTTTTCAGGTACTTAAAATTAACGTATGTATTTTTGTAAATTATGGCATTATTCGTAAAATATCCTGTTTTTCATGAAATGTTAGTTTGTCACTAATCGAATGTAAATAATTTTTTTGATTTTGATATATTTCTGCCATTTAGAGTTGAACGAATATTTATTCAAACATAATATCATTTAAATTTTTTAGCGGTGACAAATACATTTTTTCTTGTGAACCAAAATTTAATAAATGACTTGAGTGCTCCTACCAATAATTGCACATTAATTCATTCAATTTTTATCTAATTTATGCTATAAAGGTCATGAAAAATCATTTCAATAATTGATTTTCTTAAATTATTAAAATATTATACATGACTTAAGAAATTCTATACAAGCATCTAGGGAGTTATTCTGTCTCCCATCATTGCCGTCAGTGTTAATTACGTTATTTTTGCAATAGGTTTTTTCAGCCCAGTTTCCACTATTGTCCTAATGGTAATTATTGAAAATCATAATCAAATCAGACGGTGGGTTAAAACCCAGTTTTCTTAAAATCATGAACTTAAACTGTCCTTACGTCCATACAGAGTAAGTTAGAGGTTGGAGCTAAGGGGACCGGTAACGGCCTGGCTAAGTTTGGGTGGGCAGGTTAGGTTAGGAAGCGCAGCGTTCTGTGATGTCGACAGCGAGCGAAATGGTTGGACGGCTCATGATAAAGTGGGAAAGTTGCGATGGAAGCCTAAACTGGTGTTTGGATTACAATTGTTGTAGCTATTTACATACCTTCAAGTGTCATTATAATAATGATGGAACCTGTAAAATCGTTACCAGAAACAGTAACATCCTGCAATGACAATAGGTATAATAGCAATGATTTAGATTGTACACAATAATAACACTAGTAACAACAACAACACTTCGATGTTGTCCACAGCGGGGTACATAAGGCAACGTCAGAGCTTCCTGCCCCTCAATTTCAGATATGTGGAAGTAATATCAAAAACCTAATTATCTAATGTTTTAGTTACCGTTCAAGAATTTCATTTGACTGCTGGCATCATTTCATCGAACGCTGCTCCCAATAAAACTAAATTTCTTTATGGTCGATCACGTGATAAAAACCACGATGGTTTTTCTGGATGAAATATGAATTATTTACTGCAATTCATAGAATTTAAAAGAGTATGAGAATTAAACGAGTTATCTAGAACCGGAATTCATCGAAACAGATCATCGGCGATTTTTTGGTCGATGTACCCTAATTCAACTTCTATTTTTGGGCCATAAATGGTCAGATCATAATAACCTTGGAGCTGATGGTGTCGACTTATCTCTAAGATGCAACCATTGAGGGCGTTGTCCCGTGTGCGCATCTCTCTGAGTGTACCTGGGGTGGGGTGGGGTTGGGGTCATGGTGGGTTATTGTGCTGGTGTGTGCTTCAGTAGATATGGTACTGCAGGCATGATTGGTACTACTACTCGTTGATTTATGGTACTACAGGCATGATTGGTACTACTACTCGTTGATTTATGGTACTACAGGCATGATTCAGACTACAATAGACGTGTTGATTTTCTGCTTGGCGATAACGCAAATTTGTTAATTTTTTAGAAGCGAAGAATAAATTTATAAACATTTTTTTGTACTTTTCGGGATACATCCCATCATCAGCTGAAAAACGCACGATATGAAGTAATTACAATGAGTTACAGACACCCACGGCTCACGAGACTGTAATAAATTGGGTGGATGCTAACCCACCACACCCTAGCTCGCCCACCACACCCCACCCTATGTACAGTCGCGCACATGCTTCACATGACGAGCGTCACGTGCTGTAGACATGACAGGACCGTCGCAATTCCTGAGTACTTGCAGCCAGGATTGGCTTCAAAGACACAACAGCTATAACGACAACTTTAAGATGGAGTGTTTGGGTAGGTACGTTATTTTGAAGTTCTCAAAATTGCTAATTAACATCCTGAAATTTTATACCTTTATCATTAAAGCAATGAAAATTTTGGAATTCAAAAAGTCTACAAACCATGTTAAGAAATAAAACTTTCTTCAAATATGATTTTTCACTTTTTGCTAGTTTATAAGCAAATCAAGCCATATTGTTAGAGAAACAAAAAAAACGATAACTAAAGTATTTCTGAAAATATGAATTCATTATTTCCACACACATGTCACTGAATGGCAGGAAGACTTGGTCCCTCCATTGCCACACCATGAAGGCGTCCCGAGAACTTACCTACCAAACTGTACTACCATTAACCCAACACCATGAAGTCGTCCCGAGAACTTACCTACCAAACTATACTACCATTAACCCAACACCATGAAGGCGTCCCGAGAACTTACCTACCAAACTGTACTACCATTAACCCAACACCATCAAGGCGTCCCGAGAACTTACCTACCAAACTGTACTACCATTAACCCAACACCATCAAGGCGTCCCGAGAACTTACCTACCAAACTGTACTACCATTAACCCAACACCATGAAGGCGTCCCGAGAACTTACCTACCAAACTGTACTACCATTAACCCAACACCATCAAGGCGTCCCGAGAACTTACCTACCAAACTGTACTACCATTAACCCAACACCATGAAGGCGTCCCAAGAACTTACCTACCAAACTGTACTACCATTAACCCAACACCATCAAGGCGTCCCGAGAACTTACCTACCAAACTGTACTACCATTAACCCAACACCACAATGTACACGCCCGTACGTAATTTGCCATACCTGCCTACGACTCAGTACAGTTTGTGATCCAATCTTCAGTGGAGTCTCGCATGACTCTCAAAAATATATTTATCGCATTTATCGGACATAAGTAAAGTAGCTACGATGCTTCACACTTCAGTCGGACAAATATTACCTCATATTTTATCGTGAGTTGTTGTCATAGATCAGGGAACTGGATTTTTTGCTTACACGTTTTTTTCTTTTATTATTTTATCAACTAAAATTTTTATGCTCTTTGAGATTCTAAATGACATATCAAACACTATATTTATCAGAACTTGTTTCTACAATTTAAAAATTATTTATAAATGACTAAAATTTTTTTTACATGAATATTGAGTTATTGCTTCATTCACACATGTTGATTTCTGTGTACAGCAGCGCGCAACAACGATAACTTTGCTGCTGTTGCTGGCGTACCAGATCCGTCACATATACATAACTTTACAGAACTCTGCAGTTGCATTTCCTTATTACTGTCCTAAAATGTTCCCGTTAGCCTTGTGTGGCAATACTTGTTTTCTTACGCTCGTGAGTATATGATGGCAACACTGTCTTGCGTAGGTAAGTTTTCGCGCTGTTCCAGCTGTGTGGCAAATGCATCGTACAACGATCCTTCTCACGTCTTTGTCTCCGGTGAACTCTTTCGTACCGGTATTGTTAGCGTAGGAAATATCGTAAATTAGCGTTATAGTCGATAAAACAAGTGCAGACAACAGGAACAACAGCCCTGCGTCAGGTCACACACCGAAGTAACGATAGAGGCAACAGCAGCAAAACACTCAATACAGCGATGGTGCTCACAGCAGGTCACATGAGGCAGCGGGGAAGCTTCCTTCCACTCCGTGGGGACACATTTTGTGAATGGAACTCACTTCTCAAAATACTTCAGTTATCTAAAAAGAAAAAAAATTCGTTGCTGCGTTAAAAAATGCTTTATATGGAATGAATGAATAAATCATGCATTCAATTCAATTTATCTAACATTGGTAATAGTTTGAAGGTTGAATAAAAATAACTTCATAAAACTTATGTGAGTTGATTGAATTTTATGACCGATATACGTTATTTTCGAACGGACATTTTGCGAAAGGGTCGGGTGTGACGTGAAGTCACTCAAAAGTGGTTGATTAAATAAAATTTAAAAACCCGGAAGGGGATAATGTAGAATGAACTAGTGTTAAACTGGAATAGTAAATATGCTCCTAGATGATGGTTTGAAACAGTGGTGACAGCATGAGAAGTGGTATCATAGTTACCAGCGATCACATTCATATAATGCTGGAGCTAATTATACCAATACTATTTATAACGTTCATCACATTACACAATGACAGCAATGGCACAGTAGCGAGTGTAATTCGACGGGAAATGATTTACAAAACTTTCCTGACGTGTTTAGGTGATGGAACAGGAAATTACAATAGTTACCCCATTCTTCACAAAATAAAAAATTCGTCGCTATGAAATGTTTTTTCATTTATCAATTCAGTTTTCATACTTGAAAATGACATTGATTTTAAAGGTCCAAGTACATTGACTTGCAATTTATAAATGCACAATAATTACTAATTCGAAAGTACTTAAGAAACACTAGCCTCCCAATTCTCACGGATGCAATCACACTCTGCAGCAGACAGGGAATGTGTGCGCTTAAAGTTAATTTATGGCGCATGTTTGAATAAATGTTAAAAGCCATCAAAGTATGCAATATTTCGTTTTGTCGGTCGTGCCAAAGTTGCGCAAGTAACTAGTGGCAGACAACACCTGCAGGCGCTGTAACTAGTGGCAGACAATACCTGCAGATTCAGTAGCAGGTGGCAGGGAACATCCCCCTTCCCCCCGACAACGCAGTTGAGCATACCTGCCCAAGTGGGCTTAAAATTCTTCTATATTCTCTTTAAAGCACTTATTTCTTCTTTCCTCTGATGGCTTGAATAATGATTGGTGTGTACAGCATATAAATTTATTTGTACAAATGTGATCACTACCTGATATCGGTCACTAAAAATCATGTGAATGATTTATTTGCTTCAATAAATGTGAAACATAAATTTCATCACCCACCATTTAATTTTTATTGTAATTGTGAAGATAAATCCTTCGAATAAGTCGGATCCAAATATTACTCAAATTTCATGACTGAAGAAATTTTCCATAGGCCTCCATGTGTAGAGATATTCCGCCTGCCACTACCGCCAGAAGCGCACCGTTCTGTGAGGTCGGCCGAGCGAAGTCGGTGGGAGGCGCTTGTAAATATAGGGAAGTTGTGATGGAAGCCTTGACTCGTGTTTGTATTATGTTTATTGTAGCTATTTTGTTATTTTGTGTATTGTAGGAATGATGAGTGAAGATGAAAATTGTTACCCACAACGGTGACAACAAGCAATGACAATAAGGACAATAGCAATGCATTAGATCATACACAGAAGTAACACTAGTAACAACAACACATCGATGTTGCCCATAGCGGGGTACATAAGGCAACGCCAGAGCTTCCTGCCATTCAGTAACAACATATGTGTGGCATTACGATGAACACACAAACTTCAAATTTGTTTAGTTACCGTAGTAATTTTCAAATAAATAATTTGCCAGACTTTGCTAAAAAGGGATAAAAAAAGGATACTGAAGATATAATTTCAAATTAAATGCCATATTTTCCATCTTACTTATAGTGATTTCATTGATTTTTTTAATTCAAACAATTAAAATCATAAATTTACCTGACCAGAGGATCAATACTTTGAAAATTTTCCCTTTGAGCCGCCTTCACAAATTTCAGATAACTTCTTTTGGTTTTATTCTGCGAGATTTTACACAATTTTGGCAGCCGTTCAGGGCTCACATCAAATATACCAGCCCACAATTCTGTATGAGATGGGCCGAGTGGAGGATTCGCTGCAGTCACCATGTGTAGCCAGGATACGACTGCACATGGGGGAGGTGGGTTGTGTTGATGCGTGTTACGGTAGCCGTTCTCATTTGGACTACAATAGACATGTTGATATCAATACCTGTTTCTTGCTTCTAGCCCACAAAGAGTTTTCTACGTAATTTATTGTCTGAATATACAACAAAGCTTCATTAATCGTATCCAACACGAACAATAGGCTGAATACGATCAGAATAATTCTCAGTTGGCAACTAATGATAGCACCCAACTCTTATTATAATGTACGAATGAGGATATTCTTTATTTGTATCATTTGCCTAGTTAGATGGTGAAGTTTTTCGTGAACTGAGATGAGTGTGTGTGTGTCACCAATGATTCCCACGTCCACGTCACTCATCACGTCACACCACCTGCACGTCACATGAGTTTTGTAAATCATTTCCCGTCGAATTACACTCGCTAATGTGCCATTGCTGTCATTGTGTAATGTGATGAACGTTATAAATAGTATTGGTATGATTAGCTCCAGCATTATATGAATGTGATCGCTGGTAACCATGATACCATTTCTCATGCCATCATTTTTTCATACCATCATTATCAGAAAATTTTACCTACCATTCACATTGCGGGTGCACATGTCCACCGCTTGAAACCATAACAACCGTTTAGCCCTTCCGGGCTCCAAAATTGTGAAGTTTTTCTATGAAATACGATTCATTCCGTGACCATTTCGCACAAAATCCAGATTCAAATAACGTATATTATTCATAAAATATAATTAACTTTCGTCGTTGTACGTACGATTTACAATCACTCTCATAATTATTGTGACATTAAAAACAGTATAATTGAAATATCAATTGTAATCCAAACACCAGTTTAGGCTTCCATCCCAACTTTCCCATTTTATCAAGAGCCGTCCAACCATTTCGCTCGCTGTCGACATCACAGAACGCTGCGCTTCCTAACCTAACCTGCCCACCCAAACTTAGCCAGGCCGTTACCGGTCCCCTTAGCTCCAATCTCTAACTCACTCTGTATGGACGTAAGGACATTTTAGGTACATTTTTTATGAGTGCTGAGTTTTGACCCACCGTCATATTTAATTATGACTTTTAATGTTCACTATCAAGATATTACTGGAAACTGGTCTGAATAAAACCTAATGCAAAAAATAACGTAATTAACACTGATGTTAATGATGGGAGACAGAATGACTCTCTAAATGCTTCCATTGAATTTCTGAAGTTAGTCATAATATTTTAGTAATTTAGGACAATAAATTATTGAAATGATTTTTCATGACCTTTAAAATAAAAATGAGATAAGGATTGAATCAATTCAATTGCAATTATTAGTAGGAGCAAATAAGTCTTTATTCAATTTCGATTCACACGTATAAATAAATCCATCACCATGATTTTTACACAAATTTAAATTAATATATGATTAGAATTTCGTTTAAATCAAAATTATTGAAATCTATAAAAATTTAACAAATGACATATTTTTCATAAGTGATAAACCGACCTTTCATAAAAAAACAGAATCTTTCCAGTGTGATATCATGTTTTACAACAATACAAATTAAGACTCAAAAAGTTCAAGCTAAATTGAGATGCAGCGCAATTTTTATGAGTTATATTTTTGAGAGTCAAGACGGACGCGCAATAATTACGTAGGCCCCGTATCCAAGCAACGGCTGCCTACAACAGCGGCGCCGCTATATTACGGCCGCACTTTGGCGTGATGCGGCGACCGTAATGTAGCGGCCGTTCCTGAGTGTAAAGTTGGGAGTTGTTTTAATGCATTGCGGTGATCGTATGATTTATCTTACTGTCAGAGTGGACGATCTGAATAACGCATTATCAACAAGAGCAGCTGATGATGAGTCATCGGAAGACGATGGTTCGGAGGAAAGTGAGATGTTTAAAAGCCGATGTACAGAGGGTGCATTTGCAAACAATGTTGTACCACATGTGATGGTTGGTGATGAAGCGTTTGCTCCGCGCTAAAATCTGATGAAACCTTACCCAAGACAGCAATGTACACGATCCATCGAAAGCATTATATATCTATAGACTATCTCGAGCTCGAAAGACAACTGAAAATACCTTTGGAATTTGGGGCGGATATTTCAGAATTTCCTCCCAACCTATTTCTTCTGCCCCGGACACTACAGACAAACTGATTATGTGTGCCTGTATATTGTATACCATTTCAAATGAAGCACTAGTACTTGCTCTAAGTCAAAACACCTTGATGACACACTTCCAGTACCCACTTTAAATTTAGTTCCTTTAATAAGGCACAATGTTCTATTCGGAGTGAGTTGGGCTGGCATTCGAAAAATATTTAAAAATTACTTTACCGGACCAGGGAGTATTGAATGGCAACATAATCATGCAGCGCAAAATTAATATAGGTATTATTTGGCCATATTTCCTATGTCATTATTTTACACTAGTGTGCGCGCGGCCCGTCAAAAATGACAGGATTCAATACCTTTCTTGAAAAAATTTTTTAGATGTGGATGTCAAACAAATATTTCTACCCTAACTGTACCCGTGATGAATATTCTTGTACTTGTGCACTGGTGAAACTCGTATCACAGATACGGTCATTATAACTATTCCTAACAGCCTGACAGAGCAATGGGAAAGCGGACGCCAAACATGTTATGTAGTAGCAACCCGTGGAAATTCTACAGACAATGTCTTCGTTAAGCTAGGTGGACCTGTAAAAAATTCCGTCGACATTACCCTACCTATGCCAACTCAACCTATCCTAACCTGACAAATCCTAACCTTTCCTAAAATCCTATCCTAACCGAACCTATCCTGATAAAATGTCCAATATTTCAATGCGTATAGAGGCCTTCTTTTACTGTTACATTGAGGAATTCGGTATGCATGATACCGCTAACTCAGACAACCTATGTTTCTTAAGAAGCGGACATGAAACAAATATATAAATAAATATATAAATAAACATACAACGGGTATTATTGGGTTAGATGACGATATGAGAAGCAGCACAGAGACACCTCACTACTGCACCACATCATGGGTGGAGGCAGGGCTGCCGGCAAATGATGGTTGTATGTTGTCGAAGTTGATCTCTGGATTTGTTGGTATTGTTTTGATGGTACCTTTGAATCCAAATTCTATTGTAGGTGCACATTATTTAATAAAAGTACCTATTTGTTACAAGTGGGTACGAATATTTGGAGTTTCTAAAAATATTGTGCATTACTTTATCTCTTTGTATTATAAAATATAAAGAAATATTTTATATTATTTGCCTACACTATGCATGAACCTACCTGATCTTTCATGAATAGTCCCGATATTATTTCAAATATTTTGTTTAAGTTGGGATTTTCTGTAGTCTTGACTCTTAACATTATACAGAGCTTCATTATTTCTAACAAAATCAATAGATATATCATCTCCAGTTCCACAGTTTTGTAAAGTTTACTTCTGTCAAAGTTATAATCAGCGTCTCTACAATAATCACCAACACCGCCACCGCAAAATACATCCACCAACTTACGTCTGGACGCGACGGCGGGGGCAGGCGACTGGCAAGTTTCACATGTCTATCCACACGAGCCGTAGACGCCACAGGTAGTTGACATTCAATACTGCACAGCGCTTGTAGCCACACTTGGCTTTAAAAATATCTACAACTCAGCCGAGAGAGAGTTGCCTATGCGCAGTTCGCATTGATTGTATTAGACATGTGTACTAAAGTTACGAATAGGTTTCCTTAAACAAAACTCTAATAATTTTCTTAGTGTAAAAAATTTGATAGTGTCGTTGTAATTACTAAAGAAACTATTAGAAATTTCATCACCAATGGGTACACTCTTTGGAAATCTAATCTTTAGAAGAAATAAAACTACAAACGATGAAATAAAATTCATATAAAATTCAAAATTATAGATACGTGCAATGAAATAGATATCAGAATTTTAGAATCCATTTATATAAAAAAACTTCAACCTAATCTGAATTTAGACCAATCTGCATATCCATTGAACATTCTCTGAAATCATCATGTGTTAGTTTCTATTTCATAAGTAATATGCAAAATTGTAAGTCTTTTTAATGTGCTTTCTTGTGTTGTTTCAGGCATTCATTGAAAATGAATTGTAAAATTCGAAACTATGCGCGCTAGTCTGAATGCCCATCAATATGAATTTTATTTCATCGTTTGTAGTTTTATTTCTTCTATTAGAAATTTAATTCATTGCCATATTTTTTCATGTATTAAAGCCAGTTTCGGAGTATTTCCCATATTCGAATTTTACAAATTTACGGAAACTAAAGTATTTTGAGAAAAATGTCGAATTCAATCGTACCGTCATCTATTTATTCAATAGAAAGAAGCTCTGACGTTGCCTTATGTACCCCGTCGTGGACAACATCTATGTGTTGTTGTTGTTGTTACTAGTGTTACTTTTTTTCTAGTTTGTAGTACTGCTTTCTTCCTACCGCCATTACGCGTCATCGCGGTAGACGACGACTTACACTTACCATGATCATTGTTTCATTACTACTGGTGTACACAGCCCGTCAAAAGTGACGGGATCCTATATTTCCTTTGAACAAATCCTCCAGCTGTGGATGCCCAACAAATATATCCATGCCAACATTACCCGCCATCAAAATATTCTTGTACTTGTGCACTGGTGAAACTCGTATCACAGATACGGTCATTGAGCGTCCTTGTGAGCGTCACAGACACACGCACCAACCAATTTGATGTGTTCACTCAGATGCACATTGTGATAACATGGCACTTATTGCGCACATAAAAATATAATTTTTTTTTCGTACAGAAATTCCAATGGACGGATAGAGATTTGTTATGTTCGGGATGATAATAAATTCTAACCTACTGTCAGAATAAAATTTGACTTTCAATAATTACCATTAGGAAAATAATGAATACAAGGCTGAATAATTATGATCTAAATATATGCAATCGAATGTCATTTGTTATTGATAACTGATTCATATTTTGGTGTAATCATTTAACTGCCTAACTCACACCAGCACCGTACCTACACCACCATTGTACCTACACAACCACCGTACCTACACCACCACCGTACCAACACCACCACCGTACCTACACCACACCGTACTTACACCAGCACCGTACCTACACCACCATCGTACCTACACCACCACCGTACCTATACCACCACCGTATCTACACCACCACCGAACCTACACCAGCACCGTACCTACACCACCACCGTACCTACACCAGCACCGTACCTACACCACCACCGTACGTACACCACCACCGTACCTACACCACCAACGTACCTACACCACCACCGTACCTACACCACCACCGTACCAACACCACCACCGTACCTACACCACCACCGTACCTACACCACCACCGTACCTACACCACCACCGTACCTACACCACCACCGTGGCAACCAACGATATAATCCATATATAAGAAACAAAAGAGTGATGCGTTGATATTACAAGAACTAAAACATAAGAAGCAACAACAATGCTCATAGCACCAACAATGAGAGTCAGGTGTTGTTGTTAGGAACGAAAATTGTGGTCTACAATCATATATCGTACGGCGTGCAGTCCTAATTTACAAATACACAAGTCACTCATCGAACATTCAAAATTGAAATTAAAGCTTGCGCAAGAATAGATATAATCAAAATATTGATTCTTGGCATAAAAATAAGTGTGTTATGACAAAAAGGTATATTTTTTGAGAACATGATTATCGGCATTAACATGTTTTTGAACATAATTTTTATTTCATTAATAGGAGGTAATTTAGCCTGGTTAATGACACTTGCTGTGCGCGAAGAGGTAGTAAAACCCGTTCTCAAAAACTATGTTGAACGTCTCGGAACCGTATGTGCTATGATGGTATTATGATGTCGCTCTAAAGATCTTAAATGAAAGTTCTCATGGATGATATGAAGTTTGAATATCACAGGTATATCAATTTAGATGCAATTCATAAAACAAACATCCCAACTTTCCATAGTGATGCTAAAGGCAGAACATTCGCTTGTTGTGCCCTCATCGAGCAAAAATTAACTATGCTTTTATCATTAAGACAATAATGGAAACTGGTCAGGATAAAACCTAGAGCAAAAATATCGTAATTAACACTGACGGCAATGATGGGAGATGGAATATCCCTGTAAATTCTTATACTGAATTTCCTAAGTTAGTCATAATATGTCAGTTATCTATGACAACCAATTATTGAAATTATTTATCATGACCTGTAAAAGAAAAATTACATAATAATTAAATCACTTAATTTGCAATCATGATTGAAGGCAAACAAGTCTTATATTCAATTTTATACAAATTAGAAAATGAACTAGTCACCCAAACAAAAAAATTCAGTTCATCCATTTCTAATTGAAATTGGTTCGAATAAAAATAATTCGGTATATTCAATTTAAATAGGTGACTTTATTTGATTTATGATTATTCGACGTTTCATCAAAATGAACAATTTTCCGATATAGTATTACATCGATATAACAAAAATATATACGGTAAATTAGTATGGATTTGAAACAGTTCTTGTTGCAGAGACACGTATAAAATTCGGAATAGACTGGCATAAGTGGGTTGGCCGCCAGACCTTGAGTTGATTGCAGAGAATAGTCAGTCGCGTCGTGAGAACCCTGACACCCTGAACACAGCTGCGGTCGGTTACTGCCAGCACGCGGCCGTGTTCCTGTGCAGCTCCCGCCTGAGTGAGCATTGTTGCATCGTTTGGCCGCAGGTAGTGTGGCGTATTGGCTGGTGAGGGTGGCAATGGTTGTTAGTTAACGACTATAGTACACTTGCGTGAACACGACACTGCCGTAGTGTGGCGTATTGGCTGGTGAGGGTGGCAATGGTTGTTAGTTAACGACTATAGTACACTTGCGTGAACACGACACCTGCCGTAGTGTGGCGTATTGGCTGGTGAGGGTGGCAATGGTTGTTAGTTAACGACTATAGTACACTTGCGTGAACACGACACTGCCGTAGTGTGGCGTATTGGCTGGTGAGGGTGGCAATGGTTGTTAGTTAACGACTATAGTACACTTGCGTGAACACGACACCTGCCGTAGTGTGGCGTATTAGCTGGTGAGGGTGGCAATAGTTGTTAGTTAACGACTATAGTACACTTGCGTGAGCACGACACCTGCCGTAGTGTGGCGTATTGGCTGGTGAGGGTGGCAATGGTTGTTAGTTAACGACTATAGTACACTTGCGTGAACACGACACTGCCGTAGTGTGGCGTATTGGCTGGTGAGGGTGGCAATGGTTGTTAGTTAACGACTATAGTACACTTGCGTGAACACGACACCTGCCGTAGTGTGGCGTATTGGCTGGTGAGGGTGGCAATGGTTGTTAGTTAACGACTATAGTACACTTGCGTGAACACGACACTGCCGTAGTGTGGCGTATTGGCTGGTGAGGGTGGCAATGGTTGTTAGTTAACGACTATAGTACACTTGCGTGAACACGACACCTGCCGTAGTGTGGCGTATTAGCTGGTGAGGGTGGCAATAGTTGTTAGTTAACGACTATAGTACACTTGCGTGAACACGACACCTGCCGTAGTGTGGCGTATTGGCTGGTGAGGGTGGCAATAGTTGTTAGTTAACGACTATATGTACACTTGTGTGAACACGACACCTGCCGTAGTGTGGCTTATTGGCTGGTGAGGGTGGCAATAGTTGTGAGTTAACGACTATAGCACACTTGCGTGAACACGACACCTGTCGTAGTGTGGCGTATTGGCTGGTGAGGGTGGCAATAGTTGTTAGTTAACGACTAAAGTACACTTGCGTGAACACAACACCTGCCGTAGTGTGGCGTATTGGCTGGTGAGGGTGGCAATAGTTGTTAGTTAACGACTGTAGTACACTTGCGTGAACACAACACCTGTCGTAGTGTGGCGTATTGGCTGGTGAGGGTGGCAATAGTTGTTAGTTAACGACTGTAGTACACTTGCGTGAACACAACACCTGCCGTAGTGTGGCGTATTGGCTGGTGAGGGTGGCAATAGTTGTTAGTTAACGACTATAGTACACTTGCGTGAACACGACACCTGCCGTAGTGATGCGTATTGGCTGGTGAGGGTGGCAATACTTGTCAGTTACGACAACAAAACAATAGCCGTGAACACAACACCTGCAGACGCTGTAACTAGCGGGGACTATCCCATTTGTTTGTGTGCAGTTCTCATTTTCGTGCCAACAACTTGACCATCCAACGAGGCCCTGGACTCGAGCACGCCTGGTCAGTAATTAACACTGACGTAATTAACACTGTGCCACTTGTGCCACAACTGTTCGTTATCACCTCAAATGTAGCCAACCCATGCTTTCATACACTCATTGTACCAAGTTTGTACACAATACCCAACACCATCATTGTAGTCCCTCAAGGGAACACTAATGATATTGTGCGCCTTTGATGAAACTCCCAATCTATCGCAAGCCTTTGTACAATACCGCAACCTTTCAGGTCTGAGGAGAACTTCTGTACAACTATTCCCCAATTGTTCTATTCCATGTTGATATATTCTATGTACACTGACTGCTCTTTGTCTTGAATGTTGCGCTGCCTAACATTCAGCAGCAAATGTGGGATTATTGGAGAAACATGTTTTTTTAATACTTTAGTTACCGATTCTTGCAGGAAGTTACAAAAAAACGTAAGTTTACCCTACATAGCTTCAAAAAAAGCAAAAATTTCAACGTGATCTATTACATCAAACAATTTAAGTAATTTTAAATAACATATGAATGATAAACCGCAATTCATAAAATTTCATTGTATTCGCATATCCTCTATTTGAAAGAGAAAATATATGTTTGGAATGTTGAAAACCTCTTGCACATCCTGCAGTCTTCGAGTTGCATTATTATTACAGCCCAGTAGGGCACACGGCAGCTGAACAAGATGGACCGGTGGGGTGTTGTGTACGAGACGCACTTGCTGATCCGTTAAGGGGGCGTGTAGGTGTGTTATTGTGTTGGTGTGTACTCCTGTAGACGTGTTGATTTGTGCTACAGTAGACATGCTGATCAACATTACAATAGACATGCTCATTTAGACTACAATAGACACGCTCATTCAGACTACAATAGGCATGCTCATTTAAACTACAATAGGCACGCTCATTTAGACTACTATAGACGTGCTCACTGAGACTGCAATAGACACGCTCATTTAGACTACAATAGACACGCTCATTTAGACTACAATAGACACGCTCATTTAGACTACAATGGACACGCTCATTTAGACTACAATAGACACGCTCATTTAGACTACAATAGACACGCTCATTTAGTCTAGAATAGACACGCTCATTTAGACTACAATAGACGTGCTCACTTAGACTGCAATAGACACGCTCATTTAGAGTACAATAGACACGCTCATTTTGACTACAATAGACACGCTCATTTAGACTACAATAGACACGCTCATTTAGACTACAATAGACACGCTCATTTAGACTACAATAGACACGCTCATTTAGACTACAATAGACGTGCTCACTTAGACTGCAATAGACACGCTCATTTAGACTACAATAGACGTGCTCACTTAGACTGCAATAGACACGCTCATTTAGACTACAATAGACGTGCTCACTTAGACTGCAATAGACGCGCTCATTTAGACTACAGTAGACACGCTCATTTAGACTACAATAGACACGCTCATTCAGATTACAATAGACATGCTCATTTAGACTACAATAGACATGCTCATTTAGACTACAATAGACATGCTCATTTAGACTACAATAGACACGCTCATTTAGACTACAATAGACACGCTCATTTAGACTACAATAGACACGCTCATTTAGACTACAATAGACACGCTCATTTAGACTACAATAGACACGCTCATTTAGACTACAATAGACACGCTCATTTAGACTACAATAGACACGCTCATTTAGACTACAATAGACACGCTCATTCAGATTACAATAGACATGCTCATTTAGACTACAATAGACACGCTCATTTAGACTACAATAGACACGGTCATTTAGACTACAATAGACACGCTCATTTAGACTACAGTTGACATGCTCATTTAGAGCGCCATAGACATTTAGAAAATTGCCATAATCCCTCATATTTTAATGAAAAACCTATCAAGGTCTTCGTCATGTAATAAATCATTCGGAATTTTAATTTCTATATGAAGCAGTATAAAAAAATATATGAAAACGATTTAAAAAGTTTTTCATTTGATAACCAAACATGTGGAAAATTATATTCATGATGGTACTTGAACAATTTCAACCAATAAACAATCATCGCAGGTAATACAGTTTAATCTATGCGAGTCATTCTAGACTCTCAAAAATATCCGTAATATAGTACAACAGAAAAAAGCGAGGCCAACCAGGCGAACGTTGTTTATTGACCATATAAATTAACCGTGAATAATTTTGTAAAATATAATTCTATGATTGAAAGATTCTGTTTCATGAGATAGGTCAGTTTATCACGAGTCAGTGATAGATCGATGTTCTTATTACGATATAATTTGATACTTTTGATTCAAAAGAAAATTTAATTGAACCAACGAATGTTGAATTTTTTTTTGGATGACTTATTTATTTTTTGATGATCACAAATTGGAATTAACCACTTGTTTGCTCCTATTAATGATTGCCAATGAATTGAGTCAGTCATTATGTAATTCTTATTTTACAGGTCATGAAAAATCATTTCAATAATTGGTTGTCCTACATTACTAAAACATTATGACTAACTTAAGAAATTCAATACAGGCATTTAGAGAGTTATTCTGTCTCCCACCATTGCCATCAGTGTTAACTACGATATTTTTGCCATAGGTTTTATTCAGACCAGTTTCCATTATTGTCTTAATGATAAAAGCACAGTTGATTTTTGCTCGATGCGGGCACAACAAGCGAATGTTGTGCCTATGGCATCAGTAATGAAAGTTGGGATGTTTGTTTTTTATTATATGTAAATTGATAGCGCCTAACCCTGCATATTTAACTTTGGACGTCTTTCTTCCTATCTGATTCTAGAAAGCATGATCCCTTTTTCATCGCTAGCGGATCAACCGCGCCAAAATTTTACTCCAAATTTGGACACGTAAATACCGCTCAATGATCATAACCATTGATCCCCATGCTAAATTACCTACTATTAATACATGAAATTACGTTTAATATCACATTAATGTTCCAATTTCTGCTCGCAAAATATATACCTTGTCGCCATAATATATTTGATTTTTAATCAAGATTCTGAATTTTGATTACATATACTCGAGCGCAAGTTTTGTTTTTGATTTTTGGTGTTCGATGAGTGACTATTGTATTTGTAAATGAGGTTTGCACGACATACGGCATGTATTTGTGGACCACAATTTCCGTTGCTCACAACAACAACACGCTGACTCTCATTGTTGGTGCTATGGGCATTGTTGTTGCTTCTTATGTTTTGATTCTTGTAATATCAACGCATCACTCTTTTGTTTCTTATATATGGATTACACTGTTGGTTGCCTCGGTGGTGGTGTAGGTACGGTGGTGGTGTAGGTACGGTGATGGTGTAGGTACGGGTGGTGTAGGTGTGGTGCTGTAGGTACAGTGGTGGTGTAGGTACGGTGGTGGTGTAGGTACGGTGGTGGTGTAGGTACGGTGCTGGTGTAGGTACGGTGGTGGTGTAGGTACGGTGCTGGTGTAGGTACGGTGGTGGTGTAGGTACGGTGCTGGTGTAGGTACGGTGCTGGTGTAGGTACGGTGGTGGTGTAGGTACAGTGGTGGTGTAGGTACGGTGGTGGTGTAGGAACGGTGGTGGTGTAGGTACAGTGGTGGTGTAGGTACGGTGCTGGTGTAGGTACGGTGGCGGTGTAGGTACGGTGGTGGTGTTGGTACGGTGGTGGTGTTGGTACGGTGGTGGTGTAGGTACGGTGCTGGGGTAGGTACGGTGGTGGTGTAGGTACGGTGGTGGTGTAGGTACGGTGCTGGTGTAAGTACGGTGGTGGTGTAGGTACGGTACTGGTGTAGGTACGGTGGTGGTGTAGGTACGGTGGTGGTGTAGGTACGGTGCTGGTGTAAGTACGGTGGTGGTGTAGGTACGGTGGTGGTGTTGGTACGGTGGTGGTTTACGTACGGTGGTTGTGTAGGCACAATGGTGGTGTAGGTACGGTGATGGTGTGGGTACGGTGCTGGTGTGAGTTAGGCAGTTAAATCATTACACCAAAATATGAATCAGTTACCAACAACAAATGAAATTCGATTGTATATATTTAGATCATAATTATTCAGCCTTGTATTCATTATTTTCCTAATAGTAATTATTGAAAGTCAAATTTGATTCTGACAGTGGGTAAGAATTTATTATCATCCCGTACATAACAAATCTCTATCCGTCCACTGGAATTTCTGTACGAATAAATAAATTTATATATTTTTGTGCGTAATTAGTGCCATGTTATCACAATGGGCAAGTGAGTGAACACATCAAATTGGTTGGTGCGTGTGTCTGTGACGCTCACAAGGACGCTCAATGACCGTATCTGTGATACGAGTTTCACCAGTGCACAAGTACAAGAATATTTTAATGGCGGGTACTGTTGGGATGGATATATTTGTTGGGCATCCGCAGCTGGAGGATTTGTTCAAAGGAAATATCGAATCCCGTCAGTTTTGACGAGCCGTGTACACCAGTAGTAATAAAACAATGATCATATCAATTGTGAGTCGTCGTCTACCGCGATGACGCGTAATGGCGGTAGGAAGAATAGCAGTACAACAAACTATAAAAAAGTAACACTAGTAACAACAACAACGACACATAGATGTTGTCCACGACGAGATACATAAGGCAACGTGGGAGCTTCTTTCTATTGAATAAAAAAATCACTAAATGATTGAGATCGACAATTTTCTTAAAATACTTTAGTTACCTTTCAAAAAAATTCGAGTTTCGTAATCACTCTGGAACTAGTTTAAATACATGAAAAAAATGTGGGCATGAATCAAATTTAAATTGTTTATTCACTCATACTAATGAGCACTTGATTTTTCGAACAAATACTCAATCAAATTTAAAGAAATATATTTGAAACTTTGATACATGTTTAATTCATTGAAGGACAGTCAAATTAGACTTTGTGACTTTATTTATAATAAATTATTTAGCCATTAGTGCCAAGAAAGAGGATCGCTGACCGGAAATCGGCATCCCAGTGATTCCCACGGCTCATGATAGTCGACAAGCAAACGCGATGTATGTGAGTCAATCGTGACTCTCAAAAACAAGTTGTAAAGGTACATCTACACAGCTCTGTTTATGATGTCCTGATATACATCCATATTTATTTACCGTATGTAGTGTTGTAAAACATGAAACTATTCTTAAAAGACTGTGTTATCAGTAAAATATATATTCGTAATTAATTATAAATGAATAAATTCTTTAATTCGAATTTATTTCAATAATTTTGATCAAAACGAACTCGCAATCTACCAGTCTTATAATTTTTGGTAAAATTGGTGACTGATGTATTTCTGAAGTGTATATAAATGGAATAAATGACTGTTGCTCATACTAATGATTGTTAATCAATTAAATCAATCATTGTGTAATTTTTATTTTGAAGGTCATGCCAAATCATTTCAATAATTGCTAGTCCTAAATTATTGAAAAATCATGACAAACCTGAGAAATTCAATGCAAGTATTTAGAGAGTTGTTCTGTCTCCCATCATTGCAGTCAGTGTTAATTACTTTTTTTGCAATATCTTTTTTACATACCAGATTCATTATTCTCCGAATGGTAATTATTGAAAATCATAATTAAATCAGACGGTGAGTAAAAACTTAGTACTCATAAAATAATGCACTTAAAATGTCTTTACGTCCATACAGAGTAAGTTAGAGGTTGGAGCTAAGAGGACCGGTAACGGCCTGGCTAAGTTTGGGTGGGCAGGTTAGGTTAGGAAGCGCAGCGTTCTGTGATGTCGACAGCGAGCGAAATGGTTGGACGGCTCTTGACAAAATGGGAAAGTTGCGATGGAAGCCAAAACTGGTGTTTGGATTACAATCAATATTTCAATTTATTGCTTGTATTATCACAATAATTATGAGAGTAATCAAAAAATCGTACGTACAACGACGAAGCAAGTGCAGACAATAGGAACAACAGCCCTGCGTCAGGTCACACACCGAAGTAACGATAGAGGCAACAGCAGCAAAACACTCAATACAGCGATGGTGCTCACAGCAGGTCACATGAGGCAGCGGGGAAGCTTCCTTCCTCTCCGTGAGGACACATTTTGTGGATGGAACTAATTTTTCAAAAAATTCATTCATCCAACGAAAGAATCATTGCTTTACATCATTAAAAATTGCTTTATATGAAATGAAAATATGAATCATTTGATTTATTTCATTTATCCACCATTGGTTGGATTTTAATAATCGAATATTGATTTTTATTACAATTTACGTTAGTCAACTATATAGTTAGAATAGTAGACGTTATTTGAAGATGGATTTCTTTCAAAATTGCAAGTTTTGTTGGATTTCTGCTCATAATAGTTATAGAGTAAATTTTGTAATCCGGAAGGGCTTAAAGAAATAGCAAGCTATTGCAGACTGAATAGTAATTTCGGTGTGGTGATGATGGTATGAAGACATGGTGATAGCGTGAGAAGTGGTATCATAGTTACCAGCAATCACATTCATATAATGCTGGAGCTAATTATACCAATACTATTTATAACGTTCATCACATTACACAATGACAACAATGGCACGATAGCAAGTGTAATTCGACGGGAAGTGATTTACAAAACTCGTGTGACGTGCAGGTGATGACGAACAAAGAAATTTTTATATATACATTGAATTCCCTATAAATGAATATTACCTTTTCTTTGCGTCAACGATGCAATATTTCTAAACAATGTAAATTTTGACTCGAAAATATTCTAGCTTGTTCTGGCAAACCATTTGAAGAATTGAAATTTTTCACGTGCAGTGGATGATATTGTATTTCACCTACGAAACACTCGTGTAAAGTGGACACATGCCAAGTCCCGCTTCTGTTTGAACGTAAAGGAAAGTTGAAAAACAATGTTAATTATAATTAGAGTCTGAATGTGCAAATCCGTTGTAGTCTAATAATATACTGTAATATACAGCAGTAAAATACACCACCTAACCCTTAGCTCGCCCACCCCGCCCCACCTAACCCTTAGCTCGCCCACCACACCCCACCTAACCCCTAGCTCGCCCACCACACCCCACCTAACCCCTAGCTCGCCCACCACACCCCACCTCACCCTTAGCTCGCCCACCACACCCCACCTAACCATTACCTCGCCCACCACACCCCACCTAACCCCCTGCTCGCCCACCACACCCCGCCTAACTCCCAGCTCGCCCACCACACCCCACCTAACCCCCAGCTCACCCACCGCACCCCACCTAACCACCAGCTCGCCCACCACACCCCACCTAACCCCCAGCCCGCCCACCACACCCCACCTAACCCCCAGCTCGCCCACCACACCCCACCCCATGTACAGTCGTACACTCCCTACACATGGCAATTGACATGAGCTGCAACCGATACAGGGAAGGCGCTTTAGGTTCTGTGAGTTACATCGTAGCCAAAAGAGGCTATAAAATTGTTTAATCTTTAGATAACTATCAACCATACCCGACTCTTCCATGTCGTATTGGATTACCGTACCAAAATTCCAAATAGTTTTCTCTAAATTTCTTGGAATATTTATTTGTGTGTGAAAAATCTTTGGGCTTCGTTATCATGAATGGGAGGAAAGAAAAATTAAATTGGTGCCCAGTTTATTTTTCATGTGTCAAAACCAGTCTCAGAGAGTTTGGAAACGGGAATTTGATAATTTTGCGGTATCTAAATTATTTTAGAAAATTGTCGAACTCGATCTGCTAGTCATCTTTTTATTCAATAGAAAGAAGCTCTCACGTTGCCTTTTGTACCCCGCTGTGGGAAACATCGATGTGTTGTTGTTGTTACTAGTGTTACTTCTTTTTATATTCTAGTGCATTGTTATTCTTCCTGCCGCCATTACGCGTCATCGCGGTAGACAACGACTAACAGTTACTATGATCATTTTTATATTACTTCTAGTGTACACGGCCCGTCAAAAATAGCGGGACCCTGTATTTCCTTCAGACAAAATCCTGCAGCTGTGGATGTCCAACAAATATATCCATCCCAACAGTACCCGCCATCAAAATATTCTTGTACTTGTGCACTGGTGAAACTCGTATCACAGATACGGTCATTGAGCGTCCTTGTGAGCGTCACAGACACACGCACCAACCGATTTGATGTGTTCACTCACATGCCCATTGTGATAACATACCAAAAATTACGCACAAAAATAGGTAAAATAATTTATTCATCTAAAAATTCAACTGGACAACTAGAGTTTTGTTATGTACAAAATGATAATAAATACTTACCCACAGTCAGAATCAAATTTGACTTTCAATAATTACCATTAGGAAAATAATGAAAACAAGGCTGAATAATTATGATCCCAATACATACAATCGAATGTCATTTTTATTGGTGACTGATTCATATTTTGGTGTAATTATTTAACTGCCGAACTCACACCAGCACCGTACCTACACCACCACCGTACCTACACCAGCACCGTAACTACACCACCACCGTACCTACACCAGCACCGTACCTACACCACCACCGTACCTACACCACCACCGTACCTACACCACCACCGTACCTACACCAGCACCGTACCTACACCACCACCATACCTACACCACCACCGTACCTACAACAGCACCGTACCTACACCAGCACCGTACCTACACCACCACCGTACCTACACCACCACCGTACCTACACCACCACCGTACCTACACTACCACCATACCTACACCACCACCGTACCTACACCACCACCGAGGCAACCAACAATGTAATCCATATATAAGAAACAAAAGAGTGATGCGTTGATATTACAAGAACCAAAATATAAGAAGCAACAACAATGCCCATAGCACCAACAATGAGAGGCAGCGTGTTGTTGTTGTGAGCAACAGAAATTGTGGTCAACATATATATACCGGCCGAGTTGCTGACTTCATTCACAAATACACTAGTCAATCATCGAACACTCAAAATTGAAGACAAAACATGTGCATGAATGTATATAATCAAAATTTGGAATCTTGAATTAAAATACAATATATTTTGGAAATAAGGTATATTTATTGAGAGCATGAATATCGCTATCAACTTATTCTCGAAGGTTGCGTTCATTTCATTATTAGTATGTTATTTGGTGTAGGTAATGACGACTTCAGCTGTAAGTACTCATATGTCTCTTTCATTTAAAAATTATTTTTGCGCGTCTCGTAAGCTTATACATATTGGAGGTATTATATATGATGTTGCACCAAATAGCAAGAGATATAAGTTGACGTTGTTCAATAAATATCTGCAGGTTACGGCTATATCAATTTAGATATAATTACATTAACTAACAACCCAACTTTCAATATTGATGCCATAGGCACAACATTCGCTTGTTGTGCCCGCATCGAGCAAAAATCAACTGTGCTTTTATCATTAGGACAATAATGGAAACTGGTCTGAATAAAACCTATGACAAAAATATCGTAATTAACACTGATGGCAATGATGGGAGACAGAATAACTCTCCAAATGCTTATACCTATCGAATTTATAAGTTAATAACAATATTTTAGTAATGTAGGACAACCAATTGTTGAAATGATTTTTCATGACCTGTAAATTAAAAATTACATAATGGTTGAATCAATTCCTTTGCAGTCATTAGTATGAGCAAACTAGTTATTTATACAAATTTTACACACATAAAAAAATAAATCAGTCACCCTAAACATCGAAAATAAGAGATTTAGGTCAAATTAAATACTCATTTAAATTGTAATTATAAATTCAATTCGAATTAAAATATCGACTTATTTTGTTAGGGATAAACTGACATTTCATGGTGAACAAAATCTTTCCGGTATAAAACTAAGTTTTACGAAAATACAATTGTTAATTTAATATGGTATCCAATAGTTACAACTTACGTTTGTTTTTCCGTCAAATTTAAAAGTATTTTTGAGAGTCTGCGTGGACTCGCATTGTTGAAACTGGTTACCTGGTGGGAAGGTCTTTTAGGTCGAAAATAGCTACCATACGGGGGTCACTTCAACATTTAAGTTTTGAATCTTAGTCGTATGAAATTTGTCCAGTATATGTATTTGTTGAATGTAAACTTTTTTACTCGTGTGACTTTTTCATTTACGCCTTTTTTTGTGAAAAAGACGAAAAAATAGTTTTTTGGTACATTTAGATAGATATTTCAAAAGAATATATGTCATTGAGTTTATTTGCTAGAACAAAAACGAAGACAGTTTTAGAATCCTTGGAACATTCTAACAAAAGTACGGTGTTAAGTTTTTACATATGAAAATTTCCTTTATATATTATATATGATCACTAGTTAGCATGTACAATAATTTTGGGTTTTGAGCTCGATGCACAAAAATTGACGCACAAATGGCAACTGATTAGCTTGCTTCACTTGTACTTAGTTTTGTCTTTCTATTCCAGGATGCGTCGATCCTTTCACTGAACAAGTAAATTAAGTCTCTAAATCGTAAATTCTTCAAGTTG
Organism: Morinoia aosen; assembly: GCA_030386875.1. Classification (NCBI taxonomy): domain Eukaryota; kingdom Metazoa; phylum Arthropoda; class Malacostraca; order Amphipoda; family Talitridae; genus Morinoia; species Morinoia aosen. Next base: position 112,668,347 of record CM059576.1, read on the forward strand.
GCCAACGATGGCGTCCTACAATACATCTGCTGTTGGTTGTTTGTATTTAATTTCTTCCTAAAAATAACCTTACTTGGAGACCGGCGTGCCAAATCGACCAGTAGAATTTCTTGAGTAAAACTCGTGCGACTTTACACTTCAGTTGGCAAACCATAACTCTTGAACGAATGCATCTATCGACTTCAAAATACTCGCAAATGCAAGAGCGAAACATTTTCTTTCTCCCTGATATAAACAACGCTTTAACGGTTTGCCGAAAGCTACAAAAATTCTTCGATAGGCCTTGCGCACTCGCGCGCAGTAGAAACATTTTAGTTCAATTTATGTTCAAAAGGTAATTTCTTGTTACGCATAGTAGTATCGAGGATTTATTTATACTTAAATAGAGCTTTATATGCGTGAAATTCAACGTTTTGCACTTATAGGCTTTGACTTGGACTAATTCGACTTGTTATGGTTTAAAATGAATTAGACTTGGATTAATTTGAACTTGACTTGAATTAAATCGAACTCGTCTTTGGTTAATTTGAACTTGACCTGGATTAATTTGGAGTGAAAAAGGTGTATATGTTACATTCCAGATATGCGATTACATCAAATTCTCCCTGTCATTAAATTTTAACTTGACCTAAAAACAAGGAGGTAAACAAAACAAAGAAATCAATTTCAAGTACGTAGGGACTATGTATTGCAGGAAAAAATCAACTAATATTCCAGTTTTAACATTTAAACAAGCTAATTGAATTTTCATAATGAACAGTGATTACATAACCTGAAAACCAAAAGTTTTAATGTATCAGGCCGTAGCTTCAGATTTTGCCAAAGAACATCCATTGTCAATGTATCATAACGTAAAGACTAGAAATATTTATAATCACAACATAACTCTAGGTTTCTGCAAAGACTAGTAATTATCAATCAATACACCAAAGCATAAGCAAGAGAAAGACTAGAAAAAATCGTTTTCAGGAATCCCTCGTATAGAATATATAGACACATTAAGAGCGTACAGAGTTCCCACGTACTCTTCTTATGAGTACAATGTATTACATCAGCTCAGCAGTTCTGCAAGTAACTTGCAATACATTTACAAAAAGTTTCTACATCCTATGTATTAATTGAAGGGGAAATCAGAGAAACAGAAATAAATAGAATGAATATAAGATGCTTTCGACAACTAATTCCGACTTTTTAACATTAAAGTATGCATTATTGCTGCAGTACGAAAATTATATTTCGCACTCGTAGGTATCACATATATACGTGTGCGAACCCACAATAATGAGAGTATTTAGTATTAGGTAGAACTACGCTGTTTCGAACCTCAAAACAAATGACCAATAAATAAGATTGCGCATTTCTTAGCTTTTGGGTGAAGCATTTAATTTTATTTTGTTTACTTACGGCTTTAAAACTTTAAAGAACAAATGCTTTGCAAATTTGGGATCGCCGTTAAAATTTTAGGGTCGGATAATCGTATTCGGAATTATCCATTGATCAGGATCAGAAGTTCACAATCGGACTAATATTTTGAAGATCAATGCCCTCCAATGCTTAAATTCACTTATACTCGACTTTCATTTTTTGCTTCACAGATGAAATGCGCAAAATCCCGAGAACCTCCCACCGGAGGAGTTCGTCTCAATGAATATTTCCACAAAGAAAACGCCTCAGCATCTGCGGGGAATTGCTCTAAGGTGAGTTCTTCTAATCTGTTCCCATTGTCTAAAGTAAAGTGGTGAAGCAATGGTTAATTCTTTCGGTTAAGATTATTCTTTCTGTTGAGCGGAAAGTATTTGAGGCAAAAAAATAATGAAGAAATCCGACTCACATGTGCTGAATTCATTGTATCCACTTTTCAGATACTTATTTGTAACCTTTCATTTTGCTGTCGCTCGGCTAACATCGTCAGTAGTCTTAGCTACTCACCTCTCATTTGCTGCCTCAACATTTGCTCTTTCTAATTTTTCTCTTAATAAGATATTCGACCATTGAAATGTTGATTTAATTTTTATTATCATTTTTACCATTATTTTTTGTGTCAGTTCAGTTGTGTCAGTATCTATATCTATTATCTAATACTATCATTGATATCTAGTCATTGTGGGTTCGTATACAAACAAGTAGTCTCAGTAAAATGTACGTACACTTCAAATCATGAGAAAACTTTATTTTTAAACATAGAGTGAAATGAACGGACTTCAAATACAGAAGACAAATGTAATTGAAGAATCATGTTCGTAAATCTTTAAATTGATAACTGTTTTTGCCCAGAAAACGCTGATAACGCGCACCAAAGGATTTGCAAACGACACGAAACATGGAGAAAAGGATGAATCATCGCCGGATTCTCCAAAGGAATCAGAAGTCAATTGCGAAGTGAAATATGAAGATAAAAACTTAGAAGAACACGCATTAAATAAATCTACGGAGAAAGAATTCCTTATTGAAACAATTTTCATGATCGAAGAGATTTAGCTTGGCTCCTAAAAAAATGGCTCCTGTAGAACGTTCGTTTTCAACTGTTAGACAAATTTAGTACCGATAGCAAATATGATGTGATGCAATCAGAAACAAAATATCTTTCGTGTCACAATTCCCGTGGAAGATAGGAAAATAATAAGCTGCATGTATAAAAAGCGTTCCTGTTCTGCTGCTTCAATTGTAAAGTAGGGACAGGAATAGTATTTAAAAAAGGAATATTATCAAGACTGATTTGTTTCTTTGACGTGCATGTCTCACCGATTGAAATTGGTTCCATGTGGTAGGTATTGAAGCCTCCGGCTCAGATACGCCCATAATTACACTTCTGTAGAATCATTTTACAAATGTTTGAAACTTTTCAAACACTTAAAAATTTTGTACATATTTTGAAATTGTGTAACTTCTGAGATAATTAATTATGTTTTAAATTCTAAGAAAATTCCTAATGTTTTAAATTTTTAGATAAGACGAAATGTTTCAAGTTTTTCGAATAAAGGCTTCTTTATAGCCCAAATTATAGTCTCACTATAGCGGCAGACTGATTTTGGAAGTTTTCCATTATAGTGGGGTTGTAATGAAAGGCATAAACATCACAAAGCCTTGAAGACGGGAGCAGTAAATGAGACCAAAGGAGCCACTCAAGCCTTGGCATCTATGATTCACCGAACGAAGAACAGATGGGTCGTGGTCGTCGTCTTTACTGTACGCTATCCGGAGAACAGCTCAGGAGGTAGGAGCTAGAATAAATGTAAGGGATGCATTCAATTCATGTGTAAAGAGTCCAGACCTTCAAACGATCATCTGCAGGTTGAATTCATCCAAATTATGCTGTAATTTTTACGATATCTTCCACCATGAAAAAGTCGTGGACAATATTATTAAAACTCATTCAGAAATTAACACAACTGCAGGTACAGAAAAATGAGAAATGCAGGATACTAATATTAGACCGTTTGAGAGTAATTTGAAGTCGACGAGTGCATTCTTTCAAAAGTTAAAAGCGGGTCAACTTGAGTTTTTTGACGGCGCGCGAGTCGGAAAGGCTTATCGATAAATTTTTGTAAATCCCAGAAAACCGTTAGGGTCGTGTGTACAATATGGGAAGAGAGAATGTTTCGCTCTTTCATTTGCGAGTATTTTGAAGTCGATAGATGCATTCTTTCAGGAGTTATGGTTTGCCAACTGAAGTGTTTTTACTGCGCGCGAGTGCGCAAGGTCTATCGAAGAATTTTTGTAGCTTTCGGCAAACCGTTAGGGTGTTGTTTATATCAGGGAGAAGGAAAATGTTTCGCTCTTTCATTTGCAAGTATTTTGAAGTCGATAGATGCATTTTTTCAAGAGTTATGGTTTGCCAACTGAAGTGTTTTTACTGCGCGCGAGTGCGCAAGGCCTATCGAAGAATTTTTGTAGCTTTCGGCAAACTGTTAAGGCGTTGTTTATATCAGGGAGAAAGAGAATGTTTCGCTCTTTCATTTGCAAGTATTTTGAAGTCGATAGGTGCACTCTTTCAAGAGTTATGGTTTGCCAACTGAAGTGTAAAGTCGCACGAGTTTTACTGAAGAAATCTCAAGAAATTCTGGCGCCTGCCGGTCTTTTTTACCCTGTTTTTAGGGAGAAAGAGTGCGTTCAAGTTTCCGTTCGAGCGACTGGTCGAAATTTGGCACGCCGGTCAGTGCACTTGACATATAGTTTTATTTTCATCTGATTCATAGAAAAACGCACTTAAACGTAATAATTTCCATACAGAGTAGGTTGAAGATTGGTATTTAAGGAAATCGGTAACGCTCAGGCTGTGTTTGGGTGAAGAGGTTTAAGTTTAAGCGTACCGTTCGGTCAGGCCGACACCGGGCGCAGTCATTGAACGGCTCTTGGAAAAACTGGGATAAAAGCCTAACTAATATTTGAATTATAATGAATTTTGCATGTTGCTACTTTGCGTATCACAATAATTATGTGAGGAATTGTACAATCGTAACGCACATCAATGAAACTCGTCATGCACTGTGCCCTGTGAGTTTCCCCTGTGTCAGATAATGTACCGAAGAAAGGATGGTTGCAATGACAGTAAAACACTCAAAACAGCGACATTGCCCATTACAGGTCACATGAGGCTCCGTGGAAGCGTTTTGCCATTCAGTGAAAACACTATTTGAAAATAATCAACACATTTGAAAAATACTTTAGTTACCGTTCAAAAAAAATTATATGGATATGGAAAAAATAGTGTTTCTCAAAGAATAGAAGAATATTTCATAAAGGTAAGTTCAATTATAGATCATTGAAAAAATTTTGGAGTTCGAATGTTGATGCCTTATTACAATTAGTGGAAATGAATCCAAACTTATGAATGATTTACGTTGATTTAACACAGATGCTTAACAATGTGACGGACGGCATTTATTTCCACAAAGGTGATACAAGTTTTTGGAGCCCTAAGGGCAAACCATATAGCACTTGCGGATAATTGAAACATTGAATCATGCTACGGAAGCAGTGACCGTACGATGAAGGTGAAGGTGTAAGAAATGACAACATTGATATTATTGCAGGTCCTAATTATACCAATACTGCTTATAAAATGTGGCAGATGTATAGCGGCACATGAGGTGGGGGGGGGGGGGGGGGGGGGTCGTAGGCTGAGGGTGAGGTGGGTTCTTTGGCTGATATATATTACAAAATACATACTCATTTAGACTGCAATAGACACGCTCATTTAGACTATAATAGACATGCTCACCTAGACTACAATAGACATGCTCACCTAGACTACAATAGACATGCTCACCTAGACTACAATAGACATGCTCACCTAGACTACAATAGACATGCTCACCTAGACTACAATAGACATGCTCACCTAGACTACAATAGACATGCTCACCTAGACTACAATAGACATGCTCACCTAGACTACAATAGACATGCTCACCTAGACTACAATAGACATGCTCATTTAGACTACATTAGAGATGCTCATTTAGACTACAATAGACATGCTCACCTAGACTACAATAGACATGCTCACCTAGACTACAATAGACATGCTCACCTAGACTACAATAGACATGCTCATTTAGACTACATTAGAGATGCTCATTTAGACTACAATAGACATGCTCACCTAGACTACAATAGACATGCTCACCTAGACTACAATAGACATGCTCACCTAGACTACAATAGACATGCTCACCTAGACTACAATAGACATGCTCACCTAGACTACAATAGACATGCTCACCTAGACTACAATAAACATGCTCATTTAGACTACAATAGACATGCTCACCTGGACTACAATAGACATGCTCACCTAGACTACAATAGACATGCTCACCTAGACTACAATAGACATGCTCACCTAGACTACAATAGACATGCTCACCTAGACTACAATAGTCATGCTCACCTGGACTACAATAGACATGCTCACCTAGACTACAATAGACATGCTCACCTGGACTACAATAGACATGATCATTTAGACTACACTAGACAGTGGCAGGATATGAATGAAATGAATGACAACACAATCACCAGCGATCACATTCAGATAATGCTGGAGCTAATTATACCAATACTATTTATAACGTTCATCACATTACACAATGACAACAATGGCACAATAGCGAGTGTAATTCGACTGGAAATAAATTGCAAAACTCTCATCAAACGTTAGTGACGACAAACGTCAGAAAATACACGAAAAATAGCGTAGTTACCGAACGTCTAAGTTGAAAACTGTTTTCTCTACAGATTTGAATTTCCAATTTTCTTAAAATTAATTTTGTGCTAAAAAAATTAGCTGTTGACTAATTTATATAAACTTTTGAATTTTATTTATTTTCAGACCATAAAAAATATTTTCTTAGCCTGATGAAAATTTAGTTCAAAAATTAACCCACAATTCATCAAGCTTCTTATTAGGTAGAACCTGGACTAGCCTTAAGTAAGTATTTTAATTTTAAAACTTCAAAGCCTGTTTAGACTGTATGAGGGTCAGTCGCAGACTTTTGATAACGTACCTAATAGCGCCGGGGCCACACTACGATGTTTCGGTCGCCAAATGAATCACGGACACTCGTCATGTCGAACGGCCGTTAAGCAAGTCACGCCACATTGTGACTGTGTGTGGCTCTGACTTAGTTCTGTGATGAGCGTCCGACGTACATCGAATGTAAACAAACTGAAGTAGGTATGCGACGTGAACTTTCATAATTTAAAAACAAAAAATAAATTTTAATTGACTGACAGGAACTAAAATAAAAGAGCCTGCAAAACAAGTTCTTTGACACATCTTTCTGTGAATAGCATTCATGAGCAATGCCAAAAAAATAAAAAAAAACAGTTTTTCATTTACCACACAATCATTCATGTAAAACATGTTGACATTGTTGGAAATAAATGCTAAATTTGATTGGTAACTGGTTACTTATTTTTTCACTAAACTGCAAGACCTAGCACTGAATTTCATTGCTTTACATTTAGATACCACGACGGCAACAGCTGAGAACCTTATCTTATATATTTCTTAAGACAAAAATGGCCACAATCATAATTTAGTGTAAACATAACAGCTGCGAAACTTGTCAACACTGTCCGCCATCTTTGTTCTTCGTTCGTAGTTCATTTGGTGACTGAAAACCTCTGACGACCTTTCACGAAATGACGAGCATTCATTCATCAAATGATGAGCGAACGGGCCTTCCAGAGTTCATTTGACATACGGAGTTCATTTGACGAACGAACGTGAGGCTAGTGTGGCCCGGCATAAGTTGACGAGAGTACCTCCGTAGAGTTGTGACGGCAGCCTGGTGCGGCGCTCCGTCTCTGTGACGCTCATAATAAATAATGAAGGCATCTACGGATGCTTTATTTCCAATCAAGCCTGATACATATCACCTTGTACATTGGATTTTCAAATGCCTTATAACTAACGCCAGGACGCCATGACGCTTTCCCCCGGACAAGACCGGTACCCATTTCAGACACCTGGGTAGAGTGGGGTATTGTGCTTGGAATTTTTCTCCTATACCCTACAGAGAAAATCGCCACAGCCAGCGCCGAGATTCGATCCCGGGTCCTTGCCGCACGACGGCAGAACCTCTACCACATGGCTATGGCGGCATCATAAGGACGTTCAATGACCGTATCTGTGATACGAGTTTCACGAGTATAAGAATATTTCAATGGCGGGTGCTGTTGGGATGGATATATTTGTTGGGTATCCACATCTGGGGGATTTATTGAAGGGAAATATCGAATGCCGTCACATTTGACATGCCGTGCACACCAGTAGTCATAGATATGCTCACTGCTCCCCATACGCTGCTCTGGAGGGACTGTACCTCCCCTGACCTGGGTTTGGTTGCTGTTTTTGCCAACGCTGTCTGGGGTCTGCCTTCTGTCGTGTGAACTTCTGGCGCGTGCCCTGCGGAGGTGGTGCCCTTTGTGATCAGGTGCTCACAACAGAGCCTCCTGAGGGTGGCCAGGTCGTCAGGTGGGGTGGTGCCCTTTGTGATCAGGTGCTCACAACCGAGCCTCCTGAGGGTGGCCAGGTCGTCAGGTGGGGTGGTGCCCTTTGTGATCAGGTGCTCACAACCAAGCCTCCTGAGGGTGGCCAGGGCGTCAGGTGGGGTGGTGCCCTTTGTGATCACGTGCTCACAACCAAGCCTCCTGAGGGTGGCCAGGGCGTCAGGTGGGGTGGTGCCCTATGTGCTCAGGTGCTCAAAACCGAGCGTCCTGAGGGAGGCCAGGGCGTCAGGTGGGGTGGTGCCCTTTGTGCTCAGGTGCACACAACCGAGCCTCCTGAGGGTGGCCAGGGCGTCAGGTGAGGTGGTGCCCTTTGTGCTCAGGTGCTCACAACCGAGCCTCCTGAGGGTGGCCAGGTCGTCAGGTGGGGTGGTGCCCTTTGTGCAAGGTCCCCACAACCGAGCCTCCTGAGGGTGGCCAGGAGGTCGTAAGGTGGAGTGGAGGGACGTGCGGCTTCAATGCGTCGGTCTCACCTGGCGAGTCGGAGGCTGAGTGGCCGTCCTGAGCTGCCGCACCTGCTGCAGACCTTCAAATGTTTATGCGAATTTAACCTTCATTAAAACATTCAAAAGAAGACTACCTTCTTCCTAACATGAATGGCGACAAAATGTGAGTTTGCTAATATTTGAACTTTGAATAATCAAGTCCTCTTATTTCTCTCTACTCATAATTGTAACGTTATATGAATCGAAATGCATGCTGAACACCTCTAATCTTCACTATATATATGTTTTCGTTAGTTCTGCCGTTAAACGGCTGCAAAATTTATATTTTAATACCTTGGCAACTGGTGACCACGTTAATATTTGTTGGAAATTAGATGCTTGTTTGCAATTTTGAATTTCAAAATCAAAAATACTTCTATCATTACTTATTTCAGAAAAACAAGACTGAAATAGGATTAAAAGTTCAACAATCATATTTATTGATTATTATACAGCGTAAAATACTTTTAGCATGTTAATGAGAATACAAGGTGTGTGATTTGGATATATTTGATTTCATGGCTAACTAAAGAAATTTTCGTTTCAGTGTAAAGTTTTTTTGAGTTTTTTAAACATCTGTATTTGCATGCACTTTGTAATATCATGATCAAAATTATTTTCCAGTGTATTCATCACTATTATATCTGTGACACATGATCGCATGTTCATGAGATCCGCTGATAAGGAAGGAATTAGAGGGCATATATGGCGCCATGCTAGCGGGGACTATCCCATTTGTTTGTGTGCAGTTCTCATTTTCGTGCCAACAACTTGACCATCCAACGAGGCCCTGGACTCGAGCACGCCTGGTCAGTCACGATCTACTTGTGCCACGACTGTTCGTTATCACCTCAAATGTAGCCAACCCATGCTTTCATACACTCATTGTACCAAGTTTGTACACAATACCCAACACCATCACTGTAGTCCCTCAAGGGAACACTAATGATATTGTGCGCCTTTGATGAAACTCCCAATCTACCGCAAGCCTTTGTACAATACCGCAACCTTTAAGGTCTGAGGAGAACTTCTGTACAACTATTCCCCAATTGTTCTATTCCATGTTGATATATTCTATGTACACTGCTCTTTGTCTTGAATGTTACGCATTCGACAGCAAGTGTTGAGGTAACGTGAAAACTTGTTTTTTTTTAAATATTTTAGTTACCGAGAACAAATACTGTGTGAAAAAAGTTATTTCGCCAGACACCGTTTCGAATAAAATATAAATTTTCACATGATCGGTTACATGATATGAAATTTGCTAAATTTTTTTATCAAATATGAAGGATTTAACGCGTTTCACAAATTTCCGTTTTCTACGAGAATAATATACGTTATCTGAACCCGGCAATCTAAGGGTTCTTTAGTACGAAGGCGGAGCTGAAAAACGATAAAAGATTTGTTTCTTATGTATTTTATGTGCCCATCTAAGGGCACTTCTTGAGTTTATCATCTATAGGTTGAGTTCGAATGATGTTTAGGCGTGTGCTCCTGTGGACAGGTTGATGTATGCTAAAATAATGTGAAATGATCCTTCTCAGTCCAACGAGCAGTGACGAAAATGGTCCCAAAATGGCACTCCATCCCACATTTTATCGGCAATTCAGCTCACGCAATGAGCTTTCAGAGCAAATAACTTTTGAGGAATGACTTTCAATTACATTAAAATTAATTCGCAGGACACGGAAAAACTATCTTCTTGTATCTAGATTAATAGCATTCCAATATTTTAAAAATTCGTCAGTATGTTCAGGTTTATAATTTAGATCTACCTGCTTTTTAGATTTTCAGTAAGGAAATTGAGTTTCTTTTAAAATACTTGCGTTCAATCTGAGGAAATATTTTCTTCTTGACTTTCGTGTCCTATATTCAGCAGATTTTAAGAAACAACCGTTGTTATGTTCATTTTTTTGCATTAGTTTCACGCTCACAATCATTTGACATCTTCTTCAACTAAAATTAAATGAAGTTAAATATCATCACGAACTAAGTTATAATTTGTATACCCTCGCTAAGCGGAACTTAGAACTGCAACGCCAGCCAAGTTTTGACCAAAAGCAACACGAGCAGCAGCCGAAGCAACACGCGATAGTTTGCGACGCAGAAAATTCTCGTGTGCATCTTAGGTCGTCCACAGCCCGGTGCGCCTAAACGGAAGGTGACTGGAAATTGTGTCATGGCGGATATCCTGAAAAAAAGAAGAGTAAAACAATAATTATTACGAAGAGAACTTTTATAAAGGAAGAGAGTAGAAAAATCTTACTGTAAAAATAAATAGATGTCACAGGCAGGACAACAACGATAACTTGACTACACAGGGAAGACAACAACCATAACTTGACAACACAGGCAGGACAACAACACAAATGTTGCACACCAAACAACACAACACACGCAGGACAAAAACACAAATATTGTACACAAAACAGGCAGGACCACAACACAAATGTTGTACACCAAACAACACAACATTGAATGGCTGAGAAATTATCATCAAATTTCCTCGGTTGTTTTTGTCCACCCAATAAAAATACGTTTTATGTTCATAGAAAATACTTTGAAGGGCAACTGATTTATTATCACAATGAGCGTTCAGTTGCCTCATTGGCTGCAGTAAATGTAGATTGTACGTAAAGACTGCGCGTTGACTTGTGCTTTTGTTGCGTGCAGCTGTGTCTGGCGGCGTGTTGTTGTGCTGTTGTTGTTGTTGGTGTTGTTGTTGTTGGTGTTGTTGTTGTTGGTGTTGTTGTTGTTGGTGTTGTTGTTGTTGTTGTTGGTGGTGGTGGTGGTGTTGTTGTTGTTGTTGCTGTTAGTATTGTTGCTACCAATCTTGAGCTTTTCTGTCAACCCTTTTGTTCCAACATTTTAAATGGGTATTACGGTACCTATGTGTTATTATCAGTTGAGGATGTTAATGATAAGGTATTTTGAAAACCACTGTTTCAACATTTCATGTTGAACTCAATTGAAAAAAAAAGTTTTTCTTGCCTTTTTTTTGGTTTATGAATGATCAAATCTATTAATTGGTCATTTATAACGTTTCAAAGTTTATTTGAAGATGCTTCATTGCAATTTTTGAATACTGCTAAAATGTTTTGAATGATACATGTTGTATAGAACAGACCTCTAACGATGCCAAATGTTGAGTTAAGTCAAAAAACGCAATCATTTTGTTTTTGAAGCTCCTAAGGGCTACGCGAGTGATGAGGTCCAACAGAGATGATGAATGATGAAAATAGAGGTGATGATCGCGTGAAGAAATGGTGATAGCATGAGAAGTGGTATCACAGTTACCAGCGATCACATTCATATAATGCTGGAGCTAATTATACCAATACTATTTATAACGTTCATCCCATCACACAATGACAACAACGGCACAATAGCAGGTGTAATTCGACGAGAAATGATTTACAAAACTCATGTGACGTGCAGGTGATGCGACGTGATGAATGATGCGAAGACCGGGGAAAAATAAGAATGTTACCGTTCAAAAATACAGCAGATGCATATTCCAATGCATAATCATTGATTCACTTTATAGCAAACTTACGCAATGAAACAAAAATAATGAGCTCATTTAACGAAGCATTTAAAATATATACATTTAAATAAGACGAAAAAATATATATTAAGCTATTCTAAAATATATCAACTGTCAAATTAACCCACAATTGATAATATCTATACTCATGAATGATATACGCGCTTCTTGCCAAAGCTAATACATTTTTAAAGCCATTCGTGGCTACGATAAAACATTCGTATAATTATTCTATGTTTATTCGCATTTGTCAGTTGCCACGCGTAACACATCTACAACTCCACAGGGGGTAGGGGAGGGGGTGTTAGGTACTGACTTTATTTAATGACATCTAACGCGTCACACTACGGCAGGTGTCGTGTTCACGCAAGTGTACTATAGTCGTTAACTAACAACTATTGCCACCCTCACCAGCTAATACGCCACACTACGGCAGGTGTTGTGTTCACGCAAGTGTACTATAGTCGTTAACTAACAACTATTACCACCCTCCCCAGCTAATACGTCACACTTCGGCAGGTGTCGTGTTCACACAAGTGTACTATAGTCGTTAACTAACAACTATTGCCACCCTCACCAGCTAATACGCCACACTACGGCAGGTGTTGTGTTCACGCAAGTGTACTATAGTCGTTAACTAACAACTATTACCACCCTCACCAGCTAATACGTCACACTTCGGCAGGTGTCGTGTTCACACAAGTGTACTATAATCGTTAACTAACAACTATTGCCACCCTCACCAGCTAATACTACCTACGGCCAAACGATGCAACTCTGCACACTCAGGCCGCCCGCCCACTGATGCGATGCGACTGGTGCGACGCCTTGCGAAATCGCACGGTTCATTTGTAGCACCGTAGGAATAGCATTGTGTTACCTAACTCACAGGTGGTTGAGGCGAATCGCATCGCATAGAATTGCATCAGTGGGCGGTCGGCCTCAGCCAGGAGCTGCACAGGAACACGGCCGCGTGCTGGCAGACCGACCGCAGCTGGTGTTCGAGGAATCAGGCTTGTCACAACTCTACCGGCAATTCCCTGCAATCAGGTCAGAAGTAAACAGTATAGTGTATGCGAGTCGAACGCGACTCTGAAAAATAAGGAACGCTCTTAGGCAGTTTAAATTCTTGTACAACAGTAATGTATGAACTGGTTGACATCCGTGCCAATTTAACGTGTTTGTTCTTGTAAAATATTACACTATACAAGAAAGATTCTGTTTATGATGAAATTTCAGTTTAACCTTAATTAAAAATAGGTCATTGTTTCAATTTGATCATGATTAAGTAATTCTAATTCGAACGAATTTCTAAACAAACCTTTTTGTTTGTCATTCTTAAAATTTTGGGTGACTGATTTATTTATAAACTTGTGATTAATATGTATAAATGACTTGTTTGCTCCTACTAATGATTGCCAATGAATTGATTCAGTCATAATGTAATTTTTATTTACCAGGTCATAAAATTTTTTTCAATAATTTGTTGTTTTGAGTTTTCAGAACATTTTGATTAATTTGAGAAATTCATCATGGGCATTTAGAGAGTTATTCCGTCTCCCATCATTGTCATCAGTATTAATTACGGTATTTTTGCAATAGGTATCATTCAACCCAGTTTCTATTAATGTCTTAATGGTAATTATTGAAAATCCTAATTAAATCAGACTGTGAGTCAGAACTTAGTACTCATAAGATAATGCACTTAAAATGTCCTTACGTCCATACAGAGTAAGTTAGAGGTTGGAGCTAAGGGGACCGGAAATGGCCTGGCTAAGTTTGGGTGGGCAAGTTAGGTTAGGAAGCGCAGCGTTCTGTGATGTCGACAGCGAGCGAAATGGTTGGACGGCTCTTGATGAAATTGGAAAGTTGCGATGGAAGCCTAAACTGGTGTTTGGATTACAATTGATATTTCAATTTATTGCTTTTAATTTCACAATAATTATGAGAGTAATCGTAAAATCGTAACGTACAAGGACGAAACAAGTGCAGACAATAGGAACAACAGCCCTGCGTCAGGTCACACACCGAAATAACGATAGAGGCAACAGCAGCAAAACACTCAATACAGCGATGGTGCTCACAGCAGGTCACATGAGGCAGCGGGGAAGCTTCCTTCCATTCCGTGGGGACACATTTTGTGAATGGAATCACTTTTTATAAATACTTGAGTTATCCAACGAAAAAATTATCTCTGTACTTTAATGTAAAATGCTTTATATGAATTGAAAAAGTTAACAATTCAGTCAATTTAATTTTTCAACCATGGGTTATATTTTTAAGTTAGAACAGTGTTTATTTATTAGCATTTATGTTAGTTGATTATATATTATGAATAATAGAAGTTATTTAAAGCCGGATTTTATGCGAATCATGGCTACCAGTAAGAAAAGATTTAAGAAAGAAGTAAAGATTTTGAAACCCGGAGGGCACATGGATCGGCTAGCAAAATTTAGTTGAATGACAATGCAAATTTAGGAGATGACGGCTTGATGCCATGGCGATAGCATGAGAAGTGGTATCATAGTTACTAGCGATCACATTCATGTAATGCTGGAGCTAATTATACCAATACTATTTATAACGTTCATCACATTACACAATGACAACAATGGCACAATAGCGAGTGTAATTCGACGAGAAATGATATACAAAACTCCCGTGACGTGCAGGTGGTGTAACGTGATGAGTGACATGGACGTGGGAATCATTGCACACCCACACCCACACACACACACACTCACACACACACACACACACACTATTTTCTGTTCACTGAAAACTTCACCTTCTAACGAGGCAAATGATACAAATAGAGAATATCCTCATCCGTACATTATAATAAGAGTTGGGAACTATCATTAGTTGCCAATTGAGAATTGTTCTAATCGTATTCAGCCTATTTTTCTTATTGCCTACGATTAATAAAGCTTTTTCTTTATTGAGAACATAAATTGCGCAGAAAAGTATGCGTATAAGCAACTGACAGGTATTGATGTGAGCATGTCTATTGTAGTGCAAATGAGAACGGCTATCGTAACCTGCATCAACACAACCCACTGCCAATAGTTACTGCGTCTACAGGTGTTGTCTGCCACTAGTTACTGCGTCTGCAGGTGTTGTTTGCCACTAGTTACTGCGTCTGCAGGTGTTGTTTGCCACTAGTTACTGCGTCTGCAGGTGTTGTCTGCCGCTAGTTACTGAGTCTGCAGGTGTTGTCTGCCACTAGTTACTGCGTCTGCAGGTGTTGTTTGCCACTAGTTACTGCGTCTGCAGGTGTTGTCTGCCGCTAGTTACTGAGTCTGCAGGTGTTGTTTGCCACTAGTTACTGCGTCTGCAGGTGTTGTCTGCCGCTAGTTACTGCGTCTGCAGGTGTTGTCTGCCACTAGTTACTGCGTCTGCAGGTGTTGTCTGCCACTAGTTACTGCGTCTGCAGGTGTTGTTTGCCACTTGCTACTGCGTCTGCAGGTGTTGTCTGCCACTAGTTACTGCGTCTGCAAGTGTTGTCTGCCACTAGTTACTGCGTCTGCAGGTGTTGTCTGTCACTAGTTACTGCGTCTGCAGGTGTTGTTTGCCACTAGTTACTGCGTCTGCAGGTGTTGTCTGCCACTAGTTACTGCGTCTGCAGGTGATGTCTGCCACTAGTTACTGCCTCTGCAGGTGTTGTTGATGGTCTGCCACTAGTTTCTGCGTCTGCAGGTGTTGTCTGCCACTAGTTACTGCGTCTTCAGGTGTTGTCTGCCACTAGTTACTGCGTCTGCAGGTGTTGTCTGCCACTAGTTATTGCGTCTGTAAGTGATGTCTACCACTAGTTACTGCGTCTGCAGGTGTTGTCTGCCACTAGTTACTGCGTCTGCAGGTGTTGTTGATGGTCTGCCACTAGTTTCTGCGTCTGCAGGTGTTGTCTGCCACTAGTTACTGCGTCTGCAGGTGTTGTCTGCCACTAGTTACTGCGTCTGCAGGTGCTGTCTGCCACTAGTTGCTGCGTCTGCAGGTGTTGCCTGCCACTAGTTACTGCGTCTGCAAGTGTTGTCTGCCACTAGTTACTGCGTCTGCAGGTGATGTCTGCCATTAGTTTCTGCGTCTGCAGGTGTTGTCTGCCACTAGTTACTGCGTCTGCAAGTGTTGTCTGCCACTAGTTACTACGTCTTTTGGTGATGTCTGCCACTAGTTACATACGCAACTTAGCATGTACCGACCTAACAAAATATAGCGGCATATAAAGGCCTTAAAGAATTGGTTCACAGCACTCATACACATGTCCTATCTTTCTGGGTGTGATTGCATCCGTGGGAATTTGAGGGCTAGTGTTTCTTATATAAGTTCATATAACTCTTTATTGTGGGGGAATCAAATGTAAGTCAATGTACTCGTACACGAAAAAGAAAATGATTTTCATATGTAAAAACTAAAATAATTTGATAAAAATTGATTGCGAATATTTTAGATTTTCCAAAGAATAGGCAAGTATTGTATTTCTATTAGTTTTCCAGTTCTATCACTGGTACTACCTAACAATACCTATATTGATATAATTCCGATAAAACTTATATCCATTTCCAGTTCTATCACTGGTACTACCTAACAATCCCTATATTAAAAAAATACCTATAAAAGTTATATCCATTTCCAGTTGTATCACTTGATCGCGCCACACCACCTGCACGTCACATGAGTTTTGTAAATCATTTCCCGTCGAATTACACTCGCTATTGTGCCATTGCTGTCATTGTGTAATGTGATGAACGTTATAAATGGTATTGGTATAATTAGCTCCAGCATTATATGAATGTGATCGCTGGTAACTATGATACAACTTCTCACGCCATCACCATGTCTTCAAACCATCATGCCCACTCTTCTTACTACAATTCAAAGTGCTAAAGCACGTTAATATTTAAGCCGTTCCGGGTTCCCAAATTTTTTATGCTAAACGTCTTATGAGTTACTCTCTCTAATACCGTATGTAGTCTGTTTGCAAAAAACTTATATCATTCTCAAATTGAAATCATCCTTCACCAATTGTAATAAATGATCATTATTCGAATATCAAAATCTCACAAAAGGTAGATAAATAAAATAAATGCCATGATGTATTTTTCATATCATGTAAAGCATTTGTTTATCACAGCAACGAAAAAAATTTTTTGCTGGATAACGCAAGTATTTTGAACAGTGAGTTAAATTCACAAAATATGTCCCCACGGAGTGGAAGGAAGCTTCCCCGCTGCCTCATGTGACCTGCTGTGAGCACCATCGCTGTATTGAGTGTTTTGCTGCTATTGCCTCTATCGTTACTTCGGTGTGTGACCTGACGCAGGGCTGTTGTTCCTAAAAATCTCTGTAAAACGAAACCACAAGAGGAGGAATTAATACACTAAAGTAGATTACATCAGAACTGGTACATCAGAGATAATAAATACACCAGAAATAATAATACACCAGAACTGGTACACCAGGAATAGTAATAGTAATAATACACCAGAACTGGTCTTCCTCTTGGGTCCTCCCTACAGTCCTCGTTAGATCTCACACAGAAGAGTGCAATGTTCCGGTCTATTTAAATGATTTCAAAATCCTGGCCGGTACCTCTTACAGAACAGATCTGCGCCTTCTCGAATCTTTGTATATTTACATAATAAAACCTGCTCTCAATGACACCCAAAGTGCTTTCCCGCTTCATGTTGCCAATACGTAATTCAGTTGCTAAGCTTTTCCTTCACCTTGTATTATTTTTTTTACCGTTGTTCGTGTTTTTACAAAGTTTAGATTTTTTATAGATACCACTTTAGTGTATGAATTCCTCCTCTTTTGGTTTTGTTTACAGAGGTTTTTGCTGAAGATGGACAGTTAGTCCGAAACGTTCAGTTTTATTTGATCATTTTTAACAAAAATGACTTAACGTGTAGCGAATTTGCCTTGCTTTTTATTAGTCATAATATTTTAGTAATTTAGGACAACCAATTATTTAAATGATTTTTCATGACCTGTAAAATAAAAATTACATAATGATTGAATCAATTCATTTGCAACCTTTAGTATGAACAAACAAGTCATTTTTACAAATTTGACACACATAAAAAAAGGAATTACTCACCCATCACGAAAGAAATTTTGATTTTAGGTCAGATTAAGCACTCGTTCAAATTGAAATTATAAAATTGTATTCAAATTGAAACACTTACCTATCTTCGATAGCAATAAACTGACATTCCATGATGAACAGAATCTTTCCAGTATGAAATTTTATGTACAAAAATACATGTGTAATATTAATATGGTCATCAACCAGCAAGGGCACGGTTATGGCAGCTTCTTCGGTTGTGTCTTATTATTTTTGAGAGTCGTCATGGACTCGCATAGATGAAACTGGTTACCGTTTGGATAGGTCCTTGCGGTCGCGAGTAGCAACCTTAAGGGGGTCACTTCGGCATTTCAGTTTTTTCATCTGATTCGTTTGAAATTAGGCCAGTATATGTAGCCTATTTGTTGAATGTAAACTTTTTTCCTCATGTGACTTTTTCATTTAGGCCTTACTTCTTTTGAAATGACGAAAAATGAGTTTTTTGGCACATTTTATGGATATGTCAATGAGTTTTTATGCTAGAACAAAAACCAAGACAGTTTTAGAATCCTTGGAACATTTTAACAAGAGTATGGTATAAAGTTTTTACATATGAAAATTTGTTATATATTATATATGATCACTAACCAGCACATACAATAATTTTGGGTTTGAGCTTGACGCACAAAAATTATGTGTGAAATTGGGAAGAAAGACACAATACTTTTGTTAGAAATGTTCAAGGGATTCTAAAACTGCCTTTGTTTTTTCCTAGCCTGAAAATTCACCGACTTCTATTCTTTTGAATGTTGAAAATTAGAGGTTTTGGGTATAAGCGAAAAACTAAATTTTTTGTTGAAGTGTAATATAATGGACATTGTATATAATTGAATGCTGTTTTTATTTTTATTTCGATTACCTCCATGCATAACTTCATATTAACACTGTCAATTGTAATCAAATAAATAACAAATTTTCTTATATAAAAAATTATGAAATTTTATTTTTGTAGTCTAATTCATATGAAATTTGACTCATATATGTAACTTTTGAAAAGAAACACAATTTTTTGTATTCATTTTGTCAAATTAATGCCTTGGTTTGTGAAAAAATTGGCCCTATTGTACTTTTAATGCCTTCTTATTGATATTTCAAATGAATACAACTAATTGAATTATTATGCTAGAACAAAACCAAAGACAGTTTTAAAATCCTTGTAGCATTGTTAACTAAGTTACGTTTACAAATTTTCCATTGCCCGTTTTGTGTTCTTTTTATATGGGCTCGAAATGGGGTCGAGAATTTAGGACTTTTGGTCCCCTTACTGCCCCACCCCCCCTCCCTGGAGGGAGGGATCTAGTGTCCTTAGCGCCATAAAATTTTAGGACCGTATAGTCCACCACCTAAGGGTCCTTTTCCAACAACAAAACAACACAAGCCCACCGGACCAAAAGGGGCCTGAGGTGACCCCCTTAACTTGCGTGAACACGAACTTATACCCCCTTAACTCATAGTTCACTTGCGTGAACACGAACTTATACCCCCTTAACTTATAGTACACTTGCGTGAACACGAACTTATACTCCCTTAACTCATAGTTCACTTGCGTGAACACGAACTTATGCCACCTTAACTTATAGTACACTTGCGTGAACACGAACTTATACCCCCTTAACTCATAGTTCACTTGCGTGAACACGAACTTATACCCCCTTAACTCATAGTTCACTTGCGTGAACACGAACTTATACCCCCTTAACTCATAGTTCACTTGCGTGAACACGAACTTATACCCCCTTAACTTATAGTACACTTGCGTGAACACGAACTTATACCCCCCTTAACTTATAGTACACTTGCGTGAACACGAACTTATACCCCCTTAACTTATAGTACACTTGCGTGAACACGAACTTATACCCCCTTAACTTATAGTACACTTGCGTGAACACGAACTCATACCCCCTCAACTTATAGTACACTTGCGTGAACACGAACTTATACCCCCTTAACTTATAGTACACTTGCGTGAACACGAACTTATACCCCCCTTAACTTATAGTACACTTGCGTGAACACGAACTTATACCCCCTTAACTTATAGTACACTTGCGTGAACACGAACTTATACCCCCTTAACTCATAGTTCACTTGCGTGAACACGAACTTATACCCCCTTAACTTATAGTACACTTGCGTAAACACGAACTTGACGTAACGTGTTTACGTAAACACGTGACGTGTTAGCTGTACAGTAGCAGAATTCCTGCGCTCGGCAACAGACACACTTACATCAAATGTTAGGACAGAGGCTGTGTCGCAACCACAAATGGCTTCACAAATAGTAAATTAACTTCCTATTAAGCACAAACTTGCATTACGACCGAATTTTTCCAGCCCACGGGCTAACAATTACCTAAATAGCGTACATTGTCAGTATTGTGCCGGCGAATTGTGCATGTGAGAACAGCTCAATACTGAGTATTGGATCCTACTTCCAGTGTTGGATACAATTACCGAGTATTGGCTCCCGCGTCATGTATTGGATAATATTTTCTTATTGGACATTTAGTTCAGCCAATATTGGCCCTAGATTTAATGAGTTTTGGGTGCTGGATTTAATGCTATAAATTTTTTAACAGTAATAATTAAATTAAATATTATCAATAATTTTCACAATTATATTATCACTGTAATTTACTAGTAGAAATTAAATTATTTATCAGAATATTTAATTAATTTTTCACAGGTTTTTACAACAGAATACTTATCTTGACATTATTTATCTTCATGTTTCAAGCGTAAATTAAATAAAAATCCAATCACAAATACAATCACAAATCTAAAGACAAATCCACCAATACTCTCAGCACCAATCTATCCCTCAGTCAGCATCCAATACAAAATAATCTGCTGCCAATATTGCCTGAACTTATTTCCTATATCAGGTCGAAATTTTTATCTTAAAGAAATTAACAGAATATTATCCGAAACTTGACATGGAAGTCAATACACAGGGATTGCCTATCCAATACTGGACGCCGGAGCCAATACTCAGTGAATGCCTATCCAATACTGGACGCAGGAGCCAATACTCAGTGAATGCCTATCCAATACTGGACGCGGGAGCCAATACTCAGTGAATGCCTATCCAATACTGGACGCGGAAGCCAATACTCAGTGATTGCATATCCAATACTGGACGCAGGAGCCAATACTCAGTGATTGCCCATCCAATACTGGACGCAGAAGCCAATACTCAGTGATTGCATATCCAATACTGGACGCAGGAGCCAATAATCAGTGATTGCCCATCCAATACTGGACGCAGGAGCCAGTACTCAGTGATTGCCTATCCAATACTGGACGCAGGAGCCAATACACCGAATTGGACTGAAGCTACATGAACGAGTTACATGTATTTCCTTCCCAGTACCTCCCACCATGTCATAGCCTTGCGGCTGCAAAATTTCGTTTTTGGATTCTTATTATTGCCAATAAATCGAGTTGCCAATGAACGTAATTGTAATGGCTTCAAAAACCTATTGTAGAAACCTAAAATTGTGTTTTTTTTGTTAATTTCGCAATTAATGAACAATGAAATGAAAAGATATAAAAACACATGACTTCGTTTATTGTACACTCAATTATTTATTTTGTTTGAACAATTAATTCATTTATACGGAACATATTTCTTAAATTCAATATCTTAGTTTTTGGGTGACAATGTTATTTTTTCACCTGATCAAAATGCACACAGGTGTTTCCATTTTATCATCTAAGAAGTGTATAATTAGAAGATATGTTTTGATACATCACTTCCCATCTCTTCAATTAGCCTCCAACATTAAATAGATCTATAATGAGACTATATCCTTTCTATGAGAGTAATTCATCTCACTGTAGTCTGCTGGTCGCTGTCTGCAAGGCTCGGTCTGCATCTCATACGAGTAGAATAAAACAAAACTGAGCCTAACAACTTAATGAAAAGTTCATTTTACATAATATTTACATCTGATTGTACCTTACCGCTGCTTTACACAGGGTTCATGCGATATTGTACCTTACCGCTGCTTTACACAGGGTTCATGCGATATTGTACCTTACCGCTGCTTTACACAGGGTTCATGTGATATTACTTCCTCTGCCTTAATTACTTATTATATCCTACAAATTATATGATACACCTATCAATAAAGTTACACACATCACTTAACACAAATTGCACTAACTCTAATCCATCCTCTCATCACGCGGCCTGGTAAAATAAAACAATTTATACATGAAATAAGAAAATACGCGCTGCGTGAACGCTGATAGTTCAGACAAAATGTGTCCCCACGGAGTGGAAGGAAGTTTCCCCGCTGCCTCATGTGACCTGCTGTGAGCACCATCGCTGTATTGAGTGTTTTGCTGCTGTTGCCTCTATCGTTACTTCGGTGTGTGACCTGACGCAGGGCTGTTGTTCCTATTGTCTGCACTTGTTTCGTCGTTGTACGTACGATTTTACGATTACTCTCATAATTATTGAAGCGTTAAAAACAGCATAATTGATATATCAATTGTAATCCAAACACCAGTTTAGGCTTCCATCCCAACTTTCCCACTTTATCAAGAGCCGTCCAACCATTTCGCTCGCTGTCGACATCACAGAACGCTGCGCTTCCTAACCTAACCTGCCCACCCAAACGTAGCCAGGCCGTTACCGGTCCCCTTAGCTCCAACCTCTAACTTACTCTGTATGGACGTAAGGACATTTTAAGTGCATTATTTTATGAGTTCTAAGTTTTGACCCACCGTCTGATTTAATTATGATTTTTAATGATTTCCATTAAGACAGTAATAGAAACTGGGCTGAATAAAACCTATAGCAAAAATAACGCAATTAACACTGATGGCAGTAATGGGAGACACAATAACTCTCTATATGCTTGTATTTAATTTCCTGAGTTAGTCAAATCTCAGTTATTTGAGACAATAGATTATTGAAATGATTTTACATGACATTTGAAAAAAATGAGGTAAAATTGAATTAATATGCAATTATTGTTACGAGCATACAAGTCATTTATTCAATTTTGATTCACAAGAAAAAATGAATTTGTCACCGATGAAACAAATTTTGAGATGTTTCGTTTGATTATCTATTCGTTCAAATCCAAATTGTGGAAATATATTGGAATAAAAAAATTATATATCTTAACTAATGACAAACTGACATTTTATGAGAAACAGAATATATTACGAATAGTGTCATATTTTACAACAATGTATACGTTAATTTAATCTGCAAATAACCAGCCATAGTTTCCCGCACTTGATCTTCTACTTTGCTAGCTGAACTATTTTTGAGAGTGAACGTTGCCTCACATAGGGTACAGTGGCTTAAATACTTGGTGCTGTTTGCAGTCGAGAGCAGTGACGTATATTACAGGTAGAGGAGGTACTGAAATGGTCGGTTAAGTTGCGACAAACCAGACCCCCTGAACACAGCTGCGGTCGGTTGCTGCCAGCACGCCGCTATTTTCCTGTGCAGCTCCTGCCTGAATGTACATAATTGCAAGTTTGCAACGCTTGGCCGTAGGTAGTGTGAGATGTTGTTGGCTGATGATGGTGGCAATAGTTGTCAGTTACGACCACAAAACAATTGCCGTGAACACAACGCCTGCAGACGCTCTAACTAGCGGGGACTATCCCATTTGTTTGTGTGCAGTTCTCATTTTCGTGCCAACAACTTGAAAATCCAACGAGGCCCTGGACTCGAACACGCCTGGTCAGTCACGATCTACTTGTGCCACAACTGTTCGTTATCACCTCAAATGTAGCCAACCCATGCTTTCATACACTCATTGTACCAAGTTTGTACACAATACCCAACACCATCATTGCAGTCCCTCAAGGGAACACTAATGATATTGTGCGCCTTTGATGAAACTCCCAATCTATCGCAAGCCTTTGTACAATACCGCAACCTTTCAGGTCTGAGGAGAACTTCTGTACAACTATTCCCCAATTGTTCTATTCCATGTTGATATATTCCATGTACACTGCTCTTTGTCTTGAATGTTGCGCTTTCGACAGCAATTGACGATGTAAGGTGAAAACTTGGTTTTTAAATATTTTAGTTACCGAGAACAAAGCACCAGATGAAAAAATTCATTTTGTCAGACACCGTTTCGAATAAAATATAAATTTTCACATGATCGATTACATGATATGAAATTTAATAGTTTTTTTTATCAAATATGAATGATTTACCACACTTAATAAATTTCCGTCTCCTATGAGAATCTGAGACGTTATAGCCGGAGAGAGGGATCCAACTCGAACGTCGGGTGGTTTAAGCTAGCTATGCTAGATCCAATAATTTATTTTTGTAGCCCTCTCAGGGCGACTGTTGGAACTGTATGAAACGCTGAAGACCAAGGAGGTTTAATGGAATGGAGGCGGCATCAGCGCTCTAAAGTGAAGCCAATTTTTGATAGCTGTAGGGTATACGGGCACACACATGGAGATGGGGCTCAGTTCGCAAGTGGCACTCGACGTGGAAGGGTGCAGCTTATCCATGATGCGTTCAAGGACTACTTTCCCCATATGCCAAGCTCATGCATTATACACATGTGCAGTTACTTTCAAAAAAGATTCAGACATAAGTTTTTATGTGTACGTACAGAAATTTCATGAATTGCAAACGGTGTTCAGTTCTTGATGTTGGAGGTGGTGCTACCCCTCCACTGCCACACCACCTCCACACTAGGACCAAATGCCGGGTGGGCGGGGCTTGGGACGGCAAAAGTGGCTTCACTCGCTTGACTGGCAAAAGATAGCGATGCCGCCTCCATACTATTGAACCTCCTTGCTGAAGACCATGACGGAGTGTTAAATTGGTATGTGCTCTCGTAGACAGGTTGATTCATGCTAAAATAATTGAAAATGACCATAAGTCCGACGAGTGGTAACGGAAATGGTCCCAAAATGGCACTTCATCCCACATTTCATTGACGATTCGCTATCACAAACATTTACCATCTTCTTCAACTAAAATTAAATAAAGGTAAATATCATTCTGAACAAAGTTTTAATTTGTATACCCTCGCTAAGCGGAACTTAGAACTGCAACACCAGCCAAGTTTTGACCAAAAGCAACACGCGCAGCAGCCGAAGCAACACGCGATAGTCCGCGGGGCAGAAAATTCTCGTGTGCATTCTTAGGTCGTCCACAGCCCGGTGCGCCGAAACGGATGGTAGAGATACTTGATTGGAAATTGTGTCATGGAATATCCTAAAAAAAG
This sequence comes from Morinoia aosen, assembly GCA_030386875.1. Taxonomy (NCBI): domain Eukaryota; kingdom Metazoa; phylum Arthropoda; class Malacostraca; order Amphipoda; family Talitridae; genus Morinoia; species Morinoia aosen. The sequence continues at coordinate 112,693,751 of CM059576.1, forward strand.
AGGAGTAAAACAATACTTATTATGAAAAAACTGCCAAGGAGAAAAGAGTAGCAAAATATCTTGCTACAAAATCAACAGATAACATACCGGTACCAGAACACGACGGGAGCAGGACTGGGCGCTGTGCACACTGACGAGTTGCTTTAGACTCTCTGCCATCCATTTGTGTAGTACACATACATGTGCGAGTGTTCGTGTATCACCAGGGCATGACGTAGGCTTGCGTCACTAATTCTGCATCTCATTTGATATTGAAATTTGAGCGATGTCATAATAAGATCTTGTAATGCATAGGTGTAATGATAGGAATATTTCCAGATGCGCCCCGCCACTACTGCAACACATAAGTTCACCTACTTGTAACTTTCGAAATAATGCACCTATCGACTTCAAATTACTCTCAAACGGAAGAATGTTTTTATCTTACGTTTGAGAGTAATTTAAAAGTGATAGGTTCATTATTTCAAGAGGTAAAATTGGGTGAACTTTTGTGTTGTATTAGTGGCAGGGCTAATCAAGAAAAGATTTATTGTTATTGGTCATTTTTCAATAGTCTTTTTATCGTTGTCAGGCGTTAGATCCTGACCAATGAATATAAATCAACTATTAAAACATTCAGATTTAAATCAGTCACCTGTCACCCAATAGAGGGCAATTTTTGAATTAATCTTCTTATGATGCTTTTATCATTTAAGACGTCATAAAGAGCCAATAGACACACATTTACAGTGGCTGAATTCATGCAAACTGGCCTGCCAGCTCCCTAAAATGTTATCGCCAGCCACCCACTTAAATTATCGCAGATAGTCAAGATTTACAACTAAATATATCAAAACAGAATCAGATGGAACAGAATATATCAGAATGGAAATACTGGTAATAATCCAGCCGGCATTATTGCTTCCATTATACCATAGCAACTTATTCAGAAAACTTATCACTCAAATTACGCTTCCATCCATGCACGAAACATAAGGGACGCCCCCACAAATTCCCAACAAATCTACACACAAAGAACTGGTAGCAAAACATGCTCAAATCTCACCTTCCACGCTCAAGCTCCTGCGATTAATTATACGACAATGGACACACACTATATGGTTTCTAGATGTACTTAGATCTTGTTTTAATTCGAGTCGCCATTGTGGCTGGTTCCAATGCCAACAAAGTGGTGTTGTCCAACTTGTCGTACAGCTGTAGGATGTTGTCGCCAGGGAGCGTAATGCTCTTCGTCTGCGCTGCTATTTGTTCTTGGCCGGTCGTCATCACACCACCTGCTCTTTTGAGATATAACATGAATAGACTTGACTTTATATAACATTGAATCGTTTTTCATTAAGTAATCGACAGGGAATATGTTAACCCTTCAGGGATTCTAAAATTTATTATCATCTACAAAAACGTGAGTTTTATTCTTCTCATATGCATCATTGGGACACCGTTTCCAAAAAACGTACACCACTCATTAAATCAGATGAATTTACGTTAAATAATTTGAAGCATCAATATTTCGGCTTAAAATCAAACCAAAGATTAATAAACAGATTAACTGTATGTTTCATTCTTTTATTTTTCATTTAAGGGAATTTTTAACGAAGAATCTACAAACCAATCGTTTTTACGGTGACTGAAGTATTTTAAAAATTGTAAGGTGCTCCAAAATGTGTGCCCACGGAGTGGAAGGAAGCTTCCCCGCTGCCTCATGTGACCTGCTGTGAGCACCATCGCTGTATTTAGTGTTTTGCTGCTGTTGCCTCTATCGTTAACCACGAGATACATAACAAATTCAGAATGGCATGATTCCTCCACCTCTGCACAACTACATCGCCGAGTAAACTGCAACCAATCAACATTGCACTCCACAAACACGCAAAAAGAATCTGGCAAAATATTCACGACACGCACCCACAACTCTACTTACAACTCACATTCCCGCAAGACCCTCCGCAAATACCGCACAAACAATTCCAGAGCTCAAAAATGAAAACACTCGCACACCAACCGAGACCAAAATACACTTAACACGACTCTAACGACGGACGGACGGACAGACTCGACTGACCAGCACCGACTCAAGCGAATGTTTTGTGCTAGGAGAGACTTAACCCCTACGGCAAGCCAACCCACCCACGTCCGGTATTAAAGATGCCTACTAACTAAATACCCAACCATACAAAACCCTGACGGGTAATTAACTTTTACCACCCTCAAACTACCTACAAAAAATTACCCCCTAACACTAGCATCATAAGCGCAAAGCGCATCTCTATCAGTTTCCTATCCATCCTTTTCCGTTTCACCCCTTCTCTTCCCGACACACTCTGCGTCAAACTCTCTTTCTGTCTTTTCTATAAGCATCGACGAACGAACGAAAGCCGAATGGCATATTTGCTCTGCTATCTCCTTGTGTTTATTTTTTGTAGCCCTCTCAGGGCGATTATTGGAACTTTAAGATATGTAGAAAGGCATGATCGATTGTTGTTGTGGTGTGTGCTCCCGTAGACAGGTGGATTTAGGCTAAAATAATTTAAAATGACCATTAGTCCGACGAGTGGTAACGGAAGTGGTCCCAAAATGGCACTTCATCCCACATTTTATTGACAATTCGCTATCACAATCTTTTACCATTTCTCCAACTAAAATTAAATAGAGTTAAATATCATCCAGAACTAGGTTTTAATTATCGTTGTTGTCTTGCCTGTGTTGTCAAGTTATCGTTGCTGTCCTGCCTGTGTTGTCAAGTTATCGTTGTTGTCCTGCCTGTGTTGCAAAGTTATGGTTGTTGTCTTCTCTGTGTTGTCAAGTTATCGTTGTTGTCCTGCCTGTGACATCTATTTATTTTTATAGTAAGATTTTTTCTACTCTCTTCCTTTATAAAAGTTCTCTTCGTAATAATTATTGTTTTACTCTTCTTGCTTTTAGGGTATCCGCCATGACACAATTTCCAGTAAGTATCTCTACCTTCCGTTTAGGCGCACCGGGCTGTGGACGACCTAAGATGCACACGAGAATTTTCTGCCCCGCGGACTATCGCGTGTTGCGTCGGCTGCTGCTCGTGTTGCTTTTGGTCAAAACATGGCTGGTGTTGCAGTTCTAAGTTCCGCTTAGCGAGGGTATACAAATTATAACTTAGTTCGGGATGATATTTAACTTCATTTAACTTTAGTTGAAGAAGATGTCAAATGATTGTGAGCGTGAAATTAATGTAAAAAAAAATGAACATAACAACGGTTGTTTCTTGAAATCTGCTGAATATAGGACACGAAAGTCAAGAAGAAAATATTTCCTCAGATTGAACGCAAGTATTTTAAAAGAAACTCAATTTTCTATCATGTAATTTCTATCATGCAAATTTCTTATCATGTAACCGATCATGTGAAAATTTATATTTTATTCGAAACGGTGTCAGACGAAATGACTTTTTCATACAGTATTTTGTTCTCGGTAACTAAAATATTAAAAAAAAACAAGTTTTCACGTTACATCTACACCTGCTGTCGAATGCGTAACATTCAGGACAGAGAGCAGTGTACATAGAATATATCCACATGGAATACAAAAATTGGGGAATAGTTGTACAGAAGTTCTCCTCAGACCTGAAAGGTTGCGGCATTGTACAAAGGCTTGCGATAGATTGGGAGTTTCATCAAAGGCGCACAATATCATTAGTGTTCCCTTGAGGGACTACAATGATGGTGTTGGGTATTGTGTACAAACTTGGTACAATGAGTGTATGAAAGCATGGGTTATCTACATTTGAGGTGATAACGAACAGTTGTGGCACAAGTAGATCGTGACTGACCAGGCTTGATCGAGTCCAGGGCCTCGTTGGATGGTCAAGTTGTTGGCACGAAAATGAGAACTGCACACAAACAAATGGGATAGTCCCCGCTAGCATAGCGCCATAAATGCCCTCTAATTCCTTCCTTATTACCTAGCAGATATCTCGAAAATGAGATCAAGTGTCACAGATGTAATAGTGATGAATACACTGAAAAATAATATTGATCATGATATTACGAAGTGCAAGCAAATACAGATGTTTAAAGAAACTAAAAAAAAAGCTCTACTCTGAAATGAAAATTTCCTTAGTTAGCCATGAAAACAAATTTATTCATATCACTCACCTTGTATTTTCATTAAACATTCTAAAAATATTTTACGATGAATAATAATCAAGAAATATGGTTGTTGAACTTCTCATCCCATTTCAGTCCTGCTTTTTGTAAATGAGTGATGATAAATGTATTTTCAATTTTAAAATTTTGAAATTGCGAACATGAATCTAATTTCCGAAAAACTGTACTCAAGGGTTGTTGCTCTTAATTAAAATAAAATTTTGCACCCGCAACACGGCGGGAATAACGAAAACCATTAGATTGTGAAAGATAACAGAAGCTGAGCATGTATTTCGATTAATATAACGTAACAATTGTGAGTAGTCGGAAATGAAAGGACTTGATTATTCAAAGTTCAAATATTGACAAAATCACATTTTGTCGCCATTCATGTTAGGAAGAAGGTAGTCTTCTTTTAAATGTTTTAATAAAGGTTAAATTCGCATAGATATTTGAAGGTCTGCAGCATGTGCGGCAGCTCAGGACGGCCACTCAGCCTCCGACTCGCCAGGTGAGACCGACGCATTGAAGCCGCACGTCCCTCCACCACACCTGACGACCTGGCCACCCTCAGGAGGCTCGGTTGTGGGGACCTGAGCACAAAGTGCACCCCCCCACCTGATGACCTGGCCACCCTCAGGAGGCTCGGTTGTGGGGACCTGGGCACAAAGGGCACCACCCCACCTGACGACCTGGCCACCCTCAGGAGGCTCGGTTGTGGGGACCTGGGCACAAAGGGCACCACCCCACCTGACAACCTGGCCACCCTCAGGAGGCTCGGTTGTGGGGACCTGAGCACAAAGGGCATCACCTCATCTGACGACCTGGCCACCCTCAGGAGGCTCGGTTGTGAGCACCTGAGCACCAAGGGAACCACCTTAGCAGGGCACGCGCCCGAAGTTCACACGACAGAAGGCAGACCCCAGACAGCGTTGGCAAAAACAGCAGCCAAACCCAGGTCAGGGGAGGTACAGTCCCTCCAGAGCTTCGTATGGGGAGCAGTGAGCATATCTATGACTACTGGTGTGCACGGCATGTCAAATGTGACGGTATTCGATATTTCCCTTCAATAAATCCTCCAGCTGTGGATGCCCAACAAATATATCCATCCCAACAGTACCCGCCATTAAAATATTTTTTTACTCGTCAAACTCGTATCACAGATACGGTCATTGAGCGTCCTTATGAACGTCACAGAGACGCAGCGCCGCACCAGGCAGCGACCATAAATCTACGGAGGCACTCTCGTCAAGTTCGGGCTACACTTCCCTCACGTTCGTTACATCACCAACGCTCTGCGACATAGTCCTACATCAGCCTAAGAAGGCTTAAAAAAAATTTAATTTTTACGCTAGTATCGGCGTCACCAGGATGCACTGAAATTGAGGTTTGGTGTAGTATGGGTTAATTTTTCAACTAAGTTTTCATTGGGTAAGAAAATATTTTTTTTATGGTATGAGAATGAAAAAAAATCAAAAGTTCATACGAATTAGTCAACAGCTACTTTTTTTTGCGCAAAATTAATTTAAAGAAAATTGGAAATTCAAATCTTTAGAGAAACAAGTTTCAATTCAAAGCCTTCTGTAACTACGCTATTTTTGGTGCTTTTTCTGACGTTTGTCTTCACTAACTTTTGATGAGAGTTTTGCAATTTATTTCTAGTCGAATTTCACTTGCTATTGTGCCATTGTTGTCATTGTGTAATGTGATGAACGTTATAAGTAACTAGTGGCAGACAACACCTTCAGACGCAGTAACTAGTGGCAGACATCACCTGCAGACGCAGTAACTAGTGGCAGACAATACCTTCAGACGCAGTAACTAGTGGCAGACATCACCTGCAGACGCAGTAACTAGTGGCAGACAACACGTGCAGACGCAGTAACTAGTGGCAGACAACACCTTCAGACGCAGTAACCAGTGGCAGACAACACCTGCAGACGCAGTAACTAGTGGCAGACAACACCTTCAGACGCAGTAACCAGTGGCAGACAACACCTGCAGACGAAGTAACTAGTGGCAGACAACACCTGCAGGCGCAATAACTAGTGGCAGACATCACCTGCAGACGAAGTAACTAGTGGCAGACAACACGTGCAGATGCAGTAACTAGTGTCAGACAACACCTGCAGATGCAGTAACTAGTGGCAGACTACACCTGCAGATGCAGTAACTAGTGGCAGACAACACCTGCAGACGCAGTAACTAGTGGCAGACAACACCTGCAGACGCAGTAACTAGTGGCAGACAACACCTGCAGACGCAGTAACTAGTGGCAGACAACACCTGCAGGCGCAATAACTAGTGGCAGACATCACCTGCAGACGAAGTAACTAGTGGCAGACCACACGTGCAGATGCAGTAACTAGTGTCAGACAACACCTGCAGATGCAGTAACTAGTGGCAGACTACACCTGCAGATGCAGTAACTAGTGGCAGACAACACCTGCAGACGCAGTAACTAGTGGCAGACAACACCTGCAGACGCAGTAACTAGTGGCAGACAACACCTGCAGACGCAGTAACTAGTGGCAGACAACACCTGCAGACGCAGTAACTAGTGTCAGACAACACCTGCAGATGCAGTAACTAGTGGCAGACTACACCTGCAGATGCAGTAACTAGTGGCAGACAACACCTGCAGACGCAGTAACTAGTGGCAGACAACACCTGCAGACGCAGTAACTAGTGGCAGACAACACCTGCAGACGCAGTAACTAGTGGCAGACAACACCTGCAGACGCAGTAACTAGTGGCAGACAATACCTGCAGACGCAGTAACTAGTGGCAGACATCACCTGCAGACGCAGTAACTAGTGGCAGACAACACGTGCAGACGCAGTAACTAGTGGCAGACAACACCTTCAGACGCAGTAACTAGTGGCAGACAACACCTGCAGACGCAGTAACTAGTGGCAGACATCACCTGCAGACGAAGTAACTAGTGTCAGACAACACGTGCAGACGCAGTATCTAGTGTCAGACAACACCTGCAGATGCAGTAACTAGTGGCAGACTACACCCGCAGATGCAGTAACTAGTGGCAGACAACACCTGCAGACGCAGTAACTAGAGGCAGACAACACCTGCAGACGCAGTAACTAGAGGCAGGCAACAGCTACAGACGCAGTAACTAGTGGCAGACTACACCCGCAGATGCAGTAACTAGTGGCAGACAACACCTGCAGACGCAGTAACTAGAGGCAGACAACACCTGCAGACGCAGTAACTAGAGGCAGGCAACAGCTACATACGCAGTAACTAGTGGCAAACAACAGCTACAGACGCAGTAACTAGTGGCAGTATGTTCACTTGGAAACAGCAAAAAATAGCATTCGAATGCACTTTCACGAATCGTGATTTCTTGGTTAATCTTTATTGTGAATTGTACACATCTGGTCAACACCAGAAATTGATGAACAAAAATGGTGCAAATAACTTGTTTGCTCTAAAGAATGGTTGGCAATAAATTTGTCCATATATTAAATATTTTTTCTGTATTGGTCATGAAAAATCATTTCAAAAATTAGATTCTCCTATTTTTTAAATTTTATCAGGAACTATAGAAATTTGAAACGAGCGTGTATTGAATTATTCTATTTCTCCCACTAATACCATCAGTGTTACCTTCGTTATTTCTGGTCAATATGGAGTTTCATGCGCTCACGGAAATTAAGAATTCCGTTCCAATGGATCAATAAAGGAATACATTTGGAAAATAAATAGAACTACAATGGTTCCTTTTTTTTTTAAATCTAAAATTGTCGCAACAATTTTTTTCGAATTACTTTAGCTTATGCATATGAAAATCATTTTCTTTTTCGTGTACGAGTACACTGACTTACATTTGATTCACCAACAATAAAGAGTTATATGAACTTACATAAGAAACACTGGCCTTCAAATTCCCACGGATGCAATCACACTCAGAAAGATAGGACATTTGTATGAGTGCTGTGAACCATTTCTTAATGGCCTTTATATGCCGCTATATTTTGTTGTGTCGGTACATGCTAAGTTGTGCAGGTAACTAGTGTCAGACAACACCTACAGACGCAGTAACTAGTGGCAGACTACACCTGCAGATGCAGTAACTAGTGGCAGACAACACCTGCAGACGCAGTAACTAGTGGCAGACATCACCTGCAGACGCAGTAACTAGTGGCAGACATCACCTGCAGACGCAGTAACTAGTGGCAGACATCACCTGCAGACGCAGTAACTAATGGCAGACATCTGCAGACGCAGTAACTAGTAGCAGATATCACCTGCAGACGCAGTAACTAGTGGCAGACATCACCTGCAGACGCAGTAACTAGTGGCAGACATCACCTGCAGACGCAGTAACTAGTGGCAGACAACACCTGCAGACGCAGTAACTAGTGGCAGACATCTGCAGACGCAGTAACTAGTAGCAGATATCACCTGCAGACGCAGTAACTAGTGGCAGACATCACCAGCAGACGCAGTAACTAGTGGCAGACATCTCCTGCAGACGCAGTAACTAATGGCAGACATCACCAGCAGACGCAGTAACTAGTGGCAGACAACAGCTACAGACGCAGTAACTAGTGGCAGACAACACCTGCAGCCGCAGTAACTAGTGGCAGACAACACCTGCAGACGCAGTAACTAGTGGCAGACAACACCTGCAGACGCAGTAACTAGTGGCAGACAATAACACCTGCAACAACACCTGTGTGTGTGTTCGATGCTTATAGAAAAGACAGAAAGAGAGTTCGACGCAGAGTGTGTCGGGAAGAGAAGGGGTGAAACGGAAAAGGATAGATAGGAAACTGATAGAGATGCGCTTTGCGCATATGATGCTAGTGTTAGGGGCTAATTTTTTGTAGGTGGTTTGAGGGTGGTAGAAGTTAATTACCCGTCAGGGTTTTGTATGGTTGGGTATTTAGTTAGTAGGCATCTTTAATACCGGACGTGGGTGGGTTGGCTTGCCGTAGGGGTTAAGTCTCTCCTAGCACAAAACATTCGCTTGAGTCGGTGCTGGTCAGTCGGGTCTGTCCGTCCGTCCGTCGTTAGAGTCGTGTTAAGTGTATTTTGGTCTCGGTGTGGGTGCGAGTGTTTTCATTTTTGAGCTCTGGAATTGTTTGTGCGGTATTTGCGGAGTGTCTTGCGGGAATGTGAGTTGTAAGTAGAGTTGTGGGTGCGTGTCGTGAATGTTTTGCCAGATTCTTTTTGCGTGTTTGTGGAGTGTAATGTTGATTGGTTGCAGGTTTGCTCGGCGGTGTAGTTGTGCAGATGTGGAGAAATCTTGCCATTCTGAATTTGTTATGTATCTTGTGGCTCGGTTTTGTACACGTTGGAGTGTTGAGATGGATGTTGGTGGAAGTGTGTGTAGGGGAATGGCTGGGTAGATGAGAGTGGATCTTACTAGGGCGATGTAGAGTTGGCGTTTTACTTCTGGGTTCAGGTGTTTGAATCGGTAAAGGGGTGAGAGGTTTTGATGTGCTATTGCTGCTCGTTGTCTGGTGTGGGTTGCATATCAGGTTGTGCTGATTGTGAGACCTAGAACTTTGCCTGAGCTTGTGTAAGGGTGTGGGGTGTTGTTGATGTGCACTGTTGGGTGTTTGCGGCGGCTGATGGCAAATATTTTGAATTTGTTTGTGTTGTTTGGATTTTCCATTTTCGTTCGTAATCGTTGATTTGGGCAATGGCTCGTGTTGTTAGAAGGGCTGCCATGTTATATGAATGCTTTGCGGATATGATTTGTGTGATGTCGTCTGCAAAAGCTATGTAGTCAGTATTGGGTATTGATGGGGGGAGGTCGTGCGTGAAGTAGTTGTACAGTGTTGGGGAGAGGACTGCACCCTGGGGGACTCCTGACTTGATGGAGAAGGGTGGGCCAGTGTAGTTTGCGATTTGTATGGCTGCGGTGCGGTTAGTGATGAAGCTATACAGCATTTTTGTGAATAGGGGGTGAATTTGTAGCTGTGACAGTTTGAATTTGAGTCCTGTATGCCAAACTTTGTCGAATGGCTTGCTTACATCTCGTAGAATGATGTCTGTTTTGTTTCTCTATGTTTGCTTAATGTGGAGAGTCTCGTGTAGCGTGGCAAGTGCGGTGTGTGTACCTCTTCCGTGGCGGAATCCGTGTTGGCGGCTGTTGTAGATGTTGTTGATGGTTAGGTGGTCTGCTGGCCTGTAGGTTAATATCTTGTCTAGAAGCTTAGCGTGGGTGTCGAGTAGGGAGATGGGGCGGTAATTTTGCACCTCGTGTTGGGAGGTGGAGGGCTTCGGTAAAAAGATCATTATTGCGTGTTTCAGTTTGTTTGGGAAATAACCCGCTGAGAGGGCGTTGTTATATATGTACAGAAGGTACTGGAGCATGTTTTGCGGTAAGTGTTTAAGGTGTGGTTATTTTAGTTGGTCCTGGAGCTTTTTGGGAAAACGTCCGAAGTGCGTTTTTGAGTTCTTCGATTGTGATTGCTGGGTAGTGGAAATTTTGCAGGCGGGAAGTGTCTCCTGTCGCGTGTGGTTCGTTTTGGGGAGCGATGCCGTTCATTTGTGTTTCTATGGTGTGTATGTGTTCAGCGTCGAAATCGTTGATGGGGTCATCAATACCTGAGTATATGTTTGACCAATGTTGTCGGAACAAAGGTTCCTTGGATTGTGGTGAGTGGTAAAAGATGCCGCCTTCTTCAATGTAGGGGTTGCTTTTTTTTTTGTTGTTGCCTGACATACGTTTGATGGCGGACCAGAATTGTTTGGGGTTGTCCATTTTTTTGATGTTAGCGATGGTGTTGTTCCATGTTGCCGAGTAGATACGTTGATATGCAGTTATTATCTGTTGTCTGAGGCTGAGGAGTTCTCTGTATAGGTTGGGTGAGTGGCCGTGTCGCTGGAGATGGTCGTAAATGTGTTTGTGTCTCGTTTGAAGGACGAGTATGGCATGAGTGGGTTTGATGCCTGGTGTAGTTCTGTGTGTGATAGTTGGAATAGATTGGTTGGAGGCTTCGTTGATGTGGGGTTCCCATGTGATTAGGTGGTTGTCTATGTCCTCTTGTGTAGGGCTTATGTCTTGCGGTATTGTGCGTTCAACGAGAAGGTTGCGGTATAGTTCCCAGTTTGCATTGTGGAAGGAGGGTCGTGGGCGGATGGGAATTTGTATTGGGTTGGCTGATATTGTAGCTATGATGGGGATGTGGTCGGAAGGTGTTAGTGGACCTGGTTCGAGTATGATGTTGTGGAATGTTTGCGTGTTGTTGGTACGATGTCTGAGCTAGTACAAGCGCGGTGAGTGGTTGTCGTCCATTGGTAAATCATGACTGTTGTGTACAGCATATAAATTCATTTGTACAAATGAGATCAAAACGTGATATCGGCCAAGAAAAATTATTTGAATAATTTATTTGCTTCAATAAATGTGAAAAATAAATTTCATCACTGTCAGGCTATTGTCAGAGATGCCGACTAGTGCTTTGTAATTTCGCGGGAGGAAAAATAATTCTCTCGCAAATAATCGAACTGGCGTATCACAGATACTTGCGAACCCTATATCCATCACAGATTTCAAAATTTCAACAGCTCGAATTTCATTTCGGCTCTAACTTTCGACGGCTGCATTACCAGCGTGAAAAGCTCCATAGCCAGAATTCTTCGGCTCTAAAAACTTCAAAGCTTGATTAGCTCGCATCCAGAAATTCTTCGGCTCTAAAACTTCAAAGCTTGATTTTTATATCGGCTTAAATTTCAACTGCTGGAAAATAATTCGCCTCCTGAAAACCTGTGGGCAAGCCCCAACTAATAAATTAAGTCGCCAAAACCCGACTTTCCATTTTCCCTGAAGATATCAGGAAGATCCTTCCGGGATAAGAAGACTCTGAAATTTCGGCTCCCAAGAAGGACCAATCTAGTTTTCAATCGGGCTGAAACAGGACTAGCCCACCTAAATAATCAATTCGCTGGCTCCCAAGAAGGACCAGCAAAAATTGCAACTATCTACAATTTGGCACCCAAAGAGGATATTGCCAAAACCAAATATCTAACAATTTGGCGCCCAATGTGGATACGCCTCACCAACTATTCAACAATTTGGCGCCCGAACTAAGGGACTGCCACAACCTACTATTTAACAAAAATGGCGCCCGAACAGAAGGACTACGAATCCTGAAAGCTAAGAAAAACTAAAATAAAACAGGAGGACTTGACTCCCTGAAGCAGAAGAAAATAAAGAAGGACTTTGAATCCTGAAAACCCAAGAAAAATAACAAAAATAAAGGAACTTCGACTTCCTGAAGCAAAAGAAAAATTTCAAAATGGATTGTGTTCAACGTGCCCGAGAGTACATGACTGCCCTAGGCCTCACTCCGGAGCAACCAGACTACCGCGAAACCTTCCTTCAAAGAATAAGAATTCTGGAGGAAGCTGAAGAACGAGAACGAGCACTAGAAAGAGAAGAACGAGCACTAGAAAGAGAAGAACGAGAACGAGAAAGAGAAGAACGAGAACGAGAAAGAGAAGAACGAGAACGAGAAAGAGAACGAGAGAGAGAAAGAGAACGAGAGAGAGAAAGAGAACGAGAGCATGAAATCCAGCTCCAACAACTCAACCAACCAAGGGCACCAGAAGCCAGACGGGTCAAAATACCCGATATCGCTGCTTTCAACCCTGAACAAGAGGGGATCTAAGAATTCATGCAGCGTTTCGAGAGTCACAGCAACGCACTCGAATACACGGAATTTGAGGCTGTTCTCGCACTAGAAAATCTAGTAACGGCTAAGGAAAGAAGACTCATCCAGACATTGGCCGCTGTCGACCGCTACCAATTTAGGGAAATCAAAAATTTACTGCTGGAGTCCCACAAGATAACCCCCGCTAAACTGCGCAGTAACTACTATGAACTGAAGCCTGAGGAAGGAGACAACATGAGTCGATACATCCGGAGATTGGAACAAGCGCTTAACGCATGGCTCACCGGAAGCCAAGTAGAAGAAAACTACGACCAACTGAAAAATTTCATGCTGATGGATAGGGTCTACGCCAGTCTACCGTCTCACCTTGCTACTCAACTCAAGGACAGAAGCGGTAACACCTTAGCGACTCTAGCTGAACAAGGGGACAAATTTCTACAAGCCCGACCAAATACAACTCTCCAGAAACTCTGTGAGAATCCTTCGTCGAACAACAAAAATGACGGTCCAGAATCTTCAATGGGAAAACCTTCCAGAAGTTCTCAAGCGAATCAATCTTCTAGCACCACAACCGGAAATTATCGACCGTCACCTCCTCAGAACCAAAATTTCAACTATCGACCTCCTCAGAACCGAAATCCCCAGTATCGACCTGCACCGCCTCAGAATCAGAATTTCCAGTATAGGCCAAGGACAACTGGACCAGCTCACGTAGAAGGCAGACCCAACTACTTTAACCGTCCGCCAATCAACTGGAGAACATTCTTCTGTAATCACCATGGAGAAAATCCAACTCATTCTAGCGCGGAGTGCCAAGTACTTAACCCGCAATCTCAGCAAAATACCTCTTCCCGAAATGAAAGAGGGGCTGCCCAACCTACTGCCCACATCAATTATATCGAAGAGGAGTCCCCAGGATATACCCTGCCACCCGTCGAATGCAATCATGCTGCGGTAATTTCGAATACAACCGAAGTACTATTAGGAGAATTAATAAAGTGCCAAGGCCAACTCAATGATCAACCTGTGGAAATCTTACTGGATGGAGGAGCCACAGCCGTATTTGTAAATAAATCCCTTGTGCCCGAACAAAATATGTCTAAAAACAAAATCACCGTGAAGCTAGCTGACAGCCAAACTTTCGTAGCGCCATTAGCCAACGTCAAACTTGACTGCCCATATTATCGAGGCAACATCACAGTTGTAGTGATGGATAACCCTGCAACCGACATAATCCTAGGACGTGTGCCAGGAACTACATCCTTTGAGAAGAGCATACGCCTCCTATCATAATTGAAACCTCTCATGTCACTCCAAAAGCGAGTGCTAAGAGAGAAGAAATTGAAAAATCTGAAGAATCAAAACAGCGGCTAACCAACAAGGAAGAGTTCATTAAACTACAGCGTAACTTTGCTCCTTCAAAGCAGCTCTTCAAGAGAGCCGATGATATAACAGAAGAAATTAAGAAAAATTGCGGATTCAATACGTACGAGCCTCAAAAAGAAGTTCCTTATCGAAAGACTCTCCATAATAACCGCATCAAAACGGACAAGGAGTGTCCTCTGTATGGGAAGGTGCTTGAGCCAACCAAAGAAGAAATAGAGAAATTAGAAAGCGATGATCGTAATACACTAAAATCTGGCATGCGCGATAAAGGCCTACACCTAGAAAGACCATGGCGCCCATGGCCACCGGCATCTACGGTAGACCGCAGGACCCCATGGCCTCCAAACAGCAGCTGCTGCCGCAGAAGGGCGACTGCGTTCCGAGCTCGTCATCTACCAGATCACCGATCAAACTGGCGACCAGATCACCGATCAAACTGGCGACCAGATCACCAATCAAACTGGCGACCAGATCAGCGATCGAAAATTGGCGACCATGTCACGAACCAAAATTGGCGACCAAGATCAACGATGCACAATGGCGACCATCGACCTCTTATATATCTACAACAAGCTTATAAAGTAAACCGACGAGGGCTTTATACTTCAGCCTCTTTCAATTTAAAGCGGAACATATTCCTGGAGTGGAGAACCATCTCGCCGACTTCTTATCGCGCTCTCCCAACCAACCAGAACTGGATTCAGCCTCTTCAGAAGAGAAAGGACAAGACTGTTCATGAGCTGTATTAGAATAAGTGTTTCTAATTGTTAAGAAATAGTCTTAAGTATTCTTTATAAGCTATCTGATGAACATATGCACCATTATATTAATTTATAGGCCAAAAAGCACCGTCGACATCGGGCTTCATAGCATGTTCGCGACATTACTTGCAGTAATGTCTTCTCGGTAAGGGCGTGTCAGGCTATTGTCAGAGATGCCGACTAGTGCTTTGTAATTTCGCGGGAGGAAAAATAATTCTCTCGCAAATAATCGAACTGGCGTATCACAGATACTTGCGAACCCTATATCCATCACAGATTTCAAAATTTCAACAGCTCGAATTTCATTTCGGCTCTAACTTTCGACGGCTGCATTACCAGCGTGAAAAGCTCCATAGCCAGAATTCTTCGGCTCTAAAAACTTCAAAGCTTGATTAGCTCGCATCCAGAAATTCTTCGGCTCTAAAACTTCAAAGCTTGATTTTTATATCGGCTTAAATTTCAACTGCTGGAAAATAATTCGCCTCCTGAAAACCTGTGGGCAAGCCCCAACTAATAAATTAAGTCGCCAAAACCTGACTTTCCATTTTCCCTGAAGATATCAGGAAGATCCTTCCGGGATAAGAAGACTCTGAAATTTCGGCTCCCAAGAAGGACCAATCTAGTTTTCAATCGGGCTGAAACAGGACTAGCCCACCTAAATAATCAATTCGCTGGCTCCCAAGAAGGACCAGCAAAAATTGCAACTATCTACAATTTGGCACCCAAAGAGGATATTGCCAAAACCAAATATCTAACAATTTGGCGCCCAATGCGGATACGCCACAACCTACTATTTAACAAAAGTGGCGCCCGAACTAAGGGACTGCCACAACCTAGTATTTAACAATCACTGACCATATAATTTTATTGTGATTGTCAAGAAAAATCATTCAAATAAGTCGTTTCAAAAAATTTCTCAAATTTCATGCCTAACTAAAGGAATTTGCCATGGGCCTCCATGTGTAGAGATATTCCGCCTGCCACCACCGCCAGAAGCGCACCGTTCTGTGAGGTCGGCCGAGCGAAGTCGGTGGGAGGCGCTTGTAAATGTAGGGAAGTTGTGATGGAAGCCTTGACTCGTGTTTGTATTATGTTTATTGTATCTATTTTGTTAATTTGTGCATTGTAGGAATGATGATTGAAAATAAATATTGTTACCCACAACGGTGACAACAAGCAATGACAATAGGGACAATAGCAATGCATTAGATCATACACAGAAGTAACAACAACAACAACAACACATCGATGTTGCCCACAGCGGGGTACATAAGGCAACGTCAGAGCTTCCTGCCATTCAGTAACAACATGTATGTGGCAATTACGATGAACACTCAAACTCAAAAATGACTTAGTTACCGTAGTATTTTTCAAATAATAAATTTGCCAGACTTTGCTAAAAAGGATGAAAAAAACTGATACCGAAGATATAATTTTGAATGAAATGCCATATTTTACATCTTATTCATAGTGATTTCAGTGATTCTTCAAATTCAAACAATTAAAGTCATAAATTTATCTGAGGTGAGGATCAATATTTTGAAAATTGTTACTTTCAGCCGCATGCACGAATTTCAGAAAACTTCTATCGGCTTTATTCTACCTGATTTTACCCAATTTTGGCAGCCGTTCACGGCTCACATCAAGAATACCAGCCCCCAATTCGTCCTGGGATATGCCGAGTGGAGGACCCGCTGCAGTCACCACGTGTAGCCAGGATACGACTGCACATGGGGGAGGTGGGTTGTGTTGATGCGTGTTACGGTAGCCGTTCTCATTTGGACTACAATAGACATGCTCAATAGACCTGTTAGTTGCTTCTAGCGCGTACTTTTCTACGTAATTTATGTTCTCAATAAAGAAAAAGCTTTATTAACCGTAAACAATATGAAAAATAGGATGAAGAAGATTAGAATAATTCTCAATTGGCAACTAATGATAGCTCCCAACTCTTTTTATAATGTACGGATGAGGATATTCTCTATTTGTATCATTTGCCTCGTTAGATGGTGAAGTTTTCACTGAACAGAAGAGTTGTGCGTGTGGGGGTGTGTGAGTGAGCGTGTGTGCGTGTGTGTGTATGGGTGCGTGAGTGTATGTGTGTGCAATGATTCCCGAGTACAGGTCACTCAACACGTCACACCACCTGCACGTCACATGAGTTTTGTAAATCATTTCCCGTCGAATTACACTCGCTATTGTGCCATTGCTGTCATTGTGTAATGTGATGAACGTTATAAATAGTATTGGTATAATTAGCTCCAGCATTATATGAATGTGATCGCTGGTAACTATGATACCACTTCTCACGCTGTCACCATGTCTTCATGTCATAATTACCACAAAGTGAAACTACTATTCAGACTGCTATAGCGCGCTATTCGTTACGCCCTCCCGGGCTTCAAAATTGAACAATTCGTAAATTTCTCTTGTTCACAAGAATCAGGCGTTTCGCATGAAGTCCGTTTGCAAATAACGCATATTATTCATAAAACATGGTCAACTTTCGTCAATTCAAATAAATGCTCTTATTCGAACTTCAAACTATAACCAATGGTAAATAAATGGGATATATTACATGATTGATTTGTTCATTCCATATAAAGCAATTCTCATCAAAGCCCCGATATATATTTTTTTTGGATAACTCAAGTATTGCGAAAAGTAAGTTTCGTCCACAAAATGTGTCCCCACGGGGTGGAAGGAAGCTTCCCCGCTGCCTCATGTGACCGGCTGTGAGCACCATCGCTGTATTGAGTGTTTTGCTGCTGTTGCCTCTATCGTTACTTCGGTGTGTGACCTGACGCAGGGCTGTTGTTCCTATTGTCTGCACTTGATTTATCGACTATAACGCTAATTTACGATATTTCCTACGCTAACAATACCGGTACGAAAGAGTTCACCGGAGACAAAGACGTGAGAAGGATCGTTGTACGATGCATTTGCCACACAGCTGGAACAGCGCGAAAACTTACCTACGCAAGACAGTGTTGCCATCATATACTCACGAGCGTAAGAAAACAAGTATTCCCACACAAGGCTAACGGGAACATTTTAGGGCAGGAATAAGGAAATGAAACAGCAGAGTTCTATAAAGTTATGTATATGTGACGGATCTGGTACGCCAGCAACAGCAACAAAACCAACAGCAACGGCAACAATACCAACAGCAACAGCAGCAATACCAACAGCAACAGCAGCAATACCAACCGCAACAGCAGCAATACCAACAGCAACAGCAGCAATACCAACAGCAACAGCAGCAATACCAACCGCAACAGCAGCAATACCAACAGCAACTGCAACATAACCAACAGCAACTGCAACATCAACAATACCAACAACAACAACAACAACAACAGCAGCAATACCAACAGCAACAGCAGCAATACCAACAGCAACAGCAGCAATACCAACAGCAACAGCAGCAATACCAACCGCAACAGCAGCAATACCAACAGCAACAGCAGCAATACCAACCGCAACAGCAGCAATACCAACAGCAACAGCAGCAATACCAACAGCAACAGCAGCAATACCAACAGCAACAGCAGCAATACCAACAGCAACAGCAGCAATACCAACAGCAACAGCAGCAATACCAACCGCAACAGCAGCAATACCAACAGCAACTGCAACATAACCAACAGCAACTGCAACATCAACAATACCAACAACAACAACAACAACAACAACAGCAATACCAACAGCAACAGCAGCAATACCAACAGCAACAGCAGCAATACCAACCGCAACAGCAGCAATACCAACAGCAACAGCAGCAATACCAACCGCAACAGCAGCAATACCAACAGCAACAGCAGCAATACCAACAGCAACAGCAGCAATACCAACAGCAACTGCAACATAACCAACAGCAACTGCAACATCAACAATACCAACAACAACAACAACAACAACAGCAGCAGTACCAACAGCAACAGCAGCAATACCAACAGCAACAGCAGCAATACCAACAGCAACAGCAGCAATACCAACAGCAACAGCAGCAATACCAACAGCAACAGCAGCAATACCAACAGCAACAGCAGCAATACCAACAGCAACAGCAGCAATACCAACAGCAACAGCAGCAATACCAACAGCAACTGCAGCAATACCAACAGCAACAGCAGCAATACCAACAGCAACAGCAGCAATACCAACAGCAACAGCAGCAATACCAACAGCAACAGCAGCAATACCAACAGCAACAGCAGCAATACCAACAGCAACAGCAGCAATACCAACAGCAACAGCAGCAATACCAAAAGCAACAGCAACAATACCAACAGCAACACCACCAACAACAACAGCACAACCACAACACCACCACCAACAATACCAACAACAACAACAACAACAACAACAACAACAACAAAAACACCAACAACAACACAAACAGCACCAACAACGACAACAACAACACAACAACACGCCGCCAGACACAGCTGCACGCAACAAAAGCACAAGTCAACGCGCAGTCTTTGCGTACAATCTACATTTACTGCAGCCAATGAGGCCACTGAACGATCGTTGTGATAATAAATCAGTTGCCCTAACAAATGTTTTCTATTAACATAGAAAGCATGAAACTTTTCATTGGGTGGACGCAAATAACCGAAGAAATTTGCTGGTCATTTCTCAGCCATTCAATGTTGTGTTGTTTGGTGTACAACATTTGTGCAGTTGTTCTGTCTGTGTTGTGTTGTTTGGTGTACAACATTTGTGTTGTTGTCCTGCCTGTGTTGTGTTGTTTGGTGTACAACATTTGTGTTGTTGTCCTGCCTGTGTTGTGTTGTTTGGTGTACAACATTTGTGTTGTTGTCCTGCCTGTGTTGTGTTGTTTGGTGTACAACATTTGTGTTGTTGTCCTGCCTGTGTTGTGTTGTTTGGTGTACAACATTTGTGTTGTTGTCCTGCCTGTGTTGTGTTGTTTGGTGAACAACATTTGTGTTGTTGTCCTGCCTGTGTTGTGTTGTTTGGTGTGCAACACTTGTGTTGTTGTCCTGCCTGTGTTGTGTTGTTTGGTGTACAACATTTGTGTTGTTGTCCTGCCTGTGTTGTGTTGTTTGGTGTACAACATTTGTGTTGTTGTCCTGCCTGTGTTGTGTTGTTTGGTGTACAACATTTGTGTTGTTGTCCTGCCTGTGTTGTGTTGTTTGGTGTACAACATTTGTGTTATTTTCCTGCCTGTGTTGTGTTGTTTGGTGTACAAAATTTGTGTTGTTGTCCTGCTTGTGTTGTGTTGTTTGGTGTACAACATTTGTGTTGTTGTCCTGCCTGTGTTGTGTTGTTTGGTGTACAACATTTGTGTTGTTGTCCTGCCTGTGTTGTGTTGTTTGGTGTACAACATTTGTGTTGTTGTCCTGCTTGTGTTGTGTTGTTTGGTGTACAACATTTGTGTTGTTGTCCTGCCTGTGTTGTGTTGTTTGGTGTGCAACATTTGTGTTGTTGTCCTGCCTGTGTTGTGTTGTTTGGTGTACAACATTTGTGTTGTTGTCCTGCCTGTGTTGTGTTGTTTGGTGTACAAAATTTGTGTTGTTGTCCTGCCTGTGTTGTGTTGTTTGGTGTACAACATTTGTGTTGTTGTCCTGCTTGTGTTGTGTTGTTTGGTGTACAACATTTGTGTTGTTGTCCTGCTTGTGTTGTGTTGTTTGGTGTACAACATTTGTGTTGTTGTCCTGCCTGTGTTGTGTTGTTTGGTGTACAACATTTGTGTTGTTGTCCTGCCTGTGTTGTGTTGTTTGGTGTACAACATTTGTGTTGTTGTCCTGCTTGTGTTGTGTTGTTTGGTGTACAACATTTGTGTTGTTGTCCTGCCTGTGTTGTGTTGTTTGGTGTACAACATTTGTGTTGTTGTCCTGCCTGTGTTGTGTTGTTTGGTGTACAACATTTGTGTTGTTGTCCTGCTTGTGTTGTGTTGTTTGGTGTACAACATTTGTGTTGTTGTCCTGCCTGTGTTGTGTTGTTTGGTGTACAACATTTGTGTTGTTGTCCTGCTTGTGTTGTGTTGTTTGGTGTACAACATTCGTGTTGTTGTCCTGCCTGTGTTGTGTTGTTTGGTGTACAACATTTGTGTTGTTGTCCTGCTTGTGTTGTGTGGTTTGGTGTACAACATTTGGGTTGTTGTCCTGCCTGTGTTGTGTTGTTTGGTGTACAACATTTGTGTTGTTGTCCTGCTTGTGTTGTGTTGTTTGGTGTACAACATTTGTGTTGTTGTCCTGCCTGTGTTGTGTTGTTTGGTGTACAACATTTGTGTTGTTGTCCTGCCTGTGTTGTGTTGTTTGGTGTACAACATTTGTGTTGTTGTCCTGCTTGTGTTGTGTTGTTTGGTGTACAACATTTGTGTTGTTGTCCTGCCTGTGTTGTGTTGTTTGGTGTACAACATTTGTGTTGTTGTCCTGCCTGTGTTGTGTTGTTTGGTGTACAACATTTGTGTTGTTGTCCTGCTTGTGTTGTGTGGTTTGGTGTACAACATTTGGGTTGTTGTCCTGCCTGTGTTGTGTTGTTTGGTGTACAACATTTGTGTTGTTGTCCTGCTTGTGTTGTGTTGTTTGGTGTACAACATTTGTGTTGTTGTCCTGCCTGTGTTGTGTTGTTTGGTGTGCAACATTTGTGTTGTTGTCCTGCTTGTGTTGTGTTGTTTGGTGTACAACATTTGTGTTGTTGTCCTGCCTGTGTTGTGTTGTTTGGTGTGCAACATTTGTGTTGTTGTCCTGCCTGTGTTGTGTTGTTTGGTGTACAACATTTGTGTTGTTGTCCTGCCTGTGTTGTGTTGTTTGGTGTACAAAATTTGTGTTGTTGTCCTGCCTGTGTTGTGTTGTTTGGTGTACAACATTTGTGTTGTTGTCCTGCTTGTGTTGTGTTGTTTGGTGTACAACATTTGTGTTGTTGTCCTGCTTGTGTTGTGTTGTTTGGTGTACAACATTTGTGTTGTTGTCCTGCCTGTGTTGTGTTGTTTGGTGTACAACATTTGTGTTGTTGTCCTGCCTGTGTTGTGTTGTTTGGTGTACAACATTTGTGTTGTTGTCCTGCTTGTGTTGTGTTGTTTGGTGTACAACATTTGTGTTGTTGTCCTGCCTGTGTTGTGTTGTTTGGTGTACAACATTTGTGTTGTTGTCCTGCCTGTGTTGTGTTGTTTGGTGTACAACATTTGTGTTGTTGTCCTGCTTGTGTTGTGTTGTTTGGTGTACAACATTTGTGTTGTTGTCCTGCCTGTGTTGTGTTGTTTGGTGTACAACATTTGTGTTGTTGTCCTGCTTGTGTTGTGTTGTTTGGTGTACAACATTTGTGTTGTTGTCCTGCCTGTGTTGTGTTGTTTGGTGTACAACATTTGTGTTGTTGTCCTGCTTGTGTTGTGTGGTTTGGTGTACAACATTTGGGTTGTTGTCCTGCCTGTGTTGTGTTGTTTGGTGTACAACATTTGTGTTGTTGTCCTGCTTGTGTTGTGTTGTTTGGTGTACAACATTTGTGTTGTTGTCCTGCCTGTGTTGTGTTGTTTGGTGTACAACATTTGTGTTGTTGTCCTGCCTGTGTTGTGTTGTTTGGTGTACAACATTTGTGTTGTTGTCCTGCTTGTGTTGTGTTGTTTGGTGTACAACATTTGTGTTGTTGTCCTGCCTGTGTTGTGTTGTTTGGTGTACAACATTTGTGTTGTTGTCCTGCCTGTGTTGTGTTGTTTGGTGTACAACATTTGTGTTGTTGTCCTGCTTGTGTTGTGTGGTTTGGTGTACAACATTTGGGTTGTTGTCCTGCCTGTGTTGTGTTGTTTGGTGTACAACATTTGTGTTGTTGTCCTGCTTGTGTTGTGTTGTTTGGTGTACAACATTTGTGTTGTTGTCCTGCCTGTGTTGTGTTGTTTGGTGTACAACATTTGTGTTGTTGTCCTGCCTGTGTTGTGTTGTTTGGTGTACAACATTTGTGTTGTTGTCCTGCTTGTGTTGTGTTGTTTGGTGTACAACATTTGTGTTGTTGTCCTGCCTGTGTTGTGTTGTTTGGTGTACAACATTTGTGTTGTTGTCCTGCCTGTGTTGTGTTGTTTGGTGTACAACATTTGTGTTGTTGTCCTGCCTGTGTTGTGTTGTTTGGTGTACAACATTTGTGTTGTTGTCCTGCCTGTGTTGTGTTGTTTGGTGTACAACATTTGTGTTGTTGTCCTGCCTGTGTTGTGTTGTTTGGTGTGCAACATTTGTGTTGTTGTCCTGCCTGTGTTGTGTTGTTTGGTGTACAACATTTGTGTTGTTGTCCTGCCTGTGTTGTGTTGTTTGGTGTACAACATTTGTGTTGTTGTCCTGCCTGTGTTGTGTTGTTTGGTGTACAACATTTGTGTTGTTGTCCTGCCTGTGTTGTGTTGTTTGGTGTACAACATTTGTGTTGTTGTCCTGTCTGTGTTGTGTTGTTTGGTGTACAACATTTGTGTTGTTGTCCTGCCTGTGTTGTGTTGTTTGGTGTACAACATTTGTGTTGTTGTCCTGCCTGTGTTGTGTTGTTTGGTGTACAACATTTGTGTTGTTGTCCTGCCTGTGTTGTGTTGTTTGGTGTACAACATTTGTGTTGTTGTCCTGCCTGTGTTGTGTTGTTTGGTGTACAACATTTGTGTTGTTGTCCTGCCTGTGTTGTGTTGTTTGGTGTACAACATTTGTGTTGTTGTCCTGCCTGTGTTATGTTGTTTGGGGTGCAACATTTGTGTTGTTGTCCTGCCTGTGTTGTGTGGTTTGGTGTACAACATTTGTGTTGTTGTCCTGCATGTGTTGTGTTGTTTGGTGTACAACATTTGTGTTGCTGTCCTGCCTGTGTTGTGTTGTTTGGTGTACAACATTTGTGTTGTTGTCCTGCCTGTGTTGTGTTGTTTGGTGTACAACATTTGTGTTGTTGTCCTGCCTGTGTTGTGTTGTTTGGTGTACAACATTTGTGTTGTTGTCCTGCCTGTGTTGTGTTGTTTGGTGTACAACATTTGTGTTGCTGTCCTGCCTGTGTTGTGTTGTTTGGTGTTCAACATTTGTGTTGCTGTCCTGCCTGTGTTGTCAAGTTATCGTTGATGTCCTGCCTGTGTTGTCAAGTTATCGTTGTTGTCCTGCCTGCGTTGTCAAGTTATCATTGTTGTCCTGCCTGTGTTGTCAAGTTATCGTTGTTGTCCTGCCTGTGTTGTAAAGTAATCGTTGTTGTCCTGCCTGTGTTGTCAGGTTATCGTTGTTGTCCTGCCTGTGTTGTCAAGTTATCGTTGTTGTCCTGTCTGTGTTGTCAAGTTATCGTTGTTGTCCTGCCTGTGTTGTCAAGTTATCGTTGTTGTCCTGCCTGTGTTGTCAAGTTATCGTTGTTGTCCTGCCTGTGTTGTCAAGTTATCGTTGTTGTCCTGCCTGTGTTGTCAAGTTATCGGTGTTGTCCTGCCTGTGTTGTCAAGTTATCGTTGTTGTCCTGCCTGTGTTGTCAAGTGATCGTTGTTGTCCTGCCTGTGTTGTCAAGTTATCGTTGTTGTCCTGCCTGTGTTGTCAAGTTATCGTGGTTGTCCTGCCTGTGTTGTCAAGTTATCGTTGTTGTCCTGCCTGTGTTGTCAAGTTATCGTTGTTGTCCTGCCTGTGTTGTCAAATTATCGTTGTTGCCCTGCCTGTGTTGTCAAGTTATAGTTGCTGCGCGCTGCTGTACACAAAAATCAACATGTGTGAATAAAGCAATAACTCAATATTCATTTACAAAAAAGATTTAGTCACGTATCAATAATTTTGAATTTGTAGAAACAAGTTTGATAAACAAAGTGTTTGATATGACATTTTAGAAACAAGTTGTAGACACAAGTTGTAGAAACAAGTTGTAGAAATAAGTTGTAGAAACAAGTTGTAGAAACAAGTTGTAGAAACAAGTCGTAGAAACAAGTTGTAGAAACAAGTCGTAGAAACAAGTTGTAGAAACAAGTCGTAGAAACATGTTGTAGAAACAAGTTGTAGAAACAAGTTGTAGAAACAAGATGTAGAAATAAGTTGTAGAAACAAGTTGTAGAAACAAATTGTAGAAACAAGCCGTAGAAACAAGTTTTAGAAACAAGTCGTAGAAACAAGTTGTAGAAACAAGTTGTAGAAACAAGTTGTAGAAACAAGTTATAGAAACAAGTTGTAGAATCAAGTTGTAGAAACAAGTTGTAGAAATAAGTTGTAGAAACAAGTTGTAGAAACAAGTTGTAGAAACAAGTCGTAGAAACAAGTTGTAGAAACAAGTCGTAGAAACAAGTTGTAGAAACAAGTTGTAGAAACAAATTGTAGAAACAAGTTGTAGAAACAAGTTGTAGAAACAAGTTGTAGAAACAAGTTGTAGGAACAAGTTATAGAAACAAGTTGTAGAAACAAGTTGTAGAAATAAATTGTAGAAACAAGTTGTAGAAACAAGTTGTAGAAACAAGTTGTAGATGCAAGTTGTAGATACAAGTTGTAGAAACAAGTATAGAAACAAGTTGTAGAAACAAGTTGTAGAAACAAGTTGTAGAAACAAGTATAGAAACAAGTTGTAGAGACAAGTTGTAGAAACAAGTCGTAGAAACAAATTGTAGATACAAGTTGTAGAAACAAGTATAGAAACAAGTTGTAGAGACAAGTTGTAGAAACGAGTTGTAGAAACAAGTTGTAGAAACAAGTTGTATAAACAAGTATAGAAACAAGTTGTGAAACAAGTTGTAGAAACAAGTTGTAGAAACAAGTTGTAGAAACAAGTTGTAGAAACAAGTTGTAGAAACAAGTTGTAGAAACAAGTATAGAAACAAGTTGTAGAAACAAGTTGTAGAAACAAGTTGTAGAAACAAGTTGTAGAAACAAGTTGTAGAAACAAGTTTTGACAAATATAGAGCTCGATATGAAGCTTGGAATATCAACGCTCTTAAAACTTTTATTTGGTTAAATAATAAAAGAAAAAAACGTGTATGCAAAAATCAAGTTTCGTGATCTATGACAACCATTTATGATAAAATATGAGGTAAGATTTGTCCGACTGAAGTGTGAAGCATCGTAGCTATTTTACTTATGTTCGATAAATGCGATATATATATTTTTGAGAGGCATGCCAGACTCCATAGAAGATTGGATCACAAACTGTACTGAGTCGTAGGCAGGTATGGCAAATTAAGTACGGGCGTGTACATTCTGGTGTTGGGTTAATGGTAGTACAGTTTGGTAGGTAAGTTCTCGGGACGCCTTGATGGTGTTGGGTTAATGGTAGTACAGTTTGGTAGGTAAGTTCTCGGGACGCCATCATGGTGTTGGGTTAATGGTAGTACAGTTTGGTAGGTAAGTTCTCGGGACGCCATCATGGTGTTGGGTTAATGGTAGTACAGTTTGGTAGGTAAGTTCTCGGGACGCCTTCATGGTGTTGGGTTAATGGTAGTACAGTTTGGTAGGTAAGTTCTCGGGACGCCATCATGGTGTTGGGTTAATGGTAGTACAGTTTGGTAGGTAAGTTCTCGGGACGCCTTCATGGTGTTGGGTTAATGGTAGTACAGTTTGCTAGGTAAGTTCTCGGGACGCCTTCATGGTGTTGGGTTAATGGTAGTACAGTTTGGTAGGTAAGTTCTCGGGACGCCTTGATGGTGTTGGGTTAATGGTAGTACTGTTTGGTAAGTAAGTTCTCGGGACGCCTTGATGATGTTGGGTTAATGGTAGTACAGTTTGGTAGGTAAGTTCTCGGGACGCCTTCATGGTGTGGCAATGGAGGGACGAAGTCTTCCTGGCATTCTATAACGACATAAATGTGAAAATAATAGTCAATGAATTTCTTTAAAAATATTTTTGTTACCGTTCAACTCTCGTTTCATTAAAGTTCCATAGACTTCCTTAAAATGTAGTTATTAATAAAATGTATTTCGCAAGAAATGTTGCATTTTCAATATATGGTGTGTAAATTTCCCCAAATTCGAATGTTTTTATTGCTAAAATGTTGAATGTCCTAATTTCAGGATATTAATCCGTGATTTTCACACCTTCCATATTCTGTGTCATTAGAGAACGGATTTTTAACCTTGTCAAAATAACGTGGTATATTTTTGAAGCAATTCCTGGACGTAAGTTCACAGGAATTGTGACTCTTCAGTAATGTATACATAGGTGGGCCAGTTAGGGGTTAGGTGGGGTGGGCGAGCTGGGGGTTAGGTGAGGTGTGGTGGGCGAGCTGGGGGTTAGGTGGGGTGTGGTGGGCGAGCTAGCACGGTGCGCCTAAACAGGAGGTTGGTGATCCCAAACCAGGAAATTCGGCGTAGCGGATGTCCTAAACATGGGTTCATGAGTTAAAATAACAACCATAAATTCACTGCTATACATCACTCACTATGATAGCGAAATAATAGTTCGGGCGATTAAAGGAGAAAGAGAGAAAGACACTTTAAATATTAAATCCTTTGCACCCTTCAAATTTCCATAGTTAGTCTTCGAAAACGTAAAAAATCATTTCCAAACATTCAATTTTGCTATCTCACAACTCAAATATCCAGGACATGAAAAAGCGAACAATTTCACCAATGACTCAAATGCATTTCTTACTTTTTCTTTGTTTTGAATCGTTGTATTGGGCGTTAAGCATTGTTTTCAAAATGAAACGTTAAAGCTTGAACAGTACAATTTTGATACATTTGGTTTTCGTTTGGTTTGGAGAATTATTTTAGAATATTATTTATGTTAGCCGTTGTCGGCTAATGGGCGGATAACTCTCTTGCCTCTTGAAAAGGGGAGGAGGAGGAAGTGCAGTGTCTGTATTGGTGTGTCCTGGTGAGGTGGTGTTGTTGTCTGCCACTAGTTACTGCGTCTGTGGGTGTTGTCTGCCACTAGTTACTGCGTCTGCAGGTGTTGTTGTCTGTCACTAGTTACTGCGTCTGCAGGTGTGGTCGGTCACTAGTTACCTACGCAACTTTGGCAGGTACCGACACATAGGAATGTAGCAGCCCATAAGGTCTACAATAATTAATTGACTTCTCGTGTGTGTGCACATGTTCTATCTGTCATAGAGTGTGATTGAATCCGTGAAAATTTGAAGACTATTGTATCACAAGTAATTTCAAATTTCTATTTCTGTGCATGAATGAAATGAAGTCACAGTACTCGTCCATGAAAAAGGAAAATATTTTTCAAGTCTGAAAACTAAAATAATTTGAAAAGAAAAAAGTTTATTGCGACATTTTCATTTTCCAGGATTAATGAGTTAACTTTCGTCTTTTTCTGTTACTTCACTTCCTAAATCATGTCACGTGAGTTTTGTAAAACATTTTCTCGTCGAATTACACCTGCTCTTGTGCAATGTGATGAACGTTATAAATAGTATTGGTATAATTAGCTCCATTATATGAATGTGATCGGTGGCAACTATACCACTTCTCATGCTATCACCATGTCTTCATACCATCATTATCACGGCGCAATTATCATGATGGTAATATCATGATGGACCTCGCTGTACTTAAAGCCCTAACCGGGCTTCAAAAATATATCTACCATACACAAGGTAATCGGCGACACGTTTGTTACATCGTTTTGCATGAAGTCCGTTTGCAAATAACGTGTACTATTCATAACAAATAGTCAACTTTCATCAATTATAATTAATATTTTTTACTCGAACTTCCAACTATAACCAATGGTAGATAAATAAGATAAACCAGATGATTGATTTGTTCATTCTATATTAAGCATTCTTTATCACAGCAAAAAAAAAATGTTTAATTTTCTGGATAACTAAAGTATTTTGAACAGTGCGTTTCATTCACAAAATGGGTCCACACGGAGTAGAAGGAAGCTTCCCCGCTGCCTCATGTGACCTGCTGTGAGCACCATCGCTGTACTGAGTGTTTTGCTGCTGTTGCCTCTTAAGTTACTTCGGTGTGTGATCTGACGCAGGGCTGTTGTTCCTATTGTCATTACATGTTTCGTCGTTGTACGTACGATTTTACGATTACTCTCACCATTATTGTGATATTAGAAACAGTAAAAGTGAAAAATTGATTGTAATACAAACACCAGTTTAGGCTTCCATCCCAACATTCCCACTTTATCACGAGCCGTCCAACCGTTTCGCTCGCTGTCGACATCACAGAACGTGGCGCTTCCTAACCCAACCTGCCCACCCAAACTTAGCCAGGCCGTTACCGGTCCGGACGGACAGACTCCAAACCCGCTGATTTGGACGCCACCCACCCCTCTCCCTCCACCTCCGAGCAGCTACAGCACCACCTCCAAGCAGCTAGAGCAATGTTGGGTTCGGGTAATTAATGTTAGGTCAAGTTATCTTAAGTTGGGTTAAGTAGGTTAGGTTAAGTTAGGTTAGGTTGGGTAAGGTTAGGCCAAGTTCAGTTAGTTTAAGGTTAGGGTAAAAAAGTTAAAAAATGCCTGTTCTTGCGTGCCGTTATAGAGGGTCGAATGGCCAAACACCAGCGGTCGTTGTCGTAACTTATTATAATGATTTAATGCAGGTTAACTTTGGTATTCCGCTGTACTATCCACTCAGTAAGTACTTGTAGTGTTCATAGTGCATTGATTAATAATAACAGTACAACTAACGGATAGGTTAATAAACCTCAGTAGTACTACATAGTTAAATAATTGGCGCAAATGGCAAGTTGATAGCAACACGGAGGTGGAGGGAGAAGGGTGGGCGGCGCCCAAATCTGCGGGTTTGGAGTCTGTGCTACCCAAGGAGGTTTAAGAATGGAGACGGCATCAGCGCTCTAAAGTGAAGCCAATTTTCGGTAGCTGTAGGGTATACGGGCACACACACGGAGATGGGGCTCAGTGCGTGTCAGACACTCAGCGTGACAGGGCGCCGCTATCCACGCTGCGGTCAAGGACGAGTTTCCTCAATATGAGTTTCTTTATCATTCAGTGAGGATGCAATTGAAATATATGCCTAAGAAAAAAACGTATAGCACAGAGTAGCGCAAGTCTGCCATTTAACAGCGCGGTCTTCAGTCGCTGATGATGGAGGTGGTGCTACCCCTCCACTGCAACACCACCTCCACACAGGGACCTAATGCCGGGTGGGCGGGGCTTGGGACGGCAGAAGTGGCTTCACTCGCTTGACTGGCAAAAGATAGCGATGCCGGTTCCATGTATCCAACTTCCTTGGTGCTACCGGTCCCCTTAACTCTATTAAGTACTTTATTTTATGAGTACTAAGTTTTGAAACACCGTCATATTTACCTATAATTTCTAATAATTACCATTAAGGCAATAATAGAAACAGGGTTGAATAAAACCTATCGTAAAATATATGTAATTAACACTGATGACAATGATGGGAGACAAACTCTCTAAATGCTGGTATTGAATTTCTTAAGTTAGTCATAATATTTTAGTAATTAAGACAATAAATTATTGAAATGATTTTAGATGACCTGTAAAATAAAAATTAGATAAAATTAAATTAGTTAATGTGCAATTATTGGTAGGAGCAAACAAGTCCTTCATTCAATTCTGTTTCTTAGAATAAAAATGAATTTGTTACCGAATGAGGACGTTTTAACCTTCAGGTTTGATCAAATATTCGTTCAACTCCAAATTGTGGAAATACATCGAAATAAAAAAAATTAATAATCTTTCATTGGTGACGAACTGACATTTCATGCAAAACAGAATTTTTTCAGTATAGTACCATATTTTACAAACATACATACGTTAATTTAAGGGGGGAATTAACCAGCGCGCACCAATTGGTGACGGCGTTCAAACCAGTTGGTTAAAGTATTTTTGAGAGTCTACATAGACTCGCATACGTTACACTAAGATACTTGGAACTGTTTGCAGTAGACAGCTGTGACATATATTACAGGTAGAGGAGGTACTAAAATGGTCGGTTGAGTTGCGACAAACCAGACTCCCTGAACACAGCTGCGGTCGGTGCAGCACGCGGCGGTGTTCCTGTGCAGCTCCTGCTTGAGTGTGCAGAGTTGCATCGTTTGGCCGTAGGTAGTGTGGCGTATTAGCTGGTGAGGGTGGCAATAGTTGTCAGTTACGACCACAAAACAATTGCCGTGAACACAACACCTGCAGACGCTTTAACTAGTGCGGACTATCCCATTTGTTTGTGTGCAGTTCTCATTTTCGTGCCAACAACTTGACCATCCAACGAGGCCCTGGACTCGAGCACGCCGGGTCAGTCACGATCTACTTGTGCCACAACTGTTCGTTATCACCTCAAATGTAGCCAACCCATGCTTTCATACACTCACGGTACCAAGTTTGTACACAATATCCAACACCATCACTGTAGTCCCTCAAGGGAACACTAATGATATTGTGCGCCTTTGACGAAACTCCCAATCTATCGCAAGCCTTTGTACAATACCGCAACCTTTCAGGTCTGAGGAGAACTTCTGTACAACTATTCCCCAATTGTTCTATTCCATGTTGATATATTCTGTGTACACTGCTCTTTGTCTTGAATGTTACGCATTCAACAGCAAGTGTAGATGTAACGTGAAGACTTGTTCATATATGGAGCTAATTATACCAAAACTATTTATAACGTTCATCACATTACACAATGGCACAATAGCGAGTGTTATTCGACGCGAAATGATATAAAAAACTTTTCGGATGTGTTTAGGAGGTGATAGAACAGGAAATTACAATAGTTACCCATTCATCACAAAATGAAAAATTGTCGCAATGAATTGTTTTTTCATTCATCATTTCAGTTTTCATACCTGAAAACGATATTAATTTTGAAGTACAAGTACACTGATTTATAATTTATAAATGCACAATAAATAGTGATTCGGAAGTACTTGAGATACAATAGCCTCCCAATTCTCACGGATACAATCACTCTGAGACAGAGAGGAAATGTGTGCGCGTAGAGTTAATTTTTGGCGCGTGTTTGAATAAATTTTGAAAGCCATCAAAGTCTGCAATATTTCGTTTTGTCGGTCGTGCCAAAGTTGCGCAAGTAACTAGTGGCAGACAACACCTGCAGACGCTGTAACTAGTGGCAGACAACAATACTTGCAGACGGAGTAACTAGTGGCAGACAACACCTGCAGACGCTGTAACTAGTGGCAGACAACAATACTTGCAGACGCAGTAACTAGTGGCAGACAACACCTGCAGGCGCAGTAACTAGTGGCAGACAGCACCACCTGCAGACGCAGTAACTAGTGGCAGTCAACAACACCTGCAGACGCTGTAACTAATGGCAGACAACAACACCTGCAGACGCAGTAACTAGTGGCAGACAACACCTGCAGACGCAGTAACTAGTGGCAGACAACACCTGCAGACGCAGTAACTAGTGGCAGACAACAACTGCAAATGCAGTAACTAGTGGCAGACAACACCAGCAGACGCAGTAACTAGTGACAGACAACACTTGCAGACGGAGTTACTAGTGGCAGACGACACCTGCAGACGCAGTAACTAGTAGCAGACACCACCTGCAGACGCAGTAACTAGTGGCAGACAACAGCTACAGACGCAGTAACTAGTGTCAGACAACAGCTACAGAAGCAGAAACTAGTGTCAGACAACAGCTGCAGACGCTGTAACTAGTGGCAGAAAACACCTGCAGACGCAGTAACTAGTGGCAAACAACAGCTACAGACGCAGTAAGTAGTGGCAGACAACAGCTACAGACGCAGTAACTAGTGGCAGACAACACCTGCAGACGCAGTATTTAGGTGCCGACAACAACAGCTACAGACGCAGTAACTAGTGGCAGACAACACCTACAGACGCAGTAACTAGTGGCAGACAACAGCTACAGACGCAGTAACTAGTGGCAGACAACAGCTACAGACGCAGTAACTAGTGGCAGACAACAGCTACAGACGCAGTAAGTAGTGGCAGACAACAGCTACAGACGCAGTAACTAGTGGCAGACAACAGCTACAGACGCAGTAACTAGTGGCAGACAACAGCTACAGACGCAGTAACTAGTGGCAGACAACAGCTACAGACGCAGTAACTACTGGCAGACAACAGCTACAGACGCAGTAACTAGTGACAGACAACAGCTACAGACGCAGTAACTAGTGGCAGACAACAGCTACAGACGCAGTAACTAGTGGCAGACAACACCTACAGACGCAGTAAGCAGTGGCAGACAACAGCTACAGATGCAGTAACTAGTGGCAGGCAACAGCTACAGACGCAGTAACTAGTGGCAGACAACAGCTACAGACGCAGTAACTAGTGGCAGTATGTTCACTTGGAAACAGCAAAAATAACATTCGAATGCACTGTCACGAATCGTGATTTCTTGGTTAATCTATATTGTGAATTGTACATATGTGATCAACACCAGATATTGATGAACAAAAATGGTGCAAATAACTTGTTTGCTCTAAAGAATGTTTGGCAATAAATTTGTTCATATATTAAATATTTTTTCTGTATTGGTCATGAAAAATCATTTCAAACATTAGTTTTTCCTATTTTTTAAATTTCATTAGGAACTATAGAAATGTAATACGAGCGTGTGTTGAATTATTCTATTTCTCACACAATTACCATCAGTGTTACCTTCGTTATTTCTGGTAAATATGGAGTTTCATGCGCTCACGGAAATTATGAATTCCGTTTCAAAGAATCAATAAAGGAACACATTTAAAAACGTTTTACATGAATGGAAGTCTGCTCGCTGATGCGTTTTTTTCGAGTTATTTAACTTTGAAGTTCTAGGAATGGCGCTCATGAAGTTTCTTTCCCGTGCAAAAGGAGAGGGTGTTCCAACAATGCCGCAAGTGCGCGGAGCGGGGAAAAGTTATTGTACTCGCAATATATGGCGTAATTTACTATTTTGCGACCCCGCGGAGCCTGAACCCACTAATAGGATGTTTTAGTTAATATCACAATAAAGGTTATCACCCAAAAATATTAGCGGGACTGGAATAGTGAAGACTTAAATCGATATGCGCTCGACATCAGTTACATAATGGCGGCGACCGTAGAACATTAGCGAAACCGTAGGTGTGAATACGGTTGATTTAATATCGTAATATTTTTATAACATAATATTTTTGGGTGAGAAGCTTCATTGTGTTATTAACTAAAACATCCTAGAAGTGGGTTCAGGCTCCACAGGCTCCGCGGGGTCGGCAAATAATGAATTACACAGAACCCAAACGTACTTTAACAGCTCGTACTCAAGCGCAAACTCATTGGAACTGCTGAGGACAACGAAAATTTCAAAGTTGAATAACTCGAAAATTACGCATCAGCGAGCAGAATGTCATTCATCTAAAACGTTTTTAAATCTGTTCCTATAGTGATTCTTTGGAACGGAATTCTTAATTTCCGTGAGCACATTAAACTCCTTATTGACCTTATTTTTAGATCAATGTTATTCCGCCTTGTATTCATTAATGTCTTAATTGTAATTATTGAAAACTAGTGTACACAGCCCGTCAAAAATGACCGGATTCTATACCCTTCTGGAACAAACTTCCAGATGTGGATGACACACAAATATATCCATCCTAACACTACCCTTAAAAAAAATATTATTGTTCTTGCGCAATGGTCAAACTCAGATCGCAGATACGGTCATTAAAGCTTCATATTTTTAAGAGCATGAGAAGCAAATGGAAAAGCGGACTCCAAACAAATTTACCAAGGGTATTGTTAGGTAGTAGCAGGACCCATGGAAATTCCACGGACAATGTCTTCGTTAAGCTAGGTGGACCCGTAAAAAATTACAATATCCTACCTATGCCAACCTAACCTATCCTAACCTAACAAATCCTAACCTTTCCTATCCTATCCTAACCGAACCTATCCTGATAAAATGTCATACATTTCAATGCGTATAAAGGCCTTCTTTTACTGTTACATTGAGGAATTCGGTATCCATGATACCGCTAACTCAGACAACCTATGTTTCTTAAGAAGCGGACACCAAATAAATATATAAATAAATTTATAAATAAACACACAACGGGTATTATTGGGCTAGATGACGATATGAGAAGCAGCACAGAGACACCTCACTACTGCACACATCATGGGTGGAGGCAGGGCTGCCGGCAAATGATGGTTGTATTTTTTAGAAGTGATCTCTGGATTTGTTGGTATTGTTTTGATGGTACCTTTGAATCCAAATTCTATTGTAGGTGCACATCATTTAATAGAAGTACCTATTTATTACAAGTGGGTAGGAATATTAGGAGTTCCTACAAACATTGTACATCACTTTATCTCTATGTATAATAAAATATGAAGAAAATTTGATACTATTTGCCAACACTGTGCCTAAACCTACCTGATCTTTCAAGAATAGTCCCGATATTATTTCAAATATTTTGTTTCAGTTGAGATTTTCTGTAGTCTTTACTTTTTACATTATGCAGAGCTTCATTATTTCTACCATAAATCGATAAATATTGCATCTTCTTCGCCGTTCCACATTTTTGTAAAGTTTACTTATGTCAGACTTTATAATCAGCGTCACTACAATAATCACGAACACCGCCACCGTAAATACGCCCACCTACTTACGTCTGGACGTGACAGCGGCCGGCAGGCGACAGGCAAGTTTCACGTGTCTCCTCACACGAGCCGTTGACGTTACATGAATTCCGGGTACAAGTTTGCGTACTGTTTGTAGCCACACATGACTGTAAAAATATAAAATTAACAACACGAATACATGCCAGCTCTACGTTCGACTTCATTGCATTGAATGTATGTTTTGAAGTTATGAATAATTTTCTTTAAAAAAAATTGAATAATTTTCTTCAGCCCAAAAAATTCATTGTTTTCGTTGTAATCAGAGAATAAATTATTAGGAATTTAATTCATGCCCATATTTTTCATGTATTAAAAGAAATTTCGGAGTACTTTGTAAAATCGAATATTTTCTATTTTACGGTAACCCAAGTATTTAAAGAAAAATGTCGAATTCAATCTTATAGTCATCTAATTTATTCAACAGAAAGAAGCTCTCACGTTGCCTTATGTACCCCGTCGTGGACAACATCTATGTGTTGTTGTTGTTGTTACTAGTGTTATTTTTTTACAGTTTGTTGTACTGCTATTCTTCCTACCGCCATTACGCGTCATCGCGTTAGACGACGACTCACAATTACTATGATCATTGTTTCATTACTACTGGTGTACACAGGCCGTCAAAAGTGACGGGATCCTATATTTCCTTAGAACAAATCCTCCAGATGTAGATGCCTAACAGATATATCCATCCCAACAGTACCCGCCATTAAAATATTCTTGTACTTGTGCACTGGTGAAACTCGTATCACAGATACGGTCATTGAGCGTCCTTGTGAGCGTCACAGACACACGCACCAACCAACTTGATGTGTTCACTCAGATGCCCATTGTGATAACATACCACTAATTACGCACAAAAATATATAAATTTATTTATTCGTACAAAAATTCAAGGGGACAACTAAAGTTTTGTTATGTACGGAATGATTGATAAATTCAAACCAACTGTAAGAATCAAATTTAACTTTCAATAATTACCATTAAGAAAATAATGAATACAAGGCTGAATAATTCTAATCAAAATATATGCAATCGAAGGTCATTGGTTATTGGTATCTTATTCATATTTTGGTGCAATTATTCAACTGCCGAACTCACACCAGCACCGTACCTACACCACCACCGTACCTACACCACCACCGTACCTTCCCCCACACCGTACCTACACCACCTCCGTACCTACACCACCACCGTACCTACACCACCACCGTACCTACACCACCACCGTACCTACACCACCACCGTACCTACACCACCACCGTACCTACACCACCTCCGTACCTACACCACCACCGTACCTAACACCACCGCAGTAGACTCATTTACGAACTACAACCCATACAAAACCCATAAACTATATTAATTACAGTAATATATTATTTATAGGGGCTAAACAAAATTTGGCATAAATTTTTTAATGGAAAAAATCTAACATTTCGACAATGAAGAATTTGTTAATATGAGTATTTCGATATGTTCTCGTTTTATTCCATTGTAATAGGCAAAAAAGTAATAATGAAAAGTCATTGAAAATATTTTTTTATTTACACCTCGAATTTATTTGGCAAGTTAGGGTAATGATTCATTGATGCGAACATGAGTTACAACTCGGGGCCGGACTCGACCAGGACTCGGCGCGAGGTGAGGGTTGACTTGAGGGAGCAAGAGTTACCTAATATTCGCTCCGCTCTAAATTCAACAAGATTATTGACTCCCTCAACCTAAACGCTCTACAACATCAACAATGAGCTAATGTGTAACACCACATAGCTTTTATTTCATTTTCGAATATATATCATAAAAATAAATAAGTCACCCAAAATAATTTTTTCTATATTTTATGTGCTTTTTTATTCAAAATTCAGATAAATAGAGACAATTTAAATATTAATTATCGTTAAAATAACATTGTTCTTTCGTCAATTCTTATTAAATTCCATTTTGTGGTGACAATACAAGTTTTCTAGTATATTATCATAATTCATCATTTCATTGTTTGAATATTGGTCCGGAGATCAACAATGTTTCTCACGGTAGCATAAATCTTATCCCGCTGGTTGTGCATACTGATCATTTGGCGAGTCTAGAGTGACTCACCACCGTAGAGTAGATGTATGCAGCACATGCGGTCATGTGTGGTGACTACCATGGGTTGACGCGACACAGAACGACATGCGGTCGAGCAGACAACCAAGACTACCTGAACACCAAGCTGCGGTCGGTTGCTGTGTGCAGAGTTGCATCGTTAGGCCGGAGGTTGTGACGCATTAGCTGGTGAGGGTGGGAGTAGTTGTTAGTAAACGGCTATAAAGCCCCGTCTACACTATCCAACGTAAGTCACTAACACACCAAAATACAAACTTACCTAGAGCGTACGCTCATGGCGGCGTGGAGTTGTACGCGAACAGCATGTAGACAAACAAGACTGCTTCTCGAGTAAGTTTTAGCTAATTTATTCATATTGTTAGTAAATATATTTATCTGTGTGAGCATATGTGAACGGAAAATATTAAGAATCACCAAAGTATTTTCAGAACATTTTGAAGACTACCACTGAAACAGTGGGGTGGGATCAGCTGATATACTTCTACCTTTTGTAATGCTCTTCATAAAGGTTCAAGTTTATGGACTTTGGCCAAAAACCAAATATGCTCCTGCTCCGTCTAAATAATTATTTCTTTTGATTTCTTTTGTGACTTCTATTTTCTAAAAGTGTTGAAAAAATGTTGATATTTTCGATTTTCTCATAGATACTCGTACTATATTTAAAATGATTTGCTAGAGTTATTTAATTTTTTACTTGTAGGTTACCTATCTCCACTTTTCATTTATGGTGTCCT
The DNA here is from genome assembly GCA_030386875.1 of Morinoia aosen. Classification (NCBI taxonomy): domain Eukaryota; kingdom Metazoa; phylum Arthropoda; class Malacostraca; order Amphipoda; family Talitridae; genus Morinoia; species Morinoia aosen. The sequence goes on from CM059576.1 coordinate 112,731,972, forward strand.
CTTGTTATTAAGGTTAGGTTAAGATAGGTTAGATTATTTTTTATTTTTTTAAATTTTACGCCCACAGAGTAAAAAGATTGTTGGTGTTTTATGACAAATAAATAACATTTCAGAAGCAGAAACTGTAATTTTTTTACCCTTCAGTCAACACAAAAACGTCATGACAGAAAACCCTCAAGTGCCTTCTATTTTCTGCATAAAACTAGGCCGTCAGTTTGTATTAAATTTGCACTTTGATTAATGCATTTTGCTTGTGTTTCAAGTTAAGGTATGAAGCAATAATGGCACCAATCTTGGGTCAATTTTCCATTTTCTACATATATGCAGTATCTGTATTCTGTGCACATTTTGGAAGCATCCATTGCTCGGCCAAGCAAACCGGATTATATTTCTGTTACAATGCCATCCATTTTTGTGTGCTTATGTAGCGACATTCAACTGAGAACATTGCTCACACCGAGAGCTGTTTTACAAGTAGTTGGTACAAGTCACAAGCCATGTTCCAATACATGGACAAAACCTACGGCAATTTGAGTTTAACATTCAGTTGGGGTCACCCGACCACACCGCGCATCCACGGGTTGAGCTGTGGCAGACTTTGGGACTGTCGCCTGATGTTCGGAGACAACATATGTTTCTCGTGGTATTTGCAGCAAATAATCTTGGTTAAGAATGAAATTATGCAATTTACAACCTGCGTAGCACACTCGCGATATGTCTATTGTAGCATGAATCAGCATGTCTATTGTAGCGTAAATTAACATGTCTATTGTAGCATAAATCAACATGCCTTTTGTATCATAAATCAACATGTCTAGAGTGTCATTAATCAGCATATCTATTGCAGCACAAATCAACATGTCTATTGCTGCATAAATCACGTCTATTGTAGCGCAAATCAACATGTCTAGAGTGTCATAAATCCACATGTCTAGAGTGCCATGAATCAACATGTCTAGAGCGTCATAAATCAACATGTCTATTGCAGCACAAATCACCATGTCTATTGCAGCATAAATCAACATGTCTAGAGTGTCACAAATCAACATGTCTATTGTAGCATGAATCAACATGACTAGACTGTCACAAATCAACATGTCTTTTGGAGCATGAATCAACATGTCTAGAGCGTCACAAATCAACATGTCTATTGGAGCATGACTACCCCCCCCCCCGAACACCGCATCCGAACCATTTCTGTAGCTGTACTGTGCCCTACTGAGGCTTCTCAAAATTTATCCTCATAATAGTATCTGGGCATATATCCCAAGCAGTGGCAGCCCTGCACCCCAAGCTCGCATACCTCACCCCGCCACGCGTACGGGTGCAGTTGCTACACCTGGCAACCGACATGTCTTCATAGTCTTAGAGACATGATATGAGGAAGCAATCGTGGCCGCAAATGGCTATAAAAATTCTTTATTTATAACATTTTTTTTTTATTTAACTTCTTCGTTCGTTCGTTCGTTCGTTCGTTTGATGCTTATAGAAAAGACGGAAAGAGAGTTTGACGCAGAGTGTGTCGGGAAGAGAAGGGGTGAAATGGAAAAGGATGGATAGGAAACTAGATGCGCTTTGCGCATATGATGCTAGTGTCAGAGGGTATTTTTTGTAGGTAGTTTAAGGGTGGTAGAAATTAATTACCCGTCAGGGTTTTGTATGGTTGGGTATTTAATTAGTAGGCATCTTTAGTACCGGACGTGGGTGGGTAGGCTTGCCGTAGGAGTTAAATCTCTCCTAGCACAAAACACTCGCTTGAGTCGGTGCTGGTCAGTCGAGTCTGTCCGTCCGTCCGTCGTTAGAGTCATGTTAAGTGTATTTTGGTCTCGGTTGGGGTGCGAGTGTTTTCATTTTTGAGCTCTGGAATTATTTATGCGGTATTTGCAGAGGGTCTTGCGGGAATGTGAGTTGTAAGTAGAGTTGTGGGTGCGTGTCGTGAATGTTTTGCCAGATTCTTTTTGCGTGTTTGTGGAGTGTAATGTTGATTGGTTGCAAGTTTGCTCGGCGGTGTAGTTGTGCAGAGGTAGAGAAATCTTGCCATTCTGAATTTGTTATGTCTCGTGGCTCGGTTTTGTACGCTCTGGAGTGTTGAGATAGATGTTGGTGGAAGTGTGTGTAGGGGAATGGCTGGGTAGATGAGAGTGGATCTTACTAGGGCGATGTAGAGTTGGCGTTTTACTTCTGGGTTCAGGTGTTTGAATCGGTAAAGGCGTGAGAGGTTTTGGTGTGCTATTGCTGCTCGTTGTCTGGTGTGGAGTGCATATCCGGTTGTGCTGATTGTGAGACCCAGAACTTTGCCTGAGCTTGTGTAAGGGTGTGGTGTGTTGTTGATGTGCACTGTTGGGTGTTTGCGGCGGCTGATAGCAATTATTTTGAATTTGTTTGTGTTGGTTTGGATTTTCCATTTTCGTTCGTAATCGTTGATTTGGGCAATGGCTCGTGTTGTTAGAATAGCTGCCATGTTATATGAATGCTTTGCGGATATGATTTGTGTGATGTCGTCTGCAAAAGCTATGTAGTCAGTGTTGGGTATTGGTGGGGGGAGGTCGTGTGTGGAGTAGTTGTACAGTGTTGGGGAGAGGACTGCACCCTGGGGGACTCCTGACTTGATGGAGAAGGGTGGGCCAGTGTAGTTTGCGATTCGTATGGCTGCGGTGCGGTTAGTGATGAAGCTATACAGGATTTTTGTGAAGAGGGGGTGAATTTGTAGCTGTTGCAGTTTTAATTTGAATCCTGTGTGCTAAACTTAGTCTAAGACCTTGCTTACATCTCGTAGAAAGATGTCTGTTTTGTTTCTCTGTGTTTGCTTAATGTGATGAGTCTCGTGTATCATTGCCTCTCTGTCTCAAAGTGTGATTGTGTCCGTGAGAATTGGGAGAATTGGGAGCCTAGTGTTTCTTAAGTACTTTCGAATGGCTATTTATTGTGCATGAATGAAATGTAAGTCAATGTACTTGTACTTTGAAAATGAATATTGTTTTCAGGTATGAAAACTGAAATGATTAATGAAAAAACAATTCATTGCGACGATTTTTCATTTTGTGAAGAATGGAGTAACTATTGTAATTTCCTGTTCTATCACGTCCTAAACACGTCAGATAAGTTTTGTAGATTATTTCCCGTCGAATTACACTCTCTATTGTGCCATTGCTGTCATTGTGTAATGTGATGAACGTTATAAATAGTATTGGTATAATTAACTCCCGCATTATATGGATGTGATCGCTGGTAACCATGATATACCACTTCTCATGCTGTCACGATGTCTTCACACCATCATCTAAGTTCAGAACAACCAGTCCAGCTACAATAGCTAGATAATCATTAAATCCTTCCGGGCTGCAAAAAGATAGTGCTTTTAGCACTGGGAGAAATCCGCCACAACCTCGCCGTTTCGAAAAAAAGTCCGGTTATAAATTACGTATATTTTTCATAAAATTCAGTTACCTCTCATAAATTGTAAAAAATAATTTATATTCGACCTACAAGCTATAACCAATGTTGAATAAATTAAATTAATTTCATGACTTATTTGTTCATTCCATATAAAGCACTTTATATCGCAGCAACAAATTTTTTTTTAAAATTGGATAACTCAAGTATTTAGAAAAGTGAGTTCCATCCACAAAATGTGTCCCCACGGAGTGGAAGGAAGCTTCCACGCTGCCTCATGTGACCTGCTGTGAGCACCATCGCTGTATTGAGTGTTTTGCTGCTGTTGCCTCTATCGTTACTTCGGTGTGTGACCTGACGCAGGGCTGTTGTTCCTATTGTCTGCACTTGTTTCGTCGATGTACGTACGATTTTACGATAACTTTGCAGCACAATATTAATATAGGTATGATTTGGCCATATTTCCTATGTCATTATTTTACTCTAGTGTGAACGGCCCGTAAAAAACGACGGGATTCAATACCTTTCTTGAACAAATTTTCCAGATGTGGATGTCAAACAAATATTTCTACCCTAACTGTACCCGTGATGAATATTCTTGTACTCGTGCACTGGTGAAACTCGTATCACAGATACGGTCATTATAACTATCCTTATGAGCGTGACAGAGCAATGGAAGAAGCGGACTCCAAACAAATAAACCAAGGGTATTGTTAGGTAGTAGTGGGACACGTGGAAATTCCACGTACAGTGTCTTCGTTAAGCAAGGTGGACCCGTAAAAAATCCCGTCGATATTACCCTACCTATGCCAACTTAACCTATTCTAACCCTAACAAATCCTAACCTTTCCTATCCTATCCTATCCTACCCTATCCTATCCTAATCTATCCTATCCTAACCGAACCCATCCTGATAAAATGTCACACATTTCAATGCGTATAGAGGCCTTCTTTTACTGTTACATTGAGGAATTCGGTATCCATGATACCGCTAACTCAGACAACCTATGTTTCTTAAGAAGCGGACACCAAACAAATATGTAAATAAATATATAAATAAACACATAACGGGTATTATTGGGTTAGATGACGATATGAGAAGCTGCACAGAGACACCTCACTACTGCACCACATCATGGTGCACCACAGGGCTGCCGGCAAATGATGGTTGTATTTCTTCGAAGTTGATCTCTGTATTCGTTGGTATTGTTTTGATGGTACCTTTAAATACAAATTCTATTGTAGGTGCACATTATTATATAAAAGTACCTATTTATTACAAGTGGGTACGAATATTTGGAGTTTCTACAGATATTGTACATCACTTTATCTCTGTGTATAATAAAATATAAAGAAATATTAAATAATATTTGCTTACACTATGCATGAACCTACCTGATTTTCATCAATAGTCCCGATATTATTTCAATAATTTTGTTTAAGATGGAATTTTCTGTAGTCTTGACTCTTTACATTATACAGAGCTTCATTACTTCTAACAAAATCAATAGATATTTCACCTTCTCCGCCGTTCCACATTTTTGTTAAGTTTACTTTTGTCAGACTTATAATCAGCGTCTCTACAAATATCACAAACACCGCCACCGCAAAACCTTTCACCAACTTACGGCGCCGGCATGCGACTGGCAAGTTTCACATGAATATTCACATGAGCCTTGGCAATTATGTGAACTTCATGTACAATTCTACGTAACTTTTGAAGCCACACATGGCTATAAAATGCTATACTGGTTTTTTTTTGTACACCCTACTTCTGAGAAATTATTTTAATTAATTTGTGTATTAAAGTTACGAATAATATTCCTTAAATTCGATTGAAAATATTTTTTGGTATTAAAATCGATTATTACCGTTATAATGAGTTAAGAAACTGTTAAAAATGTAATTATGTCTATATTTTTCATGAATTAAAGCCAGTTTCCGAGTACGTCGCATATTTGAATTTTTCAGATTCTACGGTAACTAAAGTATTTTGAGAAAATTGTCGAATTCAAGCGTATGGTCAACTTTATATTCCCTAGAAAGAAGCTCTGACGTTGCCTTTTGTCCCCGCTGTGGGCAACATCTATGTGTTGTTGTTGTTACTAATGTTACTTCTTTTTGTATTCTAGTGTATTGTTATTCTTTCTCCCGCCATTACGCGTCATCGCGGTAGACGACGACTCACAATTGATATGATCATTATTTTGTCAATTCTGGTGTACACAGCCCGTCAAAAATGACGGGATCCTATATTTCCTTTGAACAAATCCTCCAGCTGTGGATGCCCAAAAAATATATCCATCCCAACAGTACCCGTCATTAAAATATTCTTGTACTTGTGCACTGGTGAAACTCGTATCCCAGATACGGTCATTGAGCGTCCTTGTGAGCGTCACAGACACACGCACCAACCAATTTGATGTGTTCACTCAGATGCCCATTGTAATGACATGAAGCTAATTACGAACAAAAAATTAATTATTTAATATATTCGTATAAAAATTTAAGTGAACAACTATAGTTTTGTTATGTTCGGAATGATAAATTCAAATCCCTTGTCAGAATCAAATTTTACTTTTAAAAAAACCCGTAAGGAAAATCATGAATACAAGGCTGAATAATTATGATCTAAGTACATACAATCGAATGTCATTTTCATTGGTAACTGATTCATATCTTGGTGTAATTATTTAACTGCCGAACTCACACCACCACCGTACCTACACCACCAACGTACCTACACCACCACCGTACCTACACCACCACCGTACCTACACCACCCCCGTACCTACACCACCACCGTACCTACACCACCACCGTACCTACACCACCACCGTACCTACACCACCCCCGTACCTACACCACCACCGTACCTACACCACCACCGTACCTACACCACCACCGTACCTACACCACCACCGTACCTATACAACCACCGTACCTACTCCACCACCATACCTACACCACCACCGTACCTACACCACCACTGTACTTACATCACCACCGTACCTACACCACCACCGTACCTACACCACCACCGTACCTACACCACCACCGTACCTTCACCGCCACCGTACCTTCACCACCACCGTACCTACACCACCACCGTACCTACACCACCTCCGTACCCAAACGACCACTGTACCTACACCACCACCATACCTACAGCACCACCGTACCTACACCACCACAGTACCTACACCGCCACCATACCTACACCACCACCGTACCTGCACCATCACCGTACCTGCACCACCACCGTACCTACACCACCACCGTACCTACACCAGCACCGTACCTATACCACCACCGTACCTACACCACCACCGTACCTACACCACCACCGTACCTACACCACCACCGTACCTACACCAGCACCGTACCTATACCACCACCGTACCTACACCACCACCACACCTACACCATCACCGTACCTTCACCACTACCGTACCTACACCACCACCGTACCTACACCAGCACCGTACCTATACCACCACCGTACCTACACCACCGCCACACCTACACCACCACCGTACCTACACAACCACAGTACCTATACCACCACCGTACCTACACCACCGCCATACTTACAGCACCACCGTACCTACACCACCACCGTACCTACACCACCACCGTACCTACACCACCACCGTACCTACAACACCACCATACCTACACCACCACCGTACCCAACACCACAACCGTACCGACAACACCACCGTACCTACAACACCACCATACCTACACCACCACCGTACCTACACCACCACCGTACCTACACCACCACCGTACCTACACCACCACCGTACCTACACCACCACCGTACCTACACCACCACCGTACCTACACCACCACCGTACCTACACCACCACCGTACCTACAACACCACCACACCTACACCACCACCGTACCTAACACCACCACAGTAGACACATCAACGAACTACCACCCATACCAAACCCATAAACTATATTAGTTACAGTAATATATTATTTATAGGGGCTAAAAAAAATTTGGCATAAATATTTAAATGGAAAAAATCTTACATTTCAACAATTAAGAATTTGTTAATATGAGTATTTAAATATGTTCTCGTTTTATTCCATTGCAATGGGCAAAAAAGTAATAATGAAAAATCATTGAAAATATTTTTTTATTTACACCTGGAGTTTATTTTGCAAGTTAGGGTAATAATTCATTGATGCGAACATGAGTTAACAACTCCTGGGGCCGGACTCGGCCAGGACTCGGCGCGAGGTGAGGGTTGACTTGACGGAGCAAAAGTTACCTAACATTCGCTACGCTCTAAATTCAACAAGATTATTGACTCCCTCAACCTAAACGCTCAACAACATCAACAATGAGCTAATGTGTTCCACCACATAGCTTTTCTTTCATTTTCGAATATATTTTAGAAAATAAATAAGTCACCCAAAATAATTTTTTTCTATATTTTATGTGATTTTTCATTCGAAATTCAGATAAATAGAGACAATTATAATATTAATTATCGGTAAAATAACATTGTTTTTTCGTCAATTGTTATTAATTTTCATTTTGTGGTGATAATACAAGTTTTTTAGTATATTATCAAAATTCATTATTTCATTGTTTGAATATTGGTCTGGAGATCAACAATGTTCTCGTCATACCATGGAACATATCTCAGTGGTAAATTATAATGATCTTTTGGAGAGTCTAGTGTGACTCAGAATCTTAGAGTAGAAGTATGCAGCACATGCGGTCATGTGGGGTGACTACCATGGGTAGACGCGCCACAGAACGACATGCGGTCGAGCAGACAACCAAGACTCCCTGAACACCAAGCTGCGGTCGGTTGCTGTGCGCAGAGTTGCATCGTTGGGCCGGAGGTTGTGACGCATTAGCTGGTGAGTGTGGGAGTAGTTGTTAGTAAACGGCTATAAAGACCCGTCTACACTATCCAACGTTAGTCACAAACACACCAAAACGCAAACTTACCTAGAGCGTACGCTCATGGCGGCGTGGAGTTGTACGCGAACAGCATGTAGACAAACAAGGCTGCTTCTCGAGTAAGTTTTAGCTAATTTATTCATATTGTTAGTAAATATATTTATCTGTGTGAGTATATGTGAACAGAAAATATTAAGGATCAATAATGTATTTTCAGAACATTTTGAATACTACCACTGAAACAGTAGGGTGGGATCAGCTGATATACTTCTACCTTTTGTAGAGCTCTTCATAAAGGTTTAAGTTTATGGACTTTAGCCAAAAACCAAATATGCTCCTGCTCAGTCTAAATAATTATTTCTTCTGATTTCTTTTGTGACTTATATTTTCTAAAAGTGTTGAAAAATGTTCATATTTTCGATTTTCTCATAGATACTCGTACTATATTTAAAATGATTTGCTAAAGTTAGTTAATTTTTTACTTGTAGGTTACCTGTCTCCACTTTTCATTTATGGTGTCCTCTTGATCTTAATGTTAGGTTAAGTTAGGTTAGATTATTATTAATTTTTATATTTTTTACGCCCACAGAATAAAAGGATTGTTGTTGTTTTGTGACAAATGAATAACATTTCAGAAGCAAAAGCTTTAATTTTTTCACCCTTCAGTCATCACAAAAACGTCATGACAGAAAACCAAGTGCCTCTATTTTCTGTACATAACAAGGCCAGCAGTTTGTATTAAAATTTGCACTTTGGTTAATGCAATTTGCTTCTGTTTTAAGTGAAGTTATAGAGCAATAATTGCATCAATCTTCGGTCAATTTTCCATTTCTACATACATGCAGTATCTGTATTTTGTGCACATTTTGGAAGCATCCATTGCTCGGCCAAGCAAACCCGATTGTATTTCTATTACAATGCCATCCATTTTTGTTTGCTTATGTAGTGACATTTAAGTAAAAGTCAACAGCCATGTATTTAGTAAAAGTCAACAGCCATGTTCCAACATATGGACAAAACCTACGGCAATTTGAGTTCAACATTCAGTTGGGGTCACCCGACCACACCGCGCATCCACGGGTTGAGCTGTGGCAGACTTTGGGACTGTCGCCTGATGTTCGGAGACAATATATGTTCCTCGTAGTATTATTTTCAGCAAATAATGTTGATTGAGAAATAAATTCTGTAATTTACAAACTTGCATAGCAGACTTTCAACATGTCTATTTTGGCATAAATCAACATGTCTATTACTGCATAAATAAACATGTCACCTGTAGCATAAATCAACATGTCTATTGTAGCATGAAGCAACATGTCTAAAGTGTCATAAATCAGCATGTCTACGGTAGACACACCTACACAATAATTCATTAAGACTTACACCCCCCCGAACACCCCATCCGAACCATATTCTGCAGCTTTTCTATGCCCTACTGAGGCTTTCAAAAATTTACCATGATAATAAGATCTGGGCATATATCCCAAGGAGTGGCAGCCCTGCACCCCAAGCTCGCCTACCTCACCCCGCCACGTCTACAGGTGCAATTGCTACACGTGGCACCCGACATGTCTTTAGAGTCTTTGAAAGGTGACCTGAGGTTATAATAATAGCCACCTGAAGCAATAAAAATTAATTATTTAATTAAATTTTTGGTTAAGCTGAGGTTCTCTATGCTATCACGATAATTGAGTGTTAATTTTACTGGTATAAATACCATAATTTAAAAAAAATTATATATTGCATCCTATTTGTATGACAATATTTGAAACGTTTTCTTGTTGAGGTTTAATTTCAATTTATAAACAGTATATTTGCAAAAAAAGGATTAACGATGAACCATTCTAATGATCTTCTTCAAAACGAGATTAACGGTAACGTTTTTGTTCTTTACAAGCGTCCATGTCACTCATCGCGTCACACCACCTGCACGTCACATGAGTTTTGTAAATCATTTCCCGCCGAATTACACTCGCTATTGTGACATTGCTGTCATTATGTAATGTGATAAACGTTATAAATAGTATTGGTATAATTAGCTCCAGCATTATATGAATGTGATCGCTGGTAACTATGATACAACTTCTCACGCCATTACCATGTCTTCATACCATCGTTCCAACCCATCGTAAGTTCCACTCAGAGTGTAATAGCACGCTAATCGTTTGGCCCTTTCGGGTTTCAAAATATTTTAAAAAAATAATAAGGAAATGTGAGAATACAACACTCGTTCGTTCGTTCGTTCGATGCTTATAGAAAAGAAGGAAAGAGAGTTTGACGCAGAGTGTGTCGCGAAGAGAAGGGGTGAAACGGAAAAGGATGGATAGGAAACTGATAGAGATGCGCTTTGCGCATATGATGCTAGTGTTTGAGGGTATTTTTTGTAGGTAGTTTGAGGGTGGTAGAAGTTATTTACCCGTCAGGGTTTTGTATGATTGGGTATTTAGTTAGTAGGCATCTTTAGTACCGGACGTGGGTGAGTAGGCTTGTCGTAGGGGTTAAATCTCTCCTAGCACAAAACATTCGCTTGAGTCGGTGCTGGTCAGTCGAGTCTGTCCGTCCGTCCGTCGTTAGAGTCGTGTTAAGTGTATTTTGGTCTCGGTTGGGGTGCGAGTGTTTTCATTTTTGAGCTCTGGAATTGTTTGTGCGGTGTTTGCGGAGCGTCTTGCGGGAATGTGAGTTGTAAGTAGAGTTGTGGGTGTGTGTCGTGAATATTTTGCCAGACTCTTTTTGCGTGTTTGTGGAGTGTAATGTTGATTGGTTGCAAGTTTGCTCGGCGATGTAGTTGTGCAGAGGTGGAGAAATCTTGCCATTCTGAATTTGTTACGCATCTCGTGGCTCGGTTTTGTACACGCTGGAGTGTTGAGATCGATGTTGGTGGAAGTGTGTGTATGGGAATGGCTGGGTAAATGAGAGTGGATCTTACTAGTGCGATGTAGAGTTGGCGATTTACTTCTGGGTTCAGGTGTTTGAATCGGTAAAGGCGTGAGAGGTTTTTGAGTGCTATTGTTGCTCGTTGTCTGGTGTGGGGTGCATATCCGGTTGTGCTCATTGTGAGAGCCAGAACTTTGCCTGAGTTTGTGTAAGGGTGTGGGGTGTTGTTGATGTGCACTGTTGGGTGTTTGCGGCGGCTGATGGCAACTATTTTGAATTTGTTTGTGTTGGTTTGGATTTTCCATTTTCGTTCGTAATCGTTGATTTGCGCAATGGCTCGTGTTGTTAGAATAGCTGCCATGTTATATGAATGCTTTGCGGATATGATTTGTGTGATGTCGTCTGCAAAAGCTATGTAGTCAGTGTTGGGTATTGGTGGGGGGAGGTCGTGTGTGAAGTAGTTGTACAGTGTTGGGGAGAGGACTGCTCCCTGGGGGACTCCTGACTTGATGGAGAAGGGTGGGCCAGTGTAGTTTGCGATTCGTATGGCTCCGGTGCGGTTAGTGATGAAGCTATACAGGATTTTTGTGAAGAGGGAGTGAATTGTAGCTGTGACAGTTTGAATTTGGATTCTGTGGGCCAAACTTAGTCGAAGGCCTTGCTTACATCTCGTAGAAAGATGTCTGTTTTGTTTCTCTGTGTTTGCTTAATGTGATGAGTCTCGTGTATCATGGCCTGTCTGTCTCAGAGTGTGATTGTGTCTGTGAGAATTGGGAGCCTAGTGTTTCTTAAGTACTTTCGAATGGCTATTTATTGTGCATGAATGAAATGTTAGTCAATATACTTGTACTTTGAAAATGAATATTGTTTTCAGGTATGAAAACTGAAATGATTAATGAATAAACAATTCATTGCGACGATTTTTCATTTTGTGAAGAATGGAGTAACTATTGTAATTTCCTGTTATATCACGTCCTAAACACGTCCGATAAGTTTTGTAGATTATTTCCCGTCGAATTACACTCGCTATTGTGCCATTGCTGTCATTGTGTAATGTGATGAACGTTATAAATAGTATTGGTATAATTAACTCCCGCATTATATGGATGTGATCGCTGGTAACTATGATACCACTTCTCATGCTATCACCATGTCTTCACACCATCTAAGTTCAGAACAACTATTCCAGCTACAATAGCTTTAATCATTAAACCCTTCCGGGCTGCAAAAATATTATGCACTTGGCACTGAGAGAAATCCGCCACAACCTCGTCGTTTCGAAAAAAAGTCCGTTTATAAATTACGTATATTTTTCATAAAATTTAGTTTACTCTCATAAATTGTAAAAAATAATTTATATTCGACCTTCAAGCTATAACCAATGTTAGATAAATTAAAATAATTACATGATTTATTTTTTCATTCCATATAAAGCACTTTTTATCGCAGCAACAAATTATTTCTGTTATTGGATAACTCAAGTATTTAGAAAAGTGAGTTCCATTTACAAAATGTGTCCCCACGGAGTGGAAGGAAGCTTCCCCGCTGCCTCATGTGACCTGCTGTGAGCACCATCGCTGTATTGAGTGTTTTGCTGCTGTTGCCTCTATCGTTACTTCGGTGTGTGACCTGACGCAGGGCTGTTGTTCCTATTGTCTGCACTTGTTTCGTCGTTGTACGTACGATTTTACGATAACTTTGCAGCACAATATTAATATAGGTATGATTTGGCCATATTTTCTATGTTATTATTTTACACTAGTGTGCACGGCCCGTCAAAAATGACGGGATTCAATACCTTTCTTGAACAAATTTTCCAGATGTGGATGTCAAACAAATATTTCTACCCTAACTGTACCCGTGATGAATATTCTTGTACATGTGCACTGGTGAAACTCGTATCACAGATACGGTCATGATTACTGTCCCTATGATCGTGACAGAGCAATGGAAAAGAAGACGCCAAACAAATTAACCAAGGGTATTGCTAGGTAGTAGCAGGACCCGTGGAAATTCCACGGACAATGTCTTCGTTAAGCTAGGTGGACCCTTAAAAAATTCCGTCGACATTACCCTACCTATGCCAACTCAACCTATCCTAACCTAACAAATCCTAACCTTTCCTATCCTATCCTAACCGAACCTATCCTGATAAAATGTCATACATTTCAATGCGTATAGGCCATCGTTTACTGTTACATTGAGGAATTCGGTATGCATGATACCGCTAACTCAGACAACCTAAGTTTCTTAAGAAGCGGACACCAAATAAATATATAAATAAATATATAAATAAACACACAACGGGTATTATTGGGTTAGATGACGATATGAGAAGCACCACAGAGACACCTCACTACTGCACCACACCATGTGTGGAGGCAGGGCTGCCGGCAAATGATGGTTGTATGTTGTCGAAGTTGATCTCTGGATTTGTTGGTATTGTTTTTATGGTACCTTTGAATCCAAATTCTATTGTAGGTGCACATTATTTAATAAAAGTACCTATTCATTACAAGTGGGTACGAATATTTGGAGTTTCTAAAAATATTGCGCATGAATTTATCTCTTTGTATTATAAAATATAAAGAAATATTTTATATTATTTGCCTACACTGTGCATGAACCTACCTGATTTTCATGAATAGTCCCGATATTATTTCAAATATTTTGTTTAAGTTGGAATTTTCTGTAGGCATGATTCTTAACATTATACAGAGCTTCATTATTTCTAACAAAATCAATAGATATATCATCTCCAGTTCCACAGTTTTGTAAAGTTTACTACTGGCAAACTTATAATCAACGTCTCTACAATAATCACCAACTCCGGCACCGCAAAAAACATCCACCAACTAACGTCTGGACGCGACTGCGGGGGCAGGCGACCGGCATGTTTCACATGTCTATCCACATGTGCCACAGGTAACTCACATTCCCTACTGCTTACAGTTTGTAGCCACACCTGGCTTAAAATATTAAGTAAATAAGGAGCGAATTTTCGTTCACTTATGGAAGTGATTGTATTGGATGTATGTATTAAAGTTACGAATAATTTTCCTAAAACAAAACGGGAATTATTTTCTTCGTGTAAAAAATTTGTTAATGTTGTTGTAATTACTGAAGAAACTATTAAAAATTTAATTCATGCCCATATTTTTTCATGTATTAAAGCCAGTTTCGGACTACTTCGCAAAATTGAATTTGTTAAATTTACGGTAACCCAAGTATTTGAAGAAAAATGTTGATTTTTTTCGTAAAGTCATCTTTTTATTCAATAGAAAGAAGCTCTCACGTTGCCTTATGTGCCCCGTCGTGGAAAACATCTATGTGTTGTTGTTGTTGTTACTAGTGATTCTTTTTTTCTAGTTTGTAGTACTGCTTTCTTCCTACCGCCATTACGCGTCATCGCGGTAGACGACGACTCACACTTCTATGATCATTGTTTCATTACTACTGGTGTACACAGCCCGTCAAAAGTGACGGGATCCTATATTTCCTTTGAACAAAACCTCCAGCTGTGGATGCCCAACAAATATATCCATGCCAACAGTACCCACCATTAAAATATTCTTGTACTTGTGCACTGGTGAAACTCGTATCACAGATACGGTCATTGAGCGTCCTTGTGAGCGTCACAGACACACGCACCAACCAATTTGATGTGATCACTCAGATGACCACTTTATCACGCTGTCAAGGAAGCTTAATGACTATTTTTGATAGGAGTTTCACCAATAAACAAGATTAGGAGTATTTTAATCGCAGGTACTGTTGGGTTAAATATATTTGTTTAAGATCCAAACCTGAAGTATATTTTTTTAAGAAATTATCGATTACAGTTATTTATGACGGATGGCGTACACCAAAAAACCCAACACCTCTACCTTCTCGCAGCGCCAGCAGCGTAACATCACCTCCTCCCCCCCTTCAAAAAAACAAGGATTCACAAGTTGTGATAACATGGCACAAAATAGGCACAAGAAACATGTAAATTTATTTCTTCATTTAAAAATTCAATTGGACACCTAGCGTTTTGTTATGTACGAAATGATAATGAATTCTTACCAACTGGCAGAATCAAATTTGACTTCAATAATTATCATTAGGAAAATAATGAATACAAGGCGGAATAATTCTAATCTAAATATATTCAATCGAATGTCATTTGTTATTGGTAACTGATTCATATTTTGGTGTAATTATTTAACCGCCGAACTCACACCAGCACCGTACCTACACCACCACCGTACCTACACCACCACCGTACCTACACCACAACCGTACCTACACCACCACCGTACCTACACCACCACCGTACCTACACCACCACCGTACCTACACCACCACCGTACCTACACCACCACCGTACCTACACCACCACCGTACCTACACCACAACCGTACCTACACCACCACCGTACCTACACCACCACCGTACCTACACCACCACCGTACCTATACCACCACCGTACCTACACCACCACCGTACCTACACCACCACCGTACCTACACCACAACCGTACCTACACCACCACCGTACCTACACCACCACCGTACCTATACCACCACCGTACCTACGCCACCACCGTACCTACACCACCACCGTACCTACACCACCACCGTACCTACACCACTACCGTACCTACACCACCACCGTACCTACAACACCACAGTAGACACATCAACGAACTACAACCCATACAAAACCCATAAACTATATTAGTTACAGTAATATATTATTTATAGGGGCTAAAAAAAATTTGGCATAAATATTTAAATGGAAAAAATCTTACATTTCAACAATTAAGAATTTGTTAATATGAGTATTTAAATATGTTCTCGTTTTATTCCATTGCAATAGGCAAAAAAGTAATAATGAAAAATCATTGAAAATATTTTTTTATTTACACCTGGAGTTTATTTTGCAAGTTAGGGTAATGATTCATTGATGCGAACATGACTTAACAACTCCTGGGGCCGGACTCGGCCAGGACTCGGCGCGAGGTGAGGGTTGACTTGATGGAGCAAAAGTTACCTAACATTCGCTACGCTCTAAATTCAACAAGATAATTGACTCCCTCAACCTAAACGCTCAACAACATTAACAATGAGCTAATGTGTAACACCACATAGCTTTTCTCTGGTGTTCGAATATATTGTGGAAAAAAATTGCGTTACCCATGAATCAAATTTTTTATTGTAAGTAAAGTTTAATTTGAAATTCGGATAAATGAAGATTGTTTGATTTCAGTTTGGATTGAAATGATATTATTATCTATGCAGCTTTTCTTAATTTCAGTTTAACGATAATTCAACAATTATCAGATTGATAATCGAAATTCATTTTTTTATTGACTAAATATTGGTATGAAAATTAACCAAAATGCGATTTCAGTCTACAGCATCGAATTTTTCTCCTAAAAAACTAAAATGTTTTAGAGTCTCATGAGACTCACAAACGTCGAGACAGAAGTATGCAGCACTTGGGGCTGTACTATCGGTCATGTGTGGTGACTACCATGGGTAGACGTCGCACAGAACGACGCTCGGTCGAGTAGACAAGCTCGCTCCCTGGCACGCGGCTGTGGACTGACATGGTAACTGCCGCGGGTTCATCACTTGGCAGACCACAGAGGTTATTGACGTGTGGAATATTCGATCAGAACCATTAGAGGCTTCCAAGTTATAATTAATATTTTTGACATATATGAATTTTACTACCTCAGGTAGCAAGTTGACGCTTGGAACAAAGTGGAGAGTTTTGATGAACTAATCAGATACAATTAGTTGTTTTAGTTGTTTGAATTTCATTCATTTATTAAAATCACTATTTGTACAAAAATGTAGTGTCTGTCACTAGTTACAGCGTCTGCAGGTGTTGTCTGCCACTAGTTACAGCGTCTGCAGGTGTTCTCTGCCAATAGTTACAGCGTCTGCAGGTGTTGTCTGCCACTAGTTACTGCGTCTGCAGGTGTTGTCTACCACTAGTTACTGCGTTTTCAGGTGTTGTCTGCCTCTAGTTACTGCGTCTGCAGGTGTTGTCTACCACTAGTTACTGCGTCTGTAGGTGATGTCTGCCACTAGTTACTGCGTCTGCAGGTGTTGTCTACCACTAGTTACTGCGTCTGTAGGTGATGTCTGCCACTAGTTACTGCGTCTGCAGGTGTTGTCTACCACTAGTTACTGCGTCTGTAGGTGATGTCTGCCACTAGTTACTGCGTCTGCAGGTGTTGTCTGTCACTAGTTACTACGTCTGCAGGTGTTGTCTGCCACTAGTTACCTGCGCAACTTAGCATGTATCGACCCAACGAAATATAGCGGCATGTAAAGGCCTCAAAAATAGTTTCACAGCACTCATACACATGTCCTATCTTTCTGAGTGTGATTGAATCTGTGGGAATTTGAGGGCCAGTGCTGCTTATGTAATTTCATGTAATTTCATATTCTTATTTATTCTGGGCAAATCAATTGTAAGTCAATATACTCGAACGCGAGAACGATTCTCAAACGAAAAAACTAAATAATGCAAAAAATCATCGTGATAATTTTAGATTATATCAAGAAAAGGTAACTATTGTAGAACTATTTTATTGTAACTTGTTCTATCACTTCCAGTGATAGGTGATATTGAGAAGTTCAAATTCTATCCATTTTCACATCTATCACTCATCACGTCACACCACCTGCACGTCAAATGAGTTTTGTAAATCATTTACGGTCGAATTACCGCTATTGTGTCATTTTTGTCATTGTGTAATGTGATGAACGTCCTAAATAGTATTGGTATAATTAGCTCCAGCATTATATGAATGTGATCGCTGGTAACTGTGATACCACTTCTCATGATATCACCATGTCTTCATACCATCTTCATCACTAAACGAATTAACCTTTCAGACTCCAAAACCCCGCTTATCATTTTGCCCTACCGGGTTCAAAAATAAGTTTACAATTCATTAAATCCCTTTTATTGCTAGAGGATCATAGTTTCGCATGAAGTCCGTTTGCAAATAAAGTATATTATTCATAAAATAAGGTTCACTTTCATCAATTTTAATAAATATTCTTTATGTGAAGTTCAAACTATAAACAATAGTAGGTAAATAAGATAAATCACATGAATTATTTGTTCATTCCATATAAAGCATTACTTATGTAATCAAATGAACGTTTACGTTTTTGGATAACTCAAGTAATTAGAAAAGTGAGTTCCATCCACAAAATGTGTCCCCACGGAGTGGAAGGAAGCTTCCCCGCTGCCTCATGTGACCTGCTGTGAGCACCATCGCTGTATTGAGTGTTTTGCTGCTGTTGCCTCTATCTTACTTCGGTGTGTGACCTGACGCAGGGCTGTTGTTCCTATTGTCTGCACTTGTTTCGTCGTTGTACGTACGATTTTATGATTACCTTCATAATTATTGTGATACTAAATACAGTAAAATTGATATATCAATTGTAATCCAAACACCAGTTTAGGCTTCCATCGCAACTTTCCCATTTTATCAAGAGCCGTCCAACCATTTCGCTCGCTGTCGACATCACAGAACGCTGCGCTTCCTAACCTAACCTGCCCACCCAAACTTAGCCAGGCCGTTACCGGTCCCCTTAGCTTCAATCTCTAACTTACTCTGCATGGACGTAAGGACATTTTAAGTGCATTATTTTATGAGTACAAAGTTTTAACCCACCATCATATTTAATTATCATTCCTAATAATTACCATTAAGACAATAATGGAAACTGTGTTGAATAAAACCTACAGCAAAAATAACGTAATTAACACTGAGGACAATGATGGGAGACAGAATAACTCTCTAAATGCTCGTATTGAATTTCTTAAGTTAGTCATGATATTGTAGTACTTTAGAACAACTAATTATTGAAATGATTTTTCATGACCTTCTAAATAAAAATTAGATAATAATTGAATTAATTCATGTGCAATTATTGGTAGGAGCACACATGTCATTTATTCAATTTTGATTCACAAATAAAATGAATTTGTCACCGAGAAAAATTATATAAATGGATCAGATTTGATTAAATATTTGTTCAATTCCAAATTGTGGATATATTTCGAAATAAAAAAAGTATTGTGGTTTGATTAGTGTAAACTGTCATTTTATGAAAACAGAATTTTTTCAGTATAGTACCATATTTTACAACAATACACAAGTTAATTTTGTCTAATTCTACTCTTGTGAGATGCAGACCAACCTTGCTGAAATCGACCAGCAGACTGCAGTAAAATGAATTACTCCCTTGGAAAGGTTGTAGTCTAATTAATTATAGATCTATTCAATGTTGGAGGCTAACTGAAGCGATGAGAAGTGATGTATGTACACATCCTTCTAATTATACACTTCTTCGTTGATAATATCCCGACCTCAGGACACATGCCTTTCGGTGAAATTAACATAACATTGTCACCCAGAAAATGACTTATTGAATTTAATGAATATTAATTGTTTAAACAAAATAAATAATTGAGTGTACAATACACGAAGTCAGGTGTTTTCATATATGATTTCATTTTATTGTTCATTAATTGCGAAATTAAAACAAAAAAAAAATTTATGTTTCTAAAATAGGTTTTTGAAGACTTCACAATTTCGTTAAATGATGGTTCTCTTAAATGGGATTAAACAGAATCCTGATACAAACTTAGCAGCCGCAAGGCTATGCCAGGTTGGGACGTATTGGGAGGAAAATACATGTACATTGTACATGTCGCTACAGCCAAATACTAAGTATTGGCTCCTGCGTCCAGTATTGGACAGGCAATCACTGAGTATTGGCTCCAATGTCAAGTTACGGATAATATTCTGTTATTTTCTACTTAAGATAAAAATTTCGATCTGATATTGGAAATAAGTTCAGTCAATATTGGCAGCGGATTATTTTAGTATTGGATGCTGACTGAGGGATAGATTGGTGCTGAGAGTATTGGTAGATTTGTCATTGATTTGTGATTGTATTTGTGATTAGTTTGAGATTAGATTGGTTATTGGTTTGTGATTGTATTTTGATTTTATTTATGATTGAAACATGAAGATAAATAATAGCAAGATAAATATTCTGGTGTACTAACCGTTGAAAAGGTAATTAAATATTCTGATAAATAATTTAATTTCAACGAGTAAATTATATTGATGATGTTAATTGTGGAAATTATTTAAAATAGTTCTTTTAATTATTACTGATAAAAATCTTTCTAGCAACAAACCCAGCACCCAATACTCAATCAATCTAAAGATAATATTGGCTGAACTAAATTTCCAATAAGAGAATATTATCCAATACATGACGCGGGAGCCAATACTCGGTAATTGTATCCAACACTGGAAGTAGGATCCAATACTCAGTATTGAGCTGTTCTCACATGCACACTTCGCAGGCACAATACTGACAATGTACTCTATTTAGATAATTGTTAGCCCGTGGGCTGTAATAATTCGTTCGTTATGCAAGTTTGGGTTTAATAGAAAGTTAATTTACTATTTGTGAAGCCATTTGTGGTTGCGACACAGCCTCTGTCCTAACATTTGATGTAAGTGCGTCTCTGCCGAGCGCAGGAATTCTGCTACTGCACAGCTAACGCGTCACACTACGGCAGGTGTCGTGTTCACGCAAGTGTACTATAAGTTAAGGAGGTATAAGTTCGTGTTCACGCAAGTGTACTATAAGTTAAGGGGGTATAGTTCGTGTTCACGCAAGTGTACTATAAGTTAAGGGGGTATAAGTTCGTGTTCACGCAAGTGTACTATAAGTTAAGGGGGTATAGTTCGTGTTCACGCAAGTGTACTATAAGTTAAGGGGGTATAAGTTCGTGTTCACGCAAGTGTACTATAAGTTAAGGGGGTATAAGTTCGTGTTCACGCAAGTGTACTATAAGTTAAGGGGGTATAAGTTCGTGTTCACGCAAGTGTACTATAAGTTAAGGGGGTATAAGTTCGTGTTCACGCAAGTGTACTATAAGTTAAGGGGGTATAAGTTCGTGTTCACGCAAGTGTACTATAAGTTAAGGGGGTATAAGTTCGTGTTCACGCAAGTGTACTATAAGTTAAGGGGGTATAAGTTCATGTTTGCGCAAGTTAAGGGGGTCACCTCAGGCCCCTGTCGGTCCGGTGAGCTTGTGTTGCTTTGTTGTTGGAAAAGGACCCAAAGGTGGTGGACTATTCGGTCCTAAAATTTTATGGCGCTACGGACACTAGATCCTCCCCCCAGAGAGAGGGGGGGGGGCGGTAAGGGGACCAAAAGTCCTGAATTTTCGACCCCATTTCGACCCCATATAAAAAGAAAACAAAACGGGAAATGGAAAATTTGAAAGCGTAACTTTGTTTAGAATGCTACAAGGATTCTAAAACTGTCTCTGGTTTTGTTCTTGCATAATAATTCAATTAGTTGTATTCATCTGAAATATCAATAAAAAGGCATTAAAAAACAATAGGTCCAATGTTTTCACAAACCAAGGCCTTAATTTTACAAAATGAATAGAAAAAAATTGTGTCTTCTCCAAAGTTACATATATTAGTCAAATTTCATAAAAATTAGAATACAAATATATAATTTCATAATTTTTTATTAAAAAAATAAAATTTGTTATTTTTTTAATTACAATTCACAGTGTGAATATGAAGTTATGCACGGAGGTAATCGAAATAAAAATAGAAACAGCATTCAATTATATACAATGTCCATTATATTACACTTCAACAAAAAATTTTGTTTTTCGCCTACACCCAAAACCTCTAATTTTCAACATTCAAAAGAATAGAAGTCGGTGAGTTTTCATGCCAGGAAAAAACAAAGACAGTTTTAGAATCCCTTGAACATTTCTAACCAAAGTATTGTGTCTTCCTTCCCAATTTCACATATAATTTTTGTGCATCAAGCTCAAAACCCAAAATTATTGTATATGCTAGTTAGTGATCATATATAATATATAAAAGAAATTTTCATTTGTAAAAACTTAACACCGTACTTTTGTTAAAATGTTCCAAGGATTCTAAAACTGTCTTTTTTTTTTGTTCTAGCATATAAACTCAATGACATATATTCTTTCGAAATATCCATCTAAATGTACCAAAAAACTCATTTTTCGTCTTTTTCAAAAAAAGTGAGGCCTAAATGAAAAAGTCACACGAGTAAAAAAGTTTACATTCAACAAATACATATACTGGACAAATGTCAAACGAATCAGATGACAATACTGAAATGTTGAAGTGACCCCCTTAAGGTTGCTACTCTCCACCGCAAGTAGCTTTCCGTAAGGTAGCCAGTTTCATCAATGCAAGTCAGTGAAGACTCTCAAAAATATTTTAAAAGAACAGTAGAAGAGAACTTCGCATAGTTGCGTACGCTGGTTGAAAAGCATATTAATTTAACGACTGTATTTTGTAAAATAAGATACTATACTGGAAAGATTCTTGTCACCATGAAATGTCAGTTTGTCACCATCAAAGATAGGTGAATTTTTTAATTGAAATTCAATTTAATAATTTCAATTGAAACGAATATATTATCTGACCTAAATTATTGATTTTCTTAAGATGAGTAACTAATTTCTAAAGATGAGTAACTAATTTCTAAAGATGGGTAACTAATTTCTAAAGATGAGTAACTAATTTCTAAAGGTGAGTAACTAATTTCTAAAGATGAGTAACTAATTTCTAAAGATGAGTAACTAATTTCTAAAGGTGAGTAACCAATTTCTAAAGATGAGTAACTAATTTCTAAAGATGAGTAACTAATTTCTAAAGATGAGTAACTAATTTCTAAAGATGAGTAACTAATTTCTAAAGATGAGTAACTAATTTCTAAAGATGAGTAACTAATTTCTAAAGATGAGTAACTAATTTCCAAAGATGAGTAACTAATTTCTAAAGATGAGTAACTAATTACTAAAGATGAGTAACTAATTTCTAAAGATGAGTAACTAATTTCTAAAGATGAGTAACTAATTTCTAAAGATGAGTAACTAATTTCTAAAGATGAGTAACTAATTTCTAAAGATGAGTAACTAATTTCTAAAGATGAGTAACTAATTTCCAAAGATGAGTAACTAATTTCTAAAGGTGAGTAACTAATTACTAAAGATGAGTAACTAATTTCTAAAGATGAGTAACTAATTTCTAAAGATGAGTAACTAATTTCTAAAGATGAGGAACTAATTTCTAAAGATGAGTAACTAAGGCCTAAATGAAAAAGTCACATGAGTGAAAAAACGTTTACATTCAACAAATACATATACTGGACAAATGTCATACGATCAGATTATAAAACTGAAATGTTAAAGTGACCCCCTTTATGTCGCTACTCTCGACCGAATAGACCTTTCCATCTGGTAACCAGTTTCAACAACGCGAGTCCATGCAGACTCTCTAAAATTTTTACAACATAGACATTTTCAGTTGTGAGACTACTCCTACTTGTAAGTAGGCTGATTGGAAACCATATTAACTTAACATATATATTTTCGTAAAACTTAATTTTTTACCGAAAAGATTTTTTTAACATGAAATGTCAGTTTGTCGCTAACAAAAATAGGTCAAGGTTCAATTCAATTTCAATTTAATTATTTCAATTTAAACGAGTATTTAATTTAACCTTAAGAAATGATTTTGATTTTGAAGGGTGACTAATTTATTTTTTAGGTGTGCCAAATTTTTATAAATTACTAGTTTGCTCATACTAATGACTGCAAATGAATTTATTCAGTCATTATGTAATTTTTAATTTACAGGTCATGAAAAATCATTTCAATAATTGGTTGTCCTACATTACTAAAATATTATTATTAACTTACAAATTCGATATAAATATTTAGAGAGTTATTCTGTCTCCCATCATTGCCATCAGTGTTAACTACGATATTTTTGCCATAGGTTTTATTCAGACCAGTTTCCATTATTATCCTAATGATAAAAGCACAGGGGATTTTTGCTCGATGCGGGCTTAACAAGCGAATGTTGCGCCAATAGCATCAATATTGGAAGTTGGGATGTTTGTTTATGTAATTATATCTAAATTGATATAGCCGTAACCTGCAGATATTTTTCGAACTACGTCAACTTATATCTCTTGCTATTTGGTGCAACATCATATGTAATACCTCCAATATGTATAAGCTTACGAGACGCGCAAAAATAATTTTTAAATGAAAGAGACACATGAGTACTTACAGATGAAGTCGTCATTACCTACACCAAATAACATACTAATAATGAAATAAAAGCAACGCTCGAGAATAAGTTGATAGCGATATTCATGCTCTCAATAAATATACCTTATTTCCAAAATATATTGTATTTTAATTCAAGATTCCAAATTTTGATTATATACATTCATGCACATGTTTTGTCTTCAATTTTGAGTGTTCGATGATTGACTAGTGTATTTGTGAATGAAGTCAGCAACTCGGCCGGTATGTATATATATGTTGACCACAATTTCCGTTGCTCACAACAACACGCTGCCTCTCATTGTTGGTGCTATGGGCATTGTTGTTGCTTCTTATATTTTGGTTCTGGTAATATCAACGCATCACTCTTTTGTTTCTTATATATGGATTACACTGTTGGTTGCCACGGTGGTGGTGTAGGTACGGTGGTGGTGTAGGTACGGTGGTGGTGTAGGTACGGTGCTGGTGTAGGTACGGTGGTGTTGTAGGTACGGTGGTGGTGTAGGTACAGTGCTGGTGTAGGTACAGTGCTGGTGTAGGTACGGTGGTGGTGTAGGTACGGTGGTGGTGTAGGGACGGTGGTGGTGTAGGTACGTTGATGGTGTAGGGACGGTGCTGGTGTAGGTACAGTGGTGGTGTAAGTACTGTGGTGGTGTAGGTACGGTGGTGGTGTAGGTACGGTGGGGGTGTAGGTACGGTGCTGGTGTAGGTACGGTGGTGGTGTGAGTTCGGCAGTTAAATAATTACACCAAAATATGAATCAGTTACCAATCACAAATGACATTCGATTGTATATATTTACATCATAATTATTCAGCCTTGTATTCATTATTATCCTAATGGTAATTATTGAAAGTCAAATTTGATTCTGACAGTGGGGAAGAATTTATTATTATCCCGTACATAACACAACGCTAGGTGTCCACTTGAATTTGCAAGCGAAAAAATAAATTATGTGTTTTTTGTGCGTAATTTGTGATATGTTATCACAATGGGCATCTGAGTGAACACATCAAATTGGTTGGTGCGTGTGTCTGTGACGCTCACAAGGACGCTCAATGACCGTATTTGTGACACGAGTTTCATCAGTGCACAAGTACAAGAATATTTTGATGGCGGGTACTGTTGGGATGGATATATTTGTTGGGCATCCACAGCTGGAGGATTTGTTCAAAGGAAATATAGGATCCCGTCATTTTTGACGGGCTGTGTACACCAGTAGTAATAAAACAATGATCATAGTAATTGTAAGTCGTGGTCTACCGCGATGATGACTCGAATAGCAGCACGACAAACTGTAAAAAAGTAACACTAGTAACAACAACAACAACACATAGATGGTGTCCACGACGGGGTGCATAAGGCAACGTGGGAGCTTCTTTCAATTGAATGAATATATGACTATACGATTAAATTCGACATATTTTCAAAAATACTTCAGTTACTGTAAAAAAAAAAATCAATATCACCAAGTTCTCTAAAATTAGTTTTAATACATTGAAATTATGGACAGGAAATAAGTTTTTAAGTTTTTTTTCCAATAACAACGAAAACAATAGATTTTGGACACGATAAAAAAATATTCAATTTTGTTTAGAGAAAAATATTCGTAACTTTGATACATGCTTTCATCGCAGGTTTCCGTAGTAGGGTATGAATTTTATCTGCTGTAGTTTTACTACATTTTTGACCCTACTGTGGAGTAAAATAGTGCGCTGAAGCTCACGCGATATGCCGTACCCCACGTCACGGTAAGTGTCGATAGACAGGGAAACTTGTCAGTTGCATGCCCGCCGCTGTCGCGTCTAGATGTTAATTGGTGCACGTTTTTTACGGTGGCGATTTGCACAATTGTCCATTGGCAACTTATGGCAGCTCCCAACTCTTTATCATAATATACGGATGAGGATATTCTCCATTTGTATCATTTGCCCAGTTAGATGGTGAAGTTTTCAGTGAACAGAAGTGGGAGTGTGTGATGCGTCTGTTGTTGCCAAACCACGGGTATACCAAATGGCAACTGATGACGCGTTCCTTTGGCCCCCACACCCGCCCACTCTCGACACACTGCCTGCACACCTTGTGAGGGGCCGGTGGACGGCTCTTGATAAAATGGGAAAGTTGGGATGGAAGCCCAAACTGATGTTTGGATTACAATCAATATTACAATTTTACTGGATTTAGTATCACAATAATTATGGAAGTAATCATAAAATCGTACGTACAACGACGAAACAAGTGCAGACAATAGGAACAACAGCCCTGCGTCAGGTCACACACCGAAGTAACGATAGAGGCAACAGCAGCAAAACACTCAATACAGCGATGGTGCTCACAGCAGGTCACATGAGGCAGCGGGGAAGCTTCCTTCCACTCCGTGGGGACACATTTTGGATATATTCAACACTTCTCAACAATACCTTAGTCACCGTAAAATCTTTAAGGTGGTGATTTTTCGGTAACAATCGCCTCAAATGGAAAATAAAAGAAGGAAGCACGTAGTGAATAATAATAATAATGAAGGCATCTACGGATGCTTTATTTCCAATCAAGCCTGATACATATCACCTTGTACATTGGATTTTCAAATGCCTTATAACTAACGCCAGGACGCCATGACGCTTTCCCCCGGTCGAGACCGGTACCCATATCAGACACCTGGGTAGAGTGGGGTATTGTGCTTGGAATTTTTCTCCTATACCCAACAGAGAAAATCGCCACTGCCAGCGCCGAGTTTCGAACCCGGGTCCCGGCCGCACGGCGGCGGAACCTATAGCACATGGCTATCGCGAGTATCGAAATCGTTGATATGATTCGAAGTTCAAGAATAGATGACTCATTTCAATTAATGTAAATTTATCAGATCTAATGAATGATGTACGTTTTTTGAAAACGGTGTTCGCATGATCCTGCTGTTCGAAGTAAGAAACTTAAAACTAAAAATAAGTTTTCGCGCCCACAAAGGGTTAAGCGGTCTTTCGGAAATGCTAGTATGGTTTTGAGAAGAGAAAGGTAAGCCATTTTATGCAACCTCCCAAAAGAGCAGGTGTTGTGATGACGACCGGCCAAGAACAAATAGCAGCGCAAACAAAGAGCATTACGCCCCCTGGCGACAACATCCAACAGCTGTACGACAAGTTGGACAACATTACTTCGTTGGCATTTATATCAGCCACAATGGCGACTCGAATTAAAACAAGATCTAAGTGCATCTAGAAACTATATAGTGTGTGTCCATTGTCTTGAAATTAATCGCAGGAGCTTGAGCGTGGAAGGTGAGATTTGAGCATGTTTTGCTACCAGTTCGTTGTGTGTAGATTTGTTGGAAATTAGTGGGGGCGTCCCTTATGTTTCGTGCATGGATGGAAGCGTAATTTGAGTGATAAGTTTTCTGAGTAAGTTGCTATGGTATAATGGAAGCAATAATGCAGGGTGGATTATTACCAGTATATCCAATACGTAATTATGTTTTGATATATTTAGTTGTAAATCTTAACTATCTGCGCCAATTTAAGTGGGTGGCTGGCGATGACATTTTAGTGAGTGGCAGGCCAGTTTGCTTGAATTAAGCGATTGTGGATGTGTGTCTATTGGCTCTTTCATGACGTCTTGCATTACAGGCTCTGATTATAACATCGCTTAAATTTGAATATCAAATGAGATGCAGAATTAGTGACGCCTGCCTACGTTATGCCCTGGTGATACACGAACACTCGTAGAGGTATGGTGTACTACACAAACGGATGGCAGAGAGTTTAAAGTAACTTGTCAGTGTGCACAGCGCCCAGTCATGGTCCCGTCATGGTCTGGTACCGGTATGTTATCTGTTGATTTTTGTACCAAGATATTTTCCTACTCTTTTTCTACATGGAATTTTTTTCCCTTACAAGTATTGTTTTACCTTTCTTTCTTTTAGGATATCCGGCATGACACAATTTCCAGTCAAGTATCGCTACCTTCCGTTTAGGCGCACCGGGCTGTAGACGACCTAAGATGCACACGAGAATTTTCTGCTCCGCGGACTATCGCGTGTTGCTTCGGCTGCTGCTCGTGATGCTTTTGGTCAAAACTTGGCTGGTGTTGCAGTTCTAAGTTCCGCTTAGCGAGGGTATGCAAATTATAACTTAGTTCAGAATGATATTTAACTTTATTTTACTTCAGTTGAAGAAGATGGTAAATGTTTGTGATAGCGAATTGTCAATGAAATATGGGATGAAGTGCCATTTTGGGACCATTTCCGTTACCACTCGTCGGACTAATGGTCATTTTCATGATATAGCCCAAACAACCTGTCTTCGGGAGCACACATCACAATAAGAATCGATCATCACCTTCAACATATCGTTAAATTCCTATTATCTCCCTGAGAGGGTTAAAACATTAAATTTAACAATTTACCCATAGAGTATACGAGGTGGATCCCGTTCTCCGGCTTCTGATAACGTCTGAGATTCTCATAGGAGACGGAAATTTTTTAAGCGTGGAAAATCTTTCATGTTTTATCAAAGAAATATCAAATATCATATCATGTAATCGATCATGTGAAAATTTATATTTTATTCGTAACGGTGTCTATCTAAATGACTTTTTTCATACAGTGTTATGTTCTCGGTAACTAAAATATTTAAAAAACCAAGTTTTCACGTTACTTCTACACTTGCTGTCGAATGCGTGACATTCGCGACAAAGAGCAGTGTACATAGAATATATCAACATGGAATAGAACAATTGGAGAATATTTGTACAGAAGTTCTGCTCAGACCTGAAAGGTTGCGGTATTGTACAAAGGCTTGCGATAGATTGGGAGTTTCATCAGAGGCGCACAATATCATTAGTGTTCCCTTGAGGGACTACAATGATGGTGTTGGGTATTGTGTACAAACTTGGTACAATGAGTGTATGAAAGCATGGGTTGGCTACATTTGAGGTGATAACGAACAGTTGTGGCAAAAGTAGATCGTGACTGAGCTGGCGTGCTCGAGTCCAGGGCCTCGTTGGATGGTCAAGTTGTTGGCACGAAAATGAGAACTGCGCACAAACAAATGGGACAGTCCCTGCTAGCATGGCGCCATATATGCCCTCTAATTCCTTCCTTATTAGCGGATCTCATAAACATGCGATCATGTGTCACAGATATAATAGTGATGAATACACTGGAAAATAATTTTGATCATGATATTACAAAGTGCATGCAAATACAGATGTTTAGAAAACTCAAAAAAAACCTTACCCTGAAACGAAAATTTCTTTAGTTAGCCATGAAATCGAATATATTCAAATCACACACCTTGTATTCTCATTACACATGCTAAAAGTATTTTACGCTGTATACTAATCAATAAATATGATTGTTGAACTTTTATTCTATTTCAGTCTTGTTTTTCTGAAATAAGTAATGATAGAAGTATTTTTGGTTTTGAAATTATAAATTGCAAACACCCATCTAATTTCCAATTAACCTTAACGAGGTCACCAGTTGCCTTTCTATTCAATTAAAAACTTGGCAGCCGTTTAACGGCTGAATTAACGAAAACTAATATATAGTGAAGATTAGAGGTGTTCAGCATGCATATCGATCCATATAACGTTACAATTATGAGTAGACAGAAATGAGAGGACTTGATTATTTAAAGTTCAAATATTGACAAAATCACATTTTGTCGCCATTCATGTTAGGAAGAAGGTAGTCTTCTTTTGAATGGTTTAATAGTCAAATTCGCATAAACATTTGAAGGTCTGCAGCAGGTGCGGCAGCTCAGGACGGCCACTCAGCCTCCGACTCGCCAGGTGAGACCGACGCATTGAAGCCGCACGTCCCTCCACTCCACCTTACGACCTCCTGGCCACCCTCAGGAGGCTCGGTTGTGAGGACCTGAGCACAAAGGGCACCATCCCACATGACGACCTGGCCACCCTCAGGAGGCGCGGTTGTGAGGACCTGGGCCCAAAGGGCACCACCCCACCTGACGACCTGGCCACCCTCAGGAGGCTCGGTTGTGAAGACCTGAGCACAAAGGGCATCCCCCACCTGACGACCTGGCCACCTTCAGGAGGCTCGGTTGTGAGGACCTGAGCACAAAGGGCACCACCTCAGCAGGGCACGCGCCCGAAGTTCACACGACAGAAGGCAGACCCCAGACAGCGTTGGCAAAAGCAGCAGCCAAACCCAGGTCAGGGGAGGTACAGTCCCTCCAGAGCTTCGTATGGGGAGCAGTGAGCATATCTATGACTACTGGTGTGCACGGCATGTCAAATGTGACGGCATTCGATATTTCCCTTCAATAAATCCTCCAGATGTGGATGCCCAACAAATATATCCATCCCAACAGCACCCGCCATTGAAATATTCTTGTACTCGTGAAACTCGTATCACAGATACGCTCATTGAGCGTCCTTATGAGCGTCACAGAGACGGAGCGCCGCACCAGGTTGCCGTCATAACTCTACGGAGGTACTCTCCTCACCTTGTGCCGGGCCACACTAGCCTCACGGTCGTTCGTCAAATGAACTCCGTAAGTCAAATGAACTCTGGAGACTGGAAGGCCCGTTCGCTCATCATTTGATGAATGGATGCTCGTCATTTCGTGAAAGGTCGTCAGAGGTTTTCAGTCACCAAATGAACTACGACGAACAAAGATGGCGGACAGTGTTGACAAGTTCCGCAGCTGTTATGTTGACTTTAAATTATGATTGTGGCAATTTTTGTTTTAAGATATATATAAGATATGGTTCTCAGCTGTTTTCGTGGTGGTATCTAAATGTAAAGCAATGATATTCAGTGCTAGGTCTTGCAGTTTAGTGAAAAAATAAGTAACCTGTTACCAATCAAATTTAACATTTATTTCCAACAATGTCAACATGTTCTACATGAATTATTATGTGGTAAATGAAAAACTTTATTTTTATTTTTATTTTTTTATGTTTTTTGGGGGCTTTATTGGGTTTTTTGTAATACCTATTTATGTTTGAAAGAGTTATTCACACAGCTCCAGTTGCCTCTTTTCCAGATTTATATATATACACTTATTGAGTAAATCTTGTTATTTGATTACTTTATTTCCAACATTATATTACATTATTATATGAATTATTACATTATATGAACAATATATGAATTAAGTTTGTCTATCACAATTACCATTTACCAATTACCATATGCATAGAGACATAGCTCTGCAGTCTGTAAAGTTATAAGATGTGCTAAGAGAATTGCTATGCTTGTCAATTCATAGTAAGTTGTTTTAGCAGCAGACAGGCGCAAGTCATGTGAGAGGGAAGCACCATGCAGATCATAAGCAACCACCACAAGCAACTTGAAGCAAGACAGCTGCACATCACTTAACAGCCATGCTGTTAACAACTTAACATGTGTATTGTGTGAGCTGGAGTGCTTAGCAGCGCAAGCCAAGTCAGTCAACCACACTGTTACATGTCACAACATGTAGTGACATGTCAAAAATTTATTTAAAAATTTGCCAAAAAAATCACTTTTTGCAGCTCAGGATAGCAACCAACACCAAAATGATTAGAAATGAATGTTTTAACAGATTCAATCGTCAAATTTGTTCCAGTGTAGCTTGAATGCTCACCATAGGCCAGACGTTTCTTTACTTTCTTACCCCATGATGGCTGTGGTCGTGTCTTACCCCATCTGACTATAATTGTTAGACTTATTTCAGGGCAAGCTCGCACAGGAGACAGATATTGAAGAGTGGTTGGCTGAGTACAATCCGGAGTTCATCGGTGCGCTTCATTTGTATAATTGAAGGACTCCAACATCTTCCCAAAACACTTGTTCAACAAGAATATCATTAAGACAATGACTCCTCGTTGATGGTGGGATATTCAAGACAAGAAAGAGCAGAAAATGCAGATTCCTGAAAAAACACTGGCAGAGAGTTTCTGCAAGTTTATAAGCAATCTTCATTCTTGCTCCGCAAGTTCAGGATCCATTGAGAGAATTTTCTCAACATTTGGAATTGTGTGGAATAAATTGAGAAATAGATTAGGATCGGAACACGCACAGAAATTGGTCTCAATATATTGCCACCTCACAAATGATCATGATGTGGATGGCGACGATGAAATGGCAGTGGATGTAGAAAAAGAAACACAGTAGGACTGTAGTAGCAGTCTAGTCTAGAAGACAGGAAGAATTCAGAAGTTTCTATACTCTCAAATAGTCAAACTGCATTTGTTTCTTAGTTTTTGTTTTTTACTTTGGAAATGGAACTCATGGAAATATACTAGTTACTCAAGTTTTTTTATGTGATTAGGGTTTTTATTATTTCATTTTTTTTAGTGGTGTTTTTTTGTTTTTCAATATTTATTGTCATAGTCATGCAAATGCCTTGGATAAATTTTTGACAATATAAATATTTAGCTCATTTTGATTCTGTAAGCCTGAAAACAAGTGAAATTTAAATAGCACTAATAAAACCCTAAAAAGCCCAAAAAACCACACTTTTTAGTGGGTTTTTTACGTGTTTTTTGGGCTTTTTTGGGTGGGATTTTTATGTGCCAACCCTGACACAGCATCAGCAATACAGCTGACTTTATAATATTCTTACCTCAATGTTATTAATATTATATCTTGAAAAGTAGGCATTTGCTAGCAAATTGTCATTCATGCTCAACATTCTAAAATGTGCTCTATTACCTATTTCTAGCAAGAAAATTTTCAAAATCATTATCATGCCAAAGTAAATATTGACCACTGTTTTTTTTTAATGATCTCTATATTGACAAAGTTATGCTATTCAGTTGAGCAACTGCCATAGTTTGTGGAACTATTAAAAATTGATATACAGAAATCCAGAAATTATACCTAAGTGAAATAGATGTGACTGAAATTTAGACAGTATTGGAGTGTTTAGACACAAGTGTTTTATGATAAATGGAACAAAATCCGCATATTATATTATAATTATCCGCATATTACATTATAATTATCCACATAATCATGAAATAAATTATGAAATAAATTTAGTGATGTACCGATACCATTTTTTTGGCCGATACCGATACCGATACCGATACCCATTTTTTGGCCGATACCGATACCGATACTCCGATACTTGAAAATACCGATACTTTGACCGATACTACTACCGATACCGATACTTTTACAATCATCTAACCTAATAATACGTATTTCGTTGTATGTTTGTTTATGTATTTGTTCGGTGTCCGCTACTTAAGAAACATAGGATATCTGAGTTTGCGGTATCATGGATACCGAATTCCTCAGTGTAACATTGAAAGATCGTCTGCACATGCATTGATATGTTTGAAATTTTATCAGGATAGGTTAGTAGTATTGGATAGGTTGTTGTGATCGCCGTAATTTGCCCATTTTCCTAACCATGTCGCTTTTGTGCAGCTTTCAGGCCATATTGAATAATTAAAAGACATTATATTATATATAGAAATTTTGAGAATGGCTGTGCGCGAAGTAATCGTTTTTGAGTTATGGTGATTTGTCACTGGAGGGGAACTCCGAGTCAAGAGAACTTTGTGTGTTCTTGTGCATATGTGCTCGGCATTAAAATTTTAAACCTACCCGACTTTCTGTTCTACGTATTGGCAACAGTGGACAACGCATTAGTGGTGTAGGGCCTACAAAAACCGCAGTTGCTACCATGTAATGACGATCGCTAGACCTTCGCGTCGTGAACGTGCTTTGTGGCCGTGCGAGTTACGACATAGAATTAGGATAGCATAGGTTAGATATTGTTGACGGAATTTTTCCAGGGGTCCATCTAGCTTACCGATGACATTGTCCTTGGCATTCCCATGGGTCATGCTGCTACCTAATAAATACCCTTGCCCTTGGTTTATTTGTTTGGTGTCTGTTTCTTCCATTTCTCTGTCACGCTCATAAGGATAGTTATAATGACCGTGACTGTGATACGAGTTTCACCAGTGCGCAAGTACAAGAATATTTTTCATCACGGTTCGGGTACTGTTAGGATGGATATATTGTATGTGTTTGTCATCTACATCTTGAAAATTCGTTCATGAAAGGTATTGAATCCCATCTTTGGCGGGCCGTGCACACTTGTATTAAAATAAAACCATTATAAGCCCTACATGGGGGTTATAATAAAATTATTTGCTAATATATCTAATAATATAAAAATATTTACAATAAAGTTTCCGATTATGATAAATAAAATGCTCTTGCTATGTTAACTATATTGTCGAGAAAAATAACAAAATGAAATCCATTCAATAGATTTGCGTTTCTAATTGCATTGCAACGTAATGTAGATTAGCTATATAATAGCAACTGGCTCCAAAAGTGGACCAAAACAATAGTTTCTCAAAAAAAGGGTTGTCATTTTCGTGTTATTCACACCAAAAACGAGTACATACTTTGGTGAAGAAAAAAAAATAGTAAAATTCGATAAGCCCCGAAACCGAAAATATCCACAAACACGCAACCATCTATAAGATGAGGAATTTAAAAACGAAAATTTCAAGGTACTTGATCATATTTATTAAGAATACGTTTCGGAGTCCAGATCCATCATCAGTTCGTAAATGTACAAATCATTATGTCTGCAATAGAAGAAAAAACAAAATGTTTGATACTGTCACTAAACGAAATCAAGAAAATAAAAATAAAATTAAAACATGTCCCAGAAAAACTATAATCGACAAAACTATTATTTAGTTACAATTTGTAATGGGTAGGAACTATCAAAACTGTTGAGGGCCGGTTTACGTTTAAAAATATGTAACGATTCTAAAATTCTGAGTTCACATGCAGTTGAAACCGAATATAAGATTTTGAAGTCCGCAGAGGATATTGGTTCGTTGTATTTAGCTGCGTGATTACGTACTGCGGAGTGTGAGGAGTAAGCTAATTAGTTCCCCGCGCGGAGGCTTCGAACCGATGTTCGCCCATTCTGTTATAAAAATAACGTGACGTCATACCGACGTACGATGATGTGCACTGCACACAACTGTACAACTGTTAAGAATAAATCAGAGAGGCTCGCATCTCCATCAGAAGCGTATCCTTGTACCGGAAAAAAGAAGCAACCTTAAAATTATACAATTCCGGTACAAGACAAGGATACGCTTTTGATAGAGAAGCGAGCCTTCCTGATTTATTCTTACAGTTGTACAGTGGTATGCAGTGCACATCATCGTACGTCGGCATGACGGCAAAAAATTTTTATATCAGAATGGCAGAACATCGGGGTTGAAGCTTCCGCAAGGGGAACCAATTCGCACAATTTGTACGTAATCACGCAGTAAAATGCAACGTACCGATATTCTCTGCGGTCTTCAAAATCTTAGATTCGGCTTAAACTACAAGTGACCTCGGAATTTTAGAGTCGCTACATATTCTTTAACGAAAACCGGCCCTCAAAAATTCTGACAGTTCCTACCCATTGCAAATTGTAAGTAGACCTTGTCGATTATATTTTCTCTGGGACATGTTTTGATTTATGTTTTGTTTTCGTGATTTCCTTGAGTGACTGTACACAACATTTTCTTTTATTGTAGTCATAATGAATTTTACTTTTACGAACTGATGATGGATCTGGACTCCGAAACGTATTCCCAGTAAATATGATCAAGTTCCTTGGAATTTCCCTCGTTTTTAAATTCCTCATCAAGTTGAGATTAAAGCAATCAACTGACCCGTTCAGATGTATTCAACTATAAGATTGTTCGTGGATTTTTTAAACATCTTGACATAGAAGAAAAATACAAGATTCGTTATGAACAGCGATATACTTGCTAAATTAAAATAAATTCTTAGCTTCGGAATATATGACGATTTACAAGCCAAATTAAAATAGAATTTTCAGCTACTTCTCTACTAAATTCACAAAAACTTTCAAATGCACCTTCAACTTTATTAAATTAGTTTGGTTTTTGTTAGCCTGTCACATACTTTAAGAAGTGGATATTAGGTCAAACTATATAGGTTATAGTCGTAAAAGTATAATAATTTTATGTCGCTACAGGGTTTAGCTATTCATGCTACATAGCTTTCAGTTATGACCGTACGTGACTCATCGGGAATTCAAAGTAGTGAATTCAGTTAGCGGGCCTGATTAAATGCTATAATTCAACAGTTAGCTAACTAATTTACTAGATATGAATAGGCTCTTTATTTGATTACAAGTACGCACAGCCCGTCAAAAATGACGGGATTCACTAACTTTCTTTAAAAAATATTCCAGATGTGGTGCCCAACGAATGTGTCCATCCTAATAGCACCCGTAATGAAAAATATTCTTGTACTTGCGCGCTGGTGAAACTCGTATCACAGATACGGTCACTATAACTCTCCTTATGAGCGTGACAAAAAAAAATGGAAGAAGCGGAATCCAAATAAACCAAAGGTATTATTAGATAGTAGCAGGACCCGTGGAAATTCCATGGAGAATGTCATTGTTAAGCTAGGTGGACCCGAGAAAAAATTCTGTCAGTATTACCTAACCTGTGCTAACCTAGCCTATCCTAATCTAAGCTAACCTAACCTATCCTAACAAAACCTATCCTGATAAAATGTCAAATATTTAAATGCATGGAAACGTCATCTTTTAATGTTACACTGAGGAATTCGGTATCCATGATACCGCAAACTCAAACAACCTATGCTTATTAACAAGCGGACACCAAATTGTAAATAAACACACAACGGGTATTATTAGGTTACATACTTTTACTTTCATGATTTAAGACCTTAATTTTGATAATAAAATACATTATATTGGAAAGTATCGGTAAAGTATCGGCCGGATTTTGCCGATACCGATACCGATACCGATACCACTAAAAATGGCCGATACTGCCGATACCGATACCGATACCGATACATCGGTACAATCTCTAGAAATAATCATGCATAAATGAGTAATTTACCTAGTGGTGCACATTTGTTGCACTACATAGTCATTGTGTTAATAAGTTCAAATCCCCTCAGGGGATACAACTATTGTATCTATGGGAATTAGCGCTCCCAGGAAAACCATGTGAGGGCCCGAGCTAAAGGTTAGGTAGGCTTCCTTTTTGTCGTAATAAAATAGGTTTTTGTTTTGTTACGGACCATCTTTTTTCAGTTCACTGCTGTCCTGTTTTTCAGCACCTACTACTTTCTTCTTCAACTTTTTTCTTGTTTCGTGAACTTCTTTCTTAGCTTACTGTTTCTGTGCACTTTGTGCATGGATTCTGCGTTCCCTCAACTCCGTACTGAATGGTGCCTTCCTCTTTCCTCTTTTAGAACATCTTTGTTGTGGTTAGGGGAGGCTAAAACTTTTTTATATAATTATAATAATACTAATTTCAAATTCCCACAATTTTAATTTTGCTGAAGTCGTGCATTGGTCATCTGAGTGGACACAGTTTTGACCAACGTACTCTCTGAAGGAGATCAATGAATCATTTATGCCTGGCGTCCTACATTTAGGACTACTAATCATGCCAAGTTTTCTGCTGATTAGGAATGATAGAAAATAAAAAAGCAAGGCATCATTGTTTGTTGTATTATTAGAAGAAATTCCTGTTGGAAATGAACCTGAGAGTGAAGATCTGTTAGTAATAAAGTGTGAAAGAATGCATGCCAGAGAATGTGTTATTGTGGTTGTATGCTATATGACAACTGATGGTATTTTAGCTCATCAAGAGAATGTAAAAAAGTATGAATTATTAACAAGAATTGTGCAAGAGCATTGCAGATGCCCTCTGATTTTAATGGGTGATATGAATGGCCATGTTGGTATACTGGGTGAGCCTGTGAATGCAAATGGACAAAAATTGATTGATTTCTGTGATGAGAATGAACTTGAGAACCTAAATGTAACAATAGGAAATGGCTTGCATACATGGCAAAGCAGGGAATGTAAAACTGCAATTGACTATATGATAGTGAATAGTAGAGCAAGAGAGTGTGTCAAAGAAATGTTTGTAGATGAAGATGATTTTGATATTGATAGTGACCATAAAATGCTTGTACTAGAATATAATTGGGGTGGAAAGGAGCCGATGCAGAAGGCCAGCAGAGTAAGAGAAAATTGGCGTATTAAAATGGCAAACTGGGAAGAATTTAGAAATGAATTGAGTAGATGTAACTGGAACAGGTGTGGAAATGTAAATGACCTAAATAAGGAGATTGCAAGAACCTTGTATGATGTGGCAGAGCAAAAGATCGGTAGAATGAAATGCAGGAAAAGTACAGGGAATGCTAGGTGGTTTACGAGTGAGATAAAGGAAGAACGAACGAGAAGGAAGACTTTAAATAAAAAACAACGCAGTATGAGGAAAATGTATGAAAGACGCAGAATTACTGAGGATGAATGGCAGAGTGTATGGAATGAGTACAAGGACCAGCAGAAGAAAGTAAAGAGAATGATCAATGAGGCTAGGGTTAAAGAAGAGAGACACCAAGTTGAAAATCTAAGAAAGAAAGGTCTAGATGGAATAAAAGATTGGTATAGGTTTATACAAGGTAATGATAGAGGTAGTGAAGTTCAAGTTGATGAATTAGTAGTCAATGGTTGCAGTGTACAAGATAGGATGCAAATGGTGAAAGCAGTTGAAGAATACTGGGAGGACATTGGTGGAATGAATGAGCAGGTTACAGATGATGAACCAATAAATTTTCTGATAGATGAACATGAACTGCAAATGGAAGACGAAATCACTTGTGAAGAGATTGTAAGTTTTTTGAAGAAAGTGAAAAATGGAAAGGCATGTGGCCCTGATAAGATACCATATGAGTTCTATAAATGTGGAGGAGAGAGTGTAGTCAGTATGTTGAAATGTTTATTTGATGAGATATGGAAGAGTGAAAGAGTACCGGATGACTGGAACAAGTGTAATGTAGTTCTGTTGCATAAGGGTGGACATAAGAGTATGAAAGAACTTAAAAATTACAGACCAATTGCACTGGGTGACACCGTATGTAAGATCTTTTGTGGTATTTTGAATGAGAGAATGAAAAATTTAGTTGAGGAATTAGGAGTCCTGGGAGAAGAACAGAATGGTTTTAGGCAAGATAGACGGGGGGAGGATAATCTGTTTGTAGTGAGTGAAATAATTGAGCGAATGAAGAAGGATAACAAGAAGGTATATTTAGCATTCCTGGATATTGAAAAGGCGTATGACAGAGTGGATCGGGTTAGGCTGTTTGAAATTTTGAGAAAAGTTGGTTTTAGCAGAAAAATAGTGAACATTGTACAGAGTCTGTATGAGAACACAAGTGCTATCTACAGGTTAGGAAATTTGGAAACAGGGCAAGTGAGGAGTGTTAGAGGAGTGAGACAGGGCTGTACTCTGTCCCCCCTGTTGTTTGGATTGTACACAGAAGAATTAGCAGTTCGACTGAGAGGGAGTGGTTTAGGACTGAAAGTTGGTAATGAGAGACTGAGCTGTTTGTTGTATGCTGATGATGTGGTTGTGGTTAGTGAATGTGGTCATGAACTACAAAGGATGCTTGACATTGTGAATGGATATAGTACAGATTTCAAGATGAACTTTGGTGCCGATAAAAGTAAGGTCATGGTTATAAATAGTGATGAGACTGATAGAGACAGACTGTGGAATATTGGAGAAATCAGAATAGGTAGAACAAAAGAATACAAATATCTAGGTTGTATGATGAGTGAAAATGGATGTACTAGAACTAAAGGTGAGAAAGTGGCTAAAGCAATGCAGTGGAGTGGACGGTTAGGTAGTGTGGCCAGATACAGAGCAAACAAGTACGAATGTGTGAGAGGAATGTGGAAGTATGTTGCTGTACCTAGTGTCATGTATGGTATGAGTGCTCTTGCCTGGAATGGAAGTGATCTTGAAAAGCTGGATGTGATACAAAATAAGGTAGGACGTGTAGCATTGGGTGCTCCGAAATGGACAGCTACAGAAGCCATTAGAGGTGACCTAGGGTGGAGCCTATTTTCAGAAAGAATGATGAAAGCTGTGCTGAATTATAAGGTGAGAATTGAAAGAATGCAGAATAGCAGGTGGGTAAGGCGAATCTTTGAATGGAATCTGAGTGTAAGCTATTGGGAGAAAGTATGTTGGGGGCATGCAAGGAAACTCAGTATGCAAAAGATTATTCATGTTAGAATTGGGAGACCTGTGGATGACTGGAGTTTAATAAATGTAGGAGGTGTAGGGCCTGAGTGGGACTGCAAGAGGTGGAAGAAAGAGATTGAGAGACGAACAAAAGAGTATGCATTGAATAAGTGGAAGCTTAGCATGATGCGCAAGCCTACACTTAACTGGTATATGAAAAAGAAAGCACCTAAGTTTGAGCTGTTCTATGATGGTAGTTTTGGAAGTCAACTCTTGTTTGCTGTGAGATGTAAGTCATTGAGTGTGAACAGACGTACATGGAGATGGAATGAGAATAATAACAGATTAT
This sequence comes from Morinoia aosen, assembly GCA_030386875.1. Classification (NCBI taxonomy): domain Eukaryota; kingdom Metazoa; phylum Arthropoda; class Malacostraca; order Amphipoda; family Talitridae; genus Morinoia; species Morinoia aosen. Next base: position 112,772,749 of record CM059576.1, read on the forward strand.
GTCAGCAGTGTAATAGTGGAGTAGAGGAAACAATTGAGCATTTAGTGCTGGAATGTAGTAAGTATGAGCAAGAGAGAGAGAGTTTTATGAATGTGGTGTCTGAGCAGTATGGAGAGAATGAGTGGAATGCCAGATGTGCTGAAGATGATTGCGGTATGAGCTGTCTTGCTGGATTGGATCAGGAGTGCAATTTGAGTATCATCGAAGCTATGAAATTGTTTCTTGTGCGTGCCTGGAGTAAGAGACAGTGACTGGAATGAGCCAGTCAGGTAGAATGGTCAGTAATGACCCAATATGCCTGGGGATGGTGTTTTGACGCACTGGCTATCCCAGTGACGCCATCCAATGGCAGCTTGTGACGAGGATTGGTGAATCCTGAGTAGTTTAGTGGACAAGTCTGGTACCAGGCGCTGAACTCTTTGTGTGATAACTGTGGAGGGAATTGTAGGCCGTTACAAAGGCCCCGACGCTGTCGGCCCTCAATTTCAAGTTCAAGTTCAAGTTTGTTACTGTTCCAATAAGAGTTCTGAAATGAATGTTAAAAATGTTCTAAGTGTCTCTCAAAGAAGCCATTTTATTGTATTTTCCTTAGTACGAGCCGTTATTTGAACCTCCGGCATGATTGGGTTTTGAAATCATTCATGTTCTTATTTTTCAAACATTTTGTTGGAAAGTTCTCATTCTCTGGGATCATGTGTGATTGGTTAAAAGAAATTGCCTTTGTATTTTGTTGGGGAGGCAAAAAATTTGGTCATTAGAGAATTAAGTAGTGTAAAATTTACTGTAGCTTTGATTTCATGGACACAATAGTTAAGAGTTACGTGGAGGAGTTTTTCAGGTAAATGTATAGTGTTTGACCATAATCGATTTTCCACTTTTTGATCAAGAAAGATGGTTAATGAGACCAAAATAAACAAGTTTTCTTCAATGCACTTTCCTTCGGAAATGAGTATTTTAAAAGTTATGGCGTTAAATGAGTTACCGGAACTCCATAGTGCATCACCCTATTACAAACGTAAAGAGGTTGGGTCGTGAGGGGTAGCCACAGTTCTTTTAGTTTTATAATTTTCACTAAAAGAACTGTTCCAACCCCTCACGACCCGACCTCTTTACGTTTGTAATAGGGGGTTTGCTCTTCGTCGGCTTGGTTGGCGCGCGGGAACGCCTGTTTACTTTCACGTCGGACCGCGCGGTGTATTTTTCCCCGCCTCAAATACTGGAGTTACGGTAACTCATTTCCCGTTCTCACTCCTAAAATACTCATTTCCGAAGGAAATAGCATAGAAGAAAACTTGTTTATTTTCGTCTCATCTACAATGTTTCTTGGTCCAAAAGTGGAAAATCGATTATGGTCAAACACTATACATTTACCGTTTTTCATTTCAAGTATATGTCATGAAGCAACTTTTCCTTGGGCTGATAAATTTTGTCTTCTCTTTGCTCTTTGTCATACATAAAATGTGTTGCCAAGTTTGATTGAGGATGCATGATCCTTGAATTTGAGTAAGTTAATTCTTGATATTTTCTAGTCATGAGTGAAATAGACATATATATTTTAATTGTTTATTTATATATATGTAATAATTATTTAATGGTCATGAAGTTGAAAGTTATGCTAATGACAAGTGGGCAACAGCCTCTAGTTTTTGCACAGTTGCAGCCAACTTGCCAACTGCATGTAGCCGTATTTTTTAAGCCGTTTCATTAATTTTTGTCCATGGATTGTGAAACATGGCCTGGAAGGACAAGTTGTGGAATACTCCATTTCAATTTTAGTACATTCTGGCTTACATTTCAAATGCAGAAGAGCAGTTCTAATTGTGTGACCATTTAGTATTAAATTTGATTTTCTAGTAATCTTAAGTACAATTTTTGTCAAATATTTACAAGTTGTTAACATGAAAATATGTACAACATTATCCCAGTTGTCTTGCAATGACTTCTAATTTATGATAATGCACTTTCATCGAACAAAGAAGAAAAAATTGTTGGAAGATGAATAATGCACAAAGACTGTAAAAAATAGCTTTAATTTTTTGAGATTATGGTATTAAATGTTCATTGTATCTTATATTGCATCATCTTGCAGAGCTGATATCTCTGTACTAAATGGTGCCTTCTTCCTTCCTCTCTTTGGAACATCTCTGTTGTGTATGCAGAGGCTCTAACTAAAATCTAATATAAACTTTTGTGTAGTTGATGTAAAATTTGTAATCAGTTTTACATTGACGTCATCTTGCTGAGCAGATATCTCTGTACTAAATGGTGCCTTCTTCCTTCCTCTCTTTAGAACATCTCTGTTGGATATGTAGAGGCTCAAACTAACATCTAATCTCATCTGTTGTGCAGATATTAAGTGACTTAGACCATAGTAGGAAGTACAATATGCCCAACAAAGTTGAATTTAAGCCTTATGACTTCATATTTGCAAAAGTTAAAGGGTACCCACACTGGCCTGGACGGGTAAGTCTAGTTTGTTTACATTTTTTATTTTAAATTTTATTTGGGCTAGAAAAGTCTTGGTTAGCTCTGCGCTATTCTTGGTACTTTTGTTATTGTTTTGACTGATGAGTTGATGTTAAAAAAGTTTGAATATTTGTTAGTTGTTCATGTTTTAATTTGGGTAAGAAAAGTTTAAATACTTGTTAGTTGTTCATGTTTTAATTTGGGTAAGAAAAGTTTGAATATTTGTTAGTTGTTCATGTTGTAATTAGGGTAAGAAAAGTTTAAATGTTTGTTAGTTGTTCATGTTTTAATTTGGGTAAGAAAAGTTTAAATATTTGTTAGTTGTTCATGTTATAATTTGGGTAAGAAAAGTTTGAATATTTGTTAGTTGTTCATGTTTTAATTAGGGTAAGAAAAGTTTAAATGTTTATTAGTTGTTCATGTTTTAATTTGGGTAAGAAAAGTTTAGATATTTGTTAGTTGTTCATGTTTTAATTTGGGTGAGAAAAGTTTGAATATTTGTTAGTTGTTCATGTTTTAATTTGGGTAAGAAAAGTTTAGATATTTGTTAGTTGTTCATGTTTTAATTTGGGTGAGAAAAGTTTGAATATTTGTTAGTTGTTCATGTTTTAATTTGGGTAAGAAAAGTTTAGATATTTGTTAGTTGTTCATGTTTTAATTTGGGTGAGAAAAGTTTGAATATTTGTTAGTTGTTCATGTTTTAATTTGGGTAAGAAAAGTTTAGATATTTGTTACTTGTTCGTGTTTTAATTTGGGTAAGAAAAGTTTAAATATTTGTTAGTTGTTCATGTTTTAATTAGGGTAAGAAAAGTTTAAATATTTGTTAGTTGTTCATGTTTTAATTTGGGTGAGAAAAGTTTGAATACTTGTTACTTGTTCGTGTTTTAATTTGGGGAAGAAAAGTCCTAATGTTTTTGCTAATTAATAATTTAATTTCATAATTATTTTGCTTGATCATATATATATATAATTTTTCAATCATTTTGTTAAAAGTTGAAAATGTCTTCATTTTTGTTTTATCACTAATGCCATATTCTTGTAGGAAGCTTCTTTTTTTTTGTTGAATTAATGCATGAGAAACTCTCAACTTAATACTTGAAACAAAGAATTCTTTATGAAATAACTTGATGAATATTGGTTTATGCTAATTTGCTATATTGTCTTCATCAATTCCATAATATTTAGATTTCATGTTACATTATTGTATTTTTTGTGAATAATAATCTATGTAAAACTTTTTGCTTTCATAATCAAATAAATATAAAGTCTCAACTGAGAAGCTTGCTCATTTTCATGTCTTATTTTTATAAATAAATCTTGTAAAGTAATTATTGTGAAAACAGGTCTGCACAACACCTCAAAAATGACAGAATTCTATATTTCCCTTGATTAAATCCTCCAGCTGTGGATGCCCAACAAATATATCCATGCCAACAGTACCCGCCATCAAAATATTCTTGTACTTGTGCACTGGTGAAACTCGTATCACAGATACGGTCATTGAGCGTCCTTGTGAGCGTCACAGACACACGCACCAACCAATTTGATGTGTTCACTCAGATGCCCATTGTGGTAACATGGAACAAATATATATAAAATTGCTTATTTATTTATAAATTAAACCTTCTCTCTGTGTTGGGCAAATGCGTCCCACAGCATGTTGAGAGTTACCAGTAAGATATATGTACATGTAATCCCATTAAAAAATTACCTATGGAACAATGTATCTCAAACTATTTTAGGCTTATAAGCTAGCCTATGGATATGGGAATTTTTAGACTAGGTTTTTCAAAGCAATATATGCCATCAGTTTAAAATTCATTGAAATAGAATGAATCCGCTGTGAAAAAGGTAAAGAGACACCTGTCATTTCATTATAAAGCTTTGATTGTGTCCACGGTAGAGGAAACAAGGTAGGTTCAAACCAGTCTTTTTTTCGTTGACGGTGTGGTTTTGCTGACGTCACGGCAACAAACCAATAGCAGCGCTCATATTGCATCTGGTAGCACTGCTACCCCCAAATCTGGCTCCACTATTGGCCTAACGACATGGCGTTTTGGTGACGTCATAAAGTTTGTTTGAAATAAAGCCTTTCTATTGGCTAGCCGAACAAGAGGAGATGTATTTTCCCCCGTAGAAATGACCCTACCTGGTTTCCTCCACCGTGATTGTGTCTGTGCTAAATTTCCCCCATGTCCGCAGATCAAGCCGTTTGAGCCTGACCCGAGCGGAAAGCCACCGAAAAAATACCCAATAATATTTTATGGAACCCGAGAAACGTGAGTCACGAGTGTTGTTATTTGTGATGTTATTGCAAATAGGAAAAACAGCCTTGGTTTGTTTTTATTCATCAGGCTAGGTATCTTCCAATGGTTTGTTGAAGTTGTTTAGATTTAATGAACTACCTAGTTGCTATGTATAAGTATTTTATTTATACATATAGTTCACTCCTATCATGCCACATCACCACACCCCTGCCCCTCAGTACCACACACCACACCCCTGCCCCTCACTACCACACACCACACCATCATGCCACATCACCATACCACTGCCCTATTTTTGTGCTGCAAACTCATCATGATCATGTTAAATGCATGTAACAAGTAGGCATGTTCCCTACACAACACAATGTCTCAGTTACCTATGTATCTCTCAGGGGGGATGCAACTATTATACCATGGGAATTAGTGCTCCCAGGGAAAATATGTGAGGTCCCAGGCTTAGGTTTGGTAGGCCTTCTTTTTGTTGAAATAGAAAAAGATTTTTATTTTGTTACAGGCCACTTTTTTTATTCCACTTCTGTCCTGCTTTTCAGCACCTGTTACTTTCTTCCTCAACTTTTTTCTTGTTTCGTGAACTTTTTCAGCTGACCGTTTCTATGCACCTTGTGCATAGATTCCATGTTTTCTTAACTCCATACTAAATGGTGCCTTCATCCTTCCTCTCTTTGAACATCGTTGTTGTGGTAAAGGAGGCTACAACTTTCTTATAATCAATCAATCAGTTCTCTACATAACAAGAAGAAATTTTCCCTACATAACACAATGTCCAAGTTATCAATACAAAAAAAAGAAATGTTCTCTCCATAACACAATGTCAAAGTTATTTAAATAATATTTATTCTAAGTTATTAATATAACAAGAAGAGATGTCCCCTACATAACACCCGTGTGCCCCCAGCGGGAACATCAAGGCTGAGGACCTGTTCCCATACCACGAGAACAAGGAACGTTTTGGCAAGCCCCAGAAGCGCAAGTTCTACAACGAGGGGCTCTGGGAGATAGAGAAAAATCCTGACTGGGACCCTAGCATTGTGAGTTGTGTTATGTGCTGTTGTGAGTGTTGTGTGTTGTTTCTGTGTATATAGTGTTGTGTTGGTGGTGTTGTGTTGTGTTGGTGTTGTATTGTTTGTGGTGTTGTGTGTTGCTGTGTATGTGGTGTGTGTTGTTGCTGTGTATGTAGTGTTGTGTTGGTGTGTAGTGTTGTGTTGTGAGTGTATTGTATGTGGTGTTGTATGTTGCTGTGTATGTAGTGTTGTGTTGGTAATGTGTGTTGTTGCTGTGTTTGTGGTGTTGTTGCTGTGTATGTGGTGTTGTGTGTTGTTGCTGTGTATGTGATGTTGTGTGTTGTTGCTGTGTATGTAGTGTTGTGTGTTGTTGCTGTGTATGTAGTGATGTGTGTTGTTGCTGTGTATGTAGTGTTGTGTGTTGCTGTGTATGTGATGTGTGTTGTTGCTGTGTATGTAGTGTTGTGTGTTGTTGCTGTGTATGTAGTGTAGTGTGTTGTTGCTGTGTATGTAGTGTTGTGTGTTGTTGCTGTGTATGTAGTGTTGTGTGTTGTTGCTTTGTATGTAGTGTTGTGTGTTGTTGCTGTGTATGTGATGTGTGTTGTTGCTGTGTATGTAGTGTTGTGTGTTGTTGCTGTGTATGTAATGTTGTGTGTTGTTGCTGTGTATTTGGTGTTGTGTGTTGTTGCTGTGTGTGTGATGTTGTGTGTTGTTGCTGTGTGTGTGATGTTGTGTGTTGTTGCTGTGTATGTAGTGTTGTGTGTTGTTGCTGTGTATGTGATGTTGTGTGTTATTGCTGTGTGTTTGGTGTTGTGTGTTGTTGCTGTGTATTTGGTGTTGTGTGTTGTTGCTGTGTATGTAGTGTTGTGTGTTGTTGCTGTGTATGTAGTGTTGTGTGTTGTTGTTGTGTATTTGGTGTTGTGTGTTGTTGCTGTGTATGTAATGTTGTGTGTTGTTGCTGTGTATTTGGTGTTGTGTGTTGCTGTGTATGTAGTGTTGTGTGTTGTTGCTGTGTATGTAGTGTTGTGTGTTGTTGCTGTGTATGTAGTGTTGTGTGTTGTTGCTGTGTATGTAGTGTTGTGTGTTGTTGCTGTGTATGTAGTGTTGTGTGTTGTTGCTGTGTATGTGGTGTTGTGTGTTGTTGCTGTGTATGTGGTGTTGTGTGTTGTTGCTGTGTATGTAGTGTTGTGTGTTGTTGCTGTGTATGTAGTGTTGTGTGTTGTTGCTGTGTATGTGGTGTTGTGTGTTGTTGCTTTGTATGTGGTGTTGTGTGTTGTTGCTGTGTATGTAGTGTTGTGTGTTGTTGCTGTGTATATAGTGTTGTGTGTTGTTGCTGTGTATGTAGTGTTCTGTGTTGTTGCTGTGTATGTGGTGTTGTGTGTTGTTGCTGTGTATGTGGTGTTGTGTGTTGTTGCTGTGTATGTGGTGTTGTGTGTTGAATTGCTGTGTATGTAGTGTTGTGTGTTGTTGCTGTGTATGTAGTGTTGTGTGTTGTTGCTGTGTGTGTGGTGTTGTGTGTTGTTGCTGTGTGTGTGGTGTTGTGTGTTGTTGCTGTGTGTGTGGTGGTGTGTGTTGTTGCTGTGTATGTAGTGTTGTGTGTTGTTGCTGTGTATGTAGTGTTGTGTGTTGTTGCTGTGTGTGTGGTGTTGTGTGTTGTTGCTGTGTGTGTGGTGTTGTGTGTTGTTGCTGTGTATCTAGTGTTGTGTGTTGTTGCTGTGTATGTAGTGTTGTGTGTTGTCGCTGTGTATGTAGTGTTGTGTGTTGTTGCTGTGTGTGTGGTGTTGTGTGTTGTTGCTGTTTGTGTGGTGTTGTGTGTTGTTGCTGTGTGTGTGGTGGTGTGTGTTGTTGCTGTGTGTGCTTGTGTAGTATTGTTGTGTGTGTTGGGGCTGCGCGTTGGTATTTGTGATACATGTTGTGAGTTGTGCTGTTGTGTTCGAGCTGTTGCTGCATGTGGTGAGGTTTTGTTGCTGCGTGCGTCTAGTGCCTGTTATTGCTTTCGGTGTTCTTGTTATAAGAACACGTATGATAATGTATAGTAAAAGCCATAACAACTAATAGGATGAGAACCTTGCTTACATTATGAGAATAAGATTGGTTGTTAATCAATGCAAACTGGAGTTGGTTTGTTTTAGCCATAATGGATTTCCATCATGGCTAGGAGATCCTTGTGTCAATAAAAACTTTTTGAACTAAATATTTTTTTATTGCGTTTGTTTCAGACATAGTTGCTAATCAAAGCGTTTGTTTTCATACAATGCCAGTACCAGTATCTCACATAGTTGCTAATTGAAGTGTTTGTTTTCATACAATGCCAGTACCAGTATCTCACATAGTTGCTAATTGAAGTGTTTGTTTTCATACAATACCAGTACCAGTATCTCACATAGTTGCTAATTGAAGTGTTTGTTTTCATACAATGCCAGTACCAGTACCTCACATAGTTGCTAATTGAAGTGTTTGTTTTCATACAATGCCAGTACCAGTATCTCACATAGTTGCTAATTGAAGTGTTTGTTTTCATACAATACCAGTACCAGTATCTCACATAGTTGCTAATTGAAGTGTTTGTTTTCATACATGCCAGTACCAGTATCTCACATAGTTGCTAATTGAAGTGTTTGTTTTCATACAATGCCAGTACCAGTATCTCACATAGTTGCTAATTGAAGTGTTTGTTTTCATACAATGCCAGTACCAGTATCTCACATAGTTGCTAATTGAAGTGTTTGTTTTCATACAATGCCAGTACCAGTATCTCACATAGTTGCTAATCGAAGTGTTTGTTCTCATACAATGCCAGTACCAGTAACTCACATAGTTGCTAATTAAAATTTTTGTTTTCATACAATGCCAGTACCAGTATCTCACATAGTTGCTAATCGAAGTGTTTGTTCTCATACAATGCCAGTACCAGTATCTCACATAGTTGCTAATTAAAGTTTTTGTTTTCATACAATGCCAGTACCAGTAACTCACATAGTTGCTGATCGAAGCGTTTGTTTTCATACAATACAAGTATCAGTATTTTGCATAGTTGCTAATCAAAGCGTTTTTCAGAGGTACCAGCGTCAGTATCTCGCATAGTTGCTAATTGATACATTTGTTTTTCAGACGATACCAGCGTCAGTATCCCAGCTAGCATCGCAACTCACACCCAAAACTCCGGCAGCATCCAAGAAGTTTCAGCAGCAGCAGGCAGCGTCTGCATCAACTGAGGAGCCTTCCAATAAACGCAAGCAAGCTGACACTGACTCAGCTGAGCAGCCGGCCAATAAGAAACAGGCTAAGGTGAAGCGTGGGGCTTGCACAGGTGCTGGGTCGTTTTTTTTAGCCAATAAGAAACAGGGAAAGGATTGCACAAGTGTTGGATTGTTTTCTAACCAACAAGAAACAGGGAAAGGCAAAGAGTGGGGCTTGCACAGGTGCTGGGTGGTTTTTTAGCCAATAGGAGGTGAGGTAAAGCTTGTATAAAGGCTAGATCAACAACCAACTAATAAGAAACAGGCTAAGGTGATGAGTGGGGCTTGCACAGGTGCTTGCTGGGTTGTTTGTTAGCCAATAAGAAACAGGCTAAGGTAAAAAGTGGAGCTTACACAGGCGTTGGGTCGTTTTCTAGCCAATAAGAAACGGAAAGGCAAAGATTGGGGCTTGTACAGGTGCTGGGTTGGTTTTTAGCCAATAAGAAACATGCTGAGGTATAGGGTTTGGCTTGCACAGGTGCTGGGTTGTTTTCTAGCCAATAAGAAACAGGCTAAGGTAAAGAGTGGCGCTTGTACAGGTGCTAAATTGTTTTCTAGCCAATAAGGAACAGACTGAGGTAAAGGGTGAGGCTTGCACAGGTGCTGGCTCATTTTCTTACCCATAGGAGATAGGGTTAGGCTTGTACAATGGCTAGATCAACAACCAGCCAATGAGAAACAAGCCACGACAGGAGGTTGATCTTGAACCAAAACGCGACAATTTTTACAGCCAATAAGAAGCAAGCCAAGGTGAAGTACAAGATTTATTCATTCATGAGTTGAAATGTTTGCCAGGTGAGAAGTGATGCTCGTACTGAGACTGTGTAGTTTGAGAGTAATTCTGAAAAGTGGTTTAAGCATAAAGTATCTCTTGTATGGGAGCTGAGTCATTTTTTAGTCTTTGAGATTCACAGAAAAATGCACTGGAAGACTTGTGCAAGAGTGAAATCTTTCGTTAGCAAATGAAAATTAGACTGAAGTTTTGAGTATAGCTCCCTTCTGGGAATACAACTATTGTATGCAAGGGAATTGGCCACCCAAAAGGGAAAATGTGAGGTCCAGAGCTGCGAGTTTGACAAAACTTTCTGTGCTGAAAAAATGTTTAGTATCATGTTGGGGGTCATCGTTTTTTATCGGTTCACTGCTGTTTTGTTTTTCAGCACCTACTGATATCTTCTTCAACTTTTATCTGGTTTCATTGACTTCTTTCTCAACTTACTATTTTTGTGCACCTTGTGCATAAATTCTGCGTTTCTTTAAGATTATTCCAAATTGTGCCTTCCTCTCTTTGGAACGCCATCATTGTAATTAAGGAGGCTTTAACTAAGACCTAATTTACAATCTTGTTTTATGAACTTCCCAACTATATGTTTCTTTGCACCTTGTGCATAGATTCCATGTTCCCTGAACCTCCATTCTAAACGGTGCCTTTCTCCTTCCTCTCTCTGACCACAGGGAGCGCCTGAGCCGGAGCCACAGACCAGCCGCAGCGGCCGTGTTATCAAACCCAAGAAGTTCCTCGACAATGAAGGTCTGACTTGATGTTACCACTACCATCTATTGAATCAGCAAGTCTGTTGTGGGTCTAGTTTTTTTCTTCTAGAGTTTCCGTGGGTTTGGGAGTTTGTTTTACTTCTTCTGGAGTCCGTTGTGGGTGTAGAAGTCTTCTACTTATGGAATCTATTGCGAGTTTGAAAGTCTTCTACTTTTTGAATTTATTGTGGGTTTAAGAGTCTGTTGTGGGGATAGGAGTCTTCTTCTTCTGGAATTTATTTCCAAGGAAGCCATGCAACCGACCTCTCACTGGCGTGCCTTTGTCTTTTGATCACGTTTCATATTTTTGTTCCGTCTGGTTCAGCCATTCTCAACCTTCCCTTCATCATTGACCCCCTCGGCTTCAAGTATTTCTCCATTCATTATTTATATCTAACCTTTTCTGAATAGAATATGTATTATGAAGTTGATCTGCGTTGCAAAAAATTATGAACAGAAACACCAGAAACCTTATCTTGAATTATTTACCTCCGACTGTATAACTTTTTATCGCTAACTACATAATTAATAGAATTGAAGAGCCTAACTCAACCACACTTATTCCAAATTTCCTGGACTGAAGGTTTAGGTAGGCTTTCTTTTTGTTGAGATGAAATGTTTTTAGTTTTGTCAAGGACAGTCTTTTTTCTGGTTGACTGCTGTCCTGTTTTTTCCAGCACCTACTGCTTCCTCTTTCAACTTTTACCTGTGGGCTTTTATGAACATTCTTCTTAATTTTATGTGCATACCTTGTGCATGAATTCCAGGTTCCCTTGACCCCATGTTGAATGGTGCCTTCCTCTCTTTGGAACGCCTCTTTTTTTCTTGCAGTTAGGAAGACTTGAACTAACATCTGATCTAACATTGCAGGTGATGGGGGTGATGGCTCACCCACAAATTCCCACAAGCACGAGGGGGCTTCAACCCCAGCTTCTGGCAACCCCTCCAACCCCACCAGGAAGCGTCTGGGTGCTGATGCTGTGAGTGGGGTTGTGAAAGTGTTGAGGTTGTTGGGAGGGTAGTGAAAACCGTCATCACAACCACCATCACTAACCCTTTAACATCCGCATTTTGTACTCGTATTACCGTCATCACAACCACCATCACTAACCCTTTAACGTGCGCATTTTGTACTCGTATTACCGTCATCACAACCACCATCACTAACCCTTTAACGTCCGCATTTTGTACTCGTATTACCGTCATCACAACCACCATCACTAACCCTTTAACATCCGCATTTTGTACTCGTATTACCGTCATCACAACCACCATCACTAAACTGGCCCCGGCATCATGTAGTCACCAACATCACAACGAGGAAGTGACTGCCACTCGACAATGAACTTAAAAGAACACATTAGGGCACAAATTTCACAAGGAATACATAAAATGTTCCATTAGAGCTATTTATGAGGGTGGATTTGGAAATTCACCATTTCTGGAATCTATTGTGGGTTTGGAGGTTCTATTTCTGTCGTCAAAGTGAATTCTGAAATCCCCTTTAACTGTGAACGGTTAACACTTTGACTGCGACGTGCACCACCGGTGGTACACGGAGGTAATTTTTGTAATGCTGGTGACCAACCATTAGTCACAAACTTAATTTCCATAAATACTTAATCAAAGCCAAATGAAGGCACAATCCAGTTGGTGTTTGGTATTTTCAAAGTAGCTAACTACAATTGACTTTAAATTTGAGTTTGGTGTTATACTTAATATTTAGTTGCCGCAGCCAAAGGGTTAAGGTAGGAATGAATGTGTACATGTAGACTAAAATGGGCCCATTCTACAGAACGGAGCCAAAAAGACAGCTGCTGCCACCAAAATCTCCCTGCCTGCAGATGTGAGTTGCCGTGCTGAAGTATATCGGGTGTAGTTTATGTTTGCTATTTGCAACGTAGCTTCCTACCATCTATTCTGCAATAAGAGCCGCGTCCGTCGGTCGGTCTGTCCCACGGTAGAGGAAACAAGGTAGGTTCAAACCAGTCTTTTCTCCGTTGACGGTGTGGTTTTGCTGACGTCACGGCAACGAACCAATAGCAGCGCTCATATTGCATCTCGTAGCACTGCTACCCCCAAATCCGGCTCCACTATTGGCCTAACGACATGGCGTTTTGGTGACGTCATGAAGTTTGTTTGAAATAAAGCCTTTCTATTGGCTAGCCGAACAAGAGGAGGTGTATTTTCTCCCATAGAAATGACCCTACCTTGTTTCCTCTACCGTGGTCTGTCCGAAGCCAGCCTGCAGTGTGTGATGAGCGTAACTGTGATACAAGCTCCAGCCCTATATATTTTGACGGGCCGTGTTCACGCGGCCTCATCAACTCTCGAGAGATTGTACTTTTTTATTTCTTACGTCCTTTCTCTCGTTTCGCCCTCTTTTTTATTTCAAAAAGAATATTAAGCTTCAGTTTTACCATCCCCAGTCAAAGTGTTAATGAACTGTTGAGGCATCTTTAGTTTATGGTACAGAGATGTTAAAGCTTGTTTTTTTACTCACGTTTGTTTTTTTCCGTGATTTTCAGAGTCCAGAAGCTGCCAAATCTTCCTTCACGAGACTGAAATCCGGTGCTGCTGCTGGCAGTCTTACGGCTGAGGTGTGTTATGGTGGACGTGTGATGAACCTGTTGGTGTGTGGTGGACGTGTGATGAACCTGTTGGTGTGTGGTGGACGTGTGATGAACCTGTTGGTGTGTGGTGGACGTGTGATGAACCTGTTGGTGTGTGGTGGATGTGTGATGAACCTGTTGGTGTGTGGTGGACGTGTGATGAACCTGTTGGTGTGTGGTGGACGTGTGATGAACCTGTTGGTGTGTGGTGGATGTGTGATGAACCTGTTGGTGTGTGGTGGACGTGTGATGAACCTGTTGGTGTGTGGTGGACGTGTGATGAACCTGTTGGTGTGTGGTGGACGTGTGATGAACCTGTTGGTGTGTGATAAACGTGTGATGAACCTGTTGGTGTGTGGTGGACGTGTGATGAACCTGTTGGTGTGTGGTGGAAGTTTGATGAACCTGTTGGTGTGTGGTGGATGTGTGATGAACCTGTTGGTGTGTGGTGGACGTGTGATGAACCTGTTGGTGCGTGGTGGACGTGTGATGAACCTGTTGGTGTGTGGTGGATGTGTGATGAACCTGTTGGTGTGTGGTGGACGTGTGATGAACCTGTTGGTGTGTGGTGGATGTGTGATGAACCTGTTGGTGTGTGGTGGACGTGTGATGAACCTGTTGGTGTGTGGTGGACGTGTGATGAACCTGTTGGTGTGTGTGATAGACGTGTGATGAACCTGTTGGTGTGTGATAGACGTGTGATCAACCTGTTGGTGTGTGATAGACGTGTGATGAACCTGTTGGTGTGTGATAGACGTGTGATGAACCTGTTGGTGTGTGATAGACGTGTGATGAACCTGTTGGTGTGTGATAGACGTGTGATGAACCTGTTGGTGTGTGATAGACGTGTGATGAACCTGTTGGTGTGTGGTGGACGTGTGACGAACCTGTTGGTGTGTGATAGACGTGTGATGAACCTGTTGGTGTGTGGTGGATGTGTGATGAACCTGTTGGTGTGTGGTGGACGTGTGACGAACCTGTTGGTGTGTGATAGACGTGTGATGAACCTGTTGGTGTGTGGTGGACGTGTGACGAACCTGTTGGTGTGTGATAGACGTGTGATGAACCTGTTGGTGTGTGATAAACGTGTGATGAACCTGTTGGTGTGTGGTGGACGTGTGATGAACCTGTTGGTGTGTGGTGGACGTGTGATGAACCTGTTGGTGTGTGGTGGACGTGTGATGAACCTGTTGGTGTGTGGTGGACGTGTGATGAACCTGTTGGTGTGTGATAGACGTGTGATGAACCTTTCGGTGTGTGGTGGACATGTGATGTGTGATGAACTTGTAGCGTGGGGTGTGTGTATTGGTGTATGATGAACGTGTCAACATGTCGTTGTGTATGATTTTGTGTGTGGTTACGCAGTAAACACGATGCACACAAGTGGTAGGTTTGGTGTAAACATGCAACACGCTTGTAAATCTGCTTCGATCATCCCGTACCCGTGTAAATTATAGTAAACTTTTGTGACTTCACTCATGGTAAACGCTTATATTCAACAAGTAAAGCCCAGTAGATGACTGTACAGACCGATCGAAGGCTTCCTTCAGACCTGTCAAAGGTTTTGTTTGATCAAAGACCTCATTTTGATCAGTCGAAGACTTCGTTTTCATCAGTCAAAGACTCCGTTTTCATCAGTCAAAGGCTCCAATTAAGCCGGTCAAAGGTTTCGTTTGATCAAAGACCTCTTTTTGATCAAAGGCTCCAATTAGAGCAGTCAAAGGGTGATAATATCCAATGCAGAGTTAACTCGATAACCCCACCATGTTTACACTGTATGAGTCACTGCTGGACCATTTAAATAAACTTACGCACTAAGTGTGTCAAACCTACGCTAAGTATTTGAGTGTTGAACTTGAAATTCGTTAAGCCTCGATTTATTTACCGCCATTTGTATTGACCTAAACGCCCCTCAGGGGGACACAACTATTGTATCTATGGGAGTTGGCGCTCCCAAGGGGGCTATGTGAGGACCCGGGCTAAAGGTTAGGCAGGCCTTCTCTTTGTTGAAATAGAATGTTTTTGTTAATGTTAAAGACCACCTTTTTTTAATTGCCTGCTGTCCTGATTTTCATCACTTAATACTTTCTTCCTCAAGTTTTATCTTGATTCTTAATTTTCTTTCTCAACTTAGTGTTTCTATGCACTTTCTGCAAATATTCCGAGTTCCCTTAACTTCATACTAAATGGTGCCTTCCTCTCTTTGAGACGCTCTTTTTGTAGCAGTTAGGTAGGCTTAAACTAACTTATAATCTTTTTGACCGCCACGCCCTTTTGCCCCTGGTTCTGACCCCCACTCCCCCACCAGGAGGTGAAGCAGGTGGCTGCAGAGAGTACCGGCAGACTGCAGGCAGCAGCGGCAGAGGAGGCCAGAGGATGTCTCGAGACCAGCAAGTCCAAGTGAGGCTCTGTTTCTGTTTCTGGTAGGCCGTACGTTTCTTTTGCCTTTTGTTCTAGTTCTGGTAGGCCTTGTTTTCCTTTTTTTGGTCTTGTTGTCCTTCTCTATGGTCTTGTTGACCTTCTCTATGGTCTTGTTGTCCTTCTCTATGGTCTTGTTGTCCTTCTCTATGGTCTTGTTGACCTTTTGTCTTGCTGTCCAAAGCAGTTTTGTTGCTACTGCGATGAATTTATTTGACCTAGTTTTTTTTTACTGCTTGGCCTCGTTTTCGTTTCTGCTTGGTGTTGTTTTCCTTTGGTTTTGCTATGTTCTATTTTTGTTAAGCTTTGTTTTCCTTCTTTATGGCCTTGTTTTCTGTTTTGTTTGGTATTTTTTTCCTTCGGTTTCGTTTTGTTGTCCTCTTTGTGGCAGGCCTTGTCCTTCTCTTTGGCCTTTTTTTTCTTTGACCTTCTTTTCCTTTGGCCTTCTTTTCTTCTCCTTTGGCCTTCTTTTCTTCTCCTTTGGCCTTCTTTTCTTCTCCTTTGGCCTTCTTTTCTTTTTATTTGGCTTTTTTTTCTTTTTATTTGGCTTTTTTTTCTTTTTATTTGGCCTTCTTTATTTTTATTTGGCCTTCTTTTTTTATTTGGCCTTCTTTTCTTTTTATTTGGCCTTCTTTTCTTTTTATTTTGCCGTTTTTCTTTTTATTTTGCCGTTTTTCTTTTTATTTTGCCGTTTTTCTTTTTATTTTGCCGTTTTTCTTTTTATTTTGCCGTTTTTCTTTTTATTTGGCCTTCTTTACTTTTTATTTGGCCGTTTTTTCTTTTTATTTGGCCTTTTTTCCTTTTATTTGGCCTTTTTTCCTTTTATTTGGCATTTTTTCTTTTTATTTGGCATTTTTTTCTTTTTATTTGGCCGTTTTTTTCTTTTTATTTGGCCGTTTTTTCTTTTTATTTGGCCGTTTTTTCTTTTTATTTGGCCTTCTTTTCTCTTTTGGCCTTCTTTTCTCTTTTGGCCTTCTTTTCTCTTTTGGCCTTCTTTTCTTATTTGGCCTTCTTTTCTCTTTTGGCCTTCTTTTCTCTTTTGGCCTTCTTTTCTTATTTGGCCTTCTTTTCTTATTTGGCCTTCTTTTCTTATTTGGCCTTCTTTTTTTTGCCTTTTCCTTTCTTTGGTGTTATTTTTCTTTCTGGTTTTTCTCTTGTATCTTTAAAGTTGTCTGCTCGTGCATGCCTCACCTGGGTGGCGAGTTAGGCTCCTCCTTGTGTTATGTAGAACCATGAAAAGCTCTAAATAAACTTGAAATACTCGCTCCCTATTATGTTAAGCAAGGAACGCCCTGAGCTGAGAGTTAGGTAGGCCTTCTTTTTGTTGAAATAAAATGTTTTTTGCTATTTGAAGGACCATCTTTTTTTCGGTCCACTGCTGTCCTGGTTTTCAGCACCTACTACTTTCTTTTTCAATTTTTGTCTTGTTTCATGAACTTATTTCCCAACTTACTCTTTCTATGCCCCTTCTGCATAGATTCCGCATTCTTTGATATGCATACTAAATGGTGCCTTCCTCCTTCCTCTCTTCAATACGCTCTTTTTTAAAAGCAGATAGGGAGGCTTAAACTAACCTATAAACTATTTTTAGCACGGAACGCTAGACTAAATTGTTGTAAATATTTGATACACTTTGTGCATAGATTCCCCGTTCTCAGAATTTCATTCTGAATGGTGCATTCCTCTTTTGGGAACATCTTTGTTGCGGTTTATGGATACATCGATAAGCACCGTATATGTCGATTCCAGAAATTATTTAGGTTTAGAAAGCTATGTCCAATATTTATGAATGATTTATAAATTGATTTATGCTACAAAACTCCAGACATGGCTCAGGTATTCAAAAAGCCGTGTCCAGTGTTGATGTATCGGAAAGCTTTGTCTACTATTTTTGTTTCAGACATGGTTTAGGTAGCAAAAGCAAAATCTAATGTTAAATTGATTAGCATCTTGTATCCCACATACCACAGAACCCTAGGCATGGTCCAACATTGATTTATCGATAGGCTTTGTCTACTATTTGTACTTCAGACAGGGTTTATGTATTCAAAAGCTATGTCCAATAATGATATAAGTTCCGTGTCTTCTCCTCAGGGGGATACAATTATTGTATCTATGGGAACTAGCGCTCCCAGGGGGACAATGTGAGGGCCCGAGCTGAGAGTTAGGTAGGCCTTCTTTTTGTTGAAATAAAATGTTTTTGTTATGTTAAGGACCAACTTTTTTCGGTTCACTGCTGTCCTGTTTTTCAGCACCTACTACTGTCTTCTTCAACTTTGGTCTTGTTTCATAATCTTCTTTCACAACTAACTGTTTCTATGCCTTTCTGCGTAGATTCCGCGTTTCCTTAACTCCATACTAAATGGTGCCTTCCTCCTTCCTCTCTTTGGATCGCATTTGTTGCTGGGTAGGGAGGCTAAAACTAACGACTAATCTAATCTAAGTTCCGTGTCTCCCACCCTTCATAGAACCGTAGACATGGTTTACCTATTCAAACGCTGTTTCCAAGATCGATATATCGGGAAGCTACTTAAGACATGGCTTAGGGAGCAAAAGCCTAATCTAATGGTAAATCAATTAGCATCTTGTATCCCACCCACCCCAGAACCCTAGACATGGTTTAGGTAGCAAAAGCACAATCTAATGTTGAATCGACATCGATCTTGTATCCCACTCTCTACAGAACCATAGGCATGGCTTAGCTATGTCCAATATTGATATATCGATAAGCTTTGTCTACTATTTATACTTCAGACATGGTTTAGGTAGCAAAAGCTAAATCCAATATTAATAACTGTCTTGTACCCCACCCTCCCCAGAACGCTAGACATGGAGGCGCGTCTGCTAGACTACGACCAGAAGATACGGGAGGCGCTGTCTGTACTTAACCCCAAAAAAGAGGCCGCCAGGGGCTACTTGGATGCAATGCTCAATCTCGTCGTCTCCGGCCTTATGCTCAAGAAAAACCCACATGTTGTCGACGCCATCAAAAAGGTGTGCTTATATATTTGTTTGGTGTCCGCTTCTTCCGTCTCTCTGTGATGCTCATAAGGATGCTTAATGACTATATCTGTGAGTGATACTAGTGACCGTATCTTTCATACTAATGACTGTATTTATGATACGAGTTTCACCAGTGCACAAGTACAAGAATATTTTAATGGCGGGTACTGTTGAATGGATGTATTGGTTTAACGTCCACATTTTGAGGCTCATTTAAGGAAAAGATATCGAATGCCGTCAAATGTGACGGTTGTGTGCACTAGTAGTACAATAATGGATCCCTTTGTTTTCGTTCAGTGCCGACGCTACAAGTACGATGACGAGATACGGGCGAAGGCGGAGATGGTGTACAACAGATTCAAGGTGAGGCTCGTGTTGTGACTTCTACTTGCATCTTATGAACAGCTCTTTTCAACACTCCTTTTCATGTCTACCAACACCATTGTGAGTCTATTTCCTAGTGACATGCTTCGTATTTTCTACAACTTCTATTGTCTACCACCACCATTGTTAGTCTATTTCCTAGTGACATGCTTCGTATTTTCTACAACTTCTATTGTCTACCACCACCATTGTTAGTTTATTTCATAGTGACATGCTTTGTATTTTCTACCAACACTCATCTATTTTTACCAACTCGTTTCATATTTTCTTCTTTTTGACCTTATCACCCATTTTCAACCACCCCATCTCCTATTTTCTGTTTTTTCAACTCACACGCCTGGTTGATATTCAACATTCAACTCGCTGACTTCTGCTCCTTCAACATAACTCAAATTATAACTGATTGTTCAAGATACATACAAATTCTTCGAGATGAAGAGATGTAGTGAACATTTCGAGTATGTTTATTTCTTAAACATGAAAACATCTTCAAGTTCATTCATGGTGTCTTGTTGAATGTTGCCTTCATTCTAACGTTACTGCTTATATTGAAATCACATCTCATTACACGTCAACATCTCGATACATACGATTCCTTCTAATATGCAGGGCGTACCAAAAAATGAACTGTTTTTTTGACTGCCCAGTACTAATATATTTCGCTTCGATATAGATTTTTTATGACATACAAGTCTTATGAGTTGAATCGAAGAAAATAACGTTAAATTTTCAAGAAAATTGAATACCATAAAACAAAACTTTGTATGCACCCGAAATTAAAGCAAAAAAATGCTTAATTCGGTCAAAGCATGAGAACATTTTTTTTGGAACGCCTGGTATTTGCACGGAAATTTCTGGCATATAAGACTTATAGAATTAGTTATTACTTAACATAACTGAAGTGTTCTTGCACTTGTTTTTTTCTAAAAAATGTATCGTCAGTGATGACGTTATTTCAACGCTGAAAATTCTTTATTTATTTATAAGATTATAAAGGGCTTACAACAACCCTTAAAAACTTGAAGTTTAGTTCCTGGGTGTAGGAATAATATTTGGTACTATCCACCACCTCTGCATTTTTCTACTATCTCAGTTTTACCCATATCAAAAAATTTTTACCCATATCATTTTTAAAACATAGAGTAAACATGCAAATTATTTACATGGTGCAAGCATAATTTTCATTTTCAAAACGGCATAACCTTCAATACATAATTACTTTGAATTTGTTTGAAATATATTTGTCCTTTTTTCTTCCAGAGATGTCAACTGCGTTATTTTATGGTGGGTGAAATTCACGGTTGAGGGCTAGAGGACAAGCAGCAGCCTTGCCTGTGGACACGTGGGATAATAACGACGAGATGGAAATATCCGATCTGTCTGATGATGACTCGGTACAAGACCCAGACTTTCGCCCAACAAGTCCTGAAGGTAAGAATGCACATTTCAGGGTCTACTTTAGTATGAAGTGAAACACAATTTCAGGTTCATGTTTTTCATGCAAATAACCATGTTTCAGTTAATCTTATACGCTAGACTGCTATTAGGTCTAATAATTTTACACTACTTACAATTCTAGGAATTTAGCGTGACAGACTTTCCAGGCTATTTTTAGTATAGGTTTGCTCTACAGGATTTTTTCACTGAAAATCAGGTAATTATTTTGACTGATAGTATTCTCTTTTGCAGACATGCCCATTGACAGAGTCGATGCTGAAAATCTGGAAGATGCATCCATGGATGAAACCGAATGTGTTCTAGGAATTGATGCACCAGTTGAAGGAATTGAGTCTACTTCTACGAGAAGAAGAGGAAGAGCTATCACAAGAAACTCCTCCAAACCGCAATGGGTGCAAAGTAGCGGGTTAGGTGAGACCATCATTGCGCCATGCCGACTCAAACTGCTGGAGACGATAAAGTAGATCACTTTCTTTCTGTTGATAACGTCAGGAGAATGTGCAAGAACGACGGATGCTCTGGCAAAGCCAATGTTGTGTGTAGTAAATGTAAAGTTAAATCTCTGCTTAAATTCGAAAGCAAACTGGTTTACAAAGTTCCATAAAGAATAGGTTGTGTTATGAGTACTGAAAGGAAGAAAGAAATTTTGTTTATTTGATGATTGCTGAAGAGTCTTTATTTTTTGTACTGTACTCGGAGTCCTATCACAAAGCGCCATATTAATACCAAAAGGGATGTTTGATAGTCAGGTATTTACTAAATATGTTGTGCTACTCTGCACATGACTGAAAATAGTTATAAATGTATGAAAACTTCATTATTTTTCTTCTTTTGATTACTTTTTTCTTTGAGCGCATACGTTGATATATTTTGCAAACACATTATTTGAATGGAAAGTGTCTATTTTACTACTGCGAAACATTCTGCATTCTTTTTTTTCTTGTAAAGTGAGTAAATGAAGATAAGTTTTTTATATAAATTCATGTGATGATATGGACGAATTCGTCCTATGTTAATTTCATATGCTTGAAGCCGCTAAGGACGAATTAGTCCACCATGTGTAAAATTTTCAATAAACATTTTTTCAGAAATCTTTTGTAGTTAATATCCCTATGATGCTACTATAACTCAAAAATGAACTTGGAAATATTTAAAACCACCTGCATCTATATTCCGGTCATGTAGGGTTAAAGCGAAGTCGGTGGGAGGCGCTTGTAGATGTAGGGAAGTTGTGATGGAAGCCTTGACTCGTGTTTGTATTATGCTTATTGGGAATTTTCACTGTTCCCTTTACCAATTTTACTGGTATCTAATTGAACTGATTATAATTGTGATAAAGGGAACATTAAAACAAAATAGACAAGGATTTGATTGTATGGTACCTTCATTAATTTGTCTGTACCTAGCCGACCCGCACCTTCCCGAGGTGATACCGTTAGTATAGCCAGCTGCGTTCTTGTACAATCTAGATTGTAACTGATTATATTGCTTATAAATTTTTCCATTCAACTAGTTTTCTGGCTAGAACCAACGCGGGCGGTGCCCTTTACCATCAGGGTCTTTTTCTGTATTTTTGGAGTAGTATTAAGAAATCTTAATTGTAATATAGGGTGTTAGTACGTAAATATTGTTTGTGGGCCCTTGCCTAGCAAGGACCCCTCCCTCTTTTTCTGTAAAACTTGAAAGATGGAACCTACACAACCGATGGAAACGTCAGTGGAGGGACCTCTGAGAACGTCAGTTGTCGGAGGAACCTACCAGAAGAAGAAGATAAAATACGTCCCTTTCCAACTTACTGAAGAACAGTACTTCCCGAGGTACTTTGCTCTAAACTTCGAAGCAGAGAAAAAAAAGACCGTGAATCCCTTCGCAATCATAGAAGAAATCATGACTCTAACCGGAGAAAAACCCAAAAGACTCTTCAGTGTGGGCAGGGAAGTGATGGTGGTGGAGGTGCGGAGCGAGCGTCAGGCGGGGAGGATGGCGGAGCTCACCAGTGTTGAAGATGTGCCGTGCCTGACCGAAGAGTATAATCGTTTCAACCACTCGGTGGGACTGATATACATTAACGAATTTGACATCACTGATATAGAAGACTTCAAAATGGGACTTCAGGAGGAATACAATGTGGAAGATGTAACCCCAGCAACTTTTATCAAATCTCGAAATCCTGAAACGCAAGCTTTCCTTGTATCATTCAGACAGCAATATGTACCATACAATATATATATTCCAGGAGAAAGACAAGATACCAGAGTGTACCCATTCCAAAACAAACCCATGATGTGTCAACACTGCCAAATGTATGGACACACAGCAAAGAGATGCCGCAGCGGCGTAACCATTTGCAGGAGATGTGCAAGCATCGGCCACTCCATCCACAACTGCGAGTCTAACGAAGAGAAATGCCACCATTGTGGAGGCTCACACGCAGCAGGAAGTAACCTGTGTAAGAGAGAGTTGGAGGAGAGGAACGTGTTGCAGATAATGCAAAAAGAGAAGGTAACTTTGCGAAGGGCCAAGCAAATCAATGAGGGTACAACAGAAACTGGAGCAATGGGACCAGCCAGCAAATATATCACACATTTCGACTGTAAAATGAACGAGTTCGACAGGCGAAAAATGTCTCCATGGCATCTAGAAAAATGCATTGCAAACCACCTTGGGAGCAAGCCGAAATCCATAAGATCAAGTAGTAAAACGGTGTTCACCGTGGAAGTGAATAATGCTGAACAAAGCCAAAAAATGAAGCAACTTAAAGAATTGAACGAACTGCCAGTTACTGTGGAGGAGAACCTCAAGTTTGGTATCAATAAAGGTCTGATTTACATCTACGAATACAATATGAACAACTTCGAGCAGTTCAAACGAGGGCTATTGGAAAAATGTGGAATACAAGATGCCGTCGAAGCAAGTTGGATAAAACCCAGCAACGTACACGCGAAACCCTTACTCATCTCCTTCAGACAGTCACCAATACCGGAATACCTCGATATACCTGGGGAACAAGCAAAAACAAAAGTTTATGAAATCAAACCAAAACCAATAATGTGCAAAAAATGTCTCGAATATGGCCATGGGGTAAAATACTGCCAAGGAGAAGAAACCTGCTCAAGATGCAGTGAGCCAGGACACGCAATAAACCGCTGTAGCTCTGAAGTAACTACCTGCTACCACTGTGGGGACGGACATATGGCGGGCGATAAAGCTTGTCAGAGAAGGAAGGAGGAAGAGGAAATAATGATCATACAGAGCAGAGAAAGAGTCTCCAAAGGACAAGCTAAACTGTTGTTCAAACAAAGAAATCCGCATTTTACAATGAATTACTCAAGGGTTGTTACTAAAGGTAGCATTGGGGATGCAACTGGTACCGTCAACACTAAAAAGCGACAGCGCTCAGGAGACGAGGAAGCAGAAATAACAAGCCCTAAACAAAAAGCAGAAGATCCTGGAGACAATGTGGTGGGCAGAGGAAGCGGATGGCAGGCTGTTCGTGAAAGAACGAGCGGTAGGACGGAAGTAGTCTGCGAAAGTCCCACCACTGGAAGAATATACACCACCACAGTCGACCTTCATCTAAAGTCGACCACCCCAGAGGAAGAAAAGAAAAACCGAAGCAAAGATGAAGACAAAAACTCCGGGAATAAACACAAACAAGAGAAAAGTGGTACAGACGCTGACAGAGACATGTATGAGGAAGAGCTGAGACGATCTAATTCACTGGGAAAGACCAAACCACACTTTAAATCGCGCGACACATCAGGAGAGAACCGTGGACGGAGATCTCCTAGAAAAGGCCGAGCAGGTGAGAATGATCAACGAAAACATGGAAATCGCGGAAGGAAATGGCGATAGGAGCTGAAGAAGGAACCGAAATCTTTTTACAATGGAATCTCCAGGGAATGACCTCATCCAAAGAAGATCTAATTCACTTGATAGATACATATAAACCGGCTGTGGTAGCAATCCAGGAAACTTTCTATGGCAATAATTTTATATCTCCAATAGCTGGATACAATGGTTTATGCAAACAAGGCCACTTTAATAATAGATTTCATGGAGGAGTAGCTCTGTATATTCACTCATCAATACCAACCCAGGAACTCAAGATTCAATCATCCCTTCAAATCATAAGCGCAAGAATACACCTAACTTGTTATAAAATAATTACAGTTGCATCTATATACCTGCCGCCAGGTTCCAATGTTAACCTCAACGAGCTGTCTGCCGTTTTGAGCGAATTACCAAAGCCGGTCGTTGTGATGGGAGATTTCAACGCTCACCACACCGACTGGGGGAACAAAACAACTGACCGCCGGGGGCGCTTGCTGCAGAATATCCTCAATCATAATAACATTAATATCTTAAACGACTTCTCGGACACACACATATCAGGCACGGTTATAGATTTAGCACTGACATCGTCCGATATGACCCCTGACTTAGACTTCGCAGTGCTTTCTTCTGTATTAAGTAGTGACCACTATCCGATAATATTGTCAGTAACTATACATTCAAAGGATGGGAAAGGAGGAACCGAAGGATGGAACTTCAAAAAGGGATATTGGAAGGACTACAAGCTGGATACCTCGTGGAGACACGTTCAGCATCAGCAACTGCCAGAATGTCCCAAAAAGGCAATAGAGGAGTTGTACAACCGCTTCGAAGGCGTTCGGGAAAAATGGGTACCTCAATATAAGGTTAGACGCCACTTTGCAAAACCTTGGTGGACGCCCGAATGCAAGAGGGCGTGGCGAGAACGGGAAAAGCGATACAGGGACTACAAGCGAACCGGTGAACTGCAAGATAAAGTGAAGTGGAAAAAAGCGAGAGCAGAAGCAACACGCACTTTCAGAGAGGCGAAGCTGAACAGCTGGCGTGAGTACGTGTCATCGCTGAACACCACCACTCCAAGCAGTTGCATTTGGGAACGGATAAATAGAATCCGCGGCAGAGCTAAGAGACAAATAAATATGTTAAAAGATGGAAACCGCATCGTCTCAACCACTCCCGACATCGCAGCAAAACTTTCAGAAACATTCGCGCACACATCGAGCGAGGAAAACTATTCCAGTGAGTTCCGCCAATACAAACAACAAGTTGAACAAATTCCAGTGGATTTCACGAGCAGCAATGACGAACTGTATAATATCCCATTCACCATCCTTGAACTAACATCAGCAATCAGGAGCAATAAAATCACAACCCCAGGACCGGATAACATAAGCAATTTGATGATAAAAAATATGCCTGATAACGCTCACGAGTACTTATTGAAAGTTTATAACAAGATATGGATGGATGAATACATATATCCTCCATGGAAAGAAGCAATCGTCCTACCTATACCCAAACCAGGAAAAGACCACTCCGACCCCAAAAATTATAGACCTATCTCTTTGACAAGCTGCCTGTGCAAAACAATGGAAAAAATGATAAACCGGAGATTAACTGAATACCTAGAAAATAATAAAATTTTTGCTGACATACAGTGTGGCTTTCGGAAGCACCGTGCTACTATTGATCATCTTGTCAGATTCGACACATATGTACGACAATCACTCGCCACCGACAAGTATGTGATGGCTGTCTTCTTCGACCTGGAGAAGGCGTATGACATGACATGGCGTCATGGCATATTGAGGGACTTGTACACAGCAGGCCTGAGAGGAAGGCTGCCAAACTTCATTCGGGAATTTTTGAAAAACCGCACTTTCCGAGTAAAAGTAGGAGATATAATATCAGCACCTAAGGAACTTGTTAATGGGACGCCGCAAGGGAGCACGTTGAGTGTGACTCTGTTTGCTATGAAAATTAATTCACTATCAAAAGAAATTCCTGAAAGGGTTTTTAGCTCCCTATTTGTCGACGATCTGCTCATTTCATTCGCAGATTATAGTAAAACTAAAGTACAAGAAACCTTGCAAACTACAATCAACCAAATCACCAAGTGGGCAAGATACAACGGATTCAGATTTTCAACGACCAAAACAACAGCAATGCAGTTCTACAAGGGAAGCGAACCAATAATTGTTCCGACTCTACAACTTGAAGGTCACAACATACCGAACGTCGAAAACACAAAATTTTTGGGGCTTGAGTGGGACAGGAAACTCAACTGGACACTACACATTCAGAAAATCAAAGCAAAATGTTACAAGGACTTGAACTTGCTCAAGTCGGTTTCCTCCTATGCATGGGGAGCGGACCAAGAAATCCTGATGAGACTATATAGGTCCTTGATCCGTCCAAAAATAGATTATGGTTGCCTAGTTTATGGCTCGGCAAACACCACAGCGCTAAAGGAACTGGATGTAATCACGAATGAAGCGATGCGAATCAGCACAGGAGCCTTTAAAACTACTCCAATTCAGAATCTGAACATCATAACTAATGAACCACACCTTGAATTGAGGAGAAAGGAGCTACTCTTGCGATACTATTTCAAATTAAAATGTCACTTCCTTAACCCTGCTTACCGTTGTGTTAACGATTCAAACCTGGAATTATTCTTCCGAAGCCGTGAAAGCTACCCGAAGTCAGTCATCACTAGACTCCACCAAACTTTGAATGTGTACAGAGTTCCAACACAGCCAGTCCAACCTTTTTTCACCCCTACAATATATTCTTGGATTCAGCAGCGACCGAAGATTGACGGAAATAGAGCAACCCTGAGAAAAGATGAAGTAAGTCCAGTGCTACTGAAACGCATGCATGAGGAAACTGAGAACAACTATGGTGATTGTAAACTAATTTTCACGGATGGCTCAAAGTCGCAGACCGGGGTTGGTGCAGCAGCGGTGATGGACAACCTCATAAGAAGAATCTCAATACCAATAGTCGCAAGCGTAATGACAGCAGAACTGCATGCAATCAAACTGGCTGTTAACATAATCAAAGAAACACAATTTAACAATTTCGTGATATTTAGCGACTCGATGAGCTGCATTCAAGCAATTGAAAATAACAGCACTGAAGACAACCAACTTCTCAATAGGATATTGCTAGATATGCATCGAATCATCCTTGAAGGGAAAAACATCACCATCTGCTGGGTACCAGCCCACGTGGGCATTGATGGGAACGAGAAGGCAGACAGAGCAGCCAAGGAAGCCGCTACGAGACCAGCTGAGTTCGCCCTCGTCCCATACAAGGATTGGTTTTCATTGATCAGGAGGAGGACATTTGAAATATGGAGCGATGCGTGGCAGATGGAACGAAGCGATCTGAGAGAAATGAAGAATAACCCTTGGAGGTGGAAAGTGAGCAAGCACAAGTTGAACCGACAGGAAGAAGTTGTTATCAATAGACTCCGACTAAAACATACTGCCTTGACCCATAGCTATTTGTTAAACCCAGATGCCCTTGGCCAGAGACCTATATGCGGTTGGTGCGGTGACGCAGTTTTAACGATAAAACACATCATTGAAGCATGTCCAGCCCTACAGCAACCAAGAAGGAACATCCTGTGTGATAGTACCAATGGAAACAAAGTTGGAGACTTACTGAAGGACGGTGGCCCAATAGGTAGAGTTTTGGAATACGTTAAAACAATTAATGTATTTGCTAACTTATAAGTTCCATCATTCATTCTAGAATCTGTTTGGGTATACTAAAGGACTTGCTCTGTAAATTGGGAATAATTTCCTTGATCTGGCGGTGTCTATAAAGTCGCAATATGGCCGGGCGCACTACGTTTCTGCCCCTGGGGGTTTCAGCGTGGGTAAGGCGCCTGGCCATAAATGGGTGGGCAGCTGAAACCCCCATCGGGGTCTGGCTGCCCTATGTGTTCAGGGGCACTTGAAGTGGTGGATTGTAATACCAACAATCGATTGTGACTTGCATATGATACAGGTGATGTGTGGAATTTTGAAGTGAATTTTGTGGATACTTAGCGATGTAATGTAATCTGAAGTCCTGGTAAACTTGTATTGTTGTGGTTTAACTTTGGCTTGAATGCCAAAGCGACAGCTAAATAGTTTAGGACCGAAGCTGTCGTTAAATGAGTTATTATTATTATTATTATTGTGTCTATTTTGTTATTTTGCGTATTGTAGGAATGATTGGACATAAAATTGTTACCCACAACGGTGGCAACAAGCAATGACAATAGAGACAATAGTAATGCGTTAGATAATACACCGAAGTAACACTAGTAACAACAACACATCGATGTTGCCCACAGCGGGGTACATAAGGCAACGTCAGAGCTTCCTGCCATTCTGTACCAACATATATGTGGTAATTACGATGAACACACAAGCTCAAAAATGTTTTAGTTACCGTAGTACCCCCTAAGGTCTCTAAAATAAATTGATCATTCTGAAAATACTAGCAAAAAGTCGAACAAATTTGGAATTGAATTTTCTCATTTTTTATTATTCTCTGAGTAAATTTGATTTATGATTTGGATATATACGCATTAAAATATACATTTACTGCATGATTTGGATATTATTTCGAGAATTATAAAGGATTTTCACCCGTAACTCAATTTTCATCCTGGTACACTAATACTACTTCGACTAGTTGTAATAAAATTTTGAAAGGCATTCATGCCCAGCATGGGTGAAGGCAGGAGCCGAGACACGTGCGATGTCTAGAATTGAAATTTTGATGCTTGCTTGCAATTTCATACTTCGTAATAATAAATTTCAAATCAACACTTATTTTCGAAAAACAATGCTGTGATGGGATGCGTGTTCAAAAATAATAGTTATTTAAGTTTTATCGTCGTTATATATTTTTTCATGAGTAACTAAAAAATTTTTTCTCGTGAGTAAAAACCACCATGAGTTCCTTCGTAATGTACTTCGTAATGTCATTATCAATATAATTTTCCTGTGTATTCATCACCATTATATCTGTGTAACTTGATCGCGTGTTCATAAGGAAGGAATTAGAGGGCATATATGGCGCCATGCTAGCGGGGACTATCCCATTTGTTTGTGTGCAGTTCTCATTTTCGTGCCAACAATTTGACCATCCAACGAGGCCCTGGACTCGAGCACGCCTGGTCAGTCACGATCTACTTGTGCCACAACTGTTCGTTATCACCTCAAATGTAGCCAACCCATGCTTTCATACACTCATTGTACCAAGTTTGTACACAATACCAACACCATCATTGTAGTCCCTCAAGGGAACACTAATGATATTGTGCGCCTTTGATGAAACTCCCAATCTATCGCAAGCCTTTGTACAATACCGCAACCTTTCAGGCCTGAGGAGAACTTCTGTACAACTATTCCCCAATTGTTCTACTTCATATTTGATATATTCTATGTACACTGCTCTTTCTCGTGAATGTTGCGCATTCGACAGCAAGTGTAGAGGTAAAATGGAAACTTGGTTTTTTAAATATTTTAGTTACCGAGAACAAAACATCAGATGAAAAATGTCATTTCAATAGACACCGTTTCGAATAAAATATAAATTTTCACATGATCGATTACATGATATGATATTTGATAGTTTTTTCATCAAATATGAATGATTTACCGCATTAAATAAACTTTCGTCTCCTATGAGAATCTGAGACGTTATCAGGAGCCGGAGAACGGGATCCAACTCGAAAGTCGCATGAGCATTAATGCTCAGCAACCAGCTCCATACATTTATTTTTATAGCCCTCTCAGGGGAATTCTTGGAATTTAATGATATGTAGAAGGCCATGATCGGTTGTTATGCTGGTGTGTGCTCCCATAGACAGGTTGATTTAGGCTATAGTAATTTAAAATGACCATTAGTCCGACGAGTGGTAACGGAAATAGTCCCAAAATGGCACTTCATCCCACATTTCATTGACAATTCGCTATCACAATCATTTACCATCTTCTGCAACTGAAATTAAATAAAGTTAATTATCATCCCGAACTAAGCTTTAATTTGTATACCCTCGCTAAGCGAAACTCAGAACTGCAACACCAGCCATGTTTTGACCAAAAGCTACACGCGCAGCAGCTGAAGCAACACGCGGTAGTCAGCGACGCAGACAATTCTCGTGTGCATCTTAGGTCGTCCACAGCCCGGTGCGCCTAAACGGAAGGTTGAGATACTTGACTGAAAATTGTGTCATGGCGGATATCCTAAAAAAAGGTGAAGAAAGTAATAATTGTAACGAAAAGAACTTTCACAAAGGAAGAGAGTGGAAAAAATCTTACGATAAAAGTAAATGGACGTCATCACGATAATACTTATCATATAGATAAATGGATATCATAACGATAGCACTCTAACACTTCCACACACATAAATATATATCATAACTAGAAAATTAGCATTTTCAAATACATAAATAGATGTCATAACGATAACACAATAACACTTCCGCACAGATTGGCACAGAAAAACTTAGCGAAGTTTAGACTCAAGTGGCACTACGGAGAAAATAACAAGTAAAAACAATTCATTTCCAATACAGATTATACAAAAACCATCATTGGGTTTAAAGTGTCTTAACATAAAGATCCTTAGTTGATATGCACACATGGGTATCGTAATCCCCACGTCATTAATCGAAACAAATGATTGAGGGAAAACATGAAAAAATGCATTCCCTTTGTTGCGGTAATCTAAGTTTCTTAATGCATATAAATATGAGTTGAGAAAATATACATAATACCAGTGACGATGCATTGCTGAAAACACTCATTGGTGCGCATGTGCAGGTACTAAGTTTTGGAGTCTTGGTTGGTACAGCCTGGGACATATGAAATTTTGTATGAATATAAACACAAATGTCTATTTCTATGAATATGAATTTGTATTCGTATATGCGATATTTCTATTATGTTGTGTTCACGCAAGTGTACTATAGTCGTTAACTAACAACTATTGCCACCCTCTTCAGCTAATACGCCACACTACGTCAGGTGTCGTGTTCACGCTAGTGTACTATAGTCGTTAACTAACAACTATTGCCACCCTCACCAGCTAATACGCCACACTACGGCAGGTGTCGTGTTCACGCAAGTGTACTATAGTCGTTAACCAACAATCATTGCCACCCTCACCAGCTAATACGTCACACTACGGCAGGTGTCGTGTTCACGCAAGTGTACTATAGTCGTTATCTAACAACAATTGCCACCCTCACCAGCAAATACGTCACACTACGGCAGGTGTCGTGCTCACGCAAGTGTACTATAGTCGTTAACTAACAACTATTGCCACCCTCACCAGCTAATACGCTACACTACGGCAGGTGTCGTGTTCACGCAAGTCTACTATAGTCGTTAACTAACAACTATTGCCACCCTCACCAGCTAATACGTCACACTACGGCAGGTGTCGAGTTCACGCAAGTGTACTATAGTCGTTAACTAACAACTATTGTCACCCTCACCAGCTAATACGCCACACTACAGCAGGTGTCGTGTTCACGCAAGTGTACTATAGTCGTTAACTAACAACTATTGCCACCCTCACCAGCTAATACGTCGCACTACGGCAGGTGTCGTGTTCACGCAAGTGTACTATAGACGTTAACTAACAACTATTGCCACCCTCACCAGCTAATACGCCACACTACGGCAGGTGTGTTCACGCAAGTGTACTATAGTCGTTAACTAACAACTATTGCCACCCTCACCAGCTAATACGTCACACTACGGCAGGTGTCGTGTTCACGCAAGTGTACTATAGTCGTTAACTATCAACGATTGTCACCCTCACCAGCTAATACGCCACACTACGGCAGGTGTCGTGTTCACGCAAGTGTACTATAGTCGTTAACTAACAACTATTGCCACCCTCACCAGCTAATACGTCACACTACGGCAGGTGTCGTGTTCACGCAAGTGTACTATAGTCGTTAACTAACAACTATTGCCACCCTCACCAGCTAATACGCCACACTACGGCAGGTGTCGTGTTCACGCGAGTGTACTATAGTCGTTAACTAACAACTGTTGCCACCCTCACCAGCTAATACGCCTTACTACGGCAGGTGTCGTGGTAACGCAAGTGTACTATAGTCGTTAGCTAACAACTATTGCCACCCTCACCAGCTAATACGCCACAATACGGCAGGTGTCGTGTTCACGCAAGTGTACTATAGTCGTTAACTAACAACTATTGCCACCCTCACCAGCTAATACGTCGCACTACGGCAGGTGTCGTGTTCACGCAAGTGTACTATAGTCGTTAACTAACAACTATAGCCACCCTCACCAGCTAATACGCCACACTACGGCAGGTGTCGTGTTCACGCAAGTGTACGATAGTCGTTAACTAACAACTATTGCCACCCTCACCAGCCAATACGCCACACTACGGCAGGTGTCGTGTTCACGCAAGTGTACTATAGTCGTTAACTAACAACTATTGCCACCCTCACCAGCCAATACGCCACACTACGGCAGGTGTCGTGTTCACGCAAGTGTACTATAGTCGTTAACTAACAACTATTGCCACCCTCACCAGCCAATACGCCACACTACGGCAGGTGTCGTGTTCACGCAAGTATACTATAGTCGTTAAGTAACAACTATTGCCACCCTCACCAGCCAATACGCCACACTACCTACGGCCAAACGATGCAACTCTGCACACTCAGGCAGGAGCTGCACAGGAACACGGCAGCGTGCTGGCAGCAACCGACCGCAGCTGAGTTCAGGGAGTCTGGTTTGTCGCAACTCAATCGATCATTTTAGTACCTCCTCCACATGTAATATACGGCACTGCTTTCGACTGCAATCAGCTGTAGGTAACGCAGATGATGAAACCTTTGCGAGGCAAGGTTGACTCTCAAAAATATTTTTATCAACAGGTTTTAGGCACAGTAACGCAGTTGAGGGCGCTGGTTTATTTCCACATTAAATTAACGTATACATTTTTGTAAAATAGGATACTTTACTGAAAAATTCGGTTTTTCAGAAAATGTCAATTTGTCTCTAATAAAAGAAAAATAATAGTTTTTAGTTTGATTTATTTTCACAATTTGGAGTTGAACGAATATTTAATCTAACAAAACGTCCAGAAATAAATTTGATCGGTGACAAATTCATTTTTTCTTGTGAGTCAAAATTGAATTAATGACTTGTTTGCTCCTACTAATAATTGCGCATTAAATAATCGAATTATTATTTTAATTTTATGTTGAAGGTCATGAAAAATCATTTCAATAATTGGTTGTTCTAAATTACTAAAATATAATGACTAACTTAAGAAATTCAATACAAGCATCTATTTACCTAGAGAGTTATTCTGTCTCCCAACATTGTCATCAATGTTAATTACGTTATTTTTGCTATAGGTTTTATTCAACCCAGTTTCTATTATTGTCTTAATGGTAATTTTCAGAAATGATAGATAAATATGACGGTGGGTTAAAACTTAGTACTCATAAAATAATGTAGTTAAAATGTCCTTATGTCCATACAGAGTAAGTTAGAGGTTGGAGCTAAGGGGACCGGTAACGGCCTGGCTAAGTTTGGGTGGGCAGGTTAGGTTAGGAAGCGCAGCGTTCTGTGATGTCGACAGCGAGCGAAAAGGTTGGACGGCTCTTGATAAAGTGGGAAAGTTAGGATGGAAGCCTAAACTGGTGTTTGGATTACAATCAATGTTTAAATTTTACTGTTTCTAATATCTCAATGATCGTTAGAGTAATCGTAAATTCGAACGTACAACGACGAAACAGGTGCAGACAATAGGAACAATATCCCTGCGTCAGGTCACACACCGTAGTAACGATAGAGGCAACAGCAGCAAAACACTCAATACAGCGATGGTGCTCACAGCAGGTCACATGCGGCAGCGGGGAAGCTTCCTTCCACTCCGTGGGAGCTTTTAAGTAAATAAATCAAAACCTTCTGGAAAATACTTTTGTCACTGATTGTATTTACACGTAGAAGTTAAATGAAATAAAATTAGTTCCGAAACGAATAACAAAATAGTTCATGAATATAAATTAAAAAACTTATGTACCATTGCTCAGATCTGGAGTTTAAATATTGATGCTTTATTATACTTTACGTAAATGAATTCAAACTAATGAATGACCTCCGTTTTTTTTACACAGACTCTGAGAAATGCGTAATCTACAGTAAATATGAATAATAACAAAATCTGAATATATGGGAGCCCTAAGGGCTATGCAACTGGTATGCGAACTCAAGAGATGGTGTCAGGCATGACAGAGGTAAAGATCGTACGGTACGTGAAGTGCCAACAGTCACGAAATGTCGGACACAATTGTGCATCTAGCGCACCCAGAGCCTCTGCACAACTTACGCTTTCAATGAACAAAAAGCTTTATTTAGCCGTAGGCAACAAGAACAATATTCTGAATACATTTAGAATAATTCTCATTTGGCAACTAATGATAATTCGCAACTGATCATCATGATCTACGGATGAGGTTCTTTATTTGTATCATTTGGCTTGTTAGATGGCGAATTTTTCACTGAACAGGAGTGTGTGTGTGGGGGTGTGTGAGTGTGTGTGCGTGGGTGCGTGAGTGTATGTGTATGCAATGATTCCCACGCCCATGTCAGTCATCACGTTAGACCATCTGTACGAGTCATGAGTATTGTGAATCATTTCTCGCCGAATTACACTTGCTATTGAGCCTTTGCTATCATTGTGATATGTGATGAACGTTATAAATAGTATTGGTATGATTAGCTCCAGCATTATATGAATGTGATCGCTGGTAACTATGATACCGTTTCTCGTGCTATCACAATGTCCTTCATACGATCATTACCTCTGTTCTCTTCAGGGTAAACATGAATTAAAAATTTAATGGCTCTCGCTCGGCCACGATGCGGCGTGAGATGAAGGTTGACTTGACGGAGAAAAAGTTCCCGAACGATCGCTCAGCTCTAAATTCAGCAATATTATTCGAATATTTTTCTGGAAAAATGAATGAGTTACCCCAAATTATATTTTTCATTATGTAATCAAAATTTGATTAGATATTTGCCTATATGAAAAATTTTAATAAAATTTGAAAGTCAATATAATAACAAATAATTGGGAGTGTGATATTATCGATTTTTGTTCCCATTCCTCAATTTTTTCAGTATATTATTAGAATCCTTATTGTCATAGTTGAAATATTGGTCCGGGACTCAACAAGCGTAGTTGTTGATACAAATCTGTGAAGACCGTCTGTCTTCTGTAGTAATTCTGTAAGTCGAATTCGGTTGAGACTTATAGATTCTCGTTGAACAAGCACAAGTAGATTCAGTCACGGATGGCGACTACCATGGGTAGACGCAACACAGAAGCTATGCGGTCGAGCAGACAACCAAGACTCCCCGAACACCATGCTGCGGTCGGTTGCTGTGTGCAGAGTTGCATCGTTGGGCCGGAGGTTGTGACGCATTAGCTGCTGAGGGTGGGAGTAGTTGTTAGTTAACGACTATAAAGCCCCGCCTACACTATCCAACGTCAGTCACAAACGCACCAAAACTCGTACAAAACACAAACTTACCTCCAGCGTACGCTCTAGGCGGCGTGAAGTTGTACGCGAGCAGCATGTAGACAAACAAGACTGCTTCTCGAGTGAGTTTTAGCTAATTATTCATTTTGTTGGTAAATTTCATTTGTTTGGAGCTAATAGACATACTTTATCTGTGTGCATACGTGAACGGAAAATATTAAGAATCACTAAAGTATTTTCTGAATGTATTGAATACTACCACTGAAACAGTGGGGTGGGATCAGGTGATTTAAATCTACATTATGTAATGCTCTTCATAAATGTTCAAGTCTATGGACTTTGGCTCAACACTTTAAAATATGCTCCTGCTCCGTGTACAGAATTATTTCTTTGGATTTCTTTTGTGACCTATATTTTCTAGAAGTGTTGGAAAATGCTCATATTTTCGATTTTTATCATAGATGCTCTTACTATATTTATAATGATTTGTCGAAGTTATTTATTTGGTACTTGTGGGTTATCTGTCTACACTTTTCATTTATAGTTTCCTTTTGATGTGAAGGTTAGGTTAAGTTAGGTTAGGTTAAGTTAGGTTAGGTTAAGTTAGGTTAGATTATCATTAATTTTTTAAATTTTCATGCCTCCAGAATAAAAGTATAATTGTTGTTTTGTGACAAATAAATAACATTTCAGAAACAAAAGCTTTAATTTTTTACCCTTCAGTCAACACAAAAACGTCATGACAGAAAACCCTCAAGTGCCTCTATTTTCTCTATATAACAAGGCTAGCATTTGTATTAAAATTGCAATTTGGTTAATGCATTTTGCTTCTGTTTTAAGTGAAGTTATAAAGCAATAACCGCATCAATCTTCGAGCAATTTTCCATTGTCTACAAATATTCAGTATCTGTATTCTGTGCACATTTTGGAAGCATCCATTGCTCGGCCGAGCAAACCGGATTGTATTTCTATTACAGTGCCATCTATTTTTGTTTGCTTATGTAGTGACATTTAACTGAGAACATCGCTCCCACCGAGAGCTGTTTTACAGGTATTTAGTAAAAGTCACAAGCCATGTGCCAATACATGGACAAAACCTACAGCAATTTGAGTTCAACATTCAGTTGGGGTCACCCGACCACACCGCGCATCCACGGGTTGAGCTCTGGCAGACTTTGGAGGGTTGAGCTGTGGCCTGATGTTCGGAGACAATATATGTTCCTCGTAGTATTTTCAGCAAATAACCTTGATTGAGAAAGAAATTCTGTAATTTACAAACTTGCATAGCAGACTTTCAACATGTCTATTGTGGCATAAATCAATATGTCTATTACTGCATAAATCAACATGTCCACTGTAGCATAAATCAACATGTCTATTGTAGCATGAATCAACATTTCTATTGTAGCATGAATGAATCAACGTGTCTAAAGTGTCATAAATCAGCATGTCTACGGTAGACACACCTACACAATAATTCATTTAGACTTACCCCCCCCCCCCCCCCCCCCCCCCGAACCATTTTCTATCCTATTCGATTTTCTATCCATCCGAGCCATTCTTTTCTACAGCTGTTCTATGCCCTACTGAGGCTTTCAAAATTTACCATGATAAAAAGACCTGGGCATATATCCCAAGGAGTGGCAGCCCTGCACCCCAAGCTCGCCTACCTCACCCCGCAACGTCTACAGGTGCAGTTGCTACACGTGGCACCCGACATGTCTTTAGAGCCTTTGAAAGGTGATCTGAGGACATAGTAATAGCCACCAAAAGCTATGAAAATTAATTATGTAATGAAATATTTAGTTAAATCAAAGTTTTCTGAGCTTTCACGATTGTAGTGCTCTACCTTAGTTACCCCTCAAACCTCGATTTCTAGTTATATTTGTGTTCAGTAACCTATATATATCACAATATAAATTAGAGTAAGTTTCAACTCCTCCACTGCGTACTATAAAAATAAACCGCAGGAGGAGTTTCAAGTAAGGCCGCTGCTTCACTTGCCGCAAACGGAACTCGATGGCAGAAGCAAGAACTACATCCTGGCCTTACAAATGGTGACCCCAGAGTGACTATCAAGCAGTCCCAACTCTGCCGACTCCAGCGGGACAACCTACGGGCCGATGCCTCTACTTTGCCGGCCCCCTTCAAAAAGTGACCCCAGCAGCTCCAAAATCTGGAGACACAGCACTGCCAGCAGTTCTCCAGCGGGTTCACCAACGGGCCGAGGCTTCTACATCGCATGCCCCTTACTACTCGTGGCCGCAGCAGCTCTTCACAGCGGGTTCGCCATCTCGGGCATAGGCTTCCACATTGCCTGCCGTTGACAACTGGTGACCCAGCAGCTCTCCAGCGGTTTCACCATCGGGCCGATGCTTCTACAGTGCCTGCCCCTAAAGGCCTGTTGACACGAGGAGTGAGCGAGCGCTCCACCGGGAAAGAGAGGCTTAAACCACGCCCATTTTCTCTCGTTTCAGACTCAATGGAGCAGTAGACAACAGTCTGTCTCAGTTTGGTCTTCGTCGAGCGACTCAATGCTTCCCAGTGCAATTTCAGACGCTGAACGTGTAGGGTGTGCGTCTCTGCTCCCTGCCTACACGTTCTCTTGGAAAAGTGGCGTTTAGCTGCCAAAAAAGGACTTTTTTAAGCCAACGCTTCGCCCACATTTTCCTCATTCGTTTTTGTTTCTTCTTTATAGCCGCGACAACTGATAGAGATTGAAAACGCCATTGCCTGTCGCAGAGCCACCTTCGTACGTTCTCTCTCTACCGCTGCTAGGAGCAGACTGAGGATTTTACTTGGAGCAGTCTGCACCTCTGCCATGGTCCGTGTGGACACGCTGACTCGAACAAGCACTTTACTGAGCTCGTGGTGGAGCGCTCGCCCACTCCTCGTGTCAACAGGCCTTAACGACTGGTGACCCAGCGGCACCCATCGCGGCTCTTCAGCTAAACTTCATCGCATTTTCTGCTAGGTGTTTCAAGCACTGCAAGAACGTTTTACCAAGCGCGAAAATGCACAACCGAGCAGCCAAAACGCCTTTAGCACGGCCTCATCGCCCCGCCTTTTCGCACGGCCCCATCGCCCAACTTCATCGCGCCCGGCTTCATCGAGTACGGCTTCATCGCGCACGGCTTCATCACGCTCGGCTTCTACGCTCGGCTCAACGCTCGTTTTCAACGCTCGTTTTCAACGCTCTACAGCATCGTACTTCATCGCTCGGCTTCATCAACGCCTCAACGCTCGGTTTCATCGCTCTGCAGCATCATCATTTTATTTTACTAAATCATATCGTTCGAACTTCTTTCTCTCTTGGGGGAGGGTACTTGTAGTGCTCTACCCTAGTTACCCCTCAAACCTCGATTCTAGTCATATTTTTGTTCAGTAACCTTAATATATCTCATTGTGAATGATTCAACAAAAGTTCCAACTCCTCCACTGCGTATGATCAATGCCAGCCGCAGGAGGAGTATAGAGTAAGGCCCCTGCTTCACTCGCCGCAAACGGAATTCGATGGGAGAAGCAAGAACAACATCTTGGCCTTGCACGATAATTGAGTGTGTTAATTTCACTGGTATTAAGACAATTATTTTTAAAAAATTATACATTGCATCTAATTTGCATGACAATATTTGAAATGTTTTCTTCTTGTTGAGGTTTAATTTCAATTTATAAACAGTATATTTGCAAAAAAAGGATTAACGATGAACCATTCTAATGATCTTCTTCAAAACAAGTTTAACGGTAACATTTTTGTTCATTCCAAGCGTCCATGTCACTCATCGCGTCACACCACCTGCACGTCACATGAGTTTTGTAAATCATTTCCCGTCGAATTACACTTGCTATTGTGCCATTGCTGTCATTGTGTAATGTGATGAACGTTATAAATAGTATTGTATAATTAGCTCCAGCATTATATGAATGTGATCGCTTGTAACTATGATACAACTTCTCACGCCATTATCATGTCTTCCCATCGTTACAACCAATCGTAACTTCCACTCAGAGCGTAACAACACGCTAATTCTTTGGCCCTTCCGGGTATCAAAATATTATAACAGAGTAATAAGGAAACATGAGAATACAACACTTACCTTTGCGCAAAAAGTCGGTCTGCAAATAAATACTATTCAAGGAATAAAGTCAACTTACACCAATTGTAATAAAAAATCACGATTTGAATTCCAAAATCTAACCAATTGTGAATAAATGAGATAGGCCTAAATCACATGATTTTTTTTTTCATTTCATATAAAGCATTTTTAATCTCAGCAACACAACATTTTTCTTCTTGGATAACTCAAGTATTTAGAAAAGTGAGTTACATTCACAGAATGTGTCCCCACGGAGTGGAAGGAAGCTTCCCCGCTGCCTCATGTGACCTGCTGTGAGCACCATCGCTGTATTGAGTGTTTTGCTGCTGTTGCCTCTATCGTTACTTCGGTGTGTGACCTGACGGAGGGCTGTTGTTCCTGTTGCCTGCACTTGTTTTATCGAAAATAATGCTAATTTACGATATTTCCTACGCTAACAATACCGGTACGAAAGAGTTCACCGGAGACAAAGACGTGAGAAGGATCGTTGTACGATGCATTTGCCACACAGCTGGAACAGCGCGAAAACTTACCCACGCAAGACAGTGTTGATATCATATACTCCCGAGCGTAAGAAAACAAGTATTGCCACACAAGGCTAACGAGAACATTTTAGGACAGGAATAAGGAAATGAAGCAGCAGAGTTCTATAAGGTTATATATATGTGACGGATCAATTACGCCAGCAACAGCAGCAATACCAACAACAACAACACGCCGCCAGACACAGTTGCACACAACAACAGCACAAGTCAACGCGCAGTCTTTTCGTAAAATCTACATTTACTGCAGCCAATGAGGCAACTGAACGATCGTTGTGATAATAAATTAGTTGCCCTAACGGATTTTCCTATTGACATAGAAAATGTGAAACTTTTTATTGGGTGGACGCAAATAACCGACGAAATTTCTCAGCAATTCAATGTTGTGTTGTTTGGTGTACAACATTTGTGTTGTTGTCCTGCCTGTGCTGTGTTGTTTGGTGTACAACATTTGTGTTGTTGTCCTGCCTGTGTTGTGTTGTTTGGTGTACAACATTTGTGTTGTTGTCCTGCCTGTGTTGTGTTGTTTGGTGTACAACATTTGTGTTGTTGTCCTGCCGGGGCTGTGTTGTTTGGTGTACATTTGTGTTGTTGTCCTGCCTGTGTTGTGTTGTATGGTGTACAACATTTGTGTTGTTGTCCTGCCTGTGTTGTGTTGTTTGGTGTACAACATTTGTGTTGTTGTCCTGCCTGTGTTGTGTTGTTTGGTGTACAACATTTGTGTTGTTGTCCTGCATGTGTTGTGTTGTTTGGTGTACAACATTTGTGTTGTTGTCCTGCCTGTGTTGTGTTGTTTGGTGTACAACATTTGTGTTGTTGTCCTGCCTGTGTTGTGTTGTTTGGTGTACAACATTTGTGTTGTTGTCCTGCCTGTGTTGTGTTGTTTGGTGTACAACATTTGTGTTGTTGTCCTGCTTGTGTTGTGTTGTTTGGTGTACAACATTTGTTTTGTTGTCCTGCCTGTGTTGTCAAGTTATCGTTGTTGCGTGCTGCTGGACACAGAAATCAATATGTGTGACTGAAGTAATATCTCAATTTGCAATTAAAAATAATTTAGTCATTCATCAATAACTTCGGAGTTTCAGAAACTAGTTTTGATAAAGGTAGTATTTGATATAAAATTTCAAAAACAAGTTGTAAAAACATACAAGTTATGATGAATATAGCGTTTGATATATCGCCTATAAAAAAAATGGTGAAAACAAGTAGTAGAAACAATTTGTAGAAACAAGTTTTGATACAGATAGTGTTCGATATGCCGTTTGGAATATCAAAGTGCTTAAAACTTTTATTTGGTAAAATAATAAAAGAAATTACGTATAAGCAAAAAATCAAGTTTCCTGATCTATGACAACCATTCATGACGAAATATGAGGCAAGATTTTTCCGACTGAAGTGTGAAGCATCGTAGCTACTTTACTTGTGTTCGATAAATGCGATAAATATATTTTTGAGAGTCATGCCAGACTCCATAGAAGATTGGATCACAAACTGTACTGAGTCGTAGGCAGGTATGGCAAATTACGTACGGGCGTGTACATTCTGGTGTTGGGTTAATGGTAGTACAGTTTGGTAGGTAAGTTCTCGCGACGCCTTGATGGTGTTGGGTTAATGGTAGTACAGTTTGGTAGGTAAGTTCTCGGGACGCCTTCATGGTGTTGGGTTAATGGTAGTACAGTTTGGTAGGTAAGTTCTCGGGACGCCTTGATGGTGTTGGGTTAATGGTAGTACAGTTTGGTAGGTAAGTTCTCGGGACGCCTCGATGGTGTTGGGTTAATGGTAGTGCAGTTTGGTAGGTAAGTTCTCGGGACGCCTTGATGGTGTTGGGTTAATGGTAGTGCAGTTTGTTAGGTAAGTTCTCGGGACGCCTTGATGGTGTTGGGTTAATGGTAGT
Organism: Morinoia aosen; assembly: GCA_030386875.1. Lineage (NCBI taxonomy): Eukaryota > Metazoa > Arthropoda > Malacostraca > Amphipoda > Talitridae > Morinoia > Morinoia aosen. Next base: position 112,815,075 of record CM059576.1, read on the forward strand.
ACAGTTTGGTAGGTAAGTTCTCGGGACGCCTTGATGGTGTTGGGTTAATGGTAGTACAGTTTGGTAGGTAAGTTCTAGGGACGCCTTCATGGTGTTGGGTTAATGGTAGTACAGTTTGGTAGGTAAGGTCTCGGGACGCCTTGATGGTGTTGGGTTAATGGTAGTACAGTTTGGTAGGTAAGTTCTCGGGACGCCTTGTTGGTGTTGGGTTAATGGTAGTACAGTTTGGTGTGTAAGTTCTCGGGACGCCTTGATGGTGTTGGGTTAATGGTAGTACAGTTTGGTAGGTAAGTTCTCGGGACGCCTTGATGGTGTTGGGTTAATGGTAGTACAGTTTGGTAGGTAAGTTCTCGGGACGCCTTGACGGTGTTGGGTTAATGGTAGTACAGTTTGGTAGGTAAGTTCTCGGGACGCCTTGATGGTGTTGGGTTAATGGTAGTGCAGTTTGGTAGGTAAGTTCTCGGGACGCCTTGATGGTGTTGGGTTAATGGTAGTACAGTTTGGTAGGTAAGTTCTCGGGACGCCTTGGTGGTGTTGGGTTAATGGTAGTACAGTTTGGTAGGTAAGTTCTAGGGACGCCTTGATGGTGTTGGGTTAATGGTAGTACAGTTTGGTAGGTAAGGTCTCGGGACGCCTTGATGGTGTTGGGTTAATGGTAGTACAGTTTGGTAGGTAAGTTCTCGGGACGCCTTGTTGGTGTTGGGTTAATGGTAGTACAGTTTGGTGTGTAAGTTCTCGGGACGCCTTGATGGTGTTGGGTTAATGGTAGTACAGTTTGGTAGGTAAGTTCTCGGGACGCCTTGATGGTGTTGGGTTAATGGTAGTACAGTTTGGTAGGTAAGTTCTCGGGACGCCTTGACGGTGTTGGGTTAATGGTAGTACAGTTTGGTAGGTAAGTTCTCGGGACGCCTTGATGGTGTTGGGTTAATGGTAGTGCAGTTTGGTAGGTAAGTTCTCGGGACGCCTTGATGGTGTGGCAATGGAGGGACGAAGTCTTCCTGGCATTTAATAACGATATAAATGTAAAAATTATGATCAATGAATCCTTTCAGAAATATTTTTGTTACCGTTTATATTCATGAAATCCAAGTTCGATGGACTTCCTAAGAATATGGTTATTAAAAACTATGTATTTCGCAAGAAAAATTGCATTTTTAATATATGGTGTGTAAATCATCACAACCTCGAATAATTTAATTGCCCAAATGATTAGTAACGAAATTTCAGGAGAAAAATCGTAATTTGAAAACCATCATATTCTTTAAAAAACCGTAATATCCCGACTATTAGTCTCGCAAATATAACGTTTTCTATTTTAAAAGCCAATCCTGGCTGTACTTCTTCAGTAATGGTGACGCTCCTGTCACGTCTACAGTACGTGACGCTCGCCATGTGCAGCATGTGCGCGACTGTACATGGGGTGGGGTGTGGTGGGCGAGCTAGGGGTTAGGTGGGGTGTGGTGGGCGAGCTGGGGGCTAGGTGGGGTGTGGTGGGCGAGCTAGGGGTTAGGTGGGGTGTGGTGGGCGAGCTGGGGGCTAGGTGGGGTGTGGTGGGCGAGCTAGGGGTTAGGTGGGGTGTGGTGGGCGAGCTAGGGGTTAGGTGGGGTGTGGTGGGCGAGCTGGGGGCTAGGTGGGGTGTGGTGGGCGAGCTAGGGGTTAGGTGGGGTGTAGTGGGCGAGCTGGGGATTAGGTGGGGTGTGGTGGGTGAGCTGGGGATTAGGTGGGGTGGTGTGGGCGAGCTGGCGGATTAGGTGGGGTGTGGTGGGCGAGCTGGGGATTAGGTGGGGTGTGGTGGGCGAGCTAGGAGTTAGGTGGGGTGTGATGGGGGTTAGGTGGGGTGTGGTGGGGGTTAGGTGGGGTGTGGTGGGCGAGCTGGGGGTTAGGTGGGGTGTGGTGGGCGAGCTGGGGATTAGGTGGGGTGTGGTGGGCGAGCTGGGGGTTAGGTGGGTGTGGTGGGCGAGCTAAGGATTAGGTGGGGTGTGGTGGGCGAGCTGGGGATTAGGTGGGGTGTGGTGGGCGAGCTAGGGGTTAGGTGGGGTGTGGTGGGCGAGCTGGGGATTAGGTGGGGTGGTGTGGGCGAGCTGGGGATTAGGTGGGGTGTGGTGAGCGAGCTGGGGACTAGGTGGGGTGTGGTGGGCGAGCTGGGGGTTAGGTGGGGTGTGGTGGGCGAGCCGGGGATTATGTGAGGTGTGGTGTGCGAGCTTGGGATTAGCTGGGGTGTGGTGGGCGAGCTAGGGGTTAGGTGGGGTGTGGTGGGCACAGATCATATACTAGTGTTCTGTCTTCTGTGATAAGGCAACGTCAGAGCTTCCTACCATCCAGTAACATGTAGTGGAAACGACGACAAACCCACAAACTAAAAAATGGTTTATTTACCTTATCCAACTGATAACTTTGGCAGACTTTGCTAAAAAGGATTAGAAAAACTGATACTGGAAAAATAATTTAAAATTAAATATTGTATTTTCATTCATGCCTCAAGTGATTTTAGTGAATTTATGAAATTTGTACAACTAAAATTATAACCTTATCTGATTTGAGGATCCAAATCCTACAACTTGTTACGAACGACAACCGACTGCTTGAATTATACGATATTTATGTAATCTAACCTTACTACAGGATTTTGGAGCCCATTGTTGGCATATCTAAAGTTTTCAGATGACGGTACCCCCAGCAATGCGTCATGCGGAGAACACGCTGCAGTCACCACCTGTAGCCAGGATGCGACTGCACATGGGGGAGGTGGGTTGTGTTGATGCATGTTACGGTAGCCGTTCTCATTTGGACTACAATAGACATGCTCATATCAATACCTGTTACTTGCTTCTAGCGCATAGTTTTCTACGTAATTTATGTTCTCAATATACAAAAAACTTTTATTAATCGTAGGCGATACGAACAATAGCCTGAATACGATCAGAATAATTCTCAATTGGCAACTAATGATAGTTCCCAACCCTCCATTATAATCTACGGATGAGGATATTCTCTATTTGTATCATCTGCATTAGGAATGTAATTTGAGTATTATTGATCACATGAAAATTTTACTTGTACGTATCTGGAGAAACAGACAGTGACTGAAATGAATTAGTCATTTAGAGTGTGTTGTATTGACCCACCGTGTCTGCGTTTGACGTACCGCTTATCCGAGTGATGCCGTCCAATGGCAGCTTAGGACAGGGATTGGTGGATCCTGAGTAGTTCATTGGACAAGTCTGGTACACAGGCGCTTAACTCGTGTGAATATTGTGAGTGCTGCGGCGGGAACTGTAAGCCGTTACAAAGGCCCCGACACTGTCGGCCCTCTCTTTCATGTTCAAGTCCACGCAGGGTTGCTTAAAGGTAAGCTCTATAGAACACAGTGCACGTGCCCCGTTACACTGCCTCCTGTTGTGGCTTAATTAAAGGTAAGCTCTATAGAACAAGGTGCACGTGCCCCGTTACACTGCCTCCTGTTGTGGCTTAAAGGTAAGCTCTATAGAACAGAGTGCACGTGCCCCGTTACACTGCCTCCTGTTGTGGCTTAAAGGTAAGCTCTGTAGAACAGAGTGCACGTGCCCCGTTACACTGCCTCCTGTTGTGGCTTAAAGGTAAGCTCTGTAGAACAGAGTGCACGTGCCCCGTTACACTGCCTCCTGTTGTGGCTTAAAGGTAAGCTCTATAGAACAGAGTGCACGTGCCCCGTTACACTGCCTCCTGTTGTGGCTTAAAGGTAAGCTCTATAGAACAGAGTGCACGTGCTCCGTTACACTGCCTCCGTCGTGGCTTAAAGGTAAGCTCTATAGAACAGAGTGCACGTGCCCCGCTACACTGCCTCCTGTTGTGGCTTAAAGGTAAGCTCTATAGAACAGAGTGCACGTGCCCCGCTACACTGCCTCCTGTCGTGGCTTAAAGGTAAGCTCTATAGAACAGAGTGCACGTGCCCCGTTACACTGCCTCCTGTTGTGGCACCAGCAAAGCCAACGCAACGGAGGTGTGCATACACTTACGTCCTGGACATGCATGCTAGCGCAGCTTAGTGAGAACGTCACACACCGTTAGTTCGAGCCTATGTAGGCCTTCAATATTATTTAAGTATATTACATGTAATCCAACGTCTTACTGTTTCCGATTGTAATTGAATCCATGAAAATTTGAAGGCTAGTGTTTCTGAAATGAGTTCGAAATCACTATATATTAGGTATGAATAAAATTTGAATCAAAGCACTACAAAAAAAAATGAAAATTAGTTTCCAACTTCATAACCGAAAAAATCTCTGAAAAAAAATTAGTGGAACATTTGGATGAAAATGCTGTTTTCCTTCGGTAGCTAGTGTATTTTTCTGTTTACCATTTCTTCATCATGTACGTTACCTGCACGTCACATGAGTTTTGTAAATCATTTCCCGTCGAATTACACTTGCTGTTGTGCCATTGCTGTCATTGTGTAATGTGATGAACGTTATAAAGAGTATTGGTATAATTAGCTCCAGCATTATATGAATGTGATCGCTGGTAACTATGATACCACTTCTCATGCTATCACCATGTCGTCATACCGTCATTACAACAGAGTGAATGTACCAAGTAATTTGCACAAGCTGGTCAATCGTTAAGCCCTTCCGGGTTTCAACATATATTAAATTTTTCTTACAGAGATGGCAGATGGTGTTAGATATTTCCCACAAAGTCCGTCTGGAAATAACGAATATTATTCATAAAATGCATTAACAAAACATCAATTGTTACGAATAATCACTGTTCGAACTTACTTCATAATCAAATCAATGGTAGATAAATAAGATAGATCACATGATTTATTTCTTCATTTCATATATAGGATTTTTTTATCACCGCAACAATCTCCATCTCTCTAGGATAACTCAAGTATTTTGATAAGTGAGTTCCATCCACAAAATGTGTCCCCACGTAGTGGAAGGAAGCTTCCCCGCTGCCTCATGTGACCTGCTGTGAGCACCATCGCTGTATTGAGTGTTTTGCTGCTGTTGCCTCTATCGTATAAATAGGAATATGAAATTGCATAAGAAACACTATCCTTCAAATTCCCACGGATTCAATCACACTCAGAAAGATAGGACATGTGTATGAGTACTGTAAACAATTCTTTAAGGCCTTTATATGCCGCTATATTTCGTAGGGTCGGTACATGCTATGTTGCTCAGGTAACTAGTGGCAGACATCACTTGCAGACGCAGTAACTAGTGGCAGACATCACCTGCAGAGGCAGTAACTAGTGGCAGACATCACCTGCAGACGCAGTAACTAGTGGCAGACAACACCAGCAGACACAGTAACTAGTGGCAGACAACACCTGCAGACGCAGTAACTAGTATCAGACAACAACACCTGCAGACGCAGTAACTAGTGACAGACAACAACACCTGCAGACGCAGTAACTAGTGGCAGACAACACCTGCAGACGCAGTAACTAGTGGCAGACAACACCTGCAGACGCAGTAACTAGTGGCAGACAACACCTGCAAACGCAGTAACTAGTAGCAGACAACAACACCTGCAGACGCAGTAACTAGTGGCAGACAACACCTGCAGACGCAGTAACTAGTGGCAGACAACACCTGCAGACGCAATAACTAGTGGCAGACAACACCTGTAGACGCAGTAACTAGTGGCAGACAAGACCTGCAGACGCATTAACTAGTGGCAGACAACAACACCCACAGACGCAGTAACTAGTGGCAGACAACAACACCTGCAGACGCAGTAACTAGTGGCAGACAACACCCAATAATCCAGGACACACCAACACACACACACACACACACACACACAACACTTCTCCAAACATTTCATTACAATTCTCTGCCTACATGTGCAATGGCTTAAAAATTTACTTTCAATTTTTCAAAAAGTTTCTTGAACTCAAACCAACTTAGTGACTAGTTATTCGTGTGTACAGTTTATAAAATCAACTTTACAAATGCGGTTAAAACGTTATATCGATCAACAAAAATAATGTAAACGGTTTATTTGCCTATTAAAATGTCTAGTGTGAGTGTGTGTGTCTGCAATGAATGTCCATGTCACTCATCGCGCCACACCACCTGCACGTCACATGAGTTTTGTAAATAATTTCCCGTCGAATTACACTTGCTATTGTGCCATTGCTGTCATTGTGTAATGTGATGAACGTTATAAACAGTATTGGTATAATTAGCTCAAGCATTATATGAATGTGATCGCTGGTAACTATGATACCATTCCTCATGCCATCATGTTTTCATTCCATCATTCCCACAATATGATACTACCACTTACTTGCCAGGTGCGCATTTCAACTACTTGTAACCACCACTACAGTTAACCCCTAAGGGTTCCAAAATTAGGATGTGTCATTCATTAGCTATTTGAGTTACGTGAGAGGATTTCGCACAGAATCCGTATTCAAGTAACGTATATTCATGAAATGAAATTAAATAATGTTAATCGTGATTAATTATCAGTATTCAAACTTCAAAATTAAGCATATGGTGATCAAATAGAAAAAATTGCGTAAATTATATTTTCATACCTCATAAAGTATTTTTTATGACAGTAATCGAGAAAGCATTTGATTGGATAACTCAAGTATTTAGAAAAGTGAGTTCCATTCACAAAATGTGTCCCCACGGAGTGGAGGGAAGCTTCCCCGCTGCCTCATGTGACCTGCTGTGAGCACCATCGCTGTATTGAGTGTTTTGCTGCTGTTGCCTCTATCGTTACTTCGGTGTGTGACCTGACGCAGGGCTGTTGTTCCTAATGTCTGCACTTGTTTCGTCGTTGTACGTACGATTCACAATCACTCTCATAATTATTGTGACATTAAAAATAGTAAAATTGAAATATTGATTGTAATACAAACACCAGTTCAGGCTTCCATCGTAACTTTCCCATTTATCAAGAGCCGTCCAACCATTTCGCTCGCTGTCGACATCACAGAACGCTGCGCTTCCTAACCTAACCTGCCCACAAAAACGTAGCCAGGCCGTTACCGGTCTTCTTAGCTCCAACCTCTAACTTACTCTGTATGGACGCAAGGACAGTTTAAGTTCATTATTTTATGAAAACTAAGTTTTAACCCACAGTGTGATTTAATTATGATTTTCAATAATTACCATTAGGACAATAGTGGAAACTGGGCTGAAAAAAATCTATTGCAAAGATAACGTAATTAACACTGATGACAATGATGGGAGACAGAATAACTCTCTAGATGCTTGTATAGAATTTCTTAAGGTAGGTCTAATTTAATAAAAATTTAAGACAATCAATTATTGAAATGATTTTTCATGACCTTTATAGCAAAAATGAGAGAATAGTTGAATTAATTAATGTGCAATTATTGGTAGGAGCACACAAATCATTTGTTCGATTTTGATTCACAAGAAAAAATGTATTTGTCACCGATCAAAAATTTAAATAATATTAGGGTTGATTAAATATTCGTTCAACTCTAAATGGCGGAAAAATTTATGAATCAAAAAAATTAATCACCTACGATTAGTGACAAACTGACATTTTATGAGAAACAGAATATTTTACGAATAGTGCCAAATTTTACAAAAATACATACGTTAATTTAATCTAGAAATAACCAGCCTCAGATTTCGAAAATTTGCCCTTTGCGTAAAGGTCCCCAATCTTTTTTAAACTGTTTTGAGAGGCAACTTTGACCCGCTTTGGTTACACTGGCTGAGATATTTGGTGCTGTTTGCAGTCGAGAGCGGTGACGTATATTACAGGTAGAGGAGGTACTGAAATGGTCGGTTGAGTTGCGACAAACCAGACACCCTGAGCACAGCTGCGGTCGGTTGCTGTCAGTGTTCCGACCTTTTCAGTATCCGGTCGACAACTACGCGAATGGGGTTCGGGAGTGACGAGCAGCAACGTGATTTATAGTTTATTGGTACTTCAGAGTTGATACAGGCTTGGTAGTTGGCAAGAATCAGAGAGATCAGACGATAGGTGCTAGTACAAGTCTTCTACAATGCATCTGTGATCTATACAGGTGCTTCCTCGACGGTAACGCGTCTGCTACTGGACAGTGATGACTCTATCTAACGTGATCTCTACGGCAGCGCACCGACAATGAACGACGATCTCTCTCGCCGATCCTATTTATATGCCTGGCGGGCGCACATCTAGGACCCCCACGCACAAAAAATTTTTTATTACAATAAAAATATTTTTAAAACGTCAATCAATCACATTGATTATCCTTTGACGATCAATGACTCTTACAACTCGTCGAGTTAATTACACAGATCAGAAAAGTTGCTTCCGAATTATGAACGGAGGTAGGCAAGTATGGCCTTTGCCGTCATCATAAACAAATTTCAACGGTAATCCTACATCTTGTTAAACAATTTTTAGTGTCTATATTATATATTAGTGTCAATTCAATACCAGATTTATTACCCAAAATCAACCAATTAATCATTCTACGCACTTAGCTCAAACAATTTGTTCATTTATTATAGAGTTATTTACCAATTGATTATTAGAATTCGTGGGTACTCCAGATATTTCGGATACAATGGATACACCACACAATTTTATTAACATATCAGAATATCAAAATCAAACATCAAAACGCGTACTGAATAAATCCTTTCGTGGCAAAACAACCGCCAGTAACAGTAAAAACAAACGCGTCAAGTTAAATTCAACAAAAAGCATCGCAAAGAAATACGCATCGTTGAAACAACAACTGAAAAGTTTTTAATCAGACACAATAAGAAATAGGGCACGCAGATACCTCGACAAATAAAAAATCATTCTCGCCATAAAATTTAAATAAATCAATACATTCGTTAAGGATAATAATAACACGCATGAAATTAAATACACAATGCCGTTAAAATTTTAAGTGAACAACGTATTCGCATAAATTGAGTTATCGATAAACCAAAATGAAACAAATCGTAATTATATACCTGAACGTTGCATCGACTCGAGCATCTTCGCGAACATGGTTAAAATGAAATACGTAAAACACAAGCTTGGAAATACCAACTTAATATTAATTCATGAGTAACTATAAAAACATCCGCTTACATCGCTGGTGAAACAGTAACACCGAGCAAAACACGAGTTCTTCGGCAAGGCAATTTCGGAAAGTTTTATAAGAATCAAAACTATTGCCTCGTAGGTAATGAAAAATGATACAGAAAAGTTGAGTTGACATTAAATAAAGCATCATTAAAGTTTTCACCAAAAAGAAACATTCAAAATATCGTCTGCGTTACCGTGGACTTGAAAATAGAAGTTAGTGTTATAGCCATACATCGCACAAATTAGAACAGAACCTTTCCACTATTAGTTAAAACAATAATCGAAATAAACAGAGTACCGTTGACTCGTAAAACTTAATTCTATCGGTAACATAATGGTATAGCACGTGGAGTAAGATATATACGTGACAAAATCGAAGACACACTAGTTTAGAACATCGAATATGAATATGAAAATCGGTTTCGCACTCTGCAAAAATAAAAGGAAAATCACTAAACAATTTCAATTTGTCGTAATCCAATAGTATTAACATGTGAACAAAGTCCAAAATTCTTGAACTACTCTGAATTTATAATTACCATTTTTTAAGTTACTAAATTTATTAAACCACGTTTTCAACACTATGTCCACGGTAAAGTATAAAGTATTAACACCATATCAAACCTTTAAAGTGAGTTACTCTCTTCAAGTCACTGCGCGCGAAGGTAAACTCTTTCAGTAATCTCTTGACTGCGCGCGAAGGTAAATTTCAGTAATCTCTTCGCTGTATGCGAAGCTTAGCTGCCGCCGAGGCCATCGATGTTTGTTGACAGCTGCGGGGCGCCAGCCTGTCGCAGCCGGACTCCGCACTGCATAGTGCGTACCCCGTCACGTGTGACTGCGTGTCTGCGTGTCTTCCTTGCTGGCACAGCAGCATGAATCGCGTTACAGATGTCATGTTACCGCTCGCACACGCTCGAACTGAAATTGGAATTCAATACAAAAACGATTAGCATGGCTAAAGCGCAAACTTTCGTACATGAATGCACAAATAAAGTGAAATGACAAACAAAAGTAGCTTCCTCATTAGCATCCAAGAATCTTCCAGTAACATAATTGCTAAACTAATAAAACGACTAAATTTCGCATTTACATTTAATCTTCGTTGCAGACATTCAAATTTCTCATTAAGACACATTCTCATTAAGACACATTCTCATTAAGACACTCTCATTCCAACTACACTGCCTAGCATTGTTGTCAAACAATCTGCGGCAGATTCGAGGCAGTTCTCGCGGTTGCACACTCGCACTCTCGTTTCGAAATCTCCACGATTACCGCTCAGTTTATCAACTTTAGCTGACGGCTTGATGAGCACAGCTCTTGATGTCGCAACAACAGTATGACAACTTCCTGAGCTCAACATCTCTTCTGAAGGTGTTTCGCAACAAAATATTTCCTAAAGCAAGACATACATAAATCTTGAAAGAACTCATAGAATGCTCTTACAAGCTAGAACTCATAGAACGCATATATGGAATTCAAAACTAAAAACTGTTAATTAACCGTTTCCAACGTGAGCAAAACTGGGGCATTTTCAGCCTCGATGCACAATGAAAAAATAAATTTCTGCAAGGTCATCAATGTTTCTTGCAACGACAGATCATAATCAATAATCACGTACTGCTTTTGCACAAGAAAATTACGTATTATTATACTGTACTTGTTGAACTGTTACACTGTGAACGGTTACTTTACGTTTCACTTATCGCGTTACGTTAATGCCTCAATCAAAAAGGTTAAATACTAAAGCATATACGAGGTTAACATGAAGCATAAGCAAATACAACAAAAAGAATGATTGAACACGTAAGGACATACTTTTACAGTACATACACAAAAAGTTGTCAATGCAAAAATCAATACTGACGTTAAATACTCTTAAATTTTAATCGTTCAATCAGTTGTTAATTTTAATCGTTCAATCAGTTGTTAATTATCCCGTAGAAACCTTGGGAGACTCGACGATAAATTTTACATTCTTTTGCGTTTGATTAATTTCAAATTACACAACATAAAACTATACTGAGTATGAAATTCGGTTAGGCTTGCAAAAATGACTGTTATGACGCACTAGATCGTTTCAAAGTGCTCAAAAATTATTAACTGAAGGATTATTAAATGAAGCCTCTCTCATTGACAAATGACTATGAAGTAAATTAAATTTTACTCTCACACTGAATTAGTGTGGACTCTCACGTCCAAAACACATCTAATTCATGACTATCCACCAGTCACACCAGTCACTAAAAAATGTTTTAACAACATTAACAACATTAATGACATTTGTGGCACTTTACCATAATCTTTAATGGTCACTATCATAACTAGTTACCTAGTCATATACTGCTTCACAGTATTACTAACATTACTGCCTCGTGCCAATACTAACGCGTACGAAATGCTGAGCACAGCTCTCGGCCTTGCGCCGGCGTACAAAAAAAACATCTGCCTCTGCATCAAGCAAAAAAAACATCACACTCACTCGTGTGCGCTGCAGTGCAGCTATACTGGTAACTTTACTCGATACTCTTTACCAGTGATACTTGATACTCGATACTTGTTACTCTTTAACTTATTACCAGACAACCACGTGTGGTTAATTAACGGGCATCTATCGCCTCTCATTATTATTCGCCAGCACAATGACAACCGCAATCTACAATGCTAAACTCTGATCATCATGGTATCAATGACATTAATTCCAAGTTCGTGTTAATCAATTCATAATTCGCTTCTCTAAAGCTTACTCACTTAATTGTCTGCGCGAATTCATTTCTACTTCAATACTTTGACCTCGCTGATAGAATTACCTGGTACTAATTTGCCTTTTCCCAGATAACCTCACAGCATTTCTGTCTCGGGGTTTTTCGCTGCCCCACAGCACCGCCATTTTCGAAGCTACTGTGTAATATTACTCTTTACGCCTCCTCTGGGCAACCACGTCTGTCATCAGACACTCTGCATTATTTACGGTATTCAAAAATACTTCATTCATACCTTAACCGTGCTATCCGTGCACATCAGGTATCATCAGAATATCATCATTATTTAATTTCCGCCGACCACGGCTACTTCTTTGGAATCATAAACGTACCCTTCGTCGACAACTCCTGTGATCCCGACAGATTTACCATTAGTGTCTTTCTTCTCGACATCTAAATGACTGTCCTGAGAAACACTCGTTGCCTGCACAAAGGTACTTAATCCCGTTTTTAATTCTCCTTGTACATCTGACAAGTAAACTTCGGACTCAACTTGATCCTTTTCCACTTTTTCTAAAGTACTTATAATTGCATTTTCTGGTAAGACAATCGCTCTATCGGAGCTATTAATTAATAACAACGGAATCCTTCTCCTATTGTTAACTCTCACAATTGCTTCGGCGACACAAATGCCTTCTTTTAAAGTTGCTTTCTTTATTATGTATTCTCCATTTTTACACTTTCCAACATGTCCAACATGTTTCAAAATTACATTAGGAGCAATTTCAATTCTTTGAGTATGCACTCTTAGCGGCCTTTGGGAACTGGTAACTGCAACTGCGCCTCGAACAGGCTGATTTTCTCTCTTACCATCCCTTTTTACTTCCTCACTTGCTTTCTCAGCAATGCACGTCCTCTTCTCTCTTAGCTTATTTAGGACTTTTTTCTTAGCTCTGGACGTAATCGTGTCTGCCATGAGACACACAGTATTCTCTATTAAATACTTCAGACATGTTTAACACATCAACTCTCTCGACATTTTTAACGAGGGAATCTTCAACACCAGAATTCTCCTCGGGTTCACAGGGGTTTGTCGCCGTAGAGTCATACTTAGTTATTGTAGTTTCATTTTTACCGTCGACGTTATCTCTATCGAAAATGAAATCTTCTCCGCTGCTTACTCTTAAAAATCATTTCCACTGTTAGTTTGGTAAGTTTCTACCTGGCCTTTTTCTGACATACGAGTTTTATACTGTCCTCGCGCACGGACACGATTCGGTCTGCCTGGTCTGTTTAAACAGTCTCTTCTGGACCTACAATCTCTTGCGTAGTGTCCTAACTTATTACAACAATGCTTGGACTTCGAGAGTTCCTAACAAAAATAATCCTATATTCATAAACCTCCAATTTCCATTAAAAGAAAAAAGTTCTACACACATTTAAAGAAAATACCCTGCATACAATAAAATGATACTCACATTTTCAATGGACTTAAATCAGGCTATTACAGCACCACAAAAGACCTAGTCAAGCTGCTTGACCGCTACTGTTACTCTGCTACCGTTACTGACTGTTGCGTGACTGTTACTCTCAGCGGCAGGCTGCTCCAGCTCACTCTTATACACTAGAGAACAATAGGTGCTGGAGAACCGAGCTCCGGCTACAACTTCCTTCAATTGTTTATCCACACAATACTTCCGCGAAGACGCTCGCTCTCTCACTACAGGGAATCTTGCTCACTGCGCTTTCGCAATGCCTGCCTACACCGCTCGCTCTGCGCTCCTTCCGGGAATCAACTTGCCTCCGCACTCCCAGGGAACAGCGTGCTTGCAATGCCTACTGCTTACTGCCTAGTGCTACTGCTTACTACTTACTACTTACTGCTTGCTGCTTACTCATTAATTTTAAATTTAATTTAATTTTGTATTGCTGATGTATAATCATTTAGTTGAGCGCATGCTTATATAATTCGCAAGCAAACGTTATCGGCGTATACTCAGCTTGCTATTTGGCGATGTGTAGCTCTCGTCGATCTTCCCGTAGATCTTCTCGTTGCAGATGACGATGGGTAGATGCGTAGATCCCGTCGACAAACCAGGTTGTTGGACCCTCACTTCGTTTTCTCCTTTGAGTAGCGACGTGAAGACTGAGTAGCGTGTAGATTTTCGATTTTATCTCCCTCGAAGTGTTTCTTTCTCGAAGAGTTTCTTGGAAAGAACTTCGATTTTCTGCGCTGACGTCCTTCTTCCTTTTCTCGATGCTCTGAAGTAATGTGAGAACTACGCGACGTTACTCCACAGGCTGACACTCTTCACACTTAAAATCACTGATCAGCAGAACCGAAGATCAATTCTTGCTATCTTTCTTCTTCAATGGGCAATGTGGATATCTTTGATGTGGTATCCCCATACATGGGCCACCAAATATGTTCCGACCTTTTCAGTATCCGGTCGACAACTACGCGAATGGGGTTCGGGAGTGACGAGCAGCAACGTGATTTATAGTTTATTGGTACTTCAGAGTTGATACAGGCTTGGTAGTTGGCAAGAATCAGAGAGATCAGACGATAGGTGCTAGTACAAGTCTTCTACAATGCATCTGTGATCTATACAGGTGCTTCCTCGACGGTAACGCGTCTGCTACTGGACAGTGATGACTCTATCTAACGTGATCTCTACGGCAGCGCACCGACAATGAACGACGATCTCTCTCGCCGATCCTATTTATATGCCTGGCGGGCGCACATCAGCACGCCGCTATTTTCCTGTGCAGCTCCTGCCTGAATGTACAAAATTGCAACGTCTGGCCGCAGGTAGTGTAGCGTGTTGGCTGATGATGGCGGCAATGGTTGACAGTTACGACCACAAAACAATAGCCGTGAACACAACACCTGCAGACGCAGTAACTAGCGGGGACTATCCCATTTGTTTGTGTGCAGTTCTCATTTTCGTGCGAACAACTTGACCATCCAACGAGGCCCTGGACTCGAGCACGCCTGGTCAGTCACGATCTACTTGTGCCACAGCTGTTCGTTATCACCCAAATGTAGCCAACCCATGCTTTCATACACTCATTATACCAAGTTTGTACACAATACCCAACACCATCATTGTAGTCCCTCAAGGGAACACTAATGATATTGTGCGCCTTTGATGAAACTCCCAATCTATCGCAAGCCTTTGAACAATACCGCAACCTTTCAGGCCTGAGGAGAACTTCGGTACAACTATTCCCGAATTGTTCTATTCCATGTTGATATATTCTATGTACACAGCTCTTTGTCTTGAATGTTGCGCTGCCTAACATTCAGCAGCAAATGTGGGATTAATGTAAAAACTTGCTTTTTAATACTTTAGTTACCGATTGTCGGTATGAAAACACGAAAAAACGTAGGTTTATCATACATCTCTTCAAAAAAGCGAAAATATCAACGTGATCTATTACATCTAACATATTTAATAATTTTTCATAACATATGAATTATAAGCCGCAATTCATAAACTTTCATTGTATCTGCATATTCTATATATGAATGAAACAATATATGTTTGGAATGTCAAAAGCTAGCAGGCATATGCGGCAGTGTTCTATGTTCCGCTTTATTTTTACAGCCCAGTAGGGCACACGGCAGCTGAACAAGGTGGACCAGTGTGGTGCTGTGTACGAGACGCACTTGCTGATCCGTTAAGGGGGTGTGTTGGTGTGTTATTGTGTTGGTGTGTACTCCTGTAGACGTGTTGATTTGTGCTGCAAGAGATATGCTCATCTAGACTACAATAGACATGCTCATTTAGACTACAATGGACATGCTCATTTAGACTACAATAGACATGCTCATTTAGACTACAACAGATATGCTCATTGAGACTAATCATTTTTCAGAGTTTTCGATTGCTCTGGAATAGGTAAGTAAGGTTAAGGTAATTAAGGTAATTAAGATTAAGGTTTAGATAATTAAAGTAATTAAGATTAAGGTAAAGATAATTAAGGTAATTAAGATTAAGGTTGAGGTAATTTAGACGTAGGCAATTAAGTTAACCACCGAACAAACACAACAGCAACTATTGTCTGAACTTTGAGCGTTCACGCAGCGCGTATTTTTTTTTCATGTATAAATTGTTTTATTTCATTCTATGTGTACCAGGCCGCGTGATAAGAGGATGGATTAGAGTTAGTGCAATTTGTGTTAAGTGATGTGTGTAACTTTGTTGAATGTGTATCATATAATTAGTATGGTATTATTGGTAATTAAGGCAGAGGAAGTAATATCGCATGAACCCTGTGTAAAGCAGCAGTAAGGTACAATATCGCATAAACCCTGTGTAAAACAGCAGTAAGGTACAATATCGCATGAACCCTGTGTAAAGCAGCAGTAAGGTAAAATATCGCATGAACCCTGTGTAAAGCAGCAGTAAGGTACAATATCACATGAACCCTGTGTAAAGCAGCAGTAAGGTACAATATCGCATGAACCCTGTGTAAAGCTGCAGTAAGGTACAATATCGCATGAACCCTGTGTAAAGCAGCGGTAAGGTACAATATCGCATGAACCCTGTGTAAAGCAGCAGTAAGGTACAATATCGCATGAACCCTGTGTAAAGCAGCAGTAAGGTACAATATCGCATGAACCCTGTGTAAAGCAGCAGTAAGGTACAATATCGCATGAACCCTGTGTAAAGCAGCAGTAAGGTACAATATCGCATGAACCCTGTGTAAGGCAGCAGTAAGGTACAATATCGCATGAACCCTGAGTAAAGCAGCAGTAAGGTACAATATCGCATGAACCCTGTGTAAAGCAGCAGTAAGGTACAATATCACAAGAACCCTGTGTAAAGCAGCAGTAAGGTACAATATCGCATGAACCCTGTGTAAAGCAGCAGTAAGGTACAATATCGCGTGAACCCTGTGTAAAGCAGCAGTAAGGTACAATATCGCATGAACCCTGTGTAAAGCAGCAGTAAGGTACAATATCGCATGAACCCTGTGTAAAGCAGCAGTAAGGTACAATATCGCATGAACCCTGTGTAAAGCAGCAGTAGGGTACAATATCGTATGAACCCTGTGTAAAGCAGCAGTAAGGTACAATATCGCATGAACCCTGTGTAAAGCAGCGGTAAGGTACAATATCGCATGAACCCTGTGTAAAGCAGCAGTAGGGTACAATATCGTATGAACCCTGTGTAAAGCAGCAGTAAGGTACAATATCGCATGAACCCTGTGTAAAGCAGCGGTAATGTACAATATCGCATGAACCCTGTGTAAAGCAGCAGTAAGGTACAATATCGCATGAACCCTGTGTAAAGCAGCGGTAAGGTACAATATCGCATGAACCCTGTGTAAAGCAGCAGTAAGGTACAATATCGCATGAACCCTGTGTAAAGCAGCAGTAAAGTACAATATCGCATGAACCCTGTGTAAAGCAGCAGTAAGGTACAATATCGCATGAACCCTGTGTAAAGCAGCGGTAAGGTACAATATCGCATGAACCCTGTGTAAAGCAGCGGTAAGGTACAATATCGCATGAACCCTGTGTAAAGCAGCAGTAAGGTACAATATCGCATTAACCCTGTGTAAAGCAGCAGTAAGGTACAATATCACATGAACCCTGTGTAAAGCAGCGGTAAGGTACAATATCGCATGAACCCTGTGTAAAGCAGCAGTAAGGTACAATATCGCATTAACCCTGTGTAAAGCAGCAGTAAGGTACAATATCGCCCCCACAATTACGTTTCAATATTTGGATAATATTTTTAACATAAATTTTGCAGCCGCAAGGCTATGACAGTAAGGAAAAGTAGAACTGGGGAGATAATAGGTGTATCTTGTTCATGTAGCTACAGTCAAATTCTGGGTATTGGCTCCTGCGTCCAGTATTGGACAGGCAATCACTGAGTATTGGCTCCTGCGTCCAGTATTGGACAGGCAGTCACTGAGTATTGGCTCCCATGTCAAGCTGTGGAAATATCCTGACATTTTCCCCTTTAGATACAAATTTCGATCTGATATTGGAAATAAGTTCAGGCAAAATTGGCAGCAGATTATTTTAGTATTGGATGCTGACCGAGGGATGGATTGGTGCTGAGAGTATTGTTAGATTTGTGATTGGTTTGTGATTGTATTTGTGATTGAAAAATGAAGAAAAATAATAGCAAGATAAGTATTCTGGTGTAAAAACCTGTGAAAAATTAATTAAATATACTGATAAATAATTTAATTTCTTCTAGTCAATTAAATTGATAATATAATTGTGTAAATCATTTATAATATTTAATTTTATTATTACTGTAAAAAAATTTATAGCAATAAACCCAGCTCCCAAAACTCAATAAATCTAGGGCCAATACTGGCTGAACTAAATGTCCAATAAGAAAATATTATCCAATACATGACGGGGGAGCCAATACTCGGTAATTGTATCCAACACTGGAAGTAGGATCCAATACTCAGTATTGAGCTGTTCGCACATGCACAATTCGCAGGCACAATACTGACAATGTACTCTATTTAGATAATTGTTAGCCCGTGGGCTGGAAAAATTCGTTCGTAATGCAAGTTTGTGCTTAATAGAAAGTTAATTTACTATTTGTGAAGCCATTTGTGGTTGCGACACGGCCTCTGTCCTAACATTTGATGTAAGTGTGTCTGTTGCCGAGCGCAGGAATTCTGCTACTGCAAAGCTAACACGTCACTCTACGGCAGGTGTCGTGTTCACGCAAGTGTACTATAAGTTAAGGGGTTATAAGTTCATGTTCACGCAAGTGTACTATAAGTTAAGGGGGTATAAGTTCGTGTTCACGCAAGTGTACTATAAATTAAGGGGCTATCAGTTCGTGTTCACGCAAGTGTACTATAAGTTAAGGGGCTATAAGTTCGTGTTCACGCAAGTGTACTATAAGTTAAGGGGGTATAAGTTCGTGTTCACGCAAGTGTACTATAAGTTAAGGGGGTATAAGTTCGTGTTCACGCAAGTGTACTATAAGTTAAGGGGCTATAAGTTCGTGTTCACGCAAGTGTACTATAAGTTAAGGGGGTATAAGTTCGTGTTCACGCAAGTTAAGGAGGTCACCTCAGGCCCCTGCCAGGCCCCTGTCGGTCCGGTGAGCTTGTGTTGTTTTGTTGTTGGAAAAGGAACCTTAGGTGGTGGACTATTCGGTCCTAAAATTTTATGGCACTACGGACACTAGATCCCCCCCCCCACAGAGGGGGGGGGGCGGTGAGGGGACCAAAAGTCATGAATTTTCGACCCCATTTCGACCCCATATAAAAAGAAAACAAAACGGGCAATGGAAAATTTGAAAGCGTAACTTTGTTTACAATGCTACAAGGATTCTAAAACTGTCTTTGGTTTTGTTCTAGCATAATAATTCAATTAGTTGTATTCATCTGAAATATCAATAAAAAGGCATTAAAAAACAATAGGTCCAATGTTTTCACAAACCAAGGCCTTAATTTTACAAAATGAATAGAAAAAATTGTGTCTTTTCCAAAGTTACATATATTAGTCAAATTTCATAAAAATTAGAATACAAATATAAAATTTCATAATTTTTTATTAAAAAATAAAATTTATTTTTTTTTTAGCCCCCACACCCGCCCACTCTCGACACACTGCCTGCACACCTCGTGAGGGGCCGGTGGACGGCTCTTGATAAAATGGGAAAGTTGGGATAGAAGCCTAAACTGATGTTTGGATTACAATCAATATTACAATTTTACTGGATTTAGTATCAAAATAATTATGGAAGTAATCATAAAATCGTACGTACAACGATGAAACAAGTGCAGACAATAGGAACAACAGCCCTGCGTCAGGTCACACACCGAAGTAACGATAGAGGCAACAGCAGCAAAACACTCAATACAGCGATGGTGCTCACAGCAGGTCACATGAGGCAGCGGGGAAGCTTCCTTCCACTCCGTGGGGACACATTTTGGATATATTCAACACTTCTCAACAATACCTTAGTCACCGTAAAATCTTTAAGGTGGTGATTTTTCGGTAACAATCGCCTCAAATGGAAAATAAAAAAGGAAGCACGTAGTGAATAATAATAATAATGAAGGCATCTACGGATGCTTTATTTCCAATCAAGCCTGATACATATCACCTTGTACATTGGATTTTCAAATGCCTTATAACTAACGCCAGGACGCCATGACGCTTTCCCCCGGTCGAGACCGGTACCCATTTCAGACACCTGGGTAGAGTGGGGTATTGTGCTTGGAATTTTTCTCCTATACCCAACAGAGAAAATCGCCACTGCCAGCGCCGAGTTTCGAACCCGAGTCCCGGCCGCACGGCGGCGGAACCTATAGCACATGGCTATCGCGAGTATCGAAATCGTTGATATGATTCGAAGTTCAAGAATAGATGACTCATTTCAATTAATGTAAATTTATCAGATCTAATGAATGATGTACGTTTTTTGAAAACGGTGTTCGCATGATCCTGCTGTTCGAAGTAAGAAACTTAAAACTAAAAATAAGTTTTCGCGCCCACAAAGGGTTAAGCGGTCTTTCGGAAATGCTAGTATGGTTTTGAGAAGAGAAAGGTAAGTCATTTTATGCAACCTCCCAAAAGAGCAGGTGTTGTGATGACGACCGGCCAAGAACAAATAGCAGCGCAGACAAAGAGCATTACGCCCCCTGGCGACAACATCCAACAGCTGTACGACAAGTTGGACAACATTACTTCGTTGGCATTTATATCAGCCACAATGGCGACTCGAATTAAAACAAGATCTAAGTGCATCTAGAAACTATATAGTGTGTGTCCATTGTCTTAAAATTAATCGCAGGAGCTTGAGCGTGGAAGGTGAGATTTGAGCATGTTTTGCTACCAGTTCGTTGTGTGTAGATTTGTTGGAAATTAGTGGGGGCGTCCCTTATGTTTCGTGCATGGATGGAAGCGTAATTTGAGTGATAAGTTTTCTGAGTAAGTTGCTATGGTATAATGGAAACAATAATGTAGGGTGGATTATTACCAGTATATCCAATACGTAATTATGTTTTGATATATTTAGTTGTAAATCTTAACTATCTGCGCCAATTTAAGTGGGTGGCTGGCGATGACATTTTAGTGAGTGGCAGGCCAGTTTGCTTGAATTAAGCGATTGTGGATGTGTGTCTATTGGCTCTTTCATGACGTCTTGCATTACAGGCTCTGATTATAACATCGCTTAAATTTAAATATCAAATGAGATGCAGAATTAGTGACGCCTGCCTACGTTATGCCCTGGTGATACACGAACACTCGTACAGGTATGGTGTACTACACAAACGGATGGCAGAGAGTTTAAAGTAACTTGTCAGTGTGCACAGCGCCCAGTCATGGTCCCGTCATGGTCTGGTACCGGCATGTTATCTGTTGATTTTTGTACCAAGATATTTTCCTACTCTTTTTCTACATGGAATTTTTTTCCCTTACAAGTATTGTTTTACCTTTCTTTCTTTTAGGATATCCGGCATGACACAATTTCCAGTCAAGTATCGCTACCTTCCGTTTAGGCGCACCGGGCTGTAGACGACCTAAGATGCACACGAGAATTTTCTGCTCCGCGGACTATCGCGTGTTGCTTCGGCTGCTGCTCGTGATGCTTTTGGTCAAAACTTGGCTGGTGTTGCAGTTCTAAGTTCCGCTAAGCGAGGGTATACAAATTATAACTTAGTTCAGAATGATATTTAACTTTATTTTACTTCAGTTGAAGAAGATGGTAAATGTTTGTAATAGCGAATTGTCAATGAAATGTGGGATGAAGTGCCATTTTGGGACCATTTCCGTTACCACTCGTCGGACTAATGGTCATTATCATGATATAGCCCAAACAACCTGTCTTCGGGAGCACACATCACAATAACAATCGATCATGACCTTCAACATAACGTTATATTCCTATTATCTGCCTGAGAGGGTTATAACATTAAATTTAACAATTTACCCATAGAGTTTACGAGGTGGATCCCGTTCTCCGGCTTCTGATAACGTCTGAGATTCTCATAGGAGACGGAAATTTTTTAAGCGTGGAAAATCTTTCATGTTTTATCAAAGAAATATCAAATATCATATCATGTAATCGATCATGTGAAAATTTATATTTTATTCGAAACGGTGTCTATCTAAATGACTTTTTTCATACATTGTTATGTTCTCGGTAACTAAAATATTTAAAAAACCAAGTTTTCACGTTACTTCTACACTTGCTGTCGAATGCGTAACATTCGCGACAAAGAGCAGTGTACATAGAATATATCAACATGGAATAGAACAATTGGGGAATATTTGTACAGAAGTTCTCCTCAGACCTGAAAGGTTGCGGTATTGTACAAAGGCTTGCGATAGATTGGGAGTTTCATCAAAGGCGCACAATATCATTAGTGTTCCCTTGAGGGACTACAATGATGGTGTTGGGTATTGTGTACAAACTTGGTACAATGAGTGTATGAAAGCATGGGTTGGCTACATTTGAGGTGATAACGAACAGTTGTGGCAAAAGTAGATCGTGACTGAGCTGGCGTGCTCGAGTCCAGGGCCTCGTTGGATGGTCAAGTTGTTGGCACGAAAATGAGAACTGCACACAAACAAATGGGACAGTCCCTGCTAGCATGGCGCCATATATGCCCTCTAATTCCTTCCTTATTAGCGGATCTCATAAACATGCGATCATGTGTCACAGATATAATAGTGATGAATACACTGGAAAATAATTTTGATCATGATATTACAAAGTGCATGCAAATACAGATGTTTAGAAAACTAAAAAAAAACCTTACACTGAAACGAAAATTTCTTTAGTTAGCCATGAAATCGAATATATTCAAATCACACACCTTGTATTCTCATTACACATGCTAAAAGTATTTTACGCTGTATACTAATCAATAAATATGATTGTTGAACTTTTATTCCTATTTCAGTCTTGTTTTTCTGAAATATGTAATGATAGAAGTATTTTTGGTTTTGAAATTATAAATTGCAGACACCCATCTAATTTCCAACTAACATTAAAGAGGTCACCAGTTGTTAATTTTAACACATTAAAAATTTTGCAGCCGTTTAACGGCAGAACTAACGAAAACTAATATATAGTGAGGATTAGAGGTGTTCAGCATGCATATCGATCCATATAACGTTACAATTATGAGTAGACAGAAATGAGAGGACTTGATTATTTAAAGTTCAAATATTGACAAAATCACATTTTGTCGCCATTCATGTTAGGAAGAAGGTAGTCTTCTTTTGAATGGTTTAATAGTCAAATTCGCATAAACATTTGAAGGTCTGCAGCAGGTGCGGCAGCTCAGGACGGCCACTCAGCCTCCGACTCGCCAGGTGAGACCGACGCATTGAAGCCGCACGTCCCTCCACTCCACCTTACGACCTCCTGGCCACCCTCAGGAGGCTCGGTTGTGAGGACCTGAGCACAAAGGGCACCATCCCACATGACGACCTGGCCACCCTCAGGAGGCGCGGTTGTGAGGACCTGGGCCCAAAGGGCACCACCCCACCTGACGACCTGGCCACCCTCAGGAGGCTCGGTTGTGAAGACCTGAGCACAAAGGGCATCCCCCACCTGACGACCTGGCCACCTTCAGGAGGCTCGGTTGTGAGGACCTGAGCACAAAGGGCACCACCTCAGCAGGGCACGCGCCCGAAGTTCACACGACAGAAGGCAGACCCCAGACAGCGTTGGCAAAAGCAACAGCCAAACCCAGGTCAGGGGAGGTACAGTCCCTCCGGAGCTTCGTATGGGGAGCAGTGAGCATATCTATGACTACTGGTGTGCACGGCATGTCAAATGTGACGGCATTCGATATTTCCCTTCAATAAATCCTCCAGATGTGGATGCCCAACAAATATATCCATCCCAACAGCACCCGCCATTGAAATATTCTTGTACTCGTGAAACTCGTATCACAGATACGCTCATTGAGCGTCCTTATGAGCGTCACAGAGACGGAGCGCCGCACCAGGTTGCCGTCATAACTCTACGGAGGTACTCTCCTCACCTTGTGCCGGGCCACACTAGCCTCACGGTCGTTCGTCAAATGAACTCCGTAAGTCAAATGAACTCAGGAGACTGGAAGGCCCGTTCGCTCATCATTTGATGAATGGATGCTCGTCATTTCGTGAAAGGTCGTCAGAGGTTTTCAGTCACCAAATGAACTACGACGAACAAAGATGGCGGACAGTGTTGACAAGTTCCGCAGCTGTTATGTTGACTTTAAATTATGATTGTGGCAATTTTTGTTTTAAGATATATATAAGATATGGTTCTCAGCTGTTTTCGTGGTGGTATCTAAATGTAAAGCAATGATATTCAGTGCTAGGTCTTGCAGTTTAGTGAAAAAATAAGTAACCTGTTACCAATCAAATTTAACATTTATTTCCAACAATGTCAACATGTTCTACATGAATTATTATGTGGTAAATGAAAAACTTTATTTTTATTTTTATTTTTTTATGTTTTTTTGGGGCTTTATTGGGTTTTTTGTAATACCTATTTATGTTTGAAAGAGTTATTCACACAGCTCCAGTTGCCTCTTTTCCAGATTTATATATATACACTTATTGAGTAAATCTTGTTATTTGATTACTTTATTTCCAACATTATATTACATTATTATATGAATTATTACATTATATGAACAATATATGAATTAAGTTTGTCCATCACAATTACCATTTACCAATTACCATATGCATAGAGACATAGCTCTGCAGTCTGTAAAGTTATAAGATGTGCTAAGAGAATTGCTATGCTTGTCAATTCATAGTAAGTTGTTTTAGCAGCAGACAGGCGCAAGTCATGTGAGAGGGAAGCACCATGCAGATCATAAGCAACCACCACAAGCAACTTGAAGCAAGACAGCTGCACATCACTTAACAGCCATGCTGTTAACAACTTAACATGTGTATTGTGTGAGCTGGAGTGCTTAGCAGCGCAAGCCAAGTCAGTCAACCACACTGTTACATGTCACAACATGTAGTGAGATGTCAAAATTTTTTTTAAAAATTTGCCAAAAAAATCACTTTTTGCAGCTCAGGATAGCAACCAACACCAAAATGATTAGAAATGAATGTTTTAACAGATTCAATCGTCAAATTTGTTCCAGTGTAGCTTGAATGCTCACCATAGGCCAGTCGTTTCTTTACTTTCTTACCCCATGATGGCTGTGGTCGTGTCTTACCCCATCTGACTATAATTGTTAGACTTATTTCAGGGCAAGCTCGCACAGGAAACAGATATTGAAGAGTGGTTGGCTGAGTACAATCCGGAGTTCATCGGTGCGCTTCATTTGTATAATTGAAGGACTCCAACATCTTCCCAAAACACTTGTTCAACAAGAATATCATTAAGACAATGACTCCTCGTTGATGGTGGGATATTCAAGACAAGAAAGAGCAGAAAATGCAGATTCCTGAAAAAACACTGGCAGAGAGTTTCTGCAAGTTTATAAGCAATCTTCATTCTTGCTCCGCAAGTTCAGGATCCATTGAGAGAATTTTCTCAACATTTGGAATTGTGTGGAATAAATTGAGAAATAGATTAGGATCGGAACACGCACAGAAATTGGTCTCAATATATTGCCACCTCACAAATGATCATGATGTGGATGGCGACGATGAAATGGCAGTGGATGTAGAAAAAGAAACACAGTAGGACTGTAGTAGCAGTCTAGTCTAGAAGACAGGAAGAATTCAGAAGTTTCTATACTCTCAAATAGTCAAACTGCATTTGTTTCTTAGTTTTTGTTTTTTACTTTGGAAATGGAACTCATGGAAATATACTAGTTACTCAAGTTTTTTTATGTGATTAGGGTTTTTATTATTTCATTTTTTTAGTGGTGTTTTTTTGTTTTTCAATATTTATTGTCATAGTCATGCAAATGCCTTGGATAAATTTTTGACAATATAAATATTTAGCTCATTTTGATTCTGTAAGCTTGAAAACAAGTGAAATTTAAATAGCACTAATAAAACCCTAAAAAGCCCAAAAAACCACACTTTTTAGTGGGTTTTTTACGTGTTTTTTGGGCTTTTTTGGGTGGGTTTTTTATGTGCCAACCCTGACACAGCATCAGCAATACAGCTGACTTTATAATATTCTTACCTCAATGTTATTAATATTATATCTTGAAAAGTAGGCATTTGCTAGCAAATTGTCATTCATGCTCAACATTCTAAAATGTGCTCTATTACCTATTTCTAGCAAGAAAATTTTCAAAATCATTATCATGCCAAAGTAAATATTGACCACTGTTTTTTTTTAATGATCTCTATATTGACAAAGTTATGCTATTCAGTTGAGCAACTGCCATAGTTTGTGGAACTATTAAAAATTGATATACAGAAATCCAGAAATTATACCTAAGTGAAATAGATGTGACTGAAATTTAGACAGTATTGGAGTGTTTAGACACAAGTGTTTTATGATAAATGGAACAAAATCCGCATATTATATTATAATTATCCGCATATTGCATTATAATTATCCACATAATCATGAAATAAATTATGAAATAATCATGCATAAATGAGTAATTTACCTAGTGGTGCACATTTGTTGCACTACATAGTCATTGTGTTAATAAGTTCAAATCCCCTCAGGGGATACAACTATTGTATCTATGGGAATTAGCGCTCCCAGGAAAACCATGTGAGGGCCCGAGCTAAAGGTTAGGTAGGCTTCCTTTTTGTCGTAATAAAATAGGTTTTTGTTTTGTTACGGACCATCTTTTTTCAGTTCACTGCTGTCCTGTTTTTCAGCACCTACTACTTTCTTCTTCAACTTTTTTCTTGTTTCGTGAACTTCTTTCTTAGCTTACTGTTTCTGTGCACTTTGTGCATGGATTCTGCGTTCCCTCAACTCCGTACTGAATGGTGCTTTCCTCTTTCCTCTTTTAGAACATCTTTGTTGTGGTTAGGGGAGGCTAAAACTTTTTTATATAATTATAATAATACTAATTTCAAATTCCCACAATTTTAATTTTGCTGAAGTCGTGCATTGGTCATCTGAGTGGACACAGTTTTGACCAACGTACTCTCTGAAGGAGATCAATGAATCATTTATGCCTGGCGTCCTACATTTAGGACTACTAATCATGCCAAGTTTTCTGCTGATTAGGAATGATAGAAAATAAAAAAGCAAGGCATCATTGTTTATTGTATTGCTACTGTTCCAATAAGAGTTCTGAAATGAATGTTAAAAATGTTCTAAGTGTCTCTCAAAGAAGCCATTTTATTGTATTTTCCTTAGTACGAGCCGTTATTTGAACCTCCGGCATGATTGGGTTATGAAATCATTCATGTTCTTATTTTTCAAACATTTTGTTGGAAAGTTCTCATTCTCTGGGATCATGTGTGATTGGTTAAAAAAAATTGCCTTTGTATTTTGTTGGGGAGGCAAAAAATTTGGTCATTAGAGAATTAAGTAGTGTAAAATTTACTGTAGATTGATTTCATGGACACAATAGTTAAGAGTTACATGGAGGAGTTTTTCATTTCAAGTATATGTCATGAAGCAACTTTTCCTTGGGCTGATAAATTTTGTCTTCTCTTTGCTCGTTGTCATACATAAAATGTGTTGCCAAGTTTGATTGAGGATGCATGATCCTTGAATTTGAGTAAGTTAATTCTTGATATTTTCTAGTCATGAGTGAAATAGACATATATATTTCAATTGTTTATTTATATATATATATATTAATTATTTAATGGTCATGAAGTTGAAAGTTATGCTAATGACAAGTGGGCAACAACCTCTAGTTTTTGCACAGTTGCAGCCAACTTGCCTACTGCATGTAGCCGTATTTTTTAAGCCGTTTCATTATTTTTTGTCCATGGATTGTGAAACATGGCCTGGAAGGACAAGTTGTGGAATACTCCATTTCAATTTTAGTACATTCTGGCTTACATTTCAAATGCAGAAGAGCAGTTCTAATTGTGTGACCATTTAGTATTAAATTTGATTTTCTAGAAATCTTAAGTACAATTTTTGTCAAATATTTACAAGTTGTTAACATGAAAATATGTACAACATTATCCCAGTTGTCTTGCAATGACTTCTAATTTATGATAATGCACTTTCATCGAACAAAGAAGAAAAAATCGTTGGAAGATGAATAATGCACAAAGACTGTAAAAAATAGCTTTAATTTTTTGAGATTATGGTATTAAATGTTCATTGTATCTTATATTGCACCATCTTGCAGAGCTGATATCTCTGTACTAAATGGTGCCTTCTTCCTTCCTCTCTTTGGAACATCTCTGTTGTGTATGCAGAGGCTCTAACTAAAATCTAATATAAACTTTTGTGTAGTTGATGTAAAATTTGTAATCAGTTTTACATTGACGTCATCTTGCTGAGCAGATATCTCTGTACTAAATGGTGCCTTCTTCCTTCCTCTCTTTAGAACATCTCTGTTGGATATGTAGAGGCTCAAACTAACATCTAATCTCATCTGTTGTGCAGATATTAAGTGACTTAGAACATAGTAGCAAGTACAATATGCCCAACAAAGTTGAATTTAAGCCTTATGACTTCATATTTGCAAAAGTTAAAGGGTACCCACACTGGCCTGGACGGGTAAGTCAACTTTGTTTACATTTTTTATTTTTAAATTTCATTTGGGCTAGAAAAGTCTTGGTTAGCTCTGCGCTATTCTTGGTACTTTTGTTATTGTTTTGACTGATGAGTTGATGTTAAAAAAGTTTGAATATTTGTTAGTTGTACAGTTTTTAATTTGGATAAGAAAAGTTTAAATATTTGTTAGTTGTTCATGTTTTAATTTGGGTAAGAAAAGTTTGAATATTTGTTAGTTGTTCATGTTTTAATTAGGGTAAGAAAAGTTTAAATGTTTGTTAGTTGTTCATGTTTTAATTTGGGTAAGAAAAGTTTAAATATTTGTTAGTTGTTCATGTTTTAATTTGGGTGAGAAAAGTTTGAATATTTGTTAGTTGTTCATGTTTTAATTTGGGTGAGAAAAGTTTAAATATTTGTTAGTTGTTCATGTTTTAATTCGGGTAAGAAAAGTTTAAATATTTGTTAGTTGTTCATGTTTTAATTTGGGTGAGAAAAGTTTGAATATTTGTTAGTTGTTCATGTTTTAATTAGGGTAAGAAAAGTTTAGATATTTGTTAGTTGTTCATGTTTTAATTAGGGTAAGAAAAGTTTAGATATTTGTTAGTTGTTCATGTTTTAATTTGGGTGAGAAAAGTTTGAATACTTGTTACTTGTTCGTGTTTTAATTTGGGAAAGAAAAGTCCTAATGTTTTTGCTAATTAATAATTTAATTTCATAATTATTTTGCTTGATCATATATATATATAATTTTTCAATCATTTTGTTAAAAGTTGAAAATGTCTTCATTTTTGTTTTATCACTAATGCCATATTCTTGTAGGAAGCTTCTTTTTTTTTGTTGAATTAATGCATGAGAAACTCTCAACTTAATACTTGAAACAAAGAAATCTTTATGAAATAACTTGATGAATATTTGTTTATGCTAATTTGCTATATTGTCTTCATCAATTCCATAAGATTTAGATTTCATGTTACATTATTGTATTTTTTGTGAATAATAATCTATGTAAAACTTTTTGCTTTCATAATCAAATAAATATAAAGTCTCAACTGAGAAGCTTGCTCATTTTCACGTCTTATTTTTATAAATAAATCTTGTAAAGTAATTATTGTGAAGACAGGTCTGCACAACACCTCAAAAATGACAGAATTCTATATTTCCCTTGATTAAATCCTCCAGCTGTGGATGCCCAACACATATATCCATGCCAACAGTACCCGCCATCAAAATATTCTTGTACTTGTGCACTGGTGAAACTCGTATCACAGATACGGTCATTGAGCGTCCTTGTGAGCGTAACAGACACACGCACCAACCAATTTGATGTTTTCACTCAGATGCCCATTGTGATAACATAGAACAAAAAATAAATAAATTTGCCCATTTATTTATAAATTAAACCATCTCTCTATGTTGGGTAAATGCGTCCCACAGCATGTTGAGAGTTACCAGTAAGATATACATGTAATCCCATTAAAAAATTACCAATGGAACAATGTATCTCAAATTATTTTAGGCTTATAAGCTAAGCCTATGGATGTGGGAATTTTTAGACTAGTTTTTTTATGGTAAAATATGCCATCAGCTTAAAATTAATTGCAATAGAATGAATCCGCTGTGAAAAAGTTGAAGAGACACCTGTCATTTCATTATAAAGCTTTGATTGTGTCCACAGCAGAGGATACAAGATAGGTTTAAACCAGTCTTTTTTTTGTTGACGGTGTTTTTTTTGCTGACGTCACGGCAACGAACCAATAGCAGCGCTCATATTGCATCTGGTAGCACTGCTACCCCCCAAATTTGGCTCCACTATTGGCCTAACGACATGGCGTTTTGGTGACGTCATAAAGTTTGTTTGAAATAAAGCCTTTCTATTGGCTGGCCGAACAAGAGGAGGTGTATTTTCCCCCATAGAAATGACCCTACCTGGTTTCCTCCACCGTGATTTTGTCTGTGCTAAATTTCCCCCGTGTCCGCAGATCGAGCCGTTTGAGCCTGACCCGAGCGGAAAGCCCCCGAAAAATACCCAATAATATTTTATGGAACCCGAGAAACGTGAGTCACGAGTGTTGTTATTTGTGATGTTATTGCAAATAGGGATAACAGCCTTGGTTTGTTTTTATTCATCAGGCTAGGTATCTTCCAATGGTTTGTTGAAGTTGTTTAGATTTAATGAGCTACCTAGTTGCTATGTATAAGTATCTTATTTATACATATAGTTCACTCCTATCATACCACACCCCTGCCCCTCACTACCACACACCACACCCCTGCCCCTCACTACCACACACCACACCCCTGCTCCTCACTACCACACCCCTGCCCCTCACTACCACACCCCTGCCCTTCACTACCACACCCCTGCCCCTCACTACCACACCCCTGCCCTTCACTACCACACCCCTGCCCCTCACTACCACACACCACACCCCTGCCCCTCACTACCACACGCCTGCCCCTCACTACCACATACCACACCATCATGCCACATCACCACACCACTGCCCTATTTTTTTGCTGCAGACTCATCATGATCATGTTAAATGCATGTAACAAGTAGGCATGTTCCCTACACAACACAATGTCTAAGTTACCTATGTATCTCTCAGGGGGGATGCAACTATTATACCATGGGAATTAGTGCTCCCAGGGAAAATATGTGAGGTCCCAGGCTTAGGTTTGGTAGGCCTTCTTTTTGTTGAAATAGAAAAAGATTTTTATTTTGTTACAGGCCACTTTTTTTATTCCACTTCTGTCCTGCTTTTCAGCACCTGTTACTTTCTTCTTCAACTTTTTCTTGTTTCGTGAACTTTTTCAGCTGACCGTTTCTATGCACCTTGTGCATAGATTCCATGTTTTCTTAACTCCATACTAAATGGTGCCTTCATCCTTCCTCTCTTTGAACATCGTTGTTGTGGTAAAGGAGGCTACAACTTTCTTATAATCAATCAATCAGTTCTCTACATAACAAGAAGAAATTTTCCCTACATAACACAATGTCCAAGTTATCAATACAAAAAAAAGAAATGTTCTCTCCATAACACAATGTCAAAGTTATTTAAACAATATTTTTTCTAAGTTATCTAATAAATTAAAAAGATATGTTCTTTCCATAACACAACGTCAAAGTTATTTAAATAATATTTATTCTAAGTTATTAATATAACAAGAAGAGATGTCCCCTACATAACACCCGTGTGTCCCCAGCGGGAACATCAAGGCTGAGGACCTGTTCCCATACCACGAGAACAAGGAACGTTTTGGCAAGCCCCAGAAGCGCAAGTTCTACTACGAGGGACTCTGGGAGATAGAGAACAATCCTGACTGGGACCCTAGCATTGTGAGTTGTGTTATGTGGTGTTGTGAGAGTTGTTATTTATAGTTATTGTGTGTTATGTGCTGTTGTGAGTGTTGTGTGTTGTTTCTGTGTATGTAGTGTTGTGTTGGTGGTGTTGTGTTGTGTTGGTGTTGTATTGTTTGTGGTGTTGTGTGTTGCTGTGTATGTAGTGTTGTGTTGGTAATGTGTGTTGTTGCTGTGTATGTAGTGTTGTGTTGGTGTGTAGTGTTGTGTTGTGTTGTTGTATTGTATGTGGTGTTGTATGTTGCTGTGTATGTAGTGTTGTGTTGGTAATGTGTGTTGTTGCTGTGTTTGTGGTGTTGTTGCTGTGTATGTGGTGTTGTGTGTTGTTGCTGTGTATGTGATGTTGTGTGTTGTTGCTGTGTATGTAGTGTTGTGTGTTGTTGCTGTGTATGTAGTGATGTGTGTTGTTGCTGTGTATGTAGTGTTGTGTGTTGCTGTGTATGTGATGTGTGTTGTTGCTGTGTATGTAGTGTTGTGTGTTGTTGCTGTGTATGTAGTGTAGTGTGTTGTTGCTGTGTATGTAGTGTTGTGTGTTGTTGCTGTGTATGTAGTGTTGTGTGTTGTTGCTTTGTATGTAGTGTTGTGTGTTGTTGCTGTGTATGTGATGTGTGTTGTTGCTGTGTATGTAGTGTTGTGTGTTGTTGCTGTGTATGTAGTGTTGTGTGTTGTTGCTGTGTATTTGGTGTTGTGTGTTGTTGCTGTGTGTGTGATGTTGTGTGTTGTTGCTGTGTGTGTGTGATGTTGTGTGTTGTTGCTGTGTATGTAGTGTTGTGTGTTGTTGCTGTGTATGTGATGTTGTGTGTTATTGCTGTGTGTGTGTGATGTGTGTTGCTGTGTGTTTGGTGTTGTGTGTTGTTGCTGTGTATTTGGTGTTGTGTGTTGTTGCTGTGTATGTAGTGTTGTGTGTTGTTGCTGTGTATGTAGTGTTGTGTGTTGTTGTTGTGTATTTGGTGTTGTGTGTTGTTGCTGTGTATGTAATGTTGTGTGTTGTTGCTGTGTATTTGGTGTTGTGTGTTGCTGTGTATGTAGTGTTGTGTGTTGTTGCTGTGTATGTAGTGTTGTGTGTTGTTGCTGTGTATGTAGTGTTGTGTGTTGTTGCTGTGTATGTAGTGTTGTGTGTTGTTGCTGTGTATGTGGTGTTGTGTGTTGTTGCTGTGTATGTAGTGTTGTGTGTTGTTGCTGTGTATGTAGTGTTCTGTGTTGTTGCTGTGTATGTGGTGTTGTGTGTTGTTGCTGTGTATGTAGTGTTGTGTGTTGTTGCTGTGTATGTGGTGTTGTGTGATTATTGCTGTGTATGTAGTGTTGTGTGTTGTCGCTGTGTATGTAGTGTTGTGTGTTGTTGCTGTGTGTGTGGTGTTGTGTGTTGTTGCTGTGTGTGTGGTGTTGTGTGTTCTTGCTGTGTGTGTGGTGGTGTGTGTTGTTGCTGTGTGTGTGGTGTTGTGTGTTGTTGCTGTGTGTGTGGTGGTGTGTGTTATTGCTGTGTATGTAGTGTTGTGTGTTGTTGCTGTGTATGTAGTGTTGTGTGTTGTTGCTGTGTGTGTGGTGTTGTGTGTTGTTGCTGTGTGTGTGGTGTTGTGTGTTGTTGCTGTGTATGTAGTGTTGTGTGTTGTTGCTGTGTGTGTGGTGTTGTGTGTTGTTGCTGTTTGTGTGGTGTTGTGTGTTGTTGCTGTGTGTGTGGTGGTGTGTGTTGTTGCTGTGTGTGCTTGTGAGTATTGTTGTGTGTGTTGGGGCTGCGCGTTGGTATTTGTGATACATGTTGTGAGTTGTGCTGTTGTGTTCGAGCTGTTGCTGCATGTGGTGAGGTTTTGTTGCTGCGTGCGTCTAGTGCCTGTTATTGCTTTCGGTGTTCTTGTTATAAGAACACGTATGATAATGTATAGTAAAAGCCATAACAACTTATAGGATGAGAACCTTGCTTACATTATGAGAATAAGATTGGTTGTTAATCAATGCAAACTGGAGTTGGTTTGTTTTAGCCATAATGGATTTCCATCATGGCTAGGAGATCCTTGTGTCAATAAAAACTTTTTGAACTAAATATTTTTTTATTGCATTTGTTTCAGACATAGTTGCTAATCAAAGCGTTTGTTTTCATACAATGCCAGTACCAGTATCTCACATAGTTGCTAATTGAAGTGTTTGTTTTCATACAATGCCAGTACCAGTATCTCACATAGTTGCTAATTGAAGTGTTTGTTTTCATACAATACCAGTACCAGTATCTCACATAGTTGCTAATTGAAGTGTTTGTTTTCATACAATGCCAGTACCAGTATCTCACATAGTTGCTAATTGAAGTGTTTGTTTTCATACAATGCCAGTACCAGTATCTCACATAGTTGCTAATTGAAGTGTTTGTTTTCATACAATACCAGTACCAGTATCTCACATAGTTGCTAATTGAAGTGTTTGTTTTCATACATGCCAGTACCAGTATCTCACATAGTTGCTAATTGAAGTGTTTGTTTTCATACAATGCCAGTACCAGTATCTCACATAGTTGCTAATTGAAGTGTTTGTTTTCATACAATGCCAGTACCAGTATCTCACATAGTTGCTAATTGAAGTGTTTGTTTTCATACAATGCCAGTACCAGTATCTCACATAGTTGCTAATCGAAGTGTTTGTTCTCATACAATGCCAGTACCAGTAACTCACATAGTTGCTAATTAAAATTTTTGTTTTCATACAATGCCAGTACCAGTATCTCACATAGTTGCTAATCGAAGTGTTTGTTCTCATACAATGCCAGTACCATTATCTCACATAGTTGCTAATTAAAGTTTTTGTTTTCATACAATGCCAGTACCAGTAACTCACATAGTTGCTGATCGAAGCGTTTGTTTTCATACAATACAAGTATCAGTATTTTGCATAGTTGCTAATCAAAGCGTTTTTCAGAGGTACCAGCGTCAGTATCTCGCATAGTTGCTAATTGATACATTTGTTTTTCAGACGATACCAGCGTCAGTATCCCAGCTAGCATCGCAACTCACACCCAAAACTCCGGCAGCATCCAAGAAGTTTCAGCAGCAGCAGGCAGCGTCTGCATCAACTGAGGAGCCTTCCAATAAACGCAAGCAAGCTGACACTGACTCAGCTGAGCAGCCGGCCAATAAGAAACAGGCTAAGGTGAAGCGTGGGGCTTGCACAGGTGCTGGGTCGTTTTTTTAGCCAATAAGAAACAGGGAAAGGATTGCACAAGTGTTGGATTGTTTTCTAACCAACAAGAAACAGGGAAAGGCAAAGAGTGGGGCTTGTACAGGTGCTGGGTGGTTTTTTAGCCAATAGGAGGTGAGGTAAAGCTTGTATAAAGGCTAGATCAACAACCAACTAATAAGAAACAGGCTAAGGTGATGAGTGGGGCTTGCACAGGTGCTTGCTGGGTTGTTTGTTAGCCAATAAGAAACAGGCTAAGGTAAAAAGTGGAGCTTACACAGGCGTTGGGTCGTTTTCTAGCCAATAAGAAACGGAAAGGCAAAGATTGGGGCTTGTACAGGTGCTGGGTTGGTTTTTAGCCAATAAGAAACATGCTGAGGTATAGGGTTTGGCTTGCACAGGTGCTGGGTTGTTTTCTAGCCAATAAGAAACAGGCTAAGGTAAAGAGTGGCGCTTGTACAGGTGCTAAATTGTTTTCTAGCCAATAAGGAACAGACTGAGGTAAAGGGTGAGGCTTGCACAGGTGCTGGCTCATTTTCTTACCCATAGGAGATAGGGTTAAGCTTGTACAATGGCTAGATCAACAACCAGCCAATGAGAAACAAGCCACGACAGGAGGTTGATCTTGAACCAAAACGCTACAATTTTTATAGCCAATAAGAAGCAAGCCAAGGTGAAGTACAAGATTTATTCATTCATGAGTTGAATTGTTTGCCAGGTGAGAAGTGATGCTCGTACCGAGACTGTGTAGTTTGAGAGTAATTCAGAAAAGTGGTTTAAGCATAAAGTATCTCTTGTATGGGAGCTGAGTCATTTTTTAGTCTTTGAGATTCACAGAAAAATGCACTGGAAGACTTGTGCAAGAGTGAAATCTTTCGTTAGCAAATGAAAATTAGACTGAAGTTTTGAGTATAGCTCCCTTCTGGGAATACAACTATTGTATGCAAGGGAATTGGCCACCCAAAAGGGAAAATGTGAGGTCCAGAGCTGCGAGTTTGACAAAACTTTCTGTGCTGAAAAAATGTTTAGTATCATGTTGGGGGTCATCGTTTTTTATCGGTTCACTGCTGTTTTGTTTTTCAGCACCTACTGATATCTTCTTCAACTTTTATCTGGTTTCATTAACTTCTTTCTCAACTTACTATGCACCTTGTGCATAAATTCTGCGTTTCTTTAAGATTATTCCAAATTGTGCCTTCCTCTCTTTGGAACGCCATCATTGTAATTAAGGAGGCTTTAACTAAGACCTAATTTACAATCTTGTTTTATGAACTTCCCAACTATATGTTTCTTTGCACCTTGTGCATAGATTCCATGTTCCCTGAACCTCCATTCTAAACGGTGCCTTTCTCCTTCCTCTCTCTGACCACAGGGAGCGCCTGAGCCGGAGCCACAGACCAGCCGCAGCGGCCGTGTTATCAAACCCAAGAAGTTCCTCGACAATGAAGGTCTGACTTGATGTTACCACTACCATCTATTGAATCAGCAAGTCTGTTGTGGGTCTAGTTTTTTTCTTCTAGAGTTTCCGTGGGTTTGGGAGTCCGTTGTGGGTCTTAGTTTTTTTCTTCTAGAGTTTCCGTGGGTTTGGGAGTTTGTTTTACTACTTCTGGAGTCCGTTGTGGGTGTAGAAGTCTTCTACTTACGGAATCTATTGCGAGTTTGAAAGTCTTCTACTTTTTGAATTTATTGTGGGTTTAAGAGTCTGTTGTGGGTATGGGAGTCTTCTTCTTCTGGAATTTATTTCCAAGGAAGCCATGCAACCGACCTCTCACTGGCGTGCCTTTGTCTTTTGATCACGTTTCATATTTTTGTTCCGTCTGGTTCAGCCATTCTCAACCTTCCCTTCATCATTGACCCCCTCGGCTTCAAGTATTTCTCCATTCATTATTTACATCTAACCTTTTCTGAATAGAATATGTGTTATGAAGTTGATCTGCGTTGCAAAAAATAATGAACAGAAACACCAGAAACCTTATCTTGAATTATTTACCTCCCACTGTGTAACTTTTTATCGCTAACTACATAATTAATAGAATTGAAGAGCCTAACTCAACCACACTTATTCCAAATTTCCTGGACTGATGGTTTAGGTAGGCTTTCTTTTTGTTGAGATGAAATGTTTTTCGTTTTGTTAAGGACAGTCTTTTTTTGGTTGACTGCTGTCATGTTTTCTCAGCACCTACTACTTTCTCTTTCAACTTTTACCTGGCGGTCTTCATGAACATTCTTCTCAATTTTATGTGCATACCTAGTGCATAAATTCTACGTTCCTTTGAACTCATGTTAAATGGTGCCTTCCTCTCTTTAGAATGCCTTTTTTTGCTGTTGGGAAGACTTGAAATAACATCTAATCTAACATTGCAGGTGATGGGGGTGATGGTAGCCCCAGCTCACCCCCAAATTCCCACAACCACGAGAGGGCTTCAACCCCAGCTTCAGGCAACCCCTGCAACCCCACCAGGAAGCGTCTGGGTGCTGATGCTGTAAGTGGGGTTGTGGAAATGTTGGGAGGGTTGTTTACTATTTTCTACATTGCCTACTACAATTAACATCAAATTTGAGTTGAATATTGAACTTCAGTTCAACCCAGCCCAGTCAAAGTGTTATCAAAACTGATTTTTTCTTAACCTTAAATATCCGCATTTTGT
This sequence comes from Morinoia aosen, assembly GCA_030386875.1. Classification (NCBI taxonomy): domain Eukaryota; kingdom Metazoa; phylum Arthropoda; class Malacostraca; order Amphipoda; family Talitridae; genus Morinoia; species Morinoia aosen. Next base: position 112,852,588 of record CM059576.1, read on the forward strand.
ACTCAAATTACCGTTATCACAACTATTATCATTGGATACTTGAACACGTTAGCTGCAACTGGTAAAACTGAAGTTCAATATTTAACTTGAATTTAAAGTCAAATGTCATAAATAGTTAAAAATAGCAAACATTAACTTGATCATGCTTTCATTAAGTTTATGACCATATGATGATCAACAGCATTATGAAAATTCCCTTTGTGTACCACCGGTGGCTCACGTCGCAGTCAAATTGTTTAACATCTGCATATTGCACTCACATTACCGTCATCACAACCACCATCACTGAACTGGCACCGGCATCATGTAGTCGCCGACATCACAACGAGGAAGTGACTGCCACTCGACAATGAACTTCGAAGGACACATCATAACACTAATTTCACATGGAATACATTAAATATTCCATTAGAGCTGTTTATGAACAAAAGTGGATTTTGAAGTCCACTTTTTCTGGAATCTATTGTGGGTTTGGTTGAAGTAGTCTATTTCTGTTGTCAAAGTAGATTTTGAAGTCCACTTTGACAGTGAAGTGTCAAACACATATTGGGCCACATGTGTACCAACAGGTGAATTGCCCATTTGCGTGCCGGTATAAGTGCACGACGTTTTATCTGTTTCGCGACATTTTTTAAAATAGTTTTCATCAGAAAAGGCGAAATGTTATCGTGCAATTGTATTAATATTATTCATGAGGGAGTATTGAAATTGATTTAAGCTGAAAAATCTACATCCCTATCCTCTTACTTACAACCTAACAAAACCAACAGTCAACAGCCGCGGAAACGTGGGGAATGTGTTAGGGTAGAAAAAAGAGGAATATGAACATGTAGACTAAAATGAGCCCATTTTAACATTTCTCCACAGGGTTGAGGTAGAAAAAAAGAGGAATATGAACATGTAGACTAAAATGAGCCCATTTTAACATTTCTCCACAGGGTTGAGGTAGAAAAGAATGAAGAATATGTACATGTAGACTAAAATGAGCCCATTTTACCATTTTCACACAGGGTTGAGGTAGAAAAGAATGAAGAATATGTACATGTAGACTAAAATGAGCCCATTTTACCATTTTCACACAGGGTTGAAGTAGAAAAGAATGAAGAATATGCACATGTAGACTAAAATGAGCCCATTTTAACATTTTCACATAGGGTTGAGGTAGAAAAAAAGAAGAATATGTACATGTAGACTAAAATGAGCCCATTTTACCATTTTCACACAGGGTTGAGGTAGAAAAGAATGAAGAATATGAACATGTAGACTAAAATGAGCCCATTTTACCATTTTCACATAGGGTTGAGGTAGAAAAAAAGAAGAATATGCACATGTAGACTAAAATGAGCCCATTTTTACAGAACGGAGCTACAAAGACTGGTGCGGCCACCAAAATCTCCCTGCCTGTCGATGTGAGTTGCCGGGCTGAAGTTTATTGGGTGTAGTTCATGTTGGCTATTTCCAGTATTGCTTCCTACAATTGAATTTAAATTTGAGTTAAAAACATTAAATTTCAGTTTTACCAGCCGCATTGGGTGTAGTTCATGTTGGCTATTTCCAGTATTGCTTCCTACAATTGAATTTAAATTTGAGTTAAACATTAAATTTCAGTTTTACCAGCCGCATTGGGTGTAGTTCATGTTGGCTATTTCCAGTATTGCTTCCTACAATTGAATTTAAATTTGAGTTAAAAACATTAAATTTCAGTTTTACCAGCCGCATTGGGTGTAGTTCATGTTGGCTATTTCCAGTATTGCTTCCTACAATTGAATTTAAATTTGAGTTAAACATTAAATTTCAGTTTTACCAGCCGCATTGGGTGTAGTTCATGTTGGCTATTTCCAGTATTGCTTCCTACAATTGAATTTAAATTTGAGTTATAAACATTAAATTTCAGTTTTACCAGCCGCATTCAAAGTGTCAGTGAACAATTGAGGACTGAGGCAGCTTTAGTTTATGGTACGGAGACGTTGAAGCTTGTTTTTTCACTCACATTTGACTTTTTTTGTGATTTTCAGAGTCCAGAAGCTGCTAAATCTTCCTTCACGAGACTGAAGTCTGGTGCTGCTGCTGGCAGTCTTACTGCTGAGGTGTGTGATAAACATGTAGCGTGTAGTTTGTGTATTAGTGTGTGATGAACGTTTTATGGCGTGTGGTGTGTGCTAAACGTGTTATGGTGTGTGGTAAACGTGTTATGGTGTGTGGTGTGTGCTAAACGTGTTATGGTGTGTGGTGTGTGGTAAACGTGTTAGGTGTGTGGTGTGTGGTAAACGTGTTATGGTGTGTGGTGTGTGGTAAACGTGTTATGGTGTGTGGTGTGTGGTAAACGTGTTATGGTGTGTGGTGTGTGGTAAACGTGTTATGGTGTGTGGTAAACGTGTTATGGTGTGTGGTGTGTGCTAAACGTGTTATGGTGTGTGGTGTGTGGTAAACGTGTTAGGTGTGTGGTGTGTGGTAAACGTGTTATGGTGTGTGGTGTGTGGTAAACGTGTTATGGTGTGTGATGAACGTGTAGCGTGTGGTTTGTGTATTAGTGTGTGATTAACGTTTTATGGTGTGTAATGTGTGATAAACGTGTTATGGTGTGTGGTGTGTGGTGAACGTGTTATGGTGTGTGATGAACGTGTAGCGTGTGGTTTGTGTATTAGTGTGTGATTAACGTTTTATGGTGTGTAATGTGTGATAAACGTGTTATGGTGTGTGGTGTGTGGTAAACGTGTTATGGTGTGTGATGAACGTGTAGCGTGTGGTTTGTGTATTAGTGTGTGATTAACGTTTTATGGTGTGTAATGTGTGATAAACGTGTTATGGTGTGTGGTAAACGTGTTATGGTGTGTGGTGTGTGCTAAACGTGTTATGGTGTGTGGTGTGTGGTAAACGTGTTAGGTGTGTGGTGTGTGGTAAACGTGTTATGGTGTGTGTGGTGTGTGGTAAACGTGTTATGGTGTGTGGTGTGTGATGAACGTGTTGTGGTGTGTGGTGTACATGGTGTGGTGTGTGATGAACGTGTTGTGGTGTGTGGTGTGTGATAAACGTTTTATGGTGTGTGGTGTGTGATAAACGTGTTATGGTGTGTTGAACGTGTCGTGGTGTGTGGTGTGTGGTAAACGTGTTATGGTGTGTTGTGTGTGTTGAACGTGTAGCGTGTATGTGATGTGTGTGTGTATTGGCATGTGTTGAGCATGTAGCGTGTGGTGTGTGTATTGGTGTGTATGGTGGACGCAGTAATTATGATGCACACAAGTGCCGGGTTTGGTATAAACGCGCCTCATGCTTGCAAATCTGCTGTGAACATCTCATACATGTGTAGATCACAGTAAATGTGGTAAACGCTGGCATTCAACGAGTAAAGCCTAGTAAATGACTGCATAGACCAATCGAAGGGTCTGTTTTGATCATTCAGGGACTCCATTTTGATCAGCCAAAGACGGACCATACCTAATGCAGGATTAACTCAATACCCTCACCATGTTTACACTGTGCCAGCCAGTCGTAGCATTTAAACCAACACATCTACGCGCTAAGTGTGTCACACTTGAGCTGTGTTTACATGATCACTGAGTGCGCGCGTGAGCAGTGAAGAGAGGCGCAAGCCCCGCCCACTTGCTCTCGCTTCAGGCGCATTTACTGCTCAATGACAGTACGGACTATGCTCGTCTTCATGGCGCTGGCCAGAGCTTGTCAGTGTCATTACAGGCGCACTGTCACTGAGCAAGTAAATGCGCCTGAAGCGAGAGCAAGTGGGCGGGGCTTGCGCCTCTCTTCACTGCTCACGCGCGCACTCAATGATCGTGTAAACAGGCCTTATGTGAGTGTTGAACTTGGATGTCGTTGTGCCTTGATGTATTTACCGCCCTTTGGCCGTCACCACGCCCTTTTGCCCCTGGTTCTGACCTCCACTCCCCCACCAGGAGGTGAAGCAGGTGGCTGCGGAGAGCACCGGCAGACTGCAGGCAGCAGCGGCAGAGGAGGCCAGAGGATGTCTCGAGACCAGCAAGTCCAAGTGAGGCTCTGTTTTGGTTTCTGTTTCTGGTAGGCAGTACGTTTCCTTTGGCTTTTGTACTACTTCTGGTATTCCTTGTTTTTCTTTTCTTCCGTCTTGTTTATCTCTTTGGCCTTCTTTTCCTTTTCGTTTGTCTTCTTTTCCTTTGCCTTCTTTTCCTTTTCTTTGTCCTTTTTTCCTTTTCTTTGGCCTTTTTTCCTTTTCTTTGGCCTTTTTTCCTTTTCTTTGGCCTTTTTTCCTTTTTTTTGGCCTTTTTTCTTTATCTCTAGCATTTTTTCCTTATCTTTCCTTACCTTTTTTTCCTTATCTTTCCTTACCTTTTTTTCCTTATCTTTCCTTACCTTTTTTTCCTTATCTTTCCTTATCTTTTTTTCCTTATTTAAAATTGATTTATACTCGGCACTTTTACATTTCTTTGGCCTTTTTTCCATTTCTTTGGCCTTTTTTTCCATTTCTTTGACCTTTTTTCTTCATCTTAAGCCTTTTTTCCATTTCTTTGACCTTTTTTCTTCATCTTTGGCCTTTATCCCCTTCCTTTGTTTTTTCCATTTCTTTAGTTTAGCGTTAGTTTTCTTTCTGTTTTTCTCTTGTATCTTTAAAGTTATCCAGTCGTGCATGCCTTACCTGGGCAGCGAATCAGGCTCCTCTTTGTGTTATGTAGAACCATGAAAAGCTCTCAAGAAACTTGCAATACTCGCTTTCTATTACGTTTAGCAAGGAACGCCCCGAGCTGAGAGTTAGGCAGGCCTTCTTTTTGTTGGAAATAAAATGCTTTTTGTTATGTTAAGGACCATCTTTTTTCGTTCACTGCTGCCCTGTTTTTCAGCACCTACTACTCTTTTTCAATTTTTGTCTTGTTTCATGAACTTATTTCTCAATTTACTCTTTCTGTGCCTATTCTGCATAGATTCCACGTTCTTTAATATGCATACTAAATGGTGCCTTCCTCCTTCCTCTCTTCAATACGCTTTTTTTTAAAAGCAGAAAGGGAGGCTTAAACTAACCTATAAACTATGTTTAGCAAGGAACGATAGACTAAATTGTTGTAAATCTTTGATACACTTTGAGCATAGATTCTCCGTTCTCAGAATTTCATTCTGAATGGTGCATTCCTCTTTTGGGAGCATCTTTGTTGCGGTTTATGGATATATAGAAAAGCACCGTATAACATGTTTATCCCATAAATGATTTATGCTTTGAAAGCTACGTTCAATATTGATAAATGATTTATAAATTGATTTATGCTACAAAACTCCAGACATGGCTCAGGTATTCAAAAAGCCGTATCCAGTGTTGATGTATCGGAAAGCTTTGTCTACCATTTCTGTTTCAGACATGGTTTAAGTAGCAAAAGCAAAATCTAATGTTAAATTGATTAGCATCTTGTATCCCACATACCACAGAAACCTAGGCATGGTCCAACATTGATTTATCGATAAGCTTTGTCTACTATTTGTTCTTCAGACAGGGTTTATTTATTCAAAAGCTATGTCCAATAGTGATATAAGTTCCGTAGACATGGTTCACCTATTCAAACGCTGTTTCCAAGGTAGATATATCGGGAAGCAACTTCAGACATGATGTTGCAAAAGCCTAATCAAATGTTATTGAATCGATAACCATCTTGTATCCCACCCTCCCCAGAACCCTAGACATGGTTTAGCCAATATTGATATAAGCATCTTGTACCCCACCCTCCCCAGAACCCTAGACATGGTTTAGCCAATATTGATATAACCATCTTGTACCCCACCCTCCCCAGAACCTTAGACATGGTTTAGCCAATATTGATATAACCATCTTGTACCCCACCCTCCCCAGAACCCTAGACATGGTTTAGCCAATATTGATATAAGCATCTTGTACCCCACCCTCCCCAGAACCCTAGACATGGTTTAGCCAATATTGATATAAGCATCTTGTACCCCACTCTCCCCAGAACCCTAGACATGGTTTAGCCAATATTGATATAATCATCTTGTACCCCACCCTCCCCAGAACCCTAGACATGGTTTAGCCAATACTGATATAAGCATCTTGTACCCCACCCTCCCCAGAACCCTAGACATGGTTTAGCCAATATTGATATAAGCATCTTGTACCCCACCCTCCCCAGAACCCTAGACATGGTTTAGCCGATATTGATATAAGCATCTTGTACCCCACCCTCCCCAGAACCCTAGACATGGTTTAGCCAATATTGATATAAGCATCTTGTACCCCACCCTCCCCAGAACCCTAGACATGGTTTAGCCAATATTGATATAACCATCTTGTACCCCACCCTCCCCAGAACCTTAGACATGGTTTAGCCAATATTGATATAACCATCTTGTACCCCACCCTCCCCAGAACCCTAGACATGGTTTAGCCAATATTGATATAAGCATCTTGTACCCCACCCTCCCCAGAACCCTAGACATGGTTTAGCCAATATTGATATAAGCATCTTGTACCCCACTCTCCCCAGAACCCTAGACATGGTTTAGCCAATATTGATATAATCATCTTGTACCCCACCCTCCCCAGAACCCTAGACATGGTTTAGCCAATATTGATATAAGCATCTTGTACCCCACCCTCCCCAGAACCCTAGACATGGTTTAGCCAATATTGATATAAGCATCTTGTACCCCACCCTCCCCAGAACCCTAGACATGGTTTAGCCAATATTGATATAACCATCTTGTACCCCACCCTCCCCAGAACCTTAGACATGATTTAGCCAATATTGATATAACCATCTTGTACCCCACCCTCCCCAGAACCCTAGACATGGTTTAGCCAATATTGATATAAGCATCTTGTACCCCACCCTCCCCAGAACCCTAGACATGGTTTAGCCAATATTGATATAAGCATCTTGTACCCCACTCTCCCCAGAACCCTAGACATGGTTTAGCCAATATTGATATAATCATCTTGTACCCCACCCTCCCCAGAACCCTAGACATGGTTTAGCCAATATTGATATAAGCATCTTGTACCCCACCCTCCCCAGAACCCTAGACATGGTTTAGCCAATATTGATATAAGCATCTTGTACCCCACCCTCCCCAGAACCCTAGACATGGTTTAGCCAATATTGATATAAGCATCCTGTACCCCACCCTCCCCAGAACCCTAGACATGGTTTAGCCAATATTGATATAAGCATCTTGTACCCCACCCTCCCCAGAACCCTAGACATGGTTTAGCCAATATTGATATAAGCATCTTGTACCCCACCCTCCCCAGAACCCTAGACATGGTTTAGCCAATATTGATATAAGTATCTTGTACCCCACCCTCCCCAGAACCCTAGACATGGTTTAGCCAATATTGATATAAGCATCTTGTACCCCACCCTCCCCAGAACCCTAGACATGGTTTAGCCAATATTGATATAAGCATCTTGTACCCCACCCTCCCCAGAACCCTAGACATGGTTTAGCCAATATTGATATAAGCATCTTGTACCCCACCCTCCCCAGAACCCTAGACATTGTTTAGCCAATATTGATATAAGCATCTTGTACCCCACCCTCCCCAGAACCCTAGACATGGTTTAGCCAACATTGATATAACCATCTTGTACCCCACCCTCCCCAGAACCCTAGACATGGTTTAGCCAATATTGATATAAGCATCTTGTACCCCACCCTCCCCAGAACCCTAGACATGGTTTAGCCAATATTGATATAAGCATCTTGTACCCCACCCTCCCCAGAACCCTAGACATTGTTTAGCCAATATTGATATAAGCATCTTGTACCCCACCCTCCCCAGAACCCTAGACATGGTTTAGCCAATATTGATATAAGCATCTTGTACCCCACCCTCCCCAGAACCCTAGACATGGTTTAGCCAATATTGATATAAGCATCTTGTACCCCACCCTCCCCAGAACCCTAGACATGGTTTAGCCAATATTGATATAAGCATCTTGTACCCCACCCTCCCCAGAACCCTAGACATGGTTTAGCCAATATTGATATAACCATCTTGTACCCCACCCTCCCCAGAACCCTAGACATTGTTTAGCCAATATTGATATAAGCATCTTGTACCCCACCCTCCCCAGAACCCTAGACATGGTTTAGCCAATATTGATATAAGCATCTTGTACCCCACCCTCCCCAGAACCCTAGACATGGAGGCACGTCTGCTAGACTAGGACCAGAAGATACGGGAGGCGCTGTCTGTACTTAACCCCAAAAAGAGGCCGCCAGGGGCTACTTGGATGCAATGCTCAATCTCGTCGTCTCCGGCCTTATGCTCTAGAAAAACCCACATGTTGTCGACGCCCTCAAAAAGGTGCTTTAATTAAAATTAAAGAAACATCACCACCGAAAAAACATTATCAATGTTTTTTCGGTGGTGATGTTTCTTTACGATGTTGAGAATCCTGCTTTTATCGGCGATTTCATTTTTCAGTGTGACGTTTTTTGCGATGTTGAGAAGTATAGAATCCTGACATTTTTCAGTGGTTTGACGCCATTAAAAAGGTGATAATATTTCCTATGTCTCATAGGTGATCACGTTTTTTCTTAGATGTTTAGAATCCTGATATTTTCCAGTGGTTCGACTCGTATAGTGTTTGAAATCTTAGAAGAATTTGTTTAGGATTATTCTCATTTTTCAACTCTCATCATATTATTGAGGTACGTTCTCTGTTGTGAAATCTAAACAGCTATTTCCAATATCGATTTCTCGATAAGCATCGTGTATCACACCCTACCACAGAACCATAGATAAGGTTTAACTATATTTTTTTGCTTGCTGGAATAGCGTTACTTTATTTTTCATATAGTTTTACTTCTCAGGTGTTGGTCTGACCCCACGGTAGATGAAACAAGGTAGGGTCAAAGCAGTCTTTTTTTCGTTGACGGTGTGGTTTTGCTGACGTCACGGCAACGAACCAATAGCAGCGCTCATATTGCATCTGGTAGCACTGCTACCCCCAAATCTGGCTCCACTATTGGCCTTACGACATGGCCTTCTGGTGACGTCATGAAGTTTGTTTGAAATGAAGCCTTTCTATTGGCTAGTCGAACAAGAGGAGATGCATTTTCCTCCATAGAAATGACCCTACCTTGTTTCCTCTACCGTGGTCTGACCGTAGAAAAAGTGATCCCGTGGTTATTGTGTAACTTTTTAGAGTATGGAAATTTGAGAAATTTGGAGAATGTATCTACTTGAAAAGCAATGTAGGGAGAATGTCTATGTAGCTGTCGTTATGCTAAATGTTGTATTTATGTTATGTTCATTTATTATGTACGATAATTCAAAGTTACACGAGTAACTGTGTTAACTTTTTATTTAAACTTGTTGATGAAATATAACCAGTTGACTCGTGTTCTCTAGAACACAACTATTGTATCAATGGGAATTGCGCTCCCATGGGGAAGGTGCGAGGCTCCGACCTAATGGTTAGATAGGCGTTCCGTTTTGTTGGAATACAGTAGTGTTTTTCTTTGTTTGTTTCATTAGTACATCTTTTTCTGGTTCATTGCTGTCCTGTTTTTCAGCACTTCTGACTCTCTTCTTCAATTTATATCTTCGTTCATAAAATTCCTTCCTAACTTGCTGTTTCCATGCATAGGGGATCTAGCTGTGGCTTGTGCATAGATTCCTAGTTCCTGTACACTCCATACAAAATGGTGCTTCCCTCCTATCTCTGGAACAACTTTGTTGTGGTTAGGGAGGCTTAGCACTTTGACTGCGACGTGCGCCACTGGTGGTACACGGAGGCAATTTTCACAATGCTGCTGACCGACCAGTAGTCGCAAACTCAATTTTCAAAAATACTTAATCGAAGCTAAATGAAGGCACGATCCAGTTCATGTTTGCTATTTTCAAAATAACTTGCTACAATTGATGTTAAATTTTAGTTTAGCATTGAACTTAATATTTAGTTGCCGCAGTCACAGTGTTGAAGTATCATACCTAGTCTAATCTGACGCTCATCAAAATGTATGGTACACAACAATAGTTATAAAACCACTTAGCGTTGAGGCTTGGAACACAATTATAATCATAACACAATATCATACATAAACACGTCTTTGCAGATCCACTTAAAGTTTATATGCAAAGAAAATTTTCGCTTTTAAATTCTATTTCTTCTTTTTTAAATTTGATTTCTTTGCTTTCAAATTCATTTTCTTTACTTTTAAATTCTTTTTCATTTTCTCTGCCTCTAAATTTATTTTTGTTTTCTTTGCTTTTAAATTCCTTTTCGTTTTCTTTGCCTCTAAATTCATTTTCGTTTTCTTTGCTATTAAATTCATTTTCTTTGCCTCTAAATTCATTTACGTTTTCTTTGCTTTTAAATTAATTTTCTTTGCCTCTAAATTCATATTCATTTTCTTCAGGTTTAAATTTTCGAGTAATACCATAAAAGACATGTCACTATAGTGCAGTAACATATTCCTTCATATCGTTCGAGTAATACCATAAAAGACATGTCACTATAGTGCAGTAACATATTCCTTCATATCGTTCAGTGCCGGCGCTACAAGTACGATGACGAGATACGGGCGAAGGCGGAGATGGTGTACAACAGATTCAAGGTGAGCCTCGTGTTTGTGTTGTGACTTCTATTTGCGTCTTCTGAACAGCTCTTCTTTTCAACACTCCTATTGTCCACCAGCACCAGTGTTTGTGGCATACTTCGTGTTTTCTACAACTTCTACTATTGTCTATCACCACTATTGTTAGTGACATACTTGGTATATTCTACAACTTCTATTGTCCACCAACACCAGTGTTTGTGACGTACTTCGTGTTTTCTACAACTTCTACTATTGTCTATCACCACTATTGTTAGTGACATACTTGGTATATTCTACAACTTCTATTGTCCACCAACACCAGTGTTTGTGACGTACTTCGTATTTTCTACAACTTCTGTTGTCTACCACCACCATTGTTAAATTTCCTAGTGACAAACTCCGTATTTTCTACCAACACGTTTCTTATTTTCTTCTTTGTGACCTTCTCCCACCCATTTCCAACCACCCCATCTCCTATTTTCTGTTTTTTTCAACCCACACTCCTGGTTGATATTCAACATTCAACTCGCTGACTTCTGTTCCTTCAACATAACTCAAATTATAATTTCTTGTTCAACATACATACCGATTCTTCGAGATGAAGAAATGAAGTGAACATTTCGAGTATGTTTACTTTTTAAACATGAAAACATCTTCAAACAGCTCGTATATTTACGTCTTGATTCATGTTCAAATCTCGATACACATTCACGTCTCGATACACATTCACGTCTCGATACACATTCACGTCTCGATACACATTCACATCTCGATACACATTCACATCTCGATACACATTCACGTCTCGATACATATCCACGTCTCGATACATACGATTCCCTCTTACATGCAGGGCGTACCAAAAAATACAGTTTTTTGACTGCCCAGTACTAATGTAATTCGCTTTGATGTAAGTTTTTATGACATACATACAAGTCTTATGAGGTGAATCGAAGAAAAGAACGTTAAATTTTCCAGAAAATTCAGTATCATAAAACAAAACTTTGAATGCACCCAAAATAAAAGCAAATAAAAGCTTAACCCTTTAACGCCCAAGTGGACTGTACGATCCTCTTTCAAAAATAACAATAATATATTGTATTTCTTATTAAATTTGTTCACTAATGTGTCCTTCGAACTTCACTGCCGAGGGACAGTTCCTTCCCCATCTTGATAACAGTGACTACCTAATGCCAGTGTCGGTTTAGTGATAGTGGTTGTCATAACGGTAATATGAGTATAAAAATGTGGGCGTTAAAGGGTGAAGTCGGTCAAAGCATGAGAACATTTTTTTTGGAACACCTGGTATGTGCATGGCAATTTCTGGCATATAAGACTTATAGAATTAGTTATTACATAACTTAACTGAAGTGTTCTTGCACTTGTTTTTTTCTAAAAAATGTATCGTCAGTGATGACGTTATTTCAACGTTGAGAAGTCTTTATTTATTTATAAGATTATAAAGGGCTTACAACAACCTTTAAAAACTTGAAGTTTACCTGGGTGTAAGAATAATATGTGGTACTATCCACCACCTCTGCATTTTTCCACTATCTCAGTTTTACCCATATCAATAATTTTTTACCCATATCGTTTTTAAAACATAGAGTAAACATGCAAATTATTTACATGGTGCAAGCATAATTTTCATTTTCAGAACGGCATAACCTTCAATACATAATTAACTTTGAATTGGTTTGAAATGTGTTTGTCCTTTTTTTCCTCCAGAGATGTCAACTGCGTTATTTTATGGTGGGTGAAATTCACGGTTGAGGGCTAGAGGACAAGCAGCAGCCTTGCCTGTGGACACGTGGGATAATAACGACGAGATGGAAATATCCGATCTGTCTGATGATGACTCCGTACAAGACCCAGACTTTCGCCCAACAAGTCCAGAAGGTAAGAATGCACATTTCAGGGTCTACTTTAGTATGAAGTGAAACACAATTTCAGGTTCATGTTTTTCATGGAAATAACCATGTTTCAGTTGGGCTTATACGCTAGACTGCTATTAGGTCTAATAATTTTACACTACTTACAATTCTAGGAATTTAGCCTGACAGACTTTTCAGGCCATTTTTAGTAGAGGTTTGCTCTACAGGATTTTTTCAATGAAAATCAGGTAATTATTTTGACTGATAGTATTCTGTTTTGCAGACATGCCCATTGGCAGAGTCGATGCTGAAAATCTGGAAGATGCGTCCATGGATGAAACTGAATGTGTTCTAGGAATTGATGCACCAGTTGAAGAAATTGAGTCTACTTCTACGAGAAGAAGAGGAAGAGCTATCACAAGAAACTCCTCCAAACCGCAATGGGTGCAAAGTAGCGGGTTAGGTGAGACCATCATTGCGCCATGCCGACTCAAACTGCTGGAGACGATAAAGTAGATCACTTTCTTTCTGTTGATAACGTCAGGAGAATGTGCAAGAACGACGGATGCTCTGGCAAAGCCAATGTTGTGCGTAGTAAATGTAAAGTTAAATCTCGGCTTAAATTCGAAAGCAAACTGGTTTACAAAGTTCCATAAAGAATAGGTTGTGTTATGAGTACCCCTCAAGGGGATACAATTATTGTATCTATGGGAACTAGCGCTCCCAGGGGGACAATGTCAGGGCCCGAGCTGAGAGTTAGGTAGGCCTTCTTTTTGTTGAAATAAAATGTTTTTTGTTATGTTATGGACCACCTTTTTTCGGTTCACTGCTGTCCTGTTCTTCAGCTCCTACTACTTTCTTCTTCAACTTTGATCTTGTTTCATAATCTTCTTTCACAACTTACTGTTTCTATGCCTTTCTGCGTAGATTCCGCGTTTCCTTAACTCCATACTAAATGGTGCCTTCCTCCTTCCCCTCTTTGAATCGCATTTGTTGCTGGGTAGGGAGGTTAAAACTAACGACTAATCTAGTCTAATCTTTGTTATGAGTACTGAAAGGAAGAAAGAAATTTTGGTTTGATTATTGCTGAAGAATCTTTATTTTTTTACTGTACTCAGAGTCCTATCACAAAGTACCATATTACTACCAAAAGGGATTTTTGATAGTCAGGTATTTACTAAATATGTTGTGCTACTCTGCACATGACTGAAAATAGTCATAAATGTATGAAAATTTCATTATTTTTCTACTTTTGATTACTTTTTTCTTTGAGCGCATACGTTGATATATTTTGCAAACACGTTATTATTTTGAAAGGAAAGTGTCTATTTTACTACTGCGAAATATTCTGCATTCTTTTTTTCTTGTAAAGTGAGTAAATGAAGATAAGTTTTTTATGTAAATTCATGTGATGATATGGACGAATTCGTCCTATGTTAATTTCATGTGCTGGAAGCCGCTAAGGACGAATTAGTCCACCATGTGTAAAATTTTCAATAAAATTTTTTTTTCAGAAATCTTTTGTAGTTACTATGCCTATGATCCTACTATAACTCAAAAATGAACTTCAAAATATTTAAAACGACCTGCATCTATATTCCGGTCATGTAGGGTTAAAGCGAAGTCGGTGGGAGGCGCTTGTAAATGTAGGGAAATTGTGATGGAAGCCTTGACTCGTGTTTGTATTATGTTTATTGTATCTATTTTGTTCTCCCCTCAGGGGGATACAATATTGTATCTATGGGAGCTAGCGCTCCCAGGGGGACAATGTGAGGGCCTGAGCTGAGAGTTAGGTAGGCCTTCTTTTTGTTGAAATAAAATGTTTTTGTTATGTTAAGGACCACCTTTTTTCGGTTCACTGCTGTCCTGTTTTTCAGCACCTACTACTGTCTTCTTAAACTTTGGTCTTGTTTCATAATCTTCTTTCACAACTAACTGTTTCTATGCCTTTCTGCGTAGATTCCGCGTTTCCTTAACTCCATACTAAATGGTGCCTTCCTCCTTCCTCTCTTTGGATCGCAATTGTTGCTGGGTAGGGAGGCTAAAACTAACGACTAATCTAATCTAATCTATTTTGTTCTTTTGCGTATTGTAGGAAAGATTGGACATAAAATTGTTACCCACAACGGTGGCAACAAGCAATGACAATAGAGACAATAGTAATGCGTTAGATAATACACAGAAGTAACACTAGTAACAACAACACATCGATGTTGCCCACAGCGGGGTACATAAGGCAACGTCAGAGCTTCCTGCCATTCTGTAACAACATATATGTGGTAATTACGATAAACACACAAGCTCAAAAATGTTTTAGTAACCGTAGTACCCCTTAAGGTCTCTAAAATGAATTTATCAATCTGAAAATACTAGCAAAAAAGACAACAAACAAATTCTGAATTGAATTGTCTCATTTTTTATTATTTGAGTAAATTTGATTTATTTATTGGATAGATTTGGATATTATTTCGAAAATTATAAAGGATTTTTACTCGTAACTCAATTTTCTTCCTGGTACACTAATACTACCTCGACTAGTTTAATCAAATTTTGAAAGGCATTCATGCCCAGCATGAGTGAAGGCAGGAGCCGAGACACGTGCGATGTCTAGAGCACGGCCCTGTCACCATGTGTAGACATGTAGGCCTGCACATGGGGTGAGGTGTGTGACGCGAGCTGGGTGTTAGTGTGTTGTGTTGCTGTATATTGTGGTGCATGTTCTTATTGAGACTACAGTGGACATGTGTGGAGATGTTCTTATTGAGACTACAGTGACATGTTGTTATTGAGACTACAGTGGGCATGTTGTTATTGTGACTACAGCGGACATGCAGACTACAGTGGGCATGTTGTTATTGTGACTACAGCGGACATGTAGTTATTGAGACTACAGTGGACATGTACAGTCGCGATCAAAAGATAGGAAACACTTTCTTGAAAAATGGTTCCGCGCGATTTTGACCACTAGATTTTTTTTCAATAACCATAAAAGTTACATCATTTTAAAGGTGGAACTCTTAACTTTAAATAGATACCAAATTCATTCAAATCAAGCCAGTATTTCGGGAGCTATCCCGGATTAAATCAAAGAGGTAGGAAAACAAGGAAATATGGGAATGAATAAAACAAAAAAAAATCAATAAAAAATTTATTTAGCCTTAAAATTAAGTGTCAATACTTCGAGTTTGCTCCCCTTGCCCTAATAACTGCTCGAAGACGATTTTTCATCGGCCTGATCAAGTTCTGAAGTGATTCTTGTGGGATTCCTTCCCACTCCTCAATTAAAGCCGATTTCAGCTCATTCAGACATGAAGGAGCAGGAGTTCTGGAACGAACCTTCCTCTTCAGTTCATCCCACACGTGCTCAATGGGATTCAAGTCAGGGCTGAGCGCTGGCCATTCCAATGTGGGATATCGACTTCTTCGAAGTATTCAGTTGTGCCACGAGCAGTGTGACAACGAGCGTTATCGTGCATAAGGAGGAAGTCATCACCTATATATCCCGCATAGGGAACGACATGTTCCAGCAGAATATCGGAAATGTACCGGTCCGAAGTTAGACCGCCTCCTCGTCCCCCGCCAGGCACGAATACAATCTCCGTTTTACTGTCGAAGGAAATGCCGGCCCACATCATACAAGAACCGCCCCCATAAGCCACTGTTTCAGCGAAACAGCACTGCGCAAATCGCTCCCCAGGCCGCCTGTAGACCCGACCTCTTCGGTCGCTACCGTGCAAACACATCCTGCACTCGTCGGAGAACAGAACTTGACTCCATTGCTCAACCTCCCAATCAAGATGGGTGCGAGCAAATTGAAGGCGTGCTTGTCGGTGAGCTGCCGTGAGTTTCGGGCCTGTGGCAGGCCTTTTTGGAGTCAAGTTCGCTGGCTTGAGTCGTCGACGAACTGTCCACTCGCTGGCAGCTACCCCACGAACATCTCTGAGCTCCTGTTGAACGTCGACACCAGTCAAATGCCGATTTCGGAGAGAGGTTGATACAATAAAACGGTCATCCCTCTCCGAGGTGCACCGGCGTCGTCCAGATCTTGGTCTCGGGATAAAGCCACCAGTCTCCCGAAAGCGTTTGTAAACTTTCGAAACACATGACTGGCTTATGTGGAGCTGACGAGCGACAACTCGCTGGCTGAGCCCTTCTTGCAATAGGGCTACGATTTGTGCTGCTTCTGTAGGAGTTGTCTCCATTGTCGCTCAAGGAAAGGGTCAAAAGTACCGGAGATGTGTACCGATCAACGTGTGAAGGTGGACTGAGAAATCAAATCCGATAACGGGTGCTTTTATAGGGGGTCAATAGGTCGTTACTCGCGACGTATCTAAGAATTGAAGCACGTCTTTTCCGTTACGTCTTCACTTAATCCGCGATAGCTCCCGAAATACTGGCTTGATTTGAATGAATTTGTATCAATTTAAAGTTAAGAGATGAACCTTTAAATTGATGTAACTTCTATGGTTATTGAAAAAATATTTAGTGCTCAAAATCGCGCGGAACCAATTTCAAGAAAGTGATTCTAAACTTTTGCTCGCGAGTTTAGTTATTGAGACTACAGTGGACATGTTGTTATTGAGACTACAGTGGACATGTAGTTATTGAGACTACAGTGGACATGTAGTTATTGAGACTACAGTTGACATGTAGTTATTGAGACTACAGTTGACATGTAGTTATTGAGACTACAGAGGACATGTAGTTATTGAGACTACAGTGGACATGTAGTTATTGAGACTACAGTGGACATGTAGTTATTGAGACTACAGAGGACATGTAGTTATTGAGACTACAGTGGACATGTAGTTATTGAGACTACAGTGGACATGTAGTTATTGAGACTACAGAGAACATGTAGTTATTGAGACTACAGTGGAAATGTAGTTATTGAGACTACAGTGGACATGTAGTTATTGAGACTACAGAGGACATGTAGTTATTGAGACTACAGTGGAAATGTAGTTATTGAGACTACAGTGGACATGTAGTTATTGAGACTACAGTGGACATGTAGTTATTGAGACTACAGTGGACATGTAGTTATTGAGACTACAGAGGACATGTAGTTATTGAGACTACAGTGGACATGTAGTTATTGAGACTACAGAGGACATGTAGTTATTGAGACTACAGTGGAAATGTAGTTATTGAGACTACAGTGGACATGTAGTTATTGAGACTACAGAGGACATGTAGATATTGAGACTACAGTGTAAATGTAGTTATTGAGACTACAGTGGACATATAGTTATTGAGACTACAGTTGACATGTAGTTATTGAGACTACAGTGGACATGTAGTTATTGAGACTACAGTGACATGTAGTTATTGAGACTACAGTGGACATGTAGTTATTGAGACTACAGTGGACATGTAGTTATTGAGACTACAGTTGACATGTAGTTATTGAGACTACAGTGGACATGTAGTTATTGAGACTACAGTGATATGTAGTTATTGAGACTACAGTTGACATGTAGTTATTGAGACTACAGTGGACATGTAGTTATTGAGACTACAGTGATATGTAGTTATTGAGACTACAGTGGACATGTAGTTATTGAGACTACAGTGGACATGTAGTTATTGATACTACAGTGACATGCAGTTATTGAGACTACAGTGGACATGTAGTTATTGAGACTTCAGTGGACATGTAGTTATTGAGACTACAGAGGACATGTAGTTATTGAGACTACAGTGACATGTAGTTATTGAGACTACAGTTGACATGTAGTAATTGAGACTACAGTGACATGTAGTTATTGAGACTACAGTGACATGTAGTTATTGAGACTACAGTGGACATGTAGTAATTGAGACTACAGTGACATGTAGTTATTGAGACTACAGTGGACATGTAGTTATTGAGACTACAGTGGACATGTAGTTATTGAGACTACAGTGACATGTAGTTATTGAGACTACAGTGGACATGTAGTTATTGAGACTACAGTGGACATGTAGTTATTGAGACTACAGAGGACATGTAGTTATTGAGACTACAGTGACATGTAGTTATTGAGACTACAGTTGACATGTAGTTATTGAGACTACAGTGGACATGTAGTTATTGAGACTACAGTGGACATGTAGTTATTGAGACTACAGTGACATGTAGTTATTGAGACTACAGTGGACATGTAGTTATTGAGACTACAGTGGACATGTAGTTATTGAGACTACAGTGGACATGTAGTTATTGAGACTACAGTGACATGTAGTTATTGAGACTACAGTGGACATGTAGTTATTGAGACTACAGTGGACATGTAGTTATTGAGACTACAGTGGACATGTAGTTATTGAGACTACAGTGACATGTAGTTATTGAGACTACAGTGGACATGTAGTTATTGAGACTACAGTGGACATGTAGTTATTGAGACTACAGTGGACATGTAGTTATTGAGACTACAGTGGACATGTAGTTATTGAGACTACTGTGACATGTTCTTATTGAGACTACAATAGACATGCTCATTTAGACTACAATATAAAAGCTCATTTAGACTACAATAGACATGCTCATTTAGACTACAATAGACATGCTCATTTAGACTACAATAGACATGCTCATTTAGACTACAATGGACATGCTATTTAGACTACAGTAGAAAAGCTCATTTAGACTACAATAGACATGCTCATTTAGACTACAATGAACATGCTTATTTAGACTAGCATAGACATGCTCATTTAGACTACAATAGACATGCTCATTTAGACTACAATAGACATGCTATTTAGACTACAATAGAAAAGCTCATTTAGACTACAATAGACATGCTCATTGAAACTACTATAGACATGCTCATTTATACTACAATAAACATGCTCATTTAGACTACAATAGACACGCTCATTTAGATTACAATAGACACGCTCATTTAGACTACAATAGACACGCTCATTTAGACTACAATAGACATGCTCATTTAGACTACAATAGACATGCTCATTTAGACTACAATAGACATGCTCATTTAGACTACAATAGACACGCTCATTTAGACTACAATAGACACGCTCATTTAGACTACAATAGACATGCTCATTTAGACTACAATAGACATGCTCATTTAGACTACAATAGACATGCTCATTTAGACTACAATAGACATGCTCATTTAGACTACAATAAACATGCTCATTTAGACTACAATAGACATGCTCATTTAGACTACAATAGACATGCTCATTTAGACTACAATAAACATGCTCATTTAGACTACAATAGACATGCTCATTTAGACTACAATAGACACGCTCATTTAGACTACAATAGACACGCTCATTTAGACTACAATAGACACGCTCATTTAGACTACAATAGACATGCTCATTTAGACAACAATAAACATGCTCATTTAGACTACAATAGACATGTTCACCTGGACTACAATAGACATGCTCATTTAGACTACAATAGACATGCCCATTTAGACTACAATAGACATGCTCATTTAGACTACAATAGACATGCTCATTCATACTTCAATAGACATGCTCATTTAGACTACAATAGACATGCTCATTTAGACTACAATAGACATGCTCATTTAGACTACAATAGACATGCTCATTTAGACTACAATAGACATGCTCATTTAGACTACAATAGAAATGCTCATTTAGACTACAATAGACATGCCCATTTAGACTACAATAGACATGCTCATTTAGACTACAATAGACATGCTCATTCATACTTCAATAGACATGCTCATTTAGACTACAATAGACATGCTCATTTAGACTACAATAGACATGCTCATTTAGACTACAATAGACATGCTCATTCATACTTCAATAGACATGCCCATTTAGACTACAATAGACATGCTCATTCATACTTCAATAGACATGCTCATTTAGACTACAATAGACATGCCCATTTAGACTACAATAGACATGCTCATTTAGACTACAATAGACATGCTCATTTAGACTACAATAGACATGCTCATTTAGACTACAATAGACATGCTCATTTAGACTACAATAGACATGCTCATTTAGACTACAATAGACATGCTCATTTAGACTACAATAGACATGCTCATTCATACTTCAATAGACATGCCCATTTAGACTACAATAGACATGCTCATTTAGACTACAATAGACATGCTCATTTAGACTACAATAGACATGCTCATTCATACTTCAATAGACATGCTCATTTAGACTACAATAGACATGCCCATTTAGACTACAATAGACATGCTCATTTAGACTACAATAGACATGCTCATTTAGACTACAATAGACATGCTCATTCATACTTCAATAGACATGCCCATTTAGACTACAATAGACATGCTCATTCATACTTCAATAGACATGCTCATTTAGACTACAATAGACATGCCCATTTAGACTACAATAGACATGCTCATTCATACTTCAATAGACATGCTCATTTAGACTACAATAGACATGCCCATTTAGACTACAATAGACATGCTCATTTAGACTACAATAGACATGCTCATTTAGACTACAATAGACATGCTCATTTAGACTACAATAGACATGCTCATTTAGACTACAATAGACATGCCCATTTAGACTACAATAGACATGCTCATTCATACTTCAATAGACATGCTCATTTAGACTACAATAGACATGCCCATTTAGACTACAATAGACATGCCCATTTAGACTACAATAGACATGCCCATTTAGACTACAATAGACATGCTCATTTAGACTACAATAGACATGCTCATTTAGACTACATTAGACATGCCCATTTAGACTACAATAGACATGCTCATTTAGACTACAATAGACATGCTCATTTAGACTACAATAGACATGCTCATTTAGACTACAATAGACATGCTCATTTAGACTACAATAGACATGCTCATTTAGACTACAATAGACATGCTCATTTAGACTACAATAGACATGCTCATTCATACTTCAATAGACATGCCCATTTAGACTACAATAGACATGCTCATTCATACTTCAATAGACATGCTCATTTAGACTACAATAGACATGCCCATTTAGACTACAATAGACATGCTCATTTAGACTACAATAGACATGCTCATTCATACTTCAATAGACATGCTTATTTAGACTACAATAGACATGCTCATTTAGACTACAATAGACATGCTCATTTAGACTACAATAGACATGCTCATTCATACTTCAATAGACATGCCCATTTAGACTACAATAGACATGCTCATTCATACTTCAATAGACATGCTCATTTAGACTACAATAGACATGCCCATTTAGACTACAATAGACATGCTCATTTAGACTACAATAGACATGCTCATTTAGACTACAATAGACATGCTCATTTAGACTACAATAGACATGCCCATTTAGACTACAATAGACATGCTCATTTAGACTACAATAGACATGCTCATTTAGACTACAATAGACATGCTCATTTCGACTACAATAGACATGCCCATTTAGACTACAATAGACATGCCCATTTAGACTACAATAGACATGCTCATTTGGACTACAATAGACATGCTCATTTAGACTACAATAGACATGCTCATTTAGACTACAATAGACATGCTCATTTAGACTACAATAGACATGCTCATTCATACTTCAATAGACATGCCCATTTAGACTACAATAGACATGCTCATTCATACTTCAATAGACATGCTCATTTAGACTACAATAGACATGCCCATTTAGACTACAATAGACATGCTCATTTAGACTACAATAGACATGCTCATTTAGACTACAATAGACATGCTCATTCATACTTCAATAGACATGCTCATTTAGACTACAATAGACATGCCCATTTAGACTACAATAGACATGCTCATTTAGACTACAATAGACATGCTCATTTAGACTACAATAGACATGCCCATTTAGACTACAATAGACATGCTCATTTAGACTACAATAGACATGCTCATTTAGACTACAATAGACATGCCCATTTAGACTACAATAGACATGCTCATTTAGACTACAATAGACATGCCCATTTAGACTACAATAGACATGCTCATTTAGACTACAATAGACATGCTCATTTAGACTACAATAGACATGCCCATTTAGACTACAATATACATGCCCATTTAGACTACAATAGACATGCCCATTTAGACTACAATAGACATGCTCATTCATACTTCAATAGACATGCTCATTTAGACTACAATAGACATGCCCATTTAGACTACAATAGACATGCTCATTTAGACTACAATAGACATGCTCATTTAGACTACAATAGACATGCTCATTTAGACTACAATAGACATGCTCATTTAGACTACAATAGACATGCTCATTTAGACTACAATAGACATGCTCATTTAGACTACAATAGACATGCTCATTCATACTTCAATAGACATGCCCATTTAGACTACAATAGACATGCTCATTCATACTTCAATAGACATGCTCATTTAGACTACAATAGACATGCTCATTTAGACTACAATAGACATGCTCATTTAGACTACAATAGACATGCTCATTCATACTTCAATAGACATGCCCATTTAGACTACAATAGACATGCTCATTCATACTTCAATAGACATGCCCATTTAGACTACAATAGACAGGCTCATTTAGACTACAATAGACATGCCCATTTAGACTACAATAGACATGCTTATTCATACTTCAATAGACATGCTCATTTAGACTACAATAGACATGCCCATTTAGACTACAATAGACATGCCCATTTAGACTACAATAGACATGCCCATTTAGACTACAATAGACATGCTCATTCATACTTCAATAGACATGCTCATTTAGACTACAATAGACATGCCCATTTAGACTACAATAGACATGCTCATTTAGACTACAATAGACATGCTCATTCATACTTCAATAGACATGCTCATTTAGACTACAATAGACATGCTCATTCATACTTCAATAGACATGCTCATTTAGACTACAATAGACATGCTCATTCATACTTCAATAGACATGCTCATTTAGACTACAATAGACATGCTCATTTAGACTACAATAGACATGCTCATTCATACTTCAATAGACATGCCCATTTAGACTACAATAGACATGCTCATTCATACTTCAATAGACATGCTCATTTAGACTACAATAGACATGC
Source organism: Morinoia aosen (assembly GCA_030386875.1). Lineage (NCBI taxonomy): Eukaryota > Metazoa > Arthropoda > Malacostraca > Amphipoda > Talitridae > Morinoia > Morinoia aosen. The sequence continues at coordinate 112,876,135 of CM059576.1, forward strand.
CCATTTAGACTACAATAGACATGCTCATTTAGACTACAATAGACATGCTCATTTAGACTACAATAGACATGCCCATTTAGACTACAATAGACATGCTCATTTAGACTACAATAGACATGCTCATTCATACTTCAATAGACATGCCCATTTAGACTACAATAGACATGCTCATTCATACTTCAATAGACATGCTCATTCATACTTCAATAGACATGCTCATTTAGACTACAATAGACATGCTCATTTAGACTACAATAGACATGCTCATTCATACTTCAATAGACATGCTCATTCATACTTCAATAGACATGCTCATTTAGACTACAATAGACATGCTCATTTAGACTACAATAGACATGCTCATTCATACTTCAATAGACATGCTCATTTAGACTACAATAGACATGCTCATTCATACTTCAATAGACATGCTCATTTAGACTACAATAGACATGCTCATTTAGACTACAATAGACATGCTCATTCATACTTCAATAGACATGCTCATTTAGACTACAATAGACATGCTCATTCATACTTCAATAGACATGCTCATTTAGACTACAATAGACATGCCCATTTAGACTACAATAGACATGCTCATTTAGACTACAATAGACATGCTCATTTAGACTACAATAGACATGCCCATTTAGACTACAATAGACATGCTCATTTAGACTACAATAGACATGCTCATTCATACTTCAATAGACATGCTCATTTAGACTACAATAGACATGCTCATTCATACTTCAATAGACATGCTCATTTAGACTACAATAGACATGCTCATTTAGACTACAATAGACATGCTCATTCATACTTCAATAGACATGCCCATTTAGACTACAATAGACATGCTCATTCATACTTCAATAGACATGCTCATTTAGACTACAATAGACATGCCCATTTAGACTACAATAGACATGCTCATTTAGACTACAATAGACATGCTCATTCATACTTCAATAGACATGCTCATTTAGACTACAATAGACATGCTCATTTAGACTACAATAGACATGCTCATTTAGACTACAATAGACATGCTCATTCATACTTCAATAGACATGCCCATTTAGACTACAATAGACATGCTCATTCATACTTCAATAGACATGCTCATTTAGACTACAATAGACATGCCCATTTAGACTACAATAGACATGCTCATTTAGACTACAATAGACATGCTCATTTAGACTACAATAGACATGCTCATTTAGACTACAATAGACATGCTCATTTAGACTACAATAGACATGCCCATTTAGACTACAATAGACATGCTCATTTAGACTACAATAGACATGCTCATTTAGACTACAATAGACATGCTCATTCAGACTACAATAGACATGCCCATTTAGACTACAATAGACATGCCCATTTAGACTACAATAGACATGCTCATTTAGACTACAATAGACATGCTCATTTAGACTACAATAGACATGCTCATTTAGACTACAATAGACATGCCCATTTAGACTACAATAGACATGCTCATTTAGACTACAATAGACATGCTCATTTAGACTACAATAGACATGCTCATTTAGACTACAATAGACATGCCCATTTAGACTACAATAGACATGCTCATTTAGACTACAATAGACATGCTCATTTAGACTACAATGGACATGCCCATTTAGACTACAATAGACATGCTCATTTAGACTACAATAGACATGCTCATTTAGACTACAATAGACATGCTCATTTAGACTACAATAGACATGCTCATTTAGACTACAATAGACATGCTCATTTAGACTACAATAGACATGCTCATTCATACTTCAATAGACATGCCCATTTAGACTACAATAGACATGCTCATTCATACTTCAATAGACATGCTCATTTAGACTACAATAGACATGCCCATTTAGACTACAATAGACATGCTCATTTAGACTACAATAGACATGCTCATTTAGACTACAATAGACATGCTCATTCATACTTCAATAGACATGCTCATTTAGACTACAATAGACATGCCCATTTAGACTACAATAGACATGCTCATTTAGACTACAATAGACATGCTCATTCATACTTCAATAGACATGCTCATTTAGACTACAATAGACATGCTCATTTAGACTACAATAGACATGCTCATTCAGACTACAATAGACATGCTCATTCATACTTCAATAGACATGCCCATTTAGACTACAATAGACATGCTCATTCATACTTCAATAGACATGCTCATTTAGACTACAATAGACATGCCCATTTAGACTACAATAGACATGCTCATTTAGACTACAATAGACATGCTCATTTAGACTACAATAGACATGCTCATTTAGACTACAATAGACATGCTCATTTAGACTACAATAGACATGCCCATTTAGACTACAATAGACATGCTCATTTAGACTACAATAGACATGCTCATTTAGACTACAATAGACATGCTCATTTAGACTACAATAGACATGCCCATTTAGACTACAATAGACATGCCCATTTAGACTACAATAGACATGCTCATTTAGACTACAATAGACATGCTCATTTAGACTACAATAGACATGCTCATTTAGACTACAATAGACATGCTCATTTAGACTACAATAGACATGCCCATTTAGACTACAATAGACATGCTCATTTAGACTACAATAGACATGCTCATTTAGACTACAATAGACATGCTCATTTAGACTACAATAGACATGCCCATTTAGACTACAATAGACATGCCCATTTAGACTACAATAGACATGCTCATTTAGACTACAATAGACATGCTCATTTAGACTACAATAGACATGCTCATTTAGACTACAATAGACATGCTCATTTAGACTACAATAGACATGCCCATTTAGACTACAATAGACATGCTCATTTAGACTACAATAGACATGCTCATTCATACTTCAATAGACATGCCCATTTAGACTACAATAGACATGCTCATTCAGACTACAATAGACATGCTCATTTAGACTACAATAGACATGCTCATTTAGACTACAATAGACATGCTCATTTAGACTACAATAACATGCTCATTTAGACTACAATAGACATGCTCATTTAGACTACAATAGACATGCTCATTTAGACTACAATATAAAAGCTCATTTAGACTAAAATAGACATGCTCATTTAGACTACAATAGACATGATCATTTAGACTACAATAGACATGTTCATTTAGACTACAATAACATGCTCATTTAGACTACAATAGACATGCTCATTTAGACTACAATAGACATGCTCATTTAGACTACAATAGACATGATCATTTAGACTACAATAGACATGTTCATTTAGACTACAATAACATGCTCATTTAGACTACAATAGACATGCTCATTTAGACTACAATAGACATGCTCACCTAGAAAACAATAGACATGCTCACCTAGACTACAATAGACACGCTCACCTAGACTACAATAGACATGCTCACCTAGAAAACAATAGACATGCTCACCTAGACTACAATAAACATGATTATTTAGACTACAATAGACATGCTCATTTAGACTACAATAAACATGCTCATTTAGACTACAATAGACATGCTCATTTAGACTACAATAGACATGATCATTTAGACTACAATAGACATGTTCATTTAGACTACAATAACATGCTCATTTAGACTACAATAGACATGCTCATTTAGACTACAATGGACATGCTCATTTAGACTACAATAGACATCCGTGACAGGATATGCATGAAATGAATGCCACCATAATCACCAGCGATCACATTCATATAATGCTGGAGCTAATTATACCAATACTATTTATAACGTTCATCACATTACACAATGACAACAATGGCACAATAGCGAGTGTAATTCGACGAGAAATAAATTGCAAAACTCTCATCAAGCGTTAGTGAAGACAAACGTCAGAAAAAGCACGAAAAATAGCGTAGTTACCGAACGTTTACATTGGAAATTGTTATCTACAGATTTAAATTTCCAATTTTCTTAAAATTAATTTCGTGCTAAAAAAAATTAGTTGTTGACTAATTTATATAAACTTTTTTTTTTTTTTATTTTCAGATCTTAACAAATATTTTCTTAGCCTGATGAAAACTTAGTTCAAAAATTAACCTACAATTCATCAAGCTTCTATTTGGTTATTACCTGTGCAGAAATGACAGACAGCATGTTTTCATAGTTTTTTAAAGCCTGTTAAGGCTGCATGAGGGACAATGTCGCTGAATGATAAAGCACTTAATTATGCCGGGGCCACACCACGATGTTTCGGTCACCAAATGAAACACGGACACTCGTCATGTCGAACGGCCGGCAAGCAAGTCAGGTCACATTGTGACTGTGTGTGGCTCTGACTTAGTTCTGTGATGAGCGTCCGACGTTCATCGAATTTAAACAAGCCGAAGTAGGCATGCGACATGGACTTTCATAATTTAAAAAACAATAAATAAAATATAATTACCTGACAGGAACTGCAATTAAAACGCATGCAAAACAAGTTCTTTGACACACCTTTCTGTGAATAGCATTCATGAGCAATGCCAAAAAAATAAAAATAAAGTTTTTCATTTACCACACAATCATTCATGTAAAACATGTTGACATTGTTGGGAACAAATGTTAAATTTGTTTGGTAACAGGTTACTTATTTTTTCACTAAACTGCAAGACTTAGCACTGAATATCATTGCTTTACATTTAGATACCACCACGAAAACAGCTGAGAACCATATCTTATATATATCTTAAAACAAAAATCGCCACAATCATAATTTAAAGTCAACATAACAGCTGCGGAACTTGTCAACACTGTCTGCCATCTTTGTTCGTCGTAGTTCATTTGGTGACTGAAAACCTCTGACGACCTTTCACGAAATGACGAGCATCCATTCATCAAATGATGAGCGAACGGGCCTTCCAGAGTTCATTTGACATACGGAGTTCATTTGACGAACGACCGTGAGGCTAGTGTGGCCCGGCATAAGTTGAGGAGAGTACCTCCGTAGAGTTGTGACGGCAGCCTGGTGCGGCGTTCCGTCCCTGTGACGCTCATAAGGACGCTCAATGAGCGTATCTGTGATACGAGTTTCACGAGTACAAGAATATTTAAATAGCGGGTACTGTTGGGATGGATATATTTGTTGGGCATCCACATCTGGGGGATTTATTGAAGGGAAATATCGAATGCCGTCACATTTGACATGCCGTGCACACCAATAGTCATAGATATGCTCACTGCTCCCCATACGCAGCTCTGGAGGGACTGTACCTCCCCTGACCTGGGTTTGGCTGCTGCTTTTGCCAACGCTGTCTGGGGTCTGCCTTCTGTTGTGTGAACTTCGGGCCCGTGCCCTGCGGAGGTGGTCCCCTTTGTGATCAGGTGCTCACAACCTAGCCTCCTGAGGGTGGCCAGGTCGTCAGATGGGAGGTGCCCTTTGTGCTCAGGTGCTCACAACCGAGCCTCCTGAGGGTGGCCAGGTCGTCAGGTGGGGTGGAGGGACGTGCGGCTTCAATGCGTCGGTCTCACCTGGCGAGTCGGAGGCTGAGTGGCCGTACTGAGCTGCCGCACCTGCTGCACACCTTCAAATATCTATGCGAATTTGACCTCTATTGAAACATCCAAAAGAAGACTACCTTTTTCCTAACATGAATGGCGACAAAATGTGATTTTGTTAATATTTGAACTTTAAATAATCAAGTCCCCTCATTTCCGACGACTCGCAATTGTACAGTTATATGAATCGAAATACATGCACAACGCCTGTTGTCATCACTTTATCATCGATTTCGTCATTTCCGCCGTACGGCTGCAAAATTTGTTGCTATTCAATTCACGCACTTATCACCCTTTTTTAACGTTGCTGTGAAATCAGATGGGTGTTTGCAATTTTGAATTTTAAAATTAAAAGTACGTATATCATTGCTTACTTGAAGAAAAAAAAATGAAACGGGATGAAAATATCAACAATCATATTTATTGATCATTAAACAACGTAAACTACTTTTAGCATGTGTAATAAGAACACAAGGTGAGTGATATGAACATATTTGATTTTATGCCTAACTAAAGAAATTTTGTTTCACTGTTTAGTTTTTTGAGTTACTTTAAACATCTGTATTTGCACGCACTTCGTAATATCATGATCAATATTATTTTACAGTGTTTTCATCACTATTATATTTGTGACACTTGATCGCATTTTCGAGATCCGCTGATTAGGAAGGAATTAGAGGGCAAATATGGCGCCAAGCTAGCGGGGACTATCCCATTTGTTTGTGTGCAGTTCTCATTTGCGTGCCAACAACTTGACCATCCAACGAGGCCCTGGACTCGAGCACGCCTGGTCAGTCACGATCTACTTGTGCCACAACTGTTCGTGATCACCTCAAATGTAGCCAACCCATGCTTTCATACACTCATTGTACCAAGTTTGTACACAATACCCAACACCATCATTGTAGTCCCTCAAGGGAACACTAATGATATTGTGTGCCTTTGATGAAACTCCCAATCTATCGCAAGCCTTTGTACAATACCGCAACCTTTCAGGTCTGAGGAGAACTTCTGTACAACTATTCCCCAATTGTTCTATTCCATGTTGATATATTCTATGTACACTGCTCTTTGTCTTGAATGTTACGCATTCAACAGCAAGTGTAGAAGTAACGTGAAAACTCGTTTTTTTAAATATTTTAGTTACCGAGATTGAAACATCAGATGAAAAAAGTCATTTCGTCGAACACCGTTTCGAATAAAATATAAATTTTCACATGATCGATTTCATGATATGAAATTTAATGATTTTTTTTCATCAAATATGAATGATTCACAGCACGTAATAAACTTCCGTCTCCTATGAGAATCTGAGACGTTTTCAGAAGACGGAGAGAGGGGTCCTTGATGACTGACGAGAGGCCAAAACGTGTTGTTACTAAAAAAATATTTTTACCGCCCTTCCAGGGTGCTTATTGGATTATACCTTTATGTCGAAGGCCATGATCGTTTGTCATTGAGGTGTGTGCTCCCGTAGACATGTTGATTTATGCTAAAATAATTAAAAATGACTATAAGTCCGACGAGTGGTAACGGTGTAGAAAAATTCTCTCTTTGAGAAACTTTTCCGTCATCGTGGTTTCTGATCAGGCTTTCAAAAATTATTTACGGAGGATACAGAAAAATGTCAAGTTGAACGATTTCATTAGTGAAATACGAATTAATAGATTTAATAGCACGAATAAATACTTTTGTTAAAATTGTTCTAAAAGCTTGAGAGCAGGCGGCGCGAATGTAGAGCACCTCGGGTGGCGGACCGGTTTAACAGCTGCCGCCGGAAAAACGCAGAAACAGGGCTGAGCAAAGTAGATAGCACAACCCCCAACCCGCCGAATCTTACACACGGTACAGAGCCAGAATCCCCCACACCAATTAAATCCCCAAATCAATTAAATCCCAAAATCAATTAAATTCCCTAATCAATTAAATCCCCAAATTAATTAAATCCCCAAATCAATTAAATCCCCAAATCAATTAAATCCCCAAATCAATTAAATCCCCAAACCAATTATATCCCCAAATCAATTAAATCTCCAAATCAATTAAATCCCATTATCAATTAAATCCCCAAATAAATTAAATCCCTAAATCAATTTGATCCCTTCCGGTAACACATACATAATCGTCTTAAAACATTCTAGGTAAACCTAATGAGGCAAAATAAAGATTTGAAATACAATTATGGCATCATTGGCACACGTACAGATTATGCTTAAGTATTTAATCAGGGAGTACCTACCCTGGCCTCAATACAGGAGAAATGCTATTGCTTAGTTCGGGAAAACCCACATCGTAATCCGGATTTAGAAGTTTACCCTAACCCAGGTTCACCGAAGCTAGCCAAGCGTTGACCACGTCAGACATCGAAGGCAAGTGTTCACGAGTTCGACTTACGTCTGAACTAGCGGGTCTACGGCGCACAGGGAGCAGGTGCAGTGGAGGCCTCCAGGATCAGCGGCTGCCCAACGCAGGCCACGCAGAGGTTGACCTCTACTCAGCTTACATGACTTACAATTTCTCTGCGAAACTCTAATGAAGAAAATTCCCAGGGATGAACAAATTGTGCCGTGCAGGAATGGAGTTGAAAGACGGTGTGCTTATCGTTCTGCGCCGCTTGTCCAAGACAATGCTGGTATAGGCTCAAAATGCAAAAGGTTACGTGATGACTTCCTGGAGCGTAGGGCGTCGAAATTTTAAGGGTTGAAGGGTTTAAACTTCCATCACGGCTTACGAAAAATGGGTTGCAATCACCATTTTTTAAAAAGGCTTTTTTAGACAATGGAAATGGTCCCAAAATGGCACTTCATCCCACATTTCATTGACAATTCGCTATCACAATAATTTACCATCTTCTCCAACTAAAATTAAATAGAGTTAAATATCATCCAGAACTAGGTTTTAATTTGTATACCCTCGCTAAGCGGAACTTAGACCTACAACACCAGCCATGTTTTGACTACAAGCAACACGAGCAGCAGCCGAAGCAACACGCGATAGTCCGCGGAGCAGAAAATTCTCGTGTGCATCGTCCACAGCCCGGTGCGCCTAAACGGAAGGCAGTGATACTTGACTGAAAATTGCGTCGCGGCGGATATCCTAAAAGAAAGAAGAGTAAAACAATAATTACAACGAAGACAACTTTTATAAAGGAAGAGAGTAGAAAAAATCTTACTATAAAAATAAATAGATGTCATAACGGTTATACACTCACAAAGATAAATAAATATCATAACGATAGCACAATAACACTGCCACACAGATTGTCACAGAAAAACTTCAGACTCAAGTGACACTACAAAAAATAACAAGTAAAAACAATTCATTACCAATACAGATGAAACAAAAACCATCATTGGATTTAAAATGTCTTAACATAAAGACACTTAGGTAATATGCACACATGGGTATCGTAATACCCACGTCATCAGTCGAAACAAATGATTGAGGGAAAAGCGTGACAAAATACATTCCCTTTAATGCGTTAATCTAAGTTTCTTAATGCATGAAAATTTGAGTTGAAAAAATAAACACCATTCAAGTGACGATGCATTGCTGAAAACACTCGTTGGTGCGCATGTGCACGTACTGGGTTTGGTGTCTTGGTCGGTACAGCTTTGTGACAAATGAAATTTTGCATGAATATGAACACTAATTTATATTTCTATGCATATAAATTTGTATTCGTGTATGCCATATTTCTATTATGTTGTGTTCACGCAAGTGTACTATAGTCGTTAACTAACAACTATTGCCACCCTCACCAGCTAATACGTCACACTACGGCAGGTGTCGTGTTCACGCAAGTGTACTATAGTCGTTAACTAACAACTATTGCCACCCTCACCAGCCAATACGTCACACTACGGCAGGTGTCGTGTTCACGCAAGTGTACTATAGTCATTAACTAACAACTATTGCCACCCTCACCAGCTAATACGTCACACTACGGCAGGTGTCGTGTTCACGCAGGTGTACTATAGTCGTTAACTAACAACTATTACCACCCTCACCAGCTAATACGCCACACTACGGCAGGTGTCGTGTTCACGCAAGTGTACTGTAGTCGTTAACTAACAACTATTGCCACCCTCACCAGCTAATACGTCACACTACCTACGGCCAAACGATGCAACTCTGTACACTCTGGCAGGAGCTGCACAGGAACTCGGCCGCGTGCCGGCAGCAACCGACCGCAGCTGAGTTCAGGGAGTCTGGTTTGTCGCAACTCAATCGATCATTTTAGTACCTCCTCCACCTGTAATATACGTCACTGCTTTCGACTGCAATCAGATGTAGGTAACGCAGATGATGAAACCTTTGCGAGCCAAGGTTGACTCTCAAAAATATTTTTATCAACAGGTTTTGGGCCCAGTAACGGAGTTGGGGGCGCTGGTTTATACCCACATTAAATTAACGTATACATTGTTGTAAAATAGGATACTTTACTGAAAAATTCGGTTTTCCAGAAAATGTCAATTTGTCTCTGATAAAAGAAAAATAATAGTTTTTAGTTCGATATATTTTCACAATTTGGATTTGAACGAATATTTAATCTAACAAAACATCCAGAAATAAATTTGATCGGTGACAAATTCATTTTTTCTTGTGAGTCAAAATTGAATTAATGACCTGTTTGCTCCTACTAATAATTGCGCATTAAATAATTGAATTATTATTTTAATTTTATGTTGAAGGTCATGAAAAATCATTTCAATAATTGGTTGTTCTAAATTACTGAAATATAATGACTAACCTAAGAAATTCAATACAAGCATCTACCTAGAGAGTTATTCTGTCTCCCAACATTGTCATCAATGTTAATTACGTTATTTTTGCTATAGGTTTTATTCAACCCAGTTTCTATTATTGTCTTAATGGTAATTTTTAGAAATGATAGATAAATATGACGGTGGGTTAAAACTTAGTACTCATAAAATAATGTAGTTAAAATGTCCTTATGTCCATACAGAGTAAGTTAGAGGTTGGAGCTAAGCGGACCGGTAACGGCCTGGCTAAGTTTGGGTGGGCAGGTTAGGTTAGGAAGCGCAGCGTTCTGTGATGTCGACAGCGAGCGAAAAGGTTGGACGGCTCTTGATAAAGTGGGAAAGTTAGGATGGAAGCCTAAACTGGCGTTTGGATTACAATCAATGTTTAAATTTTACTGTTTCTAATATCTCAATGATCGTTAGAGTAATCGTAAAATCGAACGTACAACGACGAAACAGGTGCAGACAATAGGAACAATAGCCCTGCGTCAGGTCACACACCGTAGTAACGATAGAGGCAACAGCAGCAAAACACTCAATACAGCGATGGTGCTCACAGCAGGTCACATGAGGCAGCGGGGAAGCTTCCTTCCACTCCGTGGGAGCTTTTAAGTAAATAAATCAAAACCTTCTGGAAAATACTTTAGTCACTGATTTAATTTACACTTGAGAGTTAAATGAAATAAAAGTAGTTCCGAAACGAATAACAAAATAGTTCATGAATATAAATTAAAAAACTTATGTACCGTTGATCAGATCTGGAGTTTAAATATTGATGCTTTATTATACTTTACGTAAATGAATTCAAACTAATGAATGACCGTTTTTTTTACACAGACTCTGAGAAATGCGTAATCTACAGTAAATATGAATAATACCAAAATCTAAATATATGGGAGCCCTAAGGGCTATGCAACTGGTATGCGAACTCAAGAGATTGTGTCAGGCAGGACAGAGGTAAAGATCGTACGGCACGTGAAGTGCCAACAGTCACGAAATGTCGGACACAATTGTGCATCTAGCGCACCCAGAGCCTCTGCACAACTTACGCTTTCAACGAACAAAAAGCTTTATTTAGCCGTAGGCAACAAGAACAATATTCTGAATACGTTTAGAATAATTCTCAATTGGCAACTAATGATAATTCGCAACTGATCATCATGATCTACGGATGAGGTTCTTTATTTGTATCATTTGGCTTGTTAGATGGCGAATTTTTCACTGAACAGGAGTGTGTGTGTGGGGGGGTGTGAGTGTGTGTGCGTGGGTGCGTGAGTGTATGTGTATGCAATGATTCCCACGCCCATGTCCCTCATCACGTTAGACCATCTGTACGAGTCATGAGTATTGTGAATCATTTCTCGCCGAATTACACTTGCTATTCAGCCTTTGCTATCATTGTGATATGTGATGAACGTTATAAATAGTATTGGTATGATTAGCTCCAGCATTATATGAATGTGATCGCTGGTAATTATGATACCGTTTCTCATGCTATCACCATGTCCTTCATACGATCATTACCTCTGTTCTCTTCAGGGTAAACATGAATTAAAAATTTGATGGCTCTCGCTCGGCCACGATGCGGCGTGAATTGAAGGTTGACTTGACGGAGAAAAAGTTCCAGAACGATCGCTCAGCACTAAATTCAGCAATATTATTCGAATATTTTTCCGGAAAAATGAATGCGTTACCCCAAACAATATTTTTTATTATGTAATCGAAATTTGATTAGATATTCGCCTATATGAAAAATTTCAATAAAATTTGAGAGTCAATATAATAACAAATAATTGGGAGTGTAATATTATTGATTTTTGTTCCCATTACTCAATTTTTTCAGTATATTATTAGAATCCTCATTGTCATAGTTGAAATATTGGTCCGGGACTCAACAAGCGATGTTGACACAAATCTGATAAAACCGTTTTTCCTTTAAAAGATTTTTGTATGTCGATTTCGGTTGACAGACCTATAGTTTCTCGTTGAACAAGCACATGCAGATGCAGTCACGGGTGGTGACTTCCATGGGTAGACGTAACACAGAAGCTATGCGGTCGAGCAGACAACCAAGACTCCCTGAACACCAAGCTGCGGTCGGTTGCTGTTTGCAGAGTTTCATCGTTGGGCCGGAGGTTGTGACGCATTAGCTGCTGAGGGTGGGAGTGGTTGTTAGTTAACGACTATAAAGCCCCGCCTACACTATCCAACGTCAGTCACAAACGCACCAAAACTCGTACAAAACACAAACTTATCTCCAGCGTACGCATGCGGCGTCGTGAAGTTGTACGCGAGCAGCATGTAGACAAACAAGACTGCTTCTCGAGTGAGTTTTAGCTAATTATTCATATTGTTGGTAAATTTCATTTGTTGGCAGCTAATAGACATACTTTATCTGTGTGCATATGTGAACGGAAAATATTAAGAATCACTAAAATATTTTCTGAATATATTGAATACTACCACTGAAACAGTGGGGTGGGATCAGGTGATATAAATCTACATTATGTAATGCTCTTCATAAATGTTCAAGTCTATGGACTTTGGCTCAACACTTTAAAATATGCTCCTGCTCCGTGTACAGAATTATTTCTTTGGATTTCTTTTGTGACCTATATTTTCTAGAAGTGTTGGAAAATGCTCATATTTTCGATTTGTATCATAGATGCTCTTACTATATTTATAATGTTTTGTCGAAGTTATTTATTTGGTACTTGTGGGTTATCTGTCTCCACTTTTCATTTATAGTTTCCTTTTGATGTGAAGGTTAGGTTAAGTTAGGTTAGATTATCATCAATTTTTAAAATTTTCATGCCTCCAGAATAAAAGTATAGTTGTTGTTTTGTGAGAAATAAATAACATTTCAGAAACAAAAGCTCGAATTTTTTACCCTTTAGTCAACACAAAAACGTCATGACAGAAAACCCTCAAGTGCCTCTATTTTCTGTACATAACTAGGCCGTCAGTTTGTACTAAATTTGTAATTTGGTTAATGCATTTTACTTGTGTTTTAAATGAAAATATAAAGCAATAACCGCATCAATCTTCGGTCAACTTTCCATTTTCTACATATATGCAGTATCTGTATTCTGTGCACATTTTGGAAGCATCCATTGCTCGGCCGAGCAAACCGGATTGTATTTCTATTACAGTGCCATCCATTTTTGTTTGCTTGTGTAGTGACATTTAACTGAGAACATCGCTCCCACCGAGAGCTGTTTTACAGGTATTTAGTAAAAGTCAACAGCCATGTTCCAATACATGGACAAAACCTACGGCAATTTGAGTTTAACATTCAGTTAGGGTCACCCGACCACACCGCGCATCCACGGGTTGAGCTGTGGCAGACTTTGCGACTGTCGCCTGATGTTCGGAGACAATATATGTTCCTCTTAGTATTTGAAGCAAATGATCTTGATTGAGAAAGAAATTCTGTAATTTACAAACTTGCATAGCAGACTTTCAACATGTCTATTGTGGCGTAAATCAATATGTCCACCGTAGCATAAATCAACATGTCTATTGTACCATGAAGCAACATGTCTACAGTGTCATAAATCAGCATGTCTACGGTAGACACACCTTCACAATAATTCATTAAGACTTACACCCCCCCCCGAACACCCCATCCGAACCATTTTTTGTGCCCTACTGAGGCTTTCACAAATTTACCATGATAATAAGATCTGGGCATATATCCCAAGGAGTGGCAGCCCGGCACCCCAAGCTCGCCTACCTCACCCCGCCAAGTCTACAGGTGCAGTTGCTACACGTGGCACCCGACATGTCTTTAGAGTCTTTGAAAGGTGACCCTGCGGTAATAATAATAGCCACCTGAAGCAATAAAGATTAATTATTTAAGTAAATTTTTAGGTAATCTTAGGTTCGCTAAGCTATCACGATGGTTGACTGTGTTAATATTACTGGTATAAATACCACAATTTGAAAAAAATATATATTGCACCCTACTCGTATGATAATATTTGAAATGTTTTCTTTTTGAGGTTTAATTTTACTTTATAAACAATATATTTGGAAAAAAAGGATTAACGATGAACCATTCTGATGAACTTCTTCAACACAAGTTTAACGGTAACATTTTTGTTCTTTCCGAGCGTCCATGTCACTCATCGCGTCACACCACCTGCACGTCACGTGAGTTTTGTAAATCATTTCCCGTCGAATTACACTTGTTATTGTGCCATTGCTGTCATTGTGTAATGTGATGAACGTTATAAATAGCATTGGTATAATGAGCTCCAGCATTATATGAACGTGATCGCTGGTAACTATGATACAACTTCTCGCGCCATTATCATGTCTTCATACCATCGTTCCAACCCACCGTAAGTTCCACTCAGAGTGTAATAGCACGCTAATCGTTTGGCCCTTTCGGGTTTCAAATTATTTTAAAAAAATAATAAGGAAACGTGAGAATACAACACTCGTTCGTTCGTTCGTTCGTTCGATGCTTATAGAAAAGAAGGAAAGAGAGTTTGACGCAGAGTGTGTCGGGAAGAGAAGGGGTGAAACGGAAAAGGATGGATAGGAAACATAGGGATGCGCTTTGCGCATATGATGCTAGTGTTTGAGGGTATTTTTTGTAGGCAGTTTGAGGGTGGTAGAAGTTAATTACCCGTCAGGGTTTTGTATGGTTGGGTATTTAGTTAGTAGGCATCTTTAGTACCGGACGTGGGTGAGTAGGCTTGCCGTAGGGGTTAAATCTCTCCTAGCACAAAACATGTGCTTGAGTCGGTGCTGGTCAGTCGAGTCTGTCCGTCCGTCCGTCGTTAGAGTCGTGTTAAGTGTATTTTGGTCTCGGTTGGAGTGCGAGTGTTTTCATTTTTGAGCTCTGGAATTGTTTGTGCGGTATTTGCGGAGGGTCTTGCGGGAATGTGAGTTGCAAGTAGAGTTGTGGGTGCGTGTCGTGAATGTTTTGCCAGATTCTTTTCGCGTGTTTGTGGAGTGTAATGTTGATTGGTTGCAAGTTTGCTCGTCGATGTAGTTGTGCAGAGGTGGAGAAATCTTGCCATTCTGAATTTTTTATGCATCTCGTGGCTCGGTTTTGTACACGCTGGAGTGTTGAGATGGATGTTGGTGGAAGTGTGTGTAGGGGAATGGCTGGGTAGATGAGAGTGGATCTTACTAGGGCGATGTAGAGTTGGCGTTTTACTTCTGGGTTCAGGTGTTTGAATCGGTAAAGGCGTGAGAGGTTTTGGTGTGCTATTGCTGCTCGTTGTGTGGTGTGGGGTGCATATCCGGTTGTGCTGATTGTGAGACCCAGAACTTTGCCTGAGTTTGTGTAAGGGTGTGGGGTGTTGTTGATGTGCACTGTTGGGTGTTTGCGACACCTGATAGCAATTATTTTGAATTTGTTTGTGTTGGTTTGGATTTTCCATTTACGTTCGTAATCGTTGATTTGGGCAATGGCTCGTGTTGTTAGAAGAGCTGCCATGTTATATGAATATTTTGCGGATATGATTTGTGTGATGTCGTCTGCAAAAGCTATGAAGTCAGTGTTGGGTATTGGTGGGGGGAGGTCGTGTGTGAAGTAGTTGTACAGTGTTGGGGAGAGGACTGCTCCCTGGGGGACTCCTGACTTGATGGAGAAGGGTGGGCCAGTGTAGTTGGCGAATCGTATGGCTGCGGTGCGGTTAGTGATGAAGCTATACAGGATTTTTGTGAAGAGGGAGTGAATTTGTAGCTGTGACAGTTTGAATTTGAGTCCTCTGTTCCAAACTTTGTCGAAGGCCTTGCTTACATTTCGTAGAATGATGTCTGTTTTGTTTCTCTGTGTTTGCTTAACGTGGAGAGTTTCGTGTAGCATGGCCTGTCTGTCTCAGAGTGTGATTGTCTGTGAGAATTGGGAGGCTAGTGTTTCTTAAGTACTTTCGAATGGCTATATATTGTGCATGAATGAAATGTTAGTCAACATACTTGTACTTTGAAAATGAATATCGTTTTCAGGTATGAAAACTGAAATGATTAATGAAAAACAATTCATTGCGACGATTTTTCATTTTGTTAAGAATGGAGTAACTATTGTAATTTCCTGTTCTATCACGTCCTAAACACGTCAGATAAGTTTTGTAAATTATTTCCCGTCGAATTACACTCGCTATTGTGCCATTGTTGTCATTTGTAATGTGATGAACGTTATAAATAGTATTGGTATAATTAACTCCCGCATTATATGAATGTGATCGCTGGCAACTATGATACCACTTCTCATGATATCACCATGTCTTCACAACATCATCTAAGTTCAAACTAACTATTCCAGCTACAAGAGCTAGTTAATCATTAATTAAACCCTTCCGGGTTGCATATATATAATGCACTTAAGCACTCAGAGAAATCCGACACAACTTCGACGTATCGCAAAAAGTCCGGGGTAAAAATAAAGTGTTTTTTAAAAATATTTAGTCAACTCTCATAAATTGTGAAAAATAATTTTTATTCGACCTTCAAACTATAACCAACGTTAGATAAAATAAACTAATTACATGGTTTATTTGTTCACTCCATATAAAGCATTTTTCATCGCAGCAACAAATTTTTTCTCTTCTTGGATAACTCAAGTATTTAGAGAATTAAGTTACATCCATAAAATGTGTCCCCACGGAGTGGAAGGAAGCTTCCCCGCTGCCTCATGTGGCCTGCTGTGAGCACCATCGCTGTATTGAGTGTTTTGCTGCTGTTGCCTCTATCGTTACTTCGGTGTGTGACCTGACGCAGGGCTGTTTTTCCTGTTGTCTGCACTTCTTTCGTCGTTGTACGTACGATTTTTTACTTCCATAACTAGTGTGACCCTCAAATTGGTATCAACTTCATTTGTTTTCGTTCTGAGCAATACATAATCTGTTACACGCTTTGAACCTTGATATAAATGTTCCAAGTACTCAAGATGGATAAGTGTTGTTCATGTTAATCTGGGTCGAAATGAACGTTGTCCTGTCACCAGAATATACACTCAAGTATCTTCTCAAAAATAAATGTGAGGAAATAATTGATGGTAAATATCATGCGCTAAGTAACTCAACAGAAGTACACTAAATATATGAGATAGGCAACACGAGCTCCGTCTCCGTCTCACAAGCCCCGTACACGCACCGCTTGAGGCGCGGGTCTCCCAAGTGACGGGCTCTCATCGACCTCACCGAGTGCTCAGTCGGGACTGTACACACAGAAATTTTGTGACTGTGGGTACCTGTAAGAGTTAAGGTAAAGTTGCAACTATCACCTGAAATATCTGTCACGTTTCAAAAGCTCGTGTTGTTTTCTCCACAAAATCCCCGATGGGTGGAATGGTGCCCTCTGAAGCCGAGCGAAGCAAAGTCGTCAACCGATTGCGACTCGAGTAAACAACACCAGTTGGCAGCTATAGACAGTTGACATGTGAAAATCAACATGTTGCCAACATTCAACACCCCGAACTATCGGTAGGAATAACCAACACCTAGTTGACAGGTAAAAATCAACATGTTGCCAACATTGAGCACCCCAAACTTACGGTAGGAATAACCAATGTGAGCGGGCGCCGAATTAGGGAGACGGAAAATGCTCTCTCGATTGCCAGAAGACTTCTAAGAAAATGAAGGAGAAGAAACAAAAGCGATCAGGTATATATTTATATATATGTATATATATATATATATATATATATATATATATATTGGAAACAGTCTTTCTTTCAAGCATATATCATTAAAAAGTATTTCATTACTTGAGACCAGGCCTAAGATGTTCAACTTAACTATTTAACACTTTTTTTCAATTTATTTTTCTTGGGGAACCAGCGCGGGTAGGCCTGGTCTCCACTTATTAGGAAAGGCGGGCAGCTGGGACCCCAAGACCTACTCCCCTCAATAGAAAATCATTTTAAAACACAACAATTTAACAACGCAACATACAATATAACAGAAATACCGGCAGCGTATATACAGTCGGTAACACCAAACAGTACTAACCCTCCAAACACTGCACAACCCCATAGCACAACACAAATCCTTGATAGGTATTTTTTTTTCCATATACCTAAACACTCATCATGAACAGAATTAAATCAATCTAGTCATGCACGCGAGTTGTGTCCTTTGTCTCCTACTATCCATTTCCTTTTCAATTCTTTCCTAATCTGGCACACTCTGTGCCAAATTCTACCCTATTTCTGTCTCTTTCCTCCTCAGCATCGATCATTAAAAATTACGACGTTTTTATTATTGATTAGTTTTTTATAAAGATTTTCTATTTTCCTGAATATATTCCTAGCATCATTGCTAAGGAGGTTAAAAAGGTCGCTAATAGTCGACGCGTTTCGGCGCTCTTGCGCCATTCTCAAGCTATGCGAACAAAATGCAGCTATGATCCCCTACCGTTCATTTGATCCCGAGCAGCCATTACAGAAGCACCTCAGAAATCATATATATATATATATATATTATATATATATATATTATATATATATATATATATTATATATATATATATATATATATATATATATATATATATATATATATATATATAACAGAATCACAGATAATCAGCGTAAATCACACAGGGGGACTACGGACTTAACGCTAGTAGTGTAGAAAATAGGAAATAGTTGAGAAACACATAAGCTTAAGTAGTTAGGAGAGCCCCAGAAATGGAGCGTGGGCGGGAACCACATGGATTTTACACATTAGCTGGAAGCAAAAGACAACCCAGGTACAACTAAAAATAATGATAGTCTGCTTCCTAAAGCCGAAATAATACAACAAGAGCACTAATAAACAGAAATAACAATTAACAGATAAAGCAAGTTATACAACGTAATAAAATATGGAATATTAGCACATAATATTTAAACGTGAAGGGCCAAGATTGAAATAAATAGTTTGGTTGCATTTTAAACAACGACCGATACACCGGATTCTGATAACAAGTAACTAAGCCTCTTTTGAATGCTTCCACTTCGACGTTAATACACATAAAAATTAAATAATCGAAATTTGAAAAATATAGTTTATCAACTGAAAACTATAAGTAAACTTTATGCGCAAAAGTTTACCCAAGTTCATCAATTAACTACCCAAGCAAGTCACGCACACAAGAACAGAATCCTAACTTCTGCAACACTGGAACTTGGCTGAACACACACATATATATGTACATAACCCACTTACCTCAGCCACAGTTCCCCCATACCGAAATTTCTTCGGTTTTGTTAGATAATTCACTTCAAGTTAGACAATTGATGATTTTTGGAATTACTGGAAAAATATAAAGAGTAGGGTTAAATACACGTTCAACGCAGATGTCCCAGCGTCACATCCTCACAAGTCTGTAAGTAGCCACCAAATGACAGGCCACGAGCAATGTCTTCACAGACTGGTCGAGGTGAAACATACACTACAGTGCACACGGTAACACCAACACCAGTTGCCAGCTATAGACAGTTGCCAGGTAAATCCCCACATGTTGCCAACATTGAGCACCCTAAACTCACGGTGGAAATAACCAAGACCAGTTGCCAGCCATAGACAGTTGCCAGGTAAATACCAAAACAGCACAAGCTCCTCACAACATGGCAACAAACGTTGCGTCTACCGAGGTGCCCTCAGCTAGCTGGGGCGGCAGCGTGCGGTCACGTCTGACGTGGTGCGAGCGTAACTTGTGCCTCCACGACTTACGGACACTTGTATACACAGCGGCCTTTTGTGGTGGGACGTGATGGCCTGGTGTGAGTGTTGGTTCATTGTACAGTATTTCATTGGGAAAGTATGGTTTTTATCAGGTTTATCAGCAGTTAATATTGCATGTTTATGAATGTTACGAAGGTGGAAAATGTCTGAGATCTTATTTTGAATTGGTTTTGAAGAATTTATGATGGACTAATGCCAGACCACCATACGTCACCAGCTGTAACCACCACGCGTCACCAGCTGTAACCACCACACGTCACCAGCTGTAACCACCACACGTCACCAACTGTAACCACCACACGTCATCAGCTGTAACCACCACACGTCACCAACTGTAACCACCACACGTCACCAGCTGTAACCACCACACGTCACCACCTGTAACCACCACACGTCACCAGCTGTAAGCCCCTTCCTTACACCAGCACCGCAACAACTAACAAAGTAATATATATAACACTACAAACACGGCAGCGTGTTGATTTTTGCTTATTACTGATAAGCAAATTTTATGCCTTTAGCATCAGCAATGAAAGTAGGGATGCATGTTATAAGAATTACATCTAAACGAAATAGTCGTAACCTGCCTATTGTTTCATTTTCCAACTTGAATCCTCAAATAACTAGAGCACCACTTCTATATCACCTTGGATAATACCATTGTAGACGGTTAAAAATTCATTAAAGCAATTGTTTACTGTCTGATGTAGTTACTGTATTTGGAGTCATCGTTGCCAATGCTAAATTACCTACTATTAAACGAATAAAATTAATTTTCCATAATATCTTAGTACCAATATTCATGCTTTTCGAATAATATGCCTTATTTACATATTATATTTGTTTAATGCGCGATTCCAAATTTTGGTTCTAAATATTCAAGCACGAGTTTTGTCATCTATTGTACGGTTTGGTGAGTGACTAGTGTATTTTTGAAGGTGGCGTACACGTCTTCGGTATGTATCTGTTGACCTCAATTTCCAGTGTGCAGAAGCACACGCTGACTCTCATTGTTGATGCTACAGGCATTATTGTTGGTTCTTATGTTTTGATTCTTTTAAAATCTATTTATCACACCTTGGTTTATTAAAATATGCAGTAGGAATGGAAAAAGAACCAATATAGAAATGAACATTTGTATTATTTTTCATGGCAAACGTTTGGGAATGTTACAATTCCGTCTTCAGTGCTGGAACACAACAAAAAACCAAACTTCTAACACACAGAACAAGTCATATAATGAGTAAAGAAACACCTACACAACTGAGATGCCAATGCTGCTGGCAAAGCAGCACAACCGCCACACAGCCCCAGCGGGTCACTACGCGGGTAGGGAGCGACAACGCTGCCGACATCAACAGTCGGCGTCTTGTTCTTGGTTGCGGATGTGGACGGAATTGGGTAGTTATAGCCCTGGTACTGCGGTTATCTATTTTATATTTAATTCAGTCAGCCCTCACAACTATTATTTTTGAATTTCTCGAATTTTGTTCGTAGATTGATTTAATGCGTAATTAAAATAACTGTCTCAACATAAAATTGATTAAACTAACTCTGTTTTGCGATAATATTTTGAGTTTGAGTATTTTTAATGAATATGTCGACATAAATTTCCAGTTCTTCAAATTTTCTTATAAAAATTAGGCCGGAAACAGCACATCGTTCGGTCGAGATGACGTAAGAGACCCTCCTAAAAATAAAAAATTTCAAATTTTTAAGGCCCATCCGGCCACATCTAGCGTCGTTGTGGTTAATCTGAATTGAAAGATTCCGGTAATGTGTGATAGGAAAGTGCTTGAAATTTCAAGATGCATTTTACAACTGCCAGGTTGGCTGGTCGGTCGGTCGATGCTTATAGAAAAGACGGAAAGAGAGTTTGACGCAGAGTGTGTCGGGGAGAGAGGAGGTGAAACGGAAAGGGATAGATAAGGAACTGAAAGAGGTGCGATTTGTGCATATGATGCTACTGGACGCTACAGCGGCGGGCATGTGACTTGCAAGTTTCACATGTATATCCAAATCATCCACAGACATGACAGGAATTTTTCGACCAGCCCTACACTACATGTGCAGCCTAACATGGCTCTATGTTCTTTTTTAACTGAGTTTACTTATTTGACTCGTTAAGGGCTTGGCTTGGCGATGCTTATAGAGAAGTCGGAAGGAGAGTTTGACACAAGGTGTGTCGGGAAGAAAAGGGGTGAAACGGAAAATGATAGGTAGGAAAAAGGTAGAGATGCGCTGTGCGCGTATCATTTTAGTTTCGTGGATTTTTTTTTTCTAGGTAGTTTAGGGGACAGACGTATTAAAGTTACAAATAATTTTCCTTTAACAAAATCGAATGATTTGTTCGTCTAAAAAATCGATTTTTTTCCTAATAAAGAATATAGGTATTATTTCAGATTCAATTTCTGCCCATATTTTTTTCAGGTATTGAAAAAAATTTCGGATTACATCACAAAATTGAATTTTAATACTTTTACGGTAACTGAAGTATTTTAGGGAAATCTTATAGGCATCTTTTCACTTAATAGAAAGAAGCTCTCACGTTGCCTTATGTACCCCGTCGTGGGCAACATTTATGCGTTGTTGTTGTTACTAGTGTTACTTTTTATACAGTTTGTTGTGCTGCTATTCTTCCTACCGCCATTACGCGTCATCGCGGTAGACGACGACTTACAATTTCTATGGTCATTATTTCATTTCTACTGGTGTACACAGCCCGTCGAAAATGACGGGATCCTATATATCCCGTGAACAAATCCCCCAGCTGTGGATGGCCAACAAATATATCCATCCCAACAGTACCCGCCATCAAAATATTCTTGTACTTGTGCACTGGTGAAACTCGTATCACAGATACGGTCATTGAGCGTCCTTGTGAGCGTCACAGACACACGCACCAACCAATTTGATGTGTTCACTCAGGTGCCCATTGTGAAAACATACCACAAATTACCCACAAAAAACATATAAATTGTTCTTTCACTCGAAATTCAAGCGGACACCTAGCGTTGTGTTATGTACGGGATGATAATAAACTCTTACCCACTATCAGATTCAAATTTGACTCTCAATAATTACCATTAGGAAAATAGTGAATACAAGGCTGAATAATTACGATCTAAATATATAAATTCGAATGTCATGTGTTATTGGTGACTGGTTCATATTTTGGTGAAATTATTTAACCGTCGAAGTCACACCACCACCGAACCTACACCAGCACCGTACCTACACCAGCACCTTACCTACACCACCACCGTACCTACACCAGCACCGTACCTACACCACCACCGTACCTACACCACCACCATACCTACACCACCACCGTACCTACACCAGCACCGTACCTACACCACCACCGTACCTACACCACCACCTTACCTACATCAGCACCACCACCGTACCCACACCACCACCGTACCTACACCACCACCGTACCTACACCACCACCGTACCTACACCACCACCGTACCTACACCACCACCGTACCTACACCACCACCGTACCTACACCAGCACCGTACCTACACCACCACCGTACCTACACCACCACCTTACCTACACCAGCACCGTACCTACACCACCACGGTACCTACACCAGCACCGTACCTACACCACCACCGTACCTACACCACCACCGTACCTACACCACCACCGTGGCAACCAACAATGTCATCCATATATAAGAAACAAAAGAGTGATGCGTTGATATTACAAGAACTAAAATATAAGAAGCAACAACAATGCCAATAGCACCAACAATGAGAGGCAGCGTGTTGTTGTGAGCGACGGAAATTGTGGTCAACATATATATGCCGGATGGCACACAGGACTCATTCACAAATACACTAGTCACTCATCGAATACTAAAAATGAAATCAAAATATTGTGCTTGAGTATATATAATCAAAATTTAGAACTCTTCTGTAAAAGCAAATATATTATGACAATAAGGTATGTTTTTTGAGAACATGAATATCGGCATTGGTTTAATTTCGAACTTTGCTTTTATCACATCATCTTAGGTAATTTAGGGTGGGTGATGACGATGGCTAATTTTACGTGGCGTTGAAACTCGCAAAAACGAGTATTGGTCGGCAGCCCGAACTTGTTCTGAAGATTGGAGGCGTAATGGACGATATCAATATAAATTACAGTAGATGTAAGTTGTCGTGGTTTGATATAAAATGTACTGGTGAAAGCTATATCTTTTAAGAAATAAATTCATAAAATAAACATCCCAACCTTCATTGCTGATGCTACAGGCATAACATTTGCTTCTTTGCCAGTAATAAGCAAAAATCAGCACGCTGCGGTGTTTGTAGTGTTATATACATTACTTCGTGAGGTGTTACGGTGCTGGTGTAAAGGAGGGGTTTACAGCTGGTGACGTGTGGTGATTACAGCTGGTGACGTGTGGTGGTTACAGCTGGTGACGTGTGGTGGTTACAGCTGGTGACGTGTGGTGGTTTCAGCTGGTGACGTGTGGTGGTTACAGCTGGTGACGTGTGGTGGTTACAGCTGGTGACGTGTGGTGGTTACAGCTGGTGACGTGTGGTGGTTACAGCTGGTGACGTGTGGCGGCTACAGCTGGTGACGTGTGGTGGTTACAGCTGGTGACGTGTGGTGGTTACAGCTGGTGACATGTGGTGGTTACAGCTGGTGACGTGTGGTGGTTACAGCTGGTGACGTGTGGTGGTTACAGCTGGTGACGTGTGGTGGTTACAGCTGGTGACGTGTGGTGGTTACAGGTGGTGACGTGTGGTGGTTACAGCTGGTGACGCGTGGTGGTTACAGCTGGTGACGTGTAGTGGTTACAGCTGGTGACGTGTGGTGATTACAGCTGGTGACATGAGGTGGTTAAAGCTGGTGGACGTGTGGTGGTTAAGCTGGTGACGTTTGGGGGTTACAGCTGGTGACGTGTAGTGGTTACAGCTGGTGACGTGTGGTGGTTACAGCTGGTGACATGAGGTGGTTACAGCTGGTGGACGTGTGGTGGTTAAAGCTGGTGACGTGTGGGGGTTACAGCTGGTGACGTGTGGTGGTTACAGCTGGTGACGTGTGGTGGTTACAACTGGTGACGTGTGGTGGTTACAGCTGGTGGGGTGTGGTGGTTACAGCTGGTGACGAGTGGTGGTTGCAGCTGGTGGCGTGTGGTGGTTACAACTGGTGACGTGTGGTGGTTACAGCTGGTGACGTGTGGTGGTTAAAGCTGGTGACGTTTGGGGGTTACAGCTGGTGACGTGTGGTGGTTACAGCTGGTGACGTGTGGTTGTTACAACTGGTGACGTGTGGTGGTTACAACTGGTGTCATGTGGTGGTTACAGCTGGTGACGTGTGGTGGTTGCAGCTGGTGGCGTGTGGTGGTTACAACTGGTGACGTGTGGTGGTTACAGTTGGTGACGTGTGGTGGTTACAGCTGTGACGTGTGGTGGTTACAGCTGGTGACGTGTGGTGGGTAAAGCTGGTGACGTTTGGGGGTTACAGCTGGTGACGTGTGGTGGTTACAGCTGGTGACGTGTGGTGGTTACAACTGGTGACGTATGGTGGTTACAGCTGGTGTCGTGTGGTGGTTACAGCTGGTGACGTGTGGTGGTTGCAGCTGGTGGCGTGTGGTGGTTACAACTGGTGACGTGTGGTGGTTACAGCTGGTGACGTGTGGTGGTTACAGCTGTGACGTGTGGTCGTTACAGCTGGTGACGTGTGGTGGTTACAGCTGTGACGTGTGGGGGTTACAGCTGGTAACGTGTGGTGGTGACAGCTGGTGACGTGTGGTGGTTACAGCTGGTGACGTGTGGTGGTTACAGCTGGTGACGTGTGGTGGTTACAGCTGGTGACGTGTGGTGGTTACAGCTGGTGACGTGTGGTGGTTACAGCTGGTGACGTGTGGTGGTTACAGCTGGTGACGTGTGGTGGTGACAGCTGGTGACGTGTGGTGGTTACAGCTGGTGACGTGTGGTGGTTACAGCTGGTGACGTGTGGTGGTTACAGCTGGTGACGTGTGGTGGTTACAACTGGTGACGTGTGGTGGTTACAGCTGGTGACGTGTGGTGGTTACAGCTGTGACGTGTGGTGGTTACAGCTGGTAACGTGTGGTGGTGACAGCTGGTGACGTGTGGTGGTTACAGCTGGTGACGTGTGGTGGTTACAGCTGGTGACGTGTGGTGGTTACAGCTGGTGACGTGTGGTGGTTACAGCTGGTGACGTGTGGTGGTTACAGCTGGTGACGTGTGGTGGTTACAGCTGGTGACGTGTGGTGGTTACAGAGAAGAAAGAAAGAAAAAGAAAAACATTTTATTTCCAATAGAGATGGTACAAAAGTATCATCATTGGTTCCTAAAATATCTTATAGGTAATACACTTAGGTGATACACACACATGAGTATTTCAATACTCATGTCACTAGTCGAAAAGAATTGGTTGAGGGCTATGTAATCCTAATCTTGCCTAATCTACATTTGACGATACACATAATGATAATTATAAGAGACCACGCAATTTCATGGACGATGCGTTTTCATTGTGGGTTGAGAACACTTTTGACAATTTACGTATACATGATATAAAACTTGGCGATTCCTAACGCCAGGAAATATTTGAATTGTTTGTTTCGGAAGATGTTTAAAAATGTCATTTTAAGGAAGAACGAAAAAAATAAATACTTATATACATAAGCATGAGGACCACGAAAATTACAAGATTTATATTTCTAATTAGGCAATTTTAACATAACGGTCATCAGTTGATAAGCATTTTATTTAAATATAAATGGATGGTCATACAAGAAATGTACAGTTTTTTTTACCTTTACAATAATAAAGAGATGACGAGTTAGGCATTGTTACAAGTTGAGAGTGAACAGAAAAAAAATCATCTCTAGTTTAAATGCCAGTTGTCAGTTTAGTACACACATATGTGCATATATACATGTAAATATATACACTTATACATGCTCATACATACCTACGCACATACATACACCTAACACGTAAACATACACAAATACATTTCTATGCATCGAGGCAATCACTATATATGCGCGTTCTATAAAAATGCTGTGCGATGTTCCGAAATATAGGATAATGAGCAAAGGAAGATTCGCGACAACTCTTTCAGTATGTGTTGCTGCTTACAGTTCCTAATGAAATATTGTAACGATGTTTTATTAAATATTGTATCGAAAAGATCATTGGTTGATAAGCGTCTTATTTATCATATGTGGGTGATCGCACAACAAATATATTTGTATGTATATATTTTAGAAATGCTGTACAATAGTCAAGTGAAATGAGGTATTACGTTGTGACACATTCACCTATCTACGTACGCATAGCGTGCACAAGTACAAGTACACAAACGCACAAGTACACATATACACAAGTAAGCATGTGCGCAAATATCAGCTCAGACTAATCAGTATAAACTAGCATTCCAGTCTAGGGAATTGGAGAAAATATCTTTTATTTTTATTATGGCATGAATTTTATACAATTTCCGTCTAAAAACATTGGCACAAAACAGTCTACCTTAGTCAGAAACATGAAAACGATTGTTCTACATCGGTTCCCAAGTACAGAATATTTCCAGAAGTACGCGAGGCTTAGGTGCGGTTGTTTTAATATACTCTGAAGCGTACGAGATGATATGATAATTTGCACTACACTAGCCTACCAAGAGCATTTTTGGACGTGAGGAAGAAAGAAACATGAATGTTCTGTAAGGGTGTCATATTAGGAAAAAAAATCACATTATCTTTGAAATATTGTGCAAAATGTCTGCAACTGATAAACATACATAGGTACCCCATTTTGCCTGTACAAAACATTTAGGCTTTGGATTACCTTACAATAATAAAATGAAATGATGTGTTGGGTAGTGTTAGAAGTTGGGAGTGAGATAAAAGTCTGGTATTTATAGTTTATATATCAGTTGCATGCATGCTTGCAAATCCCAGCGTATAGGCAATCAAATCATAGTAAATGCGCGCACTTCGAGACTGCTGTTTGATGTCTTGAATTATAACGAAAATGAGCAAGGGAGAGTATTAGTTAATGGAGATACCAGCAGAATGAGATTCGTCAATACGTGTTCAGTATGTTCTGTAACTAATAATTATCGTTGAGACGAAAGATGACGGATTATTTGGGCTTTAAATTCTCTCGGTCTTTGAGGGTCTTTAATACTCAGGGGAAGTTTGTTCCACAGTAAGGCGCCTGATATTGACAGAGCCTTCTGCCCTATGCGAGATGAGCGATAGTTGACTAAGACATTATTGTGTCTGTTCGGCTTTTGGTTGATTACAGTGGGTGGATGGAAACGCACTATCTCAGCATTGCTCTGAGGAAGATACAACGAGGAGAATACGTATTGGGGGGCCCTCTGCATGAGGAGCCTTTCTTGAATAGGAATCCAGCCGAGTTTATTAAGGAGAGGGGTTACGTGATCGCTTCTTTTGAAATTACCGTTGCATACCACCTTGGCTGCGAAGTTTACGCATTTTTGTAAATCTCTTTGAAGGTATTGAGGTAGGTCTCCCCATATTAGGCTGCAGTAGTCAATGCGCGATAACACAAGGGATTGAACGGCTAATAATAATACAGCTGGTGACGTGTGGTGGTTACAGTTGCTGACGTGTGGTGGTTACAGCTGGTGACGTGTGGTGGTTACAGCTGGTGACGTGTGGTGGTTACAGCTAAGGACGTGTGGTGGTTACAGCTGGTGACGTGCGGTGGTTACAGCTGGTGATGTGTTTTGGTTACAGCTGGTGACGTGTGGTAGTTACAGCTGGTGACGTGTGGTGGTTATAGCTGGTGACGTGTGGTGGTTACAGCTGGTGACGTGTGGTGGTTACAGCTGGTGACGTGTGGTGGTTACAGCTGGCGACGTGTAGTGGTTACAGCTGGTGAGGAGTGGTGGTTACAGCTGGTGACGTCCCCAGCGAGCTGAGGGCACCTCGGTAGACGCAGCGTTTGTTGCCATGTGGTGAGGAGTTTGTGCTGTGTTGGTATTTACCTGGCAACTGTCTATAGCTGGCAACTAGTGTTCGTTTTTAGAGTCGCAATCGGTTGACAAATTTGATTCTCTCTGCTTCAGAGAGCACCATTCCACCCGTCGGGTACTTTGTGGAGAAAATTACGCGAGTTTCTACAACACGACACAGATCTCAGTTGCAAGTTGGAGTTCTACTATACATCTTATAGTTACCCACCGTCACACAATATCTGTGCATACAGTCCCGACCGAGCACTCGGTGTGGTGGATGAGAGCAAGTCACTTGGGAGACCCGAGCCTCCAGCGGCGCGTGTACGGGGCTTGTGAGACGGAGACGGCGCTCGTGTTGCCTTTCTCAGATATTTGGTGCACTTTTGTTGAATTTCTTAGCGCATGATATTTAACTTCAATTATTTCCTTACATTTATTTTTGAGAAGATACGTGAATGTATATTCTGGTGACAGGACAACGATCATTTCGACCCAGATTAACATGAACAACACTTATCCATCTTGAGTAATTAGAACATTTATATCAAGGTTCTAAGCGTGTAACAGATTATCTATTGCTCAGAACGCAAACAAATGAAGTTGATACCAATTTGAGGTTCACACTAATTATGGAAGTAAAAAATTGTACGTACAACGACGAAACAAGTGCAGACAATAGGAACAATAGCCCTGCGTCAGGTCACACACCGAAGTAACGATAGAGGCAACAGCAGCAAAACACTCAATACAGCGATGGTGCTCACAGCAGGTCACATGAGGCAGCGGGGAAGCTTCCTTCCACTCCGTGGGGACACATTTTGTGGATGGAACTTACTTGTCAAAATACTTGAGTTATCCAAAAATTCGAAAAAAAATTTTGGTGTGATAATAAATACTTGATATCGAATGAACAAATAAATCATGTGGTTTATCTTATTTATCTACCATCGCTTATAGTTTAAAGTTCGAATGAAAAACATTCATTAGAATTGATCAAAGTTGACAATATATTATGAATACTATACGTTATTTGCAAACGCACTCCATGCGAAACAGTTGAACTTGCACATTACAAATAAAACAAAAAAGTTTAAAAGGTATTTTGAAAGCCCCGAAGGGCTAGACGAGGTGCGAGTTATTAGAGCTTGAATGGCTAGGGCGTTATACTCATGAGTGTATGAACGCATGGTGTAAACATGAGAAGTGGTATCATAGCTACCAGCGATCACATCCACATGATGCTGGAGCTAATGATACCAATACTATTTATAACGTTCATCACATTACACAATGACAGCAATGGCACAATAGCGAGTGTAATTCGACGGGAAATGATTTACAAAACTCATGTGACGTGCAGGTAACGTACATGATGAAGAAATCGTAAACAGAACAATACACTAGCTGCCGAAGGAAAACAGCATTTTCATCCAAATATTCCACTGATTTTTTTTCATAGATTTTTTCGATTATGAAGTTGAAAATTAATTTTCATTTTTTTCTTGAAGTGCTTTGATTCAAATTTTATTCATACCTAATATATAGTGATTTCGAACTCATTTCAGAAACACTAGCCTTCGAATTTTCATGGATTCAATTACAATTGGAAACAGTAAGACGTTGGATTACATGTAATATACTTAAATAATATTGAAGGCCTACATAGGCTCGAACTAATGGTGTGTGACGTTCTCACTAAGCTGCGCTAGCATGCATGTCCAGGACGTAAGTGTATGCGCACCTCCGTTGCGTTGGCTTTGCAGGTGCCACAACAGGAGGCAGTGTAACGGGGCACGTGCACTCTGTACTATAGAGCTTACCTTTAAGCCATAACAGGAGGCAGTGTAACGGGGCACGTGCACTCTGTTCTATAGAGCTTACCTTTAAGCCACAACAGGAGGCAGTGTTACGGGGCACGTGCACTCTGTTCTATAGAGCTTACCTTTAAGCCACAACAGGAGGCAGTGAAACGGGGCACGTGCACTCTGTTCTATAGAGCTTACCTTTAAGCCACAACAGGAGGCAGTGTAACGGGGCACGTGCACTCTGTTCTATAGAGCTTACCTTTAAGCCACAACAGGAGGCAGTGTTACGGGGCACGTGCACTCTGTTCTATAGAGCTTACCTTTAAGCCACAACAGGAGGCAGTGTAACGGAGCACGTGCACTCTGTTCTATAGAGCTTACCTTTAAGCCACAACAGGAGGCAGTGTAACGGGGCAAGTGCACTCTGTACTATAGAGCTTACCTTTCAGCCACAACAGGAGGCAGTGTAACGGGGCACATGCACTCTGTTCTATAGAGCTTACCTTTAAGCCACAACAGGAGGCAGTGTAACGGGGCACGTGCACTCTGTTCTATAGAGCTTACCTTTAAGCCACAACAGGAGGCAGTGTAACGGGGCACGTGCACTATGTACTATAGAGCTTACCTTTAAGCCACAACAGGAGGCAGTGTAACGGGGCACGTGCACTCTGTTCTATAGAGCTTACCTTTAAGCCACAACAGGAGGCAGTGTAACGGGGCACGTGCACTATGTACTATAGTGCTCACCCTTTAAGCCACAACAGGAGGCAGTGTAACGGGGCACGTGCACTCTGTTCTATAGAGCTTACCTTTAAGCCACAACAGGAGGCAGTGTAACGGGGCACGTGCACTCTGTTCTATAGAGCTTACCTTTAAGCCACAACAGGAGGCAGTGTTACGGGGCACGTGCACTCTGTTCTATAGAGCTTACCTTTAAGCCACAACAGGAGGCAGTGTAACGGGGCACATGCACTCTGTTCTATAGAGCTTGCCTTTAAGCCACAACAGGAGGCAGTGTAACGGGGCACGTGCACTCTGTTCTATAGAGCTTACCTTTAAGCCACAACAGGAGGCAGTGTAACGGGGCACGTGCACTCTGTTCTATAGAGCTTACCTTTAAGCCACAACAGGAGGCAGTGTAACGGGGCACGTGCACTCTGTTCTATAGAGCTTACCTTTCAGCCACAACAGGAGGCAGTGTAACGGGGCACATGCACTCTGTTCTATAGAGCTTACCTTTAAGCCACAACAGGAGGCAGTGTAACGGGGCACATGCACTCTGTTCTATAGAGCTTACCTTTAAGCCACAACAGGAGGCAGTGTAACGGGGCACGTGCACTCTGTTCTATAGAGCTTACCTTTAAGCCACAACAGTAGGCAGTGTAACGGGGCACGTGCACTCTGTTCTATAGAGCTTACCTTTAAGCCACAACAGGAGGCAGTGTAACGGGGCACGTGCACTCTGTTCTATAGAGCTTACCTTTCAGCCACAACAGGAGGCAGTGTAACGGGGCACATGCACTCTGTTCTATAGAGCTTACCTTTAAGCCAGAACAGGAGGCAGTGTAACGGGGCACATGCACTCTGTTCTATAGAGCTTACCTTTAAGCCACAACAGGAGGCAGTGTAACGGGGCACGTGCACTCTGTTCTATAGAGCTTACCTTTAAGCCACAACAGGAGGCAGTGTAACGGGGCACGTGCACTCTGTTCTATAGAGCTTACCTTTAAGCCACAACAGGAGGCAGTGTAACGAGGCACGTGCACTCTGTTCTATAGAGCTTACCTTTAAGCCACAACAGGAGGCAGTGTAACGGGGCACGTGCACTCTGTTCTATAGAGCTTACCTTTCAGCCACAACAGGAGGCAGTGTAACGGGGCACATGCACTCTGTTCTATAGAGCTTACCTTTAAGCCACAACAGGAGGCAGTGTAACGGGGCACGTGCACTCTGTTCTATAGAGCTTACCTTTAAGCCACAACAGGAGGCAGTGTAACGGGGCACGTGCACTCTGTTCTATAGAGCTTACCTTTCAGCCACAACAGGAGGCAGTGTAACGGGGCACATGCACTCTGTTCTATAGAGCTTACCTTTAAGCCACAACAGGAGGCAGTGTAACGGGGCACATGCACTCTGTTCTATAGAGCTTACCTTTAAGCCACAACAGGAGGCAGTGTAACGGGGCACGTGCACTCTGTTCTATGGAGCTTACCTTTAAGCCACAACAGGAGGCAGTGTAACGGGGCACGTGCACTCTGTTCTATAGAGCTTACCTTTAAGCCACAACAGGAGGCAGTGTAACGGGGCACGTGCACTCTGTTCTATAGAGCTTACCTTTCAGCCACAACAGGAGGCAGTGTAACGGGGCACATGCACTCTGTTCTATAGAGCTTACCTTTAAGCCACAACAGGAGGCAGTGTAACGGGGCACATGCACTCTGTTCTATAGAGCTTACCTTTAAGCCACAACAGGAGGCAGTGTAACGGGGCACGTGCACTCTGTTCTATAGAGCTTACCTTTAAGCCACAACAGGAGGCAGTGTAACGGGGCACGTGCACTCTGTTCTATAGAGCTTACCTTTAAGCCACAACAGGAGGCAGTGTAACGGGGCACGTGCACTCTGTTCTATAGAGCTTACCTTTCAGCCACAACAGGAGGCAGTGTAACGGGGCACATGCACTCTGTTCTATAGAGCTTACCTTTAAGCCACAACAGGAGGCAGTGTAACGGGGCACGTGCACTCTGTTGTATAGAGCTTACCTTTAAGCCACAACAGGAGGCAGTGTAACGGGGCACGTGCACTATGTACTATAGAGCTTACCTTTAAGCCACAACAGGAGGCAGTGTAACGGGGCACGTGCACTCTGTTCTATAGAGCTTACCTTTAAGCCACAACAGGAGGCAGTGAAACGGGGTACGTGCACTCTGTTCTATAGAGCTTACCTTTAAGCCACAACAGGAGGCAGTGTAACGGGGCACGTGCACTCTGTTCTATAGAGCTTACCTTTAAGCCACAACAGGAGGCAGTGTTACGGGGCACGTGCACTCTGTTCTATAGAGCTTACCTTTAAGCCACAACAGGAGGCAGTGTAACGGAGCACGTGCACTCTGTTCTATAGAGCTTACCTTTAAGCCACAACAGGAGGCAGTGTAACGGGGCAAGTGCACTCTGTACTATAGAGCTTACCTTTCAGCCACAACAGGAGGCAGTGTAACGGGGCACATGCACTCTGTTCTATAGAGCTTACCTTTAAGCCACAACAGGAGGCAGTGTAACGGGGCACGTGCACTCTGATCTATAGAGCTTACCTTTAAGCCACAACAGGAGGCAGTGTAACGGGGCACGTGCACTATGTACTATAGAGCTTACCTTTAAGCCACAACAGGAGGCAGTGTTACGGGGCACGTGCACTCTGTTCTATAGAGCTTACCTTTAAGCCACAACAGGAGGCAGTGTTACGGGGCACGTGCACTCTGTTCTATAGAGCTTACCTTTAAGCCACAACAGGAGGCAGTGTAACGGGGCACGTGCACTCTGTTCTATAGAGCTTACCTTTCAGCCACAACAGGAGGCAGTGTAACGGGGCACATGCACTCTGTTCTATAGAGCTTACTGTTAAGCCACAACAGGAGGCAGTGTTACGAGGCACGTGCACTCTGTTCTATAGAGCTTACCTTTAAGCCACAACAGGAGGCAGTGTAACGGGGCACGTGCACTCTGTTCTATAGAGCTTACCATTAAGCCACAACTGGAGGCAGTGTAACGGGGCACGTGCACTCTGTTCTATAGAGCTTACCTTTAAGCCACAACAGGAGGCAGTGTAACGGGGCACGTGCACTCTGTTCTATAGAACTTACCTTTAAGCCACAACAGGGGGCAGTGTAACGGGGCACGTGCACTCTGTTCTATAGAACTTACCTTTAAGCCACAACAGGGGGCAGTGTAACGGGGCACCTGCACTCTGTTCTATAGAACTTACCTTTAAGCAACCCTGCGTGGACTTGAACATGAAAGGGAGGGCCGACAGTGTCGGGGCCTTTGTAACGGCTTACAGTTCCCGCCGCAACACTCACAATATTCACACGAGTTCAGCGCCTGTGTACCAGACTTGTCCAATGAACTACTCAGGATCCACCAATCCCTGTCACAAGCTGTCATTGGACGGCATAACTCGGATAAGCGGTATGTCAAACGCAGACACGGTGCGTCAATACAACACATTCTAAATGACTAACTCATTTCAGTCACTGTCTGTTTCTCCAGATACGTACAAGTAAAATTTTCATGTGATCAATAATACTCAAATTACATTCCTGATGCAGATGATACAAATAGAGAATATCCTCATCCGTAGATTATAATGGAGGGTTGGGAACTATCATTAGTTGTCAATTGAGAATTATTCTAATCGTATTCAGCCTATTGTTCGCATTGCCTACAATTTATAAAACTTTGTTGTTTATTGAGAACACAAATTACTTAGATGATGTATAGTGCGCCAGAAGCAAGCAACAGGTATTGATACGAGCATGTCTATTGTAGTCCAAATGAGAACGACTACCGTAACATACATCAACACAACCCACCTCCCCCATGTGCAGTCGTATCCTGGCTACACGTGGTGACTGCAGCGGGGCCTCCGCATGACGCACTGCAGTATATAGCGTCATTGATGTTCTTCATAACAAGCCAAGATTGATCTCCAAATTTTTTAGATATTTGTTTTTAGATCCATTAATGTCGACTCTTCATCGACACCAGGTTGAAATGCGGAACAAATTGTAGGGTTTGATCCTCACATCAGAGACATTTACAATTTTATTTCTTTGAATTTAATACATTCACTGAAATGACTTCGACTATGAATGGAAATATGACATTTTATTGAAAATTTTTTCTTAAGTATCAGTTTTTTTAGCTTTTTTTAGTAAAGTCTGGTAAAAAAATTATATGGGAAGTGATACGGTAACAAAAACATTTTTGAGTTTGTGTGTTCATCGTAATTGCCACATACATGTTGTTACTGAATGGCAGGAAGCTCTTACGTTGCCTTATGTACCCCGCTGTGGGCAACATCGACGTGTTGTTGATGGGATCGAATTTCGGCGCTGGCGGTGGCGATTTTCTCTGTTGGGTATGGGGGAAAAATTCCAAGCACAATACCCCACTCTACCCAGGTGTCTGAAATGGGTACCGGCCTTGGCAGGATGAAAGCGTCCTGGCGTCCTGGCGTTAGTTATAAGGCATTTGGAAATCCAATGTACAAGGTGATATGTATCAGGCTTGATTGGAAATAAAGCATCCGTAGATGCCTTCATTATTGTTGTTACTTCTGTGTATGATCCAATGCATTGCTATCGTCCCTATTGTCATTGCTTGTTGTCACCGTTTTGGGTAAAAATTTTTATTTTCAATCATCATTCCTATAACACGCAAAATAATGAAAATAGAGACAATAAACACAATACAAACACGAGTCAAGGCATCCATCACAACTTCCCTACATTTACAAGCGCCTCCCACCGACTTCGCTCGGCCGACCTCACAGAACGGTGCGCTTCTGGCGGTGGTGGGAGGCGGAATAACTCTACACATGGAGGCCTATGGCAAATTTCTTTAGTTAGACATGAAATTGATGAATGTTTAGAATACGAATTATTGGACTGATTTAAAACGTAGTATTGACATTTTACTTTGCAAATGAATCATTTACCTAATTTTCGTTGATTGGTAACACTTGCTACCAGCATATATTCAATTGATTTTCCAAACTATTCACACGATTCACGATCATGAAGATCAGCAACAGTTTAGAATAAGTTTCGTCGAACTATATGTAAACTTTTAAGCCCATGTGGGCAGATGAACTGTGGTGTGTTGGCGTGGGGTAGTTATCTTGTGTTGTGTGTGTGTTGATGTCTGCCTCTAGTTACTGCGTCTGCAGGTGTTGCCTGCCTCTAGTTACTGCGTCTGCAGGTGTTGTCTGCCTCTAGTTACTGCGTCTGCAGGTGTTGTCTGCCTCTAGTTACTGCGTCTGCAGGTGTTGTCTGCCACTAGTTACTGCGTCTGCAGGTGTTGTCTGCCACTAATTACTGCGTCTGAAGGTGTTGTCTGCCTCTAGTTACTGCGTCTGCAGGTGTTGTCTGCCTCTAGTTACTGCGTCTGCAGGTGTTGTCTGCCTCTAGTTACTGCGTCTGCAGGTGTTGTCTGCCACTAGTTACTGCGTCTGCAGGTGTTGTCTGCCTCTAGTTACTGCGTCTGCAGGTGTTGTCTGCCTCTAGTTACTGCGTCTGCAGGTGTTGTCTGCCACTAGTTACTGCCTCTGCAGGTGTTGTCTGCCACTAGTTACCGCGTCTGCAGGTGTTGTCTGCCACTAGTTACTGCGTCTGCAGGTGTTGCCTGCCACTAGTTACTGCGTCTGCAGGTGTTGTCTGCCACTAGTTACTGCGTCTGCACGTGTTGTCTGCCACTAGTTACTGCGTCTGCAGGTGTTGTCTGCCACTAGTTAATGCGTCTGCAGGTGTTGTCTGCCACTAGTTACTGCGTCTGCAGGTGTTGTCTGCCACTGGTTACTGTGTCTGCAGGTGTTGTCTGCCACTAGTTACTGCGTCTGCAGGTGTTGTCTGCCACTAGTTACTGCGTCTGCAGGTGTTGTCTGCCACTAGTTACTGCGTCTGCAGGTGTTGTCTGCCACTAGTTACTGCATTTGCAGGTGTAGTCTGCCACTAGTTACTGCGTCTGCAGGTGATGTCTGCCACTAGTTATTGCGCCTGCAGGTGTTGTCTGCCACTAGTTACTGCGTCTGCACGTGTTGTCTGCCACTAGTTACTTCGTCTGCAGGTGATGTCTGCCACTAGTTATTGCACCTGCAAGTGTTGTCTGCCACTAGTTACTGCGTCTGCAGGTGTTGTCTGCCACTAGTTACTGCGTCTGAAGGTGTTGTCTGCCACTAGTTACTGCGTCTGCAGGTGTTCTCTGCCACTAGTTACTGCGTCTGCAGGTGTTGTCTGCCACTAGTTACTGCGTCTGAAGGTGTTGTCTGCCACTAGTTACTGCGTCTGCAGGTGTTGTCTGCCACTAGTTACTGCGTCTGAAGGTGTTGTCTGCCACTAGTTACTGCGTCTGCACGTGTTGTCTGCCACTAGTTACTGCGTCTGCAGGTGATGTCTGCCACTAGTTACTGCGTCTGAAGGTGTTGTCTGCCACTAGTTACTTATAACGTTCATCACATTACACAATGACAACAATGGCGCAATAGCAAGTGAAATTCGACTAGAAATGAATTGCAAAACTCTCATCAAACGTTAGTAAAGACAAACGTCAGAAAAAGCACCAAAAATAGCGTAGTTACCGGTTTCGAATTGACACTTGTTTCTCTACAGATTTGAATTTCAAATTTTCTTTAAATTAATTTAGCGCAAAAAAAGTAGCTGTTGACTAATTCGTATAAACTTTTGATTTTTTCATTTTCATACCATAAAAAAAATATTTTCTTACCCAATGAAAACTTAGTTGAAAAATTAACCCATACCACACCAAACCTCAATTTCTGTACATCTTCAATACGAGAATTTTGTCGTTATAAGTACACTTTATAAAGCCTGCTTAGGCTGCACGTGGGACTATGTCGCAGAGCGGTGGTGATGTTACGAAAATGACGCAAGTGTAGCCTGAACTTGACGAGAGTACCTCCGTCGATTTATGGTCGCTGCCTAGTGCGGCGCAGCGTCTCTGTGACGTTCATAAGGACGTTCAATGACCGTATCTGTGATACGAGTTTCACGGGTACAAAAATATTTTAATGGCGGGTACTGTTGGGATGGATATATTTGT
The DNA here is from genome assembly GCA_030386875.1 of Morinoia aosen. Taxonomy (NCBI): domain Eukaryota; kingdom Metazoa; phylum Arthropoda; class Malacostraca; order Amphipoda; family Talitridae; genus Morinoia; species Morinoia aosen. The sequence continues at coordinate 112,914,771 of CM059576.1, forward strand.
TGGGTATCCACATCTGGAGGATTTATTGAAGGGAAATATCGAATGCCGTCACATTCGACATGCCGTGCACACCAGTAGTCATAGATATGCTCACTGCTCCCCATACGAAGCTCTGGAGGGACTGTACCTCCCCTGACCTGGGTTGGCTGCTGTTTTTGCCAACGCTGTCTGGGGTCTGCCTTCTGTCGTGTGAACTTCGGGCGCGTGCCCTGCTGAGGTGGTGCCCTTTGTGCTCAGGTGCTCACAACCGAGCCTCCTGAGGGTGGCCAGGTCGTCAGATGAGGTGATGCCCTCTGTGCTCAGGTCCCCACAACCGAGCCTCCTGAGGGTGGCCAGGTCGTCAGGTGGGGTGGTGCCCTTTGTGCCCAGGTCCCCACAACCGAGCCTCCTGAGGGTGGCCAGGTCGTCAGGTGGGGTGGTGCCCTTTGTGCCCAGGTCCCCACAACCGAGCCTCCTGAGGGTGGCCAGGTCATCAGGCGGGGGGGGGGGGGTGCACTTTGTGCTCAGGTCCCCTCAACCGAGCCTCCTGAGGGTGGCCAGGTCATCAGGTGGGGGGGTGCACTTTGTGCTCAGGTCCCCACAACCGAGCCTCCTGAGGGTGGTCAAGTCGTCAGGTGGGGTGATGCTCTTTGTGCTCAGGTCCCCACAACCGAGCCTCCTGAGGGTGGCCAGGTCGTCAGGTGAGGTGGTGCCCTTTGTGCTCAGGTCCTCACAACCGAGCCTCCTGAGGGTGGCCAGGTCGTCAGGTGGGGTGATGCTCTTTGTGCTCAGGTCCCCACAACCGAGCCTCCTGAGGGTGGCCAGGTCGTCAGGTGGAGTGGAGGGACGTGCGGCTTCAATGCGTCGGTCTCACCTGGCGAGTCGGAGGCTGAGTGGCCGTCCTGAGCTGCCGCCCCTGCTGCAGACCTTCAAATATCTATGCGAATTTAACCTTTATTAAAACATTCAAAAGAAGACTACCTTCTTCCTAACATGAATGGCGACAAAATGTGATTTTGTCAATATTTGAACTTTGAATAATCAAGTCCTTTCATTTCCGACTACTCACAATTGTTACGTTATATTAATCGAAATACATGCTCAGCTTCTGTTATTTTTCATTATCTAATGGTTTTCGTTATTCCCGCCGTGTTGCGGGTGCAAAATTTTATTTTAATTAAGAGCAACAACCCTTGAGTACAGTTTTTCGGAAATTAGATTCATGTTCGCAATTTCAGAATTTTAAAATTGAAAATACATTTATCATCACTCATTTACAAAAAGCGGGACTGAAATGGGATAAGAAGTTCATCAATCATATTTCTTGATTATTATTCATCGTAAAATATTTTTAGAATGTGTAATGAAAATACAAGGTGAGTGATATGAATAAATTTTATTTCATGGCTAACTAAGGAAATTTTCATTTCAGAGTAAAGCTTTTTTTTTTGAGTTTCTTTAAACATCTGTATTTGCTTGCACTTCGTAATATCATGATCAATATTATTTTTCAGTGCATTCATCACTATTATATCTGTGACACTTGATCTCATTTTCGAGAGATCCGCTGATAAGGAAGGAATTAGAGGGCATAATATATCTCTCCCACGCATTCAAATTGGCGAAGGTGAAATCGAAGAAACCAACTCAAGTAAATTCCTGGGCATCATAATAGACAAACATCTAACCTTTAAAGAGCACATCGCTCATATAAGTTCTAAATTATCAAAATCTATCGGAATCCTAAATAAAGTTAAAAATTTCCTGCCTGAAACAGCCTTACAAATGCTCTACCGAACGCTCATTTCACCATACTTGCAATACGGAATAGAAGCATGGTACGGAACTGATAAAAATAAAACCAACAAAATTTTTACCCTGCAAAAAAGAGCCATAAGAGCGGTAAAGAATCTAGAATATAATGCTCACACAAATGACTCATTCAAAAATTTACGAATACTTAAGCTCTCGGATCTCTACAAAATCTCCATTTGCAATTTCATTTACAAAACATTAACAAATGATGGCGACAATAGCCTAAAACAACTATTAACTGCGCAAACTGGTCATCACGACCATTTAACCCGAAATAGAAGTAAATTCATGCTTCCTTATTACTCAAAGGCTCGGTCACAACACAGTATCCTCTTCGTTGGAACTAAAACTTGGAACTCAATACCTGCGGAGATCCGTGAAAGTAATTCTTATAAGGTATTCAAAAATAATCTTGAGTCTCACTTCCTATGAGATTACTAGTCGTGTAAGATCACAGAGTCAAACCTTGTCACCTACATAACTGGTCCTAATAATGTAATTCGCCTAGGTTAATTTCGCCGATCTTCAGTCTGTTCTTGAATCGTTTGTCGACTATACTGTTAAATCAAGTCCATATGAACTATATTGTGAAATGAAGTATCTAATTTCGAGTTAATTATCTCATTGATCAGTCTAATACGTCTCTAGTTTAAGTGAATTAGGTTAAACATTATTGTACTCCTAAGACTAACCTTGATGGTAGGATGCCCTAGAAGTCACTGAACTTATTCGGGCCCACAGGTAGCTATACTCAAATTTGACCATTGTACTAGACTTAAGAAACATTTTATCCCTGTATCACCTGTGGTAAATAAATTGTTTAAATTGTTTAAATTGTTAAAATATATGGCGCTATGCTAGCGAGGACTATCCCATTTGTTTGTGTGCAGTTCTCATTTTCGTGCCAACAACTTGACCATCCAACGAGGCCCTGGACTCGAGCACGCCCGGTCAGTCACGATCTACTTGTGCCACAACTGTTCGTTATCACCTCAAATGCAGCCAACCCATGCTTTCATACACTCATTGTACCAAGTTTGTACACAATACCCAACACCATCATTGTACTCCCTCAAGGGAACACTAATGATATTGTGCGCCTTTGATGAAACTCCCAATCTATCGCAAGCCTTTGTACAATGCCGCAACCTTTCAGGTCTGAGGAGAACTTCTGTACAACTATTCCCCAATTTTTGTATTCCATGTGGATATATTCTATGTACACTGCTCTCTGTCTTGAATGTTACGCATTCGACAGCAGGTGTAGATGTATCGTGAAAACTTGTCATTTTTAATATTTTAGTTACCGAGAACAAAATACTGTATGAAAAAGTCATTTCGTCTGACACCGTTTCGAATAAAATATAAATTTTCACATGATCGGTTACATGATAAGAAATTTGCTAATTTTTTTTATCAAATATGAATGATTTACCGCATTTCACAAATTTCCGTTTTCTACGAGAATAATATACGTTATCTGAACCCGGCAACATAAGGGGTTATTTAAACGGACGCGGAAAAGACAAAAAATTAATAAACCTGCAAAATAAATAATCTTTGTGCCCCTCAATGGGCAATTATTGAGTTCACCATCTAATAGGATGAGGTCGAATAATCTTTAGAAGTTTGCTCCCGTGGACAGGTTGATGTATGCTCAAATAATGTGAAACGATCCTTCTCAGTCCAACGAGCGGGGCCGAAAATGGTCCCAAAATGGCACTCCATCCCACATTTTATCGGCAATTCAGCTCACGCAATGAGCTTTCAGAGCAAATAAATTTTGAGGAATGACTTTCAATTACATTAAAATTAATACACAGGACACGGAAAAACTATCTTCTTGTATCGTGATTAATAGCATTCCAATATTTTAAAAATTCGGCAGTATGTTCAGGTCTATAAATTAAATCTACCTACTTTTTAGATTTTCAGTAAGGAAATTGAGTTTCTTTTAAAATACTTGCGTTTAATCTGAGGAAATATTTTCTTCTTGACTTTCGTGTCCTATATTCAGCAGATTTTAAGAAACAACCGTTGTTATGTTCATTTTTTTGCATTAGTTTCACGCTCACAATCATTTGACATCTTCTTCAACTAAAATTAAATGAAGTTAAATATCATCACGAACTACCCTAGTAGAAGACGGTCATGGGGCCCATATGGGGCCCACATGGGACAATGGGAATCAGATGGGCAATGGCGATATATATATATAAACACATGGGCAAAAGGTGGGTAAAATATGGTTAGGTCACTAAACCTAATAATGTGGGCTGCACGTGGTTTTTCAACATGGCTGCGTAGTGGCCAGCCCAAATTTAGACTTTGCACCAAAGTGTGTACATTTACGCAAATAAAATTTATTCTCCTAATTGAGTTGCTATGTACCAAAAAATAAATAATATTCGATTATATTATATATGAAAAAAAGCGATCAGCAATATTATTTAAAGAAGTGGCTGTCTTATGGGATTCTTATTTTCAGAGAATGAAAAGCAAGAAAATGTATAAGAAAACCATTTCAATGTTGTGTTTTTATTTACTTAACTGTGGTTATTTCATATATTTCGATATTATGGCAGTTCTTCCCATTGATTCAAGCACTAAATAATGCCCGTATAATTCCTCAAAAAACTAAATATGTGATCCATATTCATGTTAGCATTTCATGAGTTCATTCCCAGCAATTGTTTTTTGATATTTATCAGCTTGGAATTCAAGAAATTATTCTTATGTTACTAAGTTTTGTCCCTCTTTTTTTTCAATGGTAGGACGCATTTCTTTGCAGCAAATTGGTTACTACCAGTTATGTAAGAAGCTGTAAACTTGGATTTCCTAGTGGTCCGAATAAATTAATGAAGCACAATAACATATAAACACGAAAATAACATATAACAATGAAACAATAACATATAAACATTAGCGTTGTCGCTGACATGATCATATGATGACTAGCCGCAGAATATGCATCTGGCAACCATCTGAAGCTGCTGTCGTCTCTGTCGAGCTCATCCTGACCGCATGCGTCAGTCACCCTTTTTCCTTTACGAGGTGCGGTTGTGCATGTGCTTCCTCTCCCGGTTAGGTTCTATCCCTTCAATATGGCGAAAAGAAAGTTTCTAACAGTAAATGAACTTCAAGATGCCTTACAGGAAGTACTAAGTGACATCAGATGTTAGTATGAGCAGTGATTCGGACAATAAAGCAGTCTCTTCATTCGAAAGTGTATAAAGCAGGTTCGAAGAAAGTGATGCGATAACATTTTAATTTTGAAACAAATAATTTGCCCTTTATTACTACCATTAAAATATGTATGTATTGCATACTATATTGTATGAAATATGCTCACTACGAGTGCATGAAACTCGGTGCGGTAAACACGTCGCAAGTATTTCCCGCCTGCAAGTGACTCTGAGCTCGTACTGCTCGACCGGTGACCTCATGCATTTCGCCGCTCGGGTGAGCGCCGACCGTTTAAGGTTAACTCGGAGTGTTCGTGAATGAAATTGTTGTAACTTTGTGTATTCAATATTAATGAATATTGATTCAAAGGAGATGCCATTGGATATTGACCATTTAGGCAGCTCAACGTGAATAAAGTGCATTGTGAAAGCTAGAACGGCTTCTACCGACGTTCTCATCCCGTTATTGGACATATTTAGTTCCCTATTTGTTGACGCATGTATGCTGTGTGTTGAAAAAATAATAAATAAATTTGTGTTCGGTATTAATAAATAGTAAATTAAATAATTTTCAATTTAGTCTCGATAATTTAGGCTAGTTAGTCTAATGCGCGAAGAAATTGCGTTGTGGTTTCTCGCTCTGCTTGATGTGAAATGCTCCAGTGTAGCATATTGGATTTAGTTGTGGATCTACATGTATAAATTGCTTCTGAGTTATAGTCAAACTTTTTAATCACGATTTTCTTCAAATACATTTTTTATTGATAATAATCATAATTATCATCACCAAATTTAAATCATGAATGCCGTACATGGAAGGAAATTGAAATGAAAGTATACCTGGTAAGCACATAATAATTGTTTTTGTGCAAAGGATTTGTTTCCCATTTTGTGGCTTGTACCACTTCCGGAGGCTGGTTGCAAGTAGAGTTAGGGGACCATTCGGATTTTTGAACTTTTTTCGTCCGATTCGTTCGAAAATTGGCCAGTATATGAATTTTTTGGAAGTAAACTTTTTTTACTCGTGTTACTTATTCGAATTATGCCTTATTGTTTTTACAAAAAATTAGTTTTTTGGTACATTTTTATGTTTATTTCAGGACGTATCAACTCATCGAGTTTTGATGCTAAAACAAAACCAAAGAAAGTTTTAGAATTCTTGAAGCATTTCTAACATAAGTATGCTGTAAAATGTTACCATTTTGAAAAAAAAATTTTGAGAGGCAACATTTTATCATAGGCTACATAAAAAAAATTATTTTTGGGTTTAGACCTATATAACTTTATTATTCCAACATTTGGAAGGAAGTCAACATACTTTTGTTGGAAATGTTTCAGGGATTCTAAAACTGTTTTTGGTTTTGTTCTAGCAACAGAACTCCATGAGTTGATATGTTTTGATTGATGAAAGTTAGAGGTGTTGGGTATGAGCCATAAGCACAATTTTTTTTGAAGTGTAATATAATGTAAAATTTATGTAATTTAATGCTGTTTTCATTTTTATTTTAATAATCTCTATGCATAACTTCATATTCACACTGTAAATTGTAATTTCCCTAAATTGATTAAGAGGAAATAAAATTCATTTGCGTATATAAAAGTTATGAAATTTTTTATTTTCAGTCTGATTCTTATAAAATTTGAATGGTATATGCAAATTTTGAAAAGAAACACAATTTCATCCATTCATTTTTTTGATTCAGGCCGTAGTTTTTGAAAAATTGGACATATTGGTTATTTCGTTTATTTGTATTGATATTTCAAAACGTATCTCCTCATTGAGTTTTCATGCTAGAACAAAATCAAAGACAGTTTTAGAATCCTTGGGACATTTCTAACAAAATTACATTAGTAAATTATCAATATCCCGGTTTTTTCTTTTTAAATGGGGTAGAAATGGGGTCGAAAATTTAAGATTTTTGCCCCATAAATTAGGGGGGTACAAGGACTAAAAATCCTTAATTTTCAACCCCATTTTGACCTCATATAAAAACAAAACACAATTGAAAAAGGAAAATTTGAAACTGCAACTTTGTTAGCATTGCTTTATGGATTCTAAAACTGTCTTTGGTTTTGTTCTAGCATAAAAACTCATCATTTCATTTGAAATATCAAAATTAGTAAAATAATAAACCAATATGTCCAATTTTGTAAAAAATAAAGGCCTGAATCGAAAAAATGAATGGATGAAATTGGATTTCTTTTCATAAGGGACATAAAATATTCAAATTTCATAAGAATCAGACTAAAAATATAAAAATTGATAACTTTTATATAAAAATTTTTATATTTAGTTGTATTTTTGTAAATTACAATTCTCATTGTGAATATAAAGTTATGCATGGAAATTGTCGAAATTAAAAGGAAAACAGCATTCTTTTACATAAATTGTCCATTATATTACACTTCAACAAAAAATTTTGTTTATGGCTTATACCCAACAACTCTAACTTTCAACATTCGAAAAGATAGAAGTCAAAAAGTTTTTATGCTAGGAAGAAAACAAAGACAGTTTTAGAATCCTTGGAACATTTCTAACAAACTGAAGTCCTGATTTTTCCAATTTGTACATATGAATTTTTTTTTATCATCGTTGACAACCAAAAATTTGGTATATTTGATATAGTGGTCAAATATCGCACATACAAAATAACAGGACATCAGTTTGTTAGAAATGTTTCAGGGATTCCAAAACTGTCTTTGAATTTGTTCTAGCATAAAAACTTTTTGACTTCTTATATGCTTGAAATATGTACAAAAATGACTGTAAAAACTAATATTTCAAAATTTTTGAAAAACTTAGGCTTAAATCAAGAAAGGAACACGAATAAAATATGTTTCTCTTTAAAAAAACATATACTGGCTAAATTTCAGAGCAATCGGATCAAAATTTAAAATTTCCGGATGACCCCCTCAATACGCAGCTCATAGAAGGCCTGTTCAAGGTAGGCCTAGTTTGGTAGATATGAAAGAATTAGCAATTTTAAATTTTTCAAAATTTCAAACAAATTTCATTATCAGAGCAAGACGTTTGAGTTTTGAAAATCGAAGATCTGCACGTGGACCCGTTGCTCAGATATAACCTAACATAAATATTCGATAGAATGTTTGGGTGACTTCTGCATATGAAAGTAAAGCCCCACATCCAACATATTTATCGCTACAAATGTCACATTTATCTGTATGCATATATGTAAAAAAATTCTTCCAACTAACCCTGAATGTGTATATCACTGATTGGGTTGGAAGTATTTTGTGTCTCACATTTTTCATATTAATAGAAATGTATCATAATTGTTTACCATAAATTTTCAATAGGAAGCTTAAGTTTGCTGTTGAAAAGTATCAAAACATATATATAATCTAGCACTAAGAAATTGTCAACTCAAGTATTAAGCAGTTCTGTTACAAAAAAAATTTTTCTTCATGATTTCAGCCAATTATCTATTACAATGAAGAAGAATTATTATGAACTAAGAAAAAACATTGCTGAAAGGCAATCGTTAAGAGTGAAGTCTTCTATAGCTATTGCAAGTGCTATATCTCCACACAGTTCTCTTGATAAAAGAAGTGTAAGTTCGACCGAATTGACTGAAAACCAGGGTGCCTCAACTTCACAAGTTGCTCTGAGTTTTACTAGTGAGGAGAGTGAATCCTCAATCAACCGAGACTTAGTCAGTGAGAGTCTAAGTGTTGGAAATTCTTCTAGTTTGCATATCTCAGAGAATTCCTTCTCACATTCAGATTCATCTAGCTCAAGTACATGTAGAGCAGATGATGAAGCAAGATTAAATCCATCTAAAGATCTTGCTCACTGGGCTCTGAGTCACAACGTTAGTCATTCATGTGTGTCAGATTTGCTTAAATTGTGGAATAAATATCATCCAGCTGACTTTGTTCCTTTGAATGCCAAAACATTACTTAAAACGAAATGCAATTTTTCCTTAGAATCAGTTGGAGAAGGTTCTGACAATTTTCATTATTTTGGAATCAGAAACAGTTTAGTGGCTATTCTTTCTCAATCACAATCACCTAAAGTTAAATTGTGTTTCAATATAGATGGACTGCCAGTTTATAAAAGCAGTAATGTGTCATTTTGGCCAATACTCTGCTCTACTAACATTTCTAATAAAATTTTTGTAGTTGCAATTTATCTTGGCAAAACAAAACCTGCTGTTGAGGAATATCTGTCCACTTTTGTGTCAGAGTTAAATGCTCTTCTGCGTGATGGTGTACAAACTAATCACAAAACTGTTTCTGTAGAACTGGATTCTATTGTTTGTGATGCACCTGCAAGAGCATTTGTGAAGCAAATAAAATCTCCAGGTGCATATTATGCTTGTGAAAGGTGCAGATGCAAGGGAGTGTACCAGCATCATGCTGTTTCCTACCCTGAAATTGAATGTGTTCCGAGAACAGATGAAGGATTTATTGTGAGAGAACAACAAGAACACCATATTGGTATTTCCCCCTATTCAGCAAATAATTGGTGTAAAAATGATTGAACACTTCCCATTGGATTACATGCACCTAATTCTACTTGGAATAGTGAAGAAGCTACTTCATTGCTGGTGGAATGTAATTCCATATAAACTTGCCAGCAATGTTAAGCAAGAGGTGAATAAGAAAATTGATGAAATAAAGAGCCAAATGCCTAAAGAATTTGCCAGAAAACCAAGATCCCTGAATGAATTGGAGCGCTTTAAAGCCACTGAGTTCAGGTGTTTTGTGCTTTACATAGGACCTATTGTTCTTAAAGGTTTTTTACCTAGTAAGATGTACAATCATTTTCTTATTCTTCACACAATAATGCGTATATTTTGCTCGCAAGATGATGTACAATGTGAAGAAACTTTAAACTATGCCCATAAACTGTGTCTTCTATTTATTAAAAAGTATAAAAAAATTTACCCCAGTTTGAATGTTGTGTACAACGTTCATTGTCTCCAGCATCTTCATGATGATGTGAGACGTTTCGGAAACTTAGACAGTATCAGTGCCTTCAAGTTTGAAAACCATTTGTTAGTGCTTAAGCGTCGCATTAGAAGCGGCTACTTACCGTTGCAACAGATTTGCGCCAGAATAAATGAACTAGAAACCCTTGATGCAGATGCACAAAACATTTCTGCATCAAATTCATGTGAAATTGTTAAAGAAAAATGCAAAATTGACCCTTCAAAGCTAAGAGAATCAGCTGTTATGTTGGTTGATGGTAGTTTTGGGCTGGTTACTGAAGTTGGTGCTACATGCAAGTTAAAAAAATTCAACAACATGAAGCCTGCTTATAAGTATCCTGCAGAATCTTCCATCATTAGTGTGTATGTTGGTCAGTTAGCAAAACGCATTTTACATGTTCATCAAAATGAAATACGAAAAAAATGTGTTATGATTAGGAAAGATTTAAATTCATATTATATTATGCCTCTTATTCATACCTGTTGAAATTCACAATTTAATTTTTGGTCAGTTCAATCAAGTATGTATTCCGTCGTTGCATTCGATGAAGAAGAATCAGTGTCTGGTGTGCCCAATTGTTGGGTAGTGTTTGAAAATGGCCGAAATTGGTGCTGGTGGCCCAATAGACCATGCTCCAAAAAAATGGTGAAGGAGCAGGTCAAGCCAGACAAAAACTAGGGAAAGTTTTCTTGTAGAGTACTTTCTAAGGACTGCTCATATGAACAGATGAGAATGAAAGTAGAAAAAGCTCAATTTGTTAGTGAAGTTGAAACCACAGATGTTGAGAGAAGACCTAAAAAGCCAAGAACTGAAAATTCACGTACACTATCATCCAGCAGTGAAGATGAGAAAAATTGGCAGACTGCATCACGTGCAGATGGTGCATCTGACTCGACGCCACCGCCATCACCTCCTGTTCAGCTAGTGCGTAAAGGTAGGTAATGGATACTTTTTTTGAATATTTGAAAGCACTATATTTTTGATTTGTACCTGCTTATGAAATGAAATTCCTTTGTAAGTAACACTTGCACAGCATAATTTGCTTTCTTATTTTTACATGTAAAGAAGTCCCTAATTGCATACTTCAACTGTGAAAATATTGGCATCTCATTCATAATGTTTTATTGATCACTTTACCAGGAATTAAATTAAATCTTACTTCCTTCAGATAATATATTTAAAAGTAAAGCAATGTAATGATTGTCAGTTTTCGTGTGAGATTTGCTAATTATAGGTTAGTGACAGGTAAGAAATAACAGAACTTTCTTCCCTCCAGTTTTTCCCAAATGAAAATAGTGTTAGAATATGCCAACGCTGGGAGAGGGGCGGCTAACAGCGTCCTCAAATACCAACGCTCATACGGGTAGAAGTAGAAAAAGCTCAATTTGTTAGTGAAGTTGAAATCACAGATGTTGAGAGAAGACCTAAAAAGCCAAGAACTGAAAATTCACGTAATGTGTCATTTTGTAAGTAAAAATTATAAATTTTCCTTCGGTCAGGTCTAGAAATTACACAATTGATATAAATTTATATGCCCAGTACCACCTACAGTGAGTTGAATACTTTGTAAATTAGTGTTTATTTTTGAATTTGTATTCTATGTTCTACTTCCAGGCAAATCTCAGCCTGGTCAAATCTCGGTGGCTCTAGAGAGTCTAGAGAATAAAGTCACAGCATGCATTGACTCTCTGAGATCAGAAGTTCAAAAACTGAAAACGGACATTACGCAACATATTGATGAAGGTTGGGACACCTTAATCAAGCATCAAGAAGAAAACCATGCAGAAATCAAGTTGATAAGAAAAAATTTGAAAAGGTCTTCTCAGATTATACCAATGGAAGACAACAAACTTCCATCTTTTCCACTTCAAAGTCTGGAGGAAATGAGAATTTTAGAAAATATTTTAGAAGATGATGGTCAGAAGCAAGTTCTGATTCGTGAATTGGAGCTAATTGGTGGAAGAAAACTTAATCAGGTTGTATATAACTTCATGAAACATGTTATGAACAAGGATGTCGCTTTGAGCTACAGTCTGCAAGGGGCTAAGAAAAAACTGAAGTTCATGGATTTGATTCTCTACAGATGTATTCTCGGTTAGTAGATATTCTCAGAGTACATTTGTGTTTGCATGTACAGTCTGTAAAAGTCTATTGTGCGCCCTGTTTTAATAATTTAAATAATAATGAAAAATCTATTCAGAAATCTTTTACATTTTCTAGAGTTTTTTTAAATGTTTTGCAATAGATGCTGTGAGGAAAAACCCAAAGTTTGCTGCTGCAACTGATGAAGAAATCAACCAATATATTGGGTTGAGCCTCGTTAATGCACGGGACCGTGACAAGGGACGGAGAAGCAGGCTCACACCGGAAACGCCGCAGGTCGATTCTGCACACGTGGATGTTTCTGCTGCAGATGAAGAGGCTGGCCCTTCTATGGCTTAGAATTGTCCATTTTTCCCCTTAGGAGAGACACATCTGTTATATGTATGGAAATTACCGTTCCAAGGGAAAATACGCCGCCCTGAGCTGAGAGTTTGATATAGGCCTCCTCTTTATTAAATTTATTAGGTTTTCCTTCAAGTTTCAAGCGCTTTTTGTTGGTTGTTAATAACTATAATTTTTTCAGCTCTTTTCTTATTTTTTTGTCCGTTTTCCGAAGTTTTTGTCTGACTTGGTTATTCTATGTACAACGGATCCTCTGTGGGAACGTACCTCGCAAATTCACTGTTCCCTCAAGTTTGTTAGTATCTGTAGTGTAAAACATATGTCGGTAATAAATAATCCCTTCTTCATTTTTTTGAGGTGCAGTCTGATTTGTGGCTAGCTTAAACAATCATAATATTAAAAATAATCTGAGAGGAATATATCGTACAGGAATCACGGGCTAAGTAGTTAATTAGTGCTAATCTGCTCAAGTTCTCAATGTGATAAAATCCTAATGAATTCGCTAATCATTTTACTAAAAATCGATAGTCTATAAAATGGTAAACCAATGTCAGTTTATAAAATAGAATGTTTTGATATAACAAACATCATAAACATGCTGAAAAGAACAAGTAATTTTTATTCATAGTTTCACATTCACATTAACATCGACAAGATGTTCTAATGTTGTACTATGGTTACTCATTTAGACCTGTGCAATCGTCTCTAGTCTAAATGTGTAACTATAGTTCTCTATTGAACATCTCGTGAATCATACTAACAATGAGAATAGTTCTGTCTACTTTAATTGTTTTCATTTTACATATTTAACAAGAAAATTGCTTGTTCTTTTCAGCCTGATGATTGTTTGTAACATTGAAACGTTGCATTTTATAAACTAACGTTTGTGAAGCACTTTATTGCCTAAATAGTTTTAGTAAAATGAATGGTGATCTCGTGAAATTTTTATAACGGCATGAACTTCAACAGTTTTGAAAGGCCCAGAAATTGGAGACAATCAGTTCATGGTTGGAAAGGAAATATGCTTTCTAAGGAGCACGAATCAAAGATTAAAATTAATTTCGAGTAAATTAGATTGCTTAGCATATTTACTTGCACCTACATTGACTTCATTTGTAGATCAGAAAGATGCTCAGATCTATAAAGAATTTTTTTACAGAAGCAAATCAAACAGACTCTACATTAGTCAATTAGTGATTTGTGAAAGGGTTGTACTACAAATTGTCTCTTTAGTTGCAGACATGTGTTAGAAAATGAGAATGAATGTCAAAGAGTACGTCAATACAATTAGTATAATTTATGGCTTGCGAAGGTATGAGGTGTGGAAAAACTGAAAATGCAATATCTGTGGGAATTAGCGCTCCCAGGGGGACTATGTAAGGGTCTGAGCTAAAGGTTAGGTAGGCTTTCTTTTCGTTAAAATAGAATAGGTTTTTGTTTAGTTACGGACCATCTTTTTCGGTTCACTGCTGTCCTGTTTTTCAGCACCGACTAATTTCTTCTTCAAATTTTTCTTGTTTCATAATCTTCTTTCTTAGCTTTCTGTTTCTGTGCCTTTTCTGTGTAGATTCCGCGTTGCCTTAAACTCCATACTAAATGGTGCCTTCTTCATTCCTCTCCTTGGATAGCCTTTGTTGCAGATAGGGAGGCTTAAACTAAATAATAATCTAAAATCCAACTGAAATTGCAAAAGATAATGTTTTAGTCCAAATTTTTTAGATACGAGTGGAAGCAAATGCGAGAGTGGAGTCATTTCTAATTTTGTACGGTTAGCCGAAGATTTGAGTGAAAGTAGAAATAAGTTGCGTGTGTTTGCTATTTGTATATATGTGAGAAGTTGATGTCACTAGTTGAGTAAACTGTCAAGCACATAAATGAATGCATGAATATTTTGTATTTCTCTGTTTGTGGCTATTTGTAACGACGGATCTCTGACGCATCTGTGATTTCTCGAATATACGAATCAAATATATTATCTCTGTTCTGGTATCTACAATAGAATTTTTTGATTTCAGATGGTATCAACATTTTATATTTGTGCTCTCTTTATTCACTAGTTATAGAGCTTACAAAAGGAAGGTGAGCAAAGATGCTTTTCGCTCAATAAAACGGAATATGTTAGCCCTTGGCATACTCTTATGTAATTTTTCATGGTGCTTCTTTGATTCTGTGAGTGTTTTTCAATTCCGTCATGATTTTTTCAGGTAGTTTTAGTTTTTTTGCGGAGTTCTTTGTGAAATTCTCAACGTGAAAAAAAGTTTATTATTTAGCTTTGCTACAAATTCTCTTTCTGGAGATTTATGCCCTTTTTATCCAGTATTTGTCCTCATATTCTCTCAAAAATCCAGTATAAATAGAAATATTGCATCACTTATATGAGAAAACATCCCATTTTTAGACATATTTTGATTATTACCACCTTTTTAGTTACTTTATTGCATGAGAAAGCGTTTCTGTCATGTATGATTTCATTTCATACATTTTTTGCAACGGACTTTTTTCCTACCCCTAAAATTAATAACTCTTACTCATCTTGCATTTCAGCAACCGATGGCATCTTGATAGCTAGTCAATTTTTCACAACTAGGTTGCCCCAAAACTTCTGTTACCGAAAAAAGTATATGATATTCACATGAATAGCTTTTACATTTTAGCACTCAACTTAGCTTATGAAATAATAAAATACTCATACGAACATCATTAAAAGGTTTTCCTTGTAACAGAATTTAAGAGGCAGCCTAATACTAGGACTATAAATACTTGGACTACAGCATATCAACACATAAAGAATTGCGTGTAAATACTTCTGGATGGAAGTTAGTAGATCATTACTTAGAAAATATTAACTCATACATCGAGTGGTTTCACCAGAGTTCCGTGCTCTTATGAAATAGCTTTACTTTAATGAATTTATAAAATCTAAGTCTTCTCTATGATCACCTAAATCTTCTTTTTCTGGAATGCAAGAAATACAAAATAGACCTCAGATGGCCGTCCGGCTGATTATATCAATTAGAACGTTAACGATTAACGAAAACAAGATTGGAGAGGAGCAAATTGCTTTTTCATTGTAGAAGGAATCGTAGCATATGAATGCGTTGTTTAGTGCCGGCGCCGTTCTTGTATTTTGTATAAAACAATTAACTGCACGATCACTAGAATCTCGCTTTAATTATGTTTTTTTGTGCATTCGATGGCTATCACAACATTAGCAATTAGATGAGAATCTTTAACTTGAAATATAACCCAAGAGAACGTTGTCCATGACCATGCAAAAGAGAATTAAGTGACATCGAAAGGGTATTAGTTTTCAAGAAGATGCGTGGATATACGAGTGTAAATTACTTACCAGAATAAGTCAAACTTTTTTGACCAGAATAAGTCAAACTTTTCGAGTCAAACTTTTTCGATCAATTTTAATAACTTCTAGTATTGTCTCGTATAATCAGCCTGGAGGTATGTTTATGAATAATTTATTCATAAACTGTTTATGAACAATTTATTCATAAATTTATCTCTAAAACACGCAACAATGAGCGGTGAAGGCTGCCGTGATACCCTTTAATACTGATATGCCATAATATGGAATTTACTACTGTTAAAGATAATTCTGTCATTTAAATTGAGTCCGTAATCTTATTGAAAAAAATGTTAACAAAATATGGCATCTTGGGGGGACGTGTTTTGCTGTTTCAAGCAGCTTCCACGGCATGCAGAACGAGGCCGTCACAAATACAAAGAAGGAGACAGGTTCCCATGCAAAATTGATTGCAAAGTAAAAATCAAAAGTTTACTGATGATTTCCTTAATCCCTTGTGACAGCCCCTCCATAAAAAAGTTTTCAACATTTCCCTCGAAATATTGGGTAATGAGAGATTGATCGTGAAATTGTAAATCTTCTGCTTCAATATCATAGCAATAAATGCAAATTGAGTGGGTATGTATTCACTGTTTCAGTACAACTAGGCCTCCGAATATTAATTTAAAATTGGTATTTTCAGATGATCCTGTGTATGAACATCATGTCCGTGTGAAGTGCGTCTTGATATTTTGCATGGCAGCATATCGGACCCCTCAAATTTTTCTGCTCCCAGTGTGGACATCTATGCAGTTCATTTCGTTGGATCAATAGTGCCATGACTCTGCATGCGCTATTTCTGCATGATTAGCTCGGGTGAGTTGATACTATCAACGCTTCTGCATTTTCATTTATGTTGTCATCTATTTTTTTTTTAATTAAAACTTCTGTTCTGCTCCGCTATACCAGTCATTTTGGACGATAATACACTGGAGTTTGAGTACTTGAAGAAAACGCAAAGCATAATTTCAGTCTTAGTTTCATATTTTTGAGTTTTTCTCACACTCAGATTGTAGGAATGGGGTTAAAAAACAAATTTCATCGTCGAAGAGCTCCAGAGAAGACTGTCGAGTGCTATAGCGATCATCATCATGAATAAAGAGCGAGAAATTAATTAAGAATAGCCGTACAGATCATCTGTTGCTCCAAGTGACTGCCCCTTGAACATATCAAGTAGAAGCCTTTAATGTGACTAGTCGGAAGATTGTGTAACTTCTGAGAGTGTGCGCAGAACCTGACTTAGACACTAATATGTTGTGTAAAACAGACAGGGGATATATATGTGGGGTTAAATAGACGGGATATGTGTCGTAAAACAGACGAAATATGTGAGGTAAAATAGACAGGAAATGTGAAATTAAACACACAGGGCATACAATATTGAGGTAAAATAAACTGGGGATATGTGGGGTAAAACAGACGGGGGCATATACGGGCACAACATATATAGTAGGCATGTGAGAAAAACACATGGAGGACAAGTGGGCAAAACACATCGCGGACAAGTGGGCAAAACACATGGAGGACATCTGGGCAAAAAACATGGGGAACATACGGGAAAAACGCATAGAAAGGATGCGGGCAAAACACATGGAGGACATGTGGGCAAAAAACATGGGAAACATACGGGAAAAACACATAGAAAGCATGCGGGCAAAACACATGGAGGACATGTGGGAAAAACACGTGGGGAACATTTGGGCAAAACCTGGGTTACCCAGTGGTTTGCCCAGAAAATACCCATGTAAAGCCCACCTGGGCTTTTTTTCCAAAAAACCACATAGGCCCCACATGGGCAAACCACATGGGCCCCCGTGGGCAAACCACATTGGCCCCACATGGGGCCCAGGACAGATTCTACTTGGGTAGGTTTTAATTTGAATACCCTCGCTAAGCGGAACTTAGAACTACAACACCAGCCAAGTTTTGACCAAAAGCAACACGAGCAGCAGCCGAAGCAACACGCGATAGTCCGCGGCGCAGAAAATTCTCGTGTGCATCTTAGGTCGTCCACAGCCCGGTGCGCCTAAACGGAAGGTAGAGATACTTGACTGGAAATTGTGTCATGGCGGATATCCTAAAAGTAAGAAGAGTAAAACAATAATTATTACGAAGAGAACTTTTATAAAGGAAGAGAGTAAAAAAATTTTACTATAAAAATAAATAGTTGTCACAGGCAGGACAACAACGATAACTTGAAAACACAGGCAGGACAACAACGATAACTTGACAACACTGGCAGGACAACAACGATAACTTGACAACACAGGCAGGACAACAACGATAACTTGACCACACAGGCAGGACAGCAACGATGACTTGACCACACAGGCAGGACAACAACGATAACTTGACAACAGAGGCAGGACAACAACCATAACTTGACCACACAGGCAGGACAACAACACAAATATTGTACACCAAACAACACAACACAGGCAGGACAACAACGATAACTTGACCACACAGGCAGGACAGCAACGATAACTTGGCAACACAGGCAGGACAACAACGATAACTTGACCACACAGGCAGGATGACAACGATAACTTGACAACAGAGGCAGGACAACAACCATAACTTGACAACACAGGCAGGACAACAACACAAATGTTGTACACCAAACAACACAACACAGGCAGGACAACAACACAAATGTTGTACACAAAACAGGCAGGACCACAACATAAATGTTGTACACCAAACAACACAACATTGAATGACTGAGAAATTATCATCAAATTTCCTCGGTTATTTTTGTCCACCCAATGAAAAATACGTTTTATGTTCATAGAAAATATTTTGAAGGGCAACTGATTTATTATCACAATTATCGTTCAGTTGCCTCGATGGCTGCGGTAAGTGTATATTGTACGTAAAGACTGCGCGTTAACTGGTGCTTTTGTTGCGTGCAACTGTGTCTGGCGGCGTGTTGTTGTGCTGTTGTTGTTGTTGGTGTTGTTGTTGTTGTTGTTGTTGTTGTTGTTGGTGGTGGTGGTGGTGTTGTTGTTGTTGCTGTTAGTATTGTTGCTATCAATCTTTTTCTTGAGCATTTCTGTCAACCATTTTGTTCCAACATTTTAAATGGGTATTACGGTACCTATGTGTTATTATCAGTTGAGGATGTTAATGATAAGGTATTTTGAAAACCAATGTTTCAAAATTTCATGTTGAACTTAATTGGAGAAAAAAGTTTTTCTTGCCCTTTTTTTTGTTGGTTTATGAATGATCAAATCTAATAATTGGTCATTTATAATGTTTCAAAATTTATTTAAAGATGTTTCATTGCAATTTTTGAATACTGCTAAAATGTATTGAAGGATACATGTTGTATAGAACAGACCTCTAACGATGCCAAATGTTGAGTTAAGTCAAAAAACGCAATAATTTTGTTTTTGAAGCTCCTAAGGGCTACGCGAGTGATGAGGTCCAACAGAGATGATGAATGATGAAAATAGAGGTGATGATCGCGTGAAGAAATGGTGATAGCATGAGAAGTGGTATCATAGTTACCAGCGATCACATTCATATAATGCTGGATCTAATTATACCAATACTATTTATAACGTTCATCACATTACACAATGACAGCAATGACAGCAAGTGTAATTCGACGGAAAATGATTTACAAAACTCATGTGACGTGCAGGTGATGTTACGTGATGAATGATGTGAAGACCGGGGAAAAATAAGAATGTTACCGTTTAAAATGCAGCAGATGTATGTGCCAATGCGTAATCATTGATTCACTTTATAGCAAATTTACGGCAGGTGTCGTGTTCACACAAGTGTACTATAGTCGTTAACTAACAACTATTGCCACCCTCACCAGCTAATACGCCACACTACGGCAGGTGTCGTGTTCACGCAAGTGTACTATAGTCGTTAACTAACAACTATTGCCACCCTCACCAGCCAATACGCCACACTACGGTAGGTGTCGTGTTCACGCAAGTGTACTATAGTCGTTAACTAACAACTATTGCCACCCTCACCAGCTAATACGCCACACTACGGCAGGTGTCGTGTTCACACAAGTGTACTATAGTCGTTAACTAACAACTATTGCCACCCTCACCAGCCAATACGCCACACTACCTACGGCCAAACGACGCAACTCTGCACACTCAGGCAGGAGCTGCACAGGAACACGGCCGCGTGCTGGCAGCAACCGACCGCAGCTGTGTTCACGCAGTCAGGTTTGTCGCATCCATATTAGTGCCTCCTCGACCTATTTTCACATCACTTCTCCCGACTGCAAGCAGCTCTAGCTCAAGGTAGCCAGTGAGACCTATTCGAGTCAACATAGACCCTCAAAAATGCTAGACAGTAAAACGTCGAAATCGCGAACCCTCTGGATTTCAAGCAGGTTGGAATCCATATTAATTTAACATATGTATAGTTGTAAAATATGAGACTATACTGAAAAGATTCTGTTTTTCATGCAATGTCAGTTTATCACTAAACAAAAATAGGTCAATATTTTAACTCAAGAATATTTTGAGAATTTAAATCAAACGACAATTTAATCACACGTAGAAATTTTACGAAAATATTTTTTGGGTGACTAAATTATTTTTTCAAGTGTTGCGAATTTTATCAATCAATTGTTTGCTCCTACCAGTAATTGCAAATGAATTGATTCAATCATCATGTAATTTTGATTTTATAGGTCATGAAAAATCATTTCAATAATTGGTTGCCCTACATTACTGAAATATTATGACTAACTTAGGAAATTCAATACAGGCATTTACAGTTATTCTGCCTCCCATCATTGTCATCAGTGTTAATGACGTTATTTTTGCTATAGGTTTTATTCAGACAAGTTTCCATTTTTGTTCTAATGATAAAAACACAGTTGATTTTTGCTCGATGCGGGCACAACAAGCGAATGTTGTGCCTATAGCATCACTATGGAAAGTTGGTGTGTTTGTTTTATTAGTTATATCTAAATTGACATAGCCGTAACCTGCACAATTTACATCGAACAACAATAACTAAAATATCCTCTTACTTAGAGCGACATCCGCTATAAATACCTTAACGATTAATACCGTCCTGTATCCTTTATAAGGTTTTTGAAAGTTTAGTTTCCGTTACTCTTCTATGGTGAAATCGTCATATCCCACCCCAAATAACCTACTAATAATGAAATAAAAGCAACGTGCGAAAGTACATTGATGCCGAGATTATTGATCTCAAAAAATATACTTTATTTTCATAATATAACTTACTTTAATTTAAGGTTCTAAATTTTAATTTAAGATATTCAAGCACAACTTTTTTATTTCATTTTACGTGTTCGATGAATGACTAGTGTATTTGTAAGTCAATGCTGCACGCCATCCGGTATATATTTGTTGACCACAACTTCCGTCGCTCACAACAACACGCTGACTCTCATTGTTGGTGCTATGGGCATTGTTGTTGCTTCTTATATTTTGGTTCTTGTAATATCAACGCATCACTCTTTTGTTTCTTATATATGGATTACATTGTTGGTTGCCACGGTGGTGGTGTAGGTACGGTGGTGGTGTAGGTATGGTGGTGGTGTAGGTACGGTGGTGGTGTAGGTACGGTGGTGGTGTAGGTACGGTGGTGGTGTAGGTACGGTTGTGGTGTAGGTACGGTGGTGGTGTAGGTACGGTGGTGGTGTAGGTACGGTGGTGGTGTAGGTACGGTGGTGGTGTAGGTACGGTGGGGGTGTAGGTATGGTGCTGGTGTAGGTACGGTTGTGGTGTAGGTACGGTGCTGGTGTAGGTACGGTGGTGGTGTAGGTACGGTGGTGGTGTAGGTACGGTGGTGGTGTAGGTACGGTGGTGGTGTAGGTACGGTGGTGGTGTAGGTACGGTTGTGGTGTAGGTACGGTGGTGGTGTAGGTACGGTGGTGGTGTGAGTTCAGCAGTTAAATAATTACACCAAAATATGAATCAATTACCAATAACAAATGACATTCGATTGTATATATTGAGATTAAAATTATTTTGCCTTGTATTCATTATTTTCCTAATGGTAATTATTGAAAGTCAAATTTGATTCCGACAGTATGTAAGAATTTTTCATCATTTCGTACATAACAAAACGCTAGGTGTCCAATTGAATTTTTAAATGAAAAAATAAATTTACGTGTTTCTTGTGCCTATTTTGTGCCATGTTATCACAACTAGTGACTCCTTTTTTTTTGAAAGGGGGGGAGGAGGTGATGCTACGCTGCTGGCGCTGCGAGAAGGTCGAGGTGTTGGGTTCTTTTGGTGTACGCCAGCCGTCATAAATGACTGTAATCGATAATTTCTTAAAAAAATATACTTCAGATTTGGATCATAAACAAATGTATCCAATCCAACAGTACCTGCGATTAAAATACTCCTAATCTTGTTCATTGGTGAAACTCCTATCAAAAATAGTCATTAAGCTTCCTTGACAGCGTGATAAAGTGGTCATCTGAGTGAACACATCAAATTGGTTGGTGCGTGTGTCTGTGACGCTCACTAGGACGCTCAATGACCGTATCTGTGATACGAGTTTTACCAGTGCACAAGTACAAGAATACTTTGATGGCGGGTACTGTTGGCATGGATATATTTGTTGGGCATCCACATCTGGAGGATTTGTTCAAAGGAAATATAGGATCCCGTCACTTTTGACGGGCTGTGTACACCAGTAGTAATGAAACAATGATCATGGTAAGTGTAAGTCGTCGTCTACCGCGATGACGCGTAATGGCGGCAGGAAGAATAGCAGCACAAAAACTGTAGAAAGTAACACTAGTAACAACAACAACACATAGATGTTTTCTACGACGGAGTACATAAGGCAACGTGAAAGCTTCTTTCTATTGAATAAAAAGATGACTTTACGATTAAAATCAACATTTTTCTCAAAATACTTGGGTTACCGTAAATTTACCAAATTCAATTTTGCGAAGTACTCCGAAACTGGTTTTAATACATGAAAAAATATGGGCATTAATTAAATTTCTAATAGTTTCTTTAGTAATTACAACGACATTAACAAATTTTTTACACGAAGAAAATAATTCCTGTTTTGTTTAAGGAAAATTATTCGTAACTTTAATACACACATCCAATACAATCACTTCGAACCGTGAAAGAAAATTCGCTTCTTTTCATTAGTATTTTTGATGTCACATGTGGCTTCAATCTTGATTCAGTAATGATCGTGAATTACCTGTAGAGTCTACAGCTCATGTGGATAGACATGTGAAACTTGCCAGTCGCCTGCCCCCGCTGCGAGTCCAGACGTAAGTTGGTGGATGTTTTTTGCGGTGGCGGTGTTCGTGATTATTGTAGAGACGCTGATTATGAGGTTGACTGAAGTAATCTTTACAAAAATGTTGAGCGGCGGAGAAGGTGAAATATCTATTGATTTTGTCAGAAATAATGAAGCTCTGTATAATGTAAAGAGTAAAGACTACAGAAACTCTCAACTTGAACAAAGTCTTTGAAATAATATCGGGACTATTCATGAAAGATCAGGTAGGTTCAGGCATAGTGTAGGCAAGTAATATAAAATATTTCTTTATATTTTATTATACACAGAGATACAGTCATGTACAATAAATGTAGGAACTCCAAATATTCGTTCCCACTTGTAATAAATAGGTACTTTTATTAAATAACGTGCACCTACTATAGAATTTGGATTCAAAGGTACCATAAAAACAATACCAACAAATCCAGAGATCAACTTCGACAACATACAACCATCATTTGCCGGCAGCCCTGCCTCCACACATGGTGTGGTGCAGTGGTGAGGTGTCTCTGTGCTGCTTCTCATATCGTCATCTAACCCAATAATACCTGTTGTGTGTTTATTTATATATTTATTTATATATTTGTTTGGTGTCCGCTTCTTAAGAAACATAGGTTGTCTGAGTTAGCGGTATCATGCATACCGAATTCCTCAATGTAACAGTAAAAGAAGGCCTCTATACGCATTGAAATATATGACATTTTATCAGGATAGGTTTGGTTAGGATATGATAGGAAAGGTTAGAATTTGTTAGGTTAGGATAGGCTAGGTTGGCATAGGTAGGATAATGTCGAACGCAATTTTTATACGGGTCCACATAGCTTAACGAAGACATTGTCCGAGTAATTTGCACCGGTCCTGCTACTACCTAACAATACCCTTGGTTAATTTCTTTGGAGTCCTCTATTCCATTGCTCTGTCACGATCATAGGGATAGTTATAATAACCGTATCTGTGATACGAGTTTCACCAGTGCACGAGTACAAGAATATTCATCACGGGCACAGTTAGGGTAGAAATATTTGTTTGACATCCACATCTGGGAAATTTGTTCAGGAAAGGTATTGAATCCCGCCATTTTTGACGGGCCGTGCACACTAGTGTAAAATAATGACATAGGAAGTATGGGCAAATCATATCTATATTAATGTTGCGCTGCATAGTTATCGTGAAATCGTACGTACAACGACGAAACAAGTGCAGACAATAGGAACAACAGCCCTGCGTCAGGTCACACACCGAAGTAACGATAGAGGCAACAGCAGCAAAACACTCAATACAGCGATGGTGCTCACAGCAGGTCACATGAGGCAGCGGGGAAGCTTCCTTCCACTCCGTGGGGACACATTTTGTGAATGGAACTTACTGATCAAAATACTTGAGCTACCCCAAAATTAGGAACATATCGATGTAGTGATAAAAAATGTTTTATATGGAATGAAAAATGAATCATGGAATTTATTTCATTTATCTACCACAGGTTAAGTTTTGAAGTTCGAATAGTGATTATTTATTACAATTGGTGTAAGTTGACTAAATTTTTCGAATAATATACGTTATTTGAACAGTGTGTCCATGCGAAACGTCTCTGTACGTAAATACCCACTTTTAAATCCATTTAATATATTTTTTGGAGCCCGGTGGGGGCTTAACGATTAGCGAGCTATTGCAGTCTGAATGGTAATTTCGCTGTGGTAATGATGGTATGAAAACATGGTGAGTTTGAGAAGTAGTATCATAGTTACCAGCGATCACATTCACATAATGCAGGAGCTAATTATACCAATACTATTTATAACGTTCATCACATTACACAATGACAGCAATGGCACAATATCGAGTGTAATTCGACGGGAAATGATTTACAAAACTCCCGTGACGTGCAGGTGGTGTGGCGCGATTTTGGAAGTGATAGAACTGGAAATGGATAGAACTTTTATAGGTATTTGTTATAATACAGGTATTGTTAGGTAGTACCATATATTGAAGGGGAAAAACAATAGAACTACAATAAATACCTTTTCTTTAAAAAATCTAATATTGTCGCAATGAATTTTTTCAAATTATTTTAGTTTTTACATAAGAAAATCATTTTTTTTGTGTACGATTACACTGACTTACATTTGATTCACCCACAATGAAGAGTTATATGAACTTACATAAGAAACACTAGCCTTCAAATTCCGACGGATTCAATCGCACTCAGAAAGATAGGACATGTGTATGAGTACTGTGACGCAATTCTTTAAGGCCTTTATATGCTACTATATTTCGTTGGGTCGACACATGCTAAGTTGCGCAAGTAACTAGTGGCAGACATCACCTGCAGACGCAGTAACTAGTGGCAGACATCACCTGCAGACGCAGTAACTAGTGGCAGACATCACCAATAGACGCAGTAACTAGTGGCAGACATCACCTGCAGACGCAGTAACTAGTGGCAGACATCAACACACAAAACTAAAGATAACTAGCCCACGCCAACACACCACAGTTCATCTGCCCACAAGGGCTTAAAAATCTACATTCAAATTTGACGAAACCTACTCGCAAATGTTACCTATCCGCAAAATCTTGAAGCTTGTAGATAGTTTGGAAAATCAATTGAATATATGCTGGTAACAAGTGTTACCAATCGACGAAAATCATGTAAATGATTCATTTGCAAAGTTTAATGTCAATACTACGTTTTCCAACCCAAAATTTTAATTATATAGTGATTGTAATGAAAAATCATTCCAATAATTCGTATTCCAAACATTTATCAATTTCATGTCTAACTAAAGAAATTTGCCATAGGCCTCCATGTGTAGAGATATTCCGCCTGCCACCACCGCCAGAAGCGCACCGTTCTGTGAGGTCGGCCGAGCGAAGTCGGTGGGAGGCGCTGGTAAATATAGGGAAGTTGTGATGGAAGCCTTGACTCGTGTTTGTATTATGTTAATTGTATCTGTTTTGTTATTTTGTGTATTGTAGGAATGATGAATGCAAATAAAAATTGTTACCCACAACGACGACAACATGCAATGACAATAGGGACAATAGCAATGCATTAGATCATACACAGAAGTAACAACAACAACAACACATCGATGTTGCCCACAGCGGGGTACATAAGGCAACGTCAGAGCTTCCTGCCATTCAGTAACAACATGTATGTGGCAATTACGATGAACACACAAACTCAATAATGTTTTTGTTACCGTATCGCTTCTCATATAATTTTTTTACCAGACTTCACTAAAAAAAGCTAAAAAAAACGATACTAAAGAAAAAATTTTCAATAAAATGTCATGTTTCCATTCATAGTCGAAGTCATTTCAGTGAATGTATTAAATTCAAAGAAATAAAATTGTATATGTCTCTGATGTGAGGATCAAACCCTACAATTTGTTACGCATTTCAACCTGGTGTCGATGAAGAGTCGACATTAATGGATCTAAAAAAATATCTAAAAATTTTGGAGAGCAACCTTGGCTTATTATGAAGAACGTCAATGACGCTATATACTGCAGTGCGCCATGCGGAGGACCCGCTGCAGTCACCACGTGTAGCCAGGACACGACACTGCACATGGGGGAGGTGGGTTGTGTTGATGCATGTTACGGTAGCCGTTCTCATTTGGACTACAATAGACATGCTCATATCAATACCAGTTGCTTGCTTCTGGCGCACTATAAGTCATCTAAGGAATTTGTGTTCTCAATAAACAACAAAGTTTTATAAATCGTAGGCAATACGAACAATAGGCTGAATACGATTAGAATAATTCTCAATTGACAACTAATGATAGTTCCCAACCCTCCATTATAATTTACAGATGAGGATATTCTCTATTTGTATCATCTGTATCAGGAATGTAATTTGAGTATTATTGATCATATGAAAATTTTACTTGTACGTATTTGGAGAAACAGACAGTGACTGAAATGAGTTAGTCATTTAGAGTGTATTGTATTGACCCACCGTGTCTGCGTTTGACATACTGGTTATCCGAGTGATTCCGTCCAATGACAGATTGTGACAGGGATTGGTGGATCCTGAGAAGTTCATTGGTCAAGTCTGGTACACAGGCGCTGAACTCGTGTGAATATTGTGAGTGCTGCGGCGGGAGCTGTAGGCCGCTACAAAGGCCCCGACACTCTCGGTCTTCACTTTCATGTTCAAGTCCACGCAGGGTTGCTTAAAGGTAAGCTCTATAGAACAGAGTGCACGTGCCCCGTTACACTGCCTCCTGTTGTGGCTTAAAGGTAAGCTCTATCGAACAGAGTGCACGTGCCCCGTTACACTGCCTCTTGTTGTGGCTTAAAGGTAAGCTCTATCGAACAGAGTGCACGTGCCCCGTAACACTGCCTCCTGTTGTGGCTTAAAGGTAAGCTCTATAGAACAGAGTACAGGTGCCCCGTAACACTGCCTCCTGTTGTGGCTTAAAGTTAAGCTCTATAGAACAGAGTGCACGTGCCCAGTTACACTGCTTCCTGTTGTGGCTTAAAGGTAAGCTCTATAGAACAGAGTGCTCGTGCCCAGTTACACTGCCTCCTATTGTGGCTTAAAGGTAAGCTCTATAGAACAGAGTGCACGTGCCCCGTTACACTGCCTCCTGTTGTGGCTTAAAGGTAAGCTCTATAGAACAGGGTGCACGTGCCCCGTTACACTGCCTCCTGTTGTGGCTTAAAGATAACCTCTACAGAACAGAGTGCACGTGCCCAGTTACGCTGCCCCCTGTTGGGGCTTAAAGGTAAGCTCTGTAGAACAGAGTGTAAGTGCCCCGTAACACTGCCTCCTGATGTGGCTTAAAGGTAAGCTCTATAGAACAGAGTACAGGTGCCCCGTAACACTGCCTCCTGCTGTGGCTT
Source organism: Morinoia aosen (assembly GCA_030386875.1). Lineage (NCBI taxonomy): Eukaryota > Metazoa > Arthropoda > Malacostraca > Amphipoda > Talitridae > Morinoia > Morinoia aosen. The sequence continues at coordinate 112,942,640 of CM059576.1, forward strand.
AAAGGTAAGCTCTATAGAACAGAGTGCACGTGCCCAGTTACACTGCCTCCTATTGTGGCTTAAAGGTAAGCTCTATAGAACAGAGTGCACGTGCCCCGTTACACTGCCTCCTGTTGTGGCTTAAAGGTAAGCTCTATAGAACAGAGTGCACGTGCCCCGTTACACTGCCTCCTGTTGTGGCTTAAAGGTAACCTCTACAGAACAGAGTGCACGTGCCCAGTTACACTGCCCCCTGTTGGGGCTCAAAGGTAAGCTCTGTAGAACAGAGTGTAAGTGCCCCGTAACACTGCCTCCTGTTGTGGCTTAAAGGTAAGCTCTATAGAACAGAGTGCACGTGCCCCGTTACACTGCCTCCTGTTGTGGCTTAAAGGTAAGCTCTATAGAACAGAGTGCACGTGCCCCGTTACACTGCCTCCTGTTGTGGCTTAAAGGTAAGCTCTATAGAACAGGGTGCACGTGCCCCGTTACACTGCCTCCTGTTGTGGCTTAAAGATAACCTCTACAGAACAGAGTGCACGTGCCCAGTTACGCTGCCCCCTGTTGGGGCTTAAAGGTAAGCTCTATAGAACAGAGTACAGGTGCCCCGTAACACTGCCTCCTGCTGTGGCTTAAAGGTAAGCTCTATAGAACAGAGTGCACGTGCCCAGTTACACTGCCTCCTATTGTGGCTTAAAGGTAAGCTCTATAGAACAGAGTGCACGTGCCCCGTTACACTGCCTCCTGTTGTGGCTTAAAGGTAAGCTCTATAGAACAGAGTGCACGTGCCCCGTTACACTGCCTCCTGTTGTGGCTTAAAGGTAACCTCTACAGAACAGAGTGCACGTGCCCAGTTACACTGCCCCCTGTTGGGGCTCAAAGGTAAGCTCTGTAGAACAGAGTGTAAGTGCCCCGTAACACTGCCTCCTGTTGTGGCTTAAAGGTAAGCTCTATAGAACAGAGTGCACGTGCCCCGTTACACTGCCTCCTGTTGTGGCTTAAAGGTAAGCTCTATAGAACAGAGTACACGTGCCCCGTTACACTGCCTCCTGTTGTGGCACCAGCAAAGCCAACGCAACGGAGGTGCGCATACACTTACGTCCTGGACAAGCATGCTTGCGCAACTTAGCGAGAACGTCACACACAGGTAGGTTCGAGCCTTTTTAGGCCTTCAAACTTGTTTAAGTATATTACATGTAATCCAACGTCTTACTGTGTCCGATTGTAATTGAATCCATGAAAATTTGAAGGCTAGTGTTTCTGAAATAAGTTCGAAATCATTATACATTAGGTATGAATAAAATTTGAATCATAGCACTTAAACAAAAAAAAAAGAAAAAGAATTTTCAACTTCAAAATCGAAAAAATCTATGAAGAAAAATCAGTGGAATATTTGGATGAAAATGCTGTTTTCCTTCGGCAGCTAGTGTATTTTTCTGTTTACGATTTCTTCATCATGTACGTTACCTGCACGTCACATGAGTTTTGTAAATCATTACCCGTCGAATTACACTCGCTATTGTGCCATTGTTGTCATTGTGTAATGTGATGAACGTTATAAATAGTATTGGTATAATTAGCTCCAGCATTATATGAATGTGATCGCTGGTAACTATGATACCACTTCTCACGCTATCACCATGTCTCCGTACCATCATTACCGCTATTTGCATCATTCATCATCTCTGTCGGCTGGCATCACTCGCGTAGCCCTTAGGAGCTTCAAGAAATAAACAATGGCGTTTTTTAGACTTAACTTAGCGTTTAGCATCGTTATAGTTCTAATGTTCAAAAATTGCAATGAAGCATTTTCAAATAAACTTTGAAACATTATAAATGATCAATAAATTAATTTCTTCTTCTAGAAACAAATGATCATTGATAAATTTGATCATTTATAAACCAACAAGAAAAAGGAAAAGAACAACAGTTTATTTTCAACATAGTTCAACATGAAATGTTGAAACTTTGGTTTTAAAATACCTGAACATTAACATCCTTAAGTGATAATGACACGTGGGATCGTAATACCCGTGTAGAATGTTGGAACAAAAATGATGGACAGAAAAGCAAATGAAATATATTAATTGCAACAATGCCAACTACAACAGCAACAATACCAACAACACTAACAACAACAGCAACAATACCAACAACAACAATACAAACAACACTAACAACAACAGCAACAACACCAACAACAACACCAACCCCACAACCACCACGAACAACAACACCAACAACACCAACAACACCAACAACAACACCAACAACAACAACAGCACAACGACACCAACCCCACAACCACCACGAACAACAACACCAACAACACCAACAACACCAACAACAACAACAACACCAACAACAACACCAACAACACCAACAACAACACCAACCCCACAACCACCACGAACAACAACACCAACAACACCAACAACAACAACAACACCAACAACAACACCAACAACACCAACAACAACAACAACACCAACAACAACACCAACAACAACAACAACACCAACAACAACACCAACAACACCAACAACACCAACAACACCAACAACAACAACAACACCAACAACAACACCAACAACAACAACAGCACAACGACACCAACCCTACAACCACCACGAACAACAACACCAACAACACCAACAACAACAACAACAGAAACAACAACACCAACAACACCAACAACAACACCAACCCCACAACCACCACGAACAACAACACCAACAACACCAACAACAACAACAACACCAACAACAACACCAACAACACCAACAACAACAACAACACCAACAACAACACCAACAACAACAACAACACCAACAACAACACCAACAACACCAACAACAACAACAACACCAACAACACCAACAACACCAACAACACTAACAACAACAACAACACCAACAACAACACCAACAACACCAACAACAACAACAACAACACCAACAACAACAACAACAACACCAACAACAACAACAACACCAACAACACCAAAAACACCAACAACACCAACAACAACACCAACAACAACAACAACACCAACAACAACACCAACAACACCAACAACAACAACAACAACACCAACAACACCAACAACACCAACAACACCAACAACAACAACAACACCAACAACAACACCAACAACACCAACAACAACAACAACACCAACAACAACACCAACAACACCAACAACAACAACAACACCAACAACAACACCAACAACACCAACAACAACAACAACACCAACAACAACAACAACAACAACATCAACAACAACACCAACAACAACACCAACAACACCAACAACAACAACAACACCAACAACAACACCAACAACACCAACAACAACAACAACACCAACAACAACACCAACAACACCAACAACAACAACAACAACACCAACAACAACAACAACACCAACAACAACACCAACAACACCAACAACAACAACAACACCAACAACAACAAACAACAACAACACCAACAACAACACCAACAACACCAACAACAACAACAACAACACCAACAACAACAACAACACCAACAACACCAACAACACCAACAACAACAACAACACCAACAACAACAAACAACAACAACACCAACAACAAAACCAACAACACCAACAACACCAACAACAACACCAACAACACCAACAACAACAACAACACCAACAACAACACCAACAACACCAACAACAACAACAACACCAACAACAACACCAACACCAACAACAACAACACCAACAACAACAACACCAACAACAACAACAGAACAACAACACGCCGCCAGACACAGCTGCACGCAACAAAAGCACAAGTCAACGCGCAGTCTTTACGTACAATCTACATTTACTGCAGCCAATGAGGCAACTGAACGCTCATTTTGATAATAAATCAGTTACCCTAATGAATATTTTCTACGAACATAAAACGTATTTTTTATTGGGTGGACAAAAACAACCGAGGAAATTTGATGATAATTTCTCAGCCATTCAATGTTGTGTTGTTTGGTGTACAACATTTGTGTTGTGGTCCTCCCTGTTTTGTGTACAATATTTGTGTTGTTGTCTTGCCTGTGTTGTGTTGTTTGGTGTACAACATTTGTGTTGTTGTCCTGCCTGTGTTGTGTTGTTTGGTGTGCAACATTTGTGTTGTTGTCCTGCCTGTGTTGTTGTGCTGCCTGTGTTGTCAAGTTTTCGTTGTTGTCCTGCCTGTGTTGTCAAGTTATCGTTGTTGTCCTGCCTGTGTTGTTATCGTTGTTTTTCCCGCCTGTGACATCTATTTATTTTTATCGTAAGTTTTTTTCTACTCTCTTCCTTTATGAAAGTTCTCTTCGTTATAATTATTGTTTTACTTTTCTTGCGTTTAGGGTAACAGCCATGACACAATTTCCAGTCACGTATATCTACCTTCCGTTTAGGCGCACCGGGCTGTGGACGACCTTAGATGCACACGAGAATTTTCTGCGTCTCGGACTATCCACGAGTTGCTTCGGCTGCTGCTCATGTTGCTTTTGGTCAAAACATGGCTGGTGTTGCAGTTCTAAGTTCCGCTTAGCGCGGGTATACAAATTATGACTTATTTCGGGGTGATATTTTACTTTATTTAATTTTAGTTGTAGAAGATGGTAAATGTTTGTGATAGCGAATTGTCGATAAAATGTGGGATGAAGTGCTATTTTGGGACCATTTCCGTTACCACTCGTCGGACTAATGGCCATTTTAAATTATTAGAGCCTAAATCAACCTGTCTACGGGAGCACATACCACAATAACAATCGATCATCGCCTTCAGCATTTCGTTAAATTCCTATAATCGCCCTGAGGGGGCTACAAAAATAAATATATGGAGCTGGCGGAGCACCAGTTTCACACGACTTGCGATTGGATCCCGTTCTCCGGCCTCTGATAACGTCTCAGATTCTCATAGGAGACGGAAATTTATTAAGTGTGGTAAATCATTCATATTTGATAAAAAAAAATAAAAATTTCATATCATGTAATCGATCATGTGAAAATTTATATTTTATTTGAAACGGTGTCTATCGAAATAACGTTTTTCATCTGATGTTTTGTTCTCGGTAACTAAAATATTTAAAAAACCAAGTCTTCACGTTGCTTCTACACATGCTGTCGAATGCGTAACATTCAAGACAAAGAGCAGTGTACATAGAATATATCAACATGGAATAGAACAATTGGGGAAAAGTTGTACAGAAGTTCTCCTCACACCTGAAAGGTTGCGGTATTGTACAAAGGCTTGCGATAGATTGGGAGTTTCATCAAAGGCGCACAATATCATTAGTGTTCCCTTGAGGGACTACAATGATGGTGCTGGGTATTGTGTACAAACTTGGTACAATAAGTGTATGAAAGCATGGGTTGGCTACATTTGAGGTGATAACGAACAGTTGTGGCACAAGTAGATCGTGACTGACCAGGCGTGCTCGAGTCCAGGGCCTCGTTGGATGGTCAAGTTGTTGGCACGAAAATGAGAACTGCACACAAACAAATGGGATAGTCCCCGCTAGCACGGGACAATATTTGCCCCCTAATTCTTTCCTTATCAGCGGATCTTTCGAAAATGCGAACAAGTGTCACAGATATAGTAGTTATGAATACACTGGAAAATGATATTGATCATGATATTACGAAGTGCATGCAAATACAGATGTTTAAGGGAACTCAAAAAAAATTTTACACCGAAACGAAAATTTCCTTAGTTAGCCATGAAGTCAAATATATTAATATCACACACCTTGTATTCTCATACCACATGCTAAAAGTATTTTACGCTGTATAATGACCAATAAATATGATTGTTTAACTTTTCATCCCATTTCATTATTTTTTAAATAAGTAATGATAAACGTATTTTTAATTTTGAAATTTAAATTTGCAAACACGCATCTAATATCCAAACAACGTTAATTGGGGTCACAAACGCGTGGGTTAGAAAATGGAAAATTTTGCAGCAGTACAGCGGAAATAACGAAATCGATTATATAGTGTAGATAAGAGAAATTGGGCATGTATTTCGATTTATGTAACGTAAAAATTGTGAATAGTCGGAAATGAAAGGACTTGATTATTCAAAGTTCAAATATTAACAAATTCACATTTTGTCGCCATTCATGTTAGGAAGAAGTTAGTCTTCTTTTGAATGTTTTAATAAAGGTTAAATTCGCATAGATATTTGAAGGTCTGCAGCAAGTGCGGCAGCTCAGGACGGCCACTCAGCCTCCGACTCGCCAGGTGAGACCGACGCATTGAAGCCGCACGTCCCTCCCCCCCACCTGACGACCTGGCCACCCTCAGGAGGCTCGGTTGTGAGGACCTGAGCACAAAGGGCACCACCCCACCTGACGACCTGGCCACCCTCAGGAGGCTCGGTTGTGAGGACCTGAGCACAAAGGGCACCACCCCACCTGACGACCTGGCCACCCTCAGGAGGCTCGGTTGTGAGGACCTGAGCACAAAGGGCACCACCCCACCTGACGACCTGGCCACCCTCAGGAGGCTCGGTTGTGAGCACCTGAGCACAAAGGGCACCACCTCCGCAGGGCACGGCCCCGAAGTTCACACGACAAAAGGCAGACCCCAGACAGCGTTGGCAAAAACAGCAGCCAAACCCAGGTCAGGGGAGGTACAGTCCCTCCAGAGCTGCGTATGGGGAGCAGTGAGCATATCTATGACTACTGGTGTGCACGGCATGTCAAATGTGATGGCATTCGATATTTCCCTTCAATAAATCCTCCAGATGTGGATGCCCAACAAATATATCCATGCCAACAGTACCCGCCATTAAAATATTCTTGTACTCGAATCACAGATATGCTCATTGAGCGTCACAGAGACGAAGTGCCGCACCTGGCTGCGACCATAACTCCACGGAGGTACTCTCGTCAACTTCGGGCTACACTTGCGTCACTTTCGATACATCACCAAAGCTCTGCGACAGAGTCCCACATGCAGCCTAAGCAGGCTAAAAAAATTATAATAATTAGTAAACTTCGGCGTAAACAGGATAGACTGGAATTGAGGTTCGATGAACTATGGGTTAATTTTTGAACTAAGTTTTCATAAGGGTTAGAAAATATTTTTCATGGTCTGAAAATAGAAAATTTTAGAAAGTCTTTATAAATTAGTCAACAGCTAATTTTTTTAGCACAAAATTATTTTCCAGAAAATTGGAAATTCAAATCAGTAGAGAAAACGCTTTTCGAAAAAACGTTCGGTAACTACGCTATTTTTCGTGCTTTTTCTGACGTTTGTCGTCACTAACGTTTAATGAGAGTTTTGCAATTTATTTCTAGTCAAATTACACTTGCTATTGTGCCATTGTTGTCATTGTGTAATGTGATGAACGTTATAAATAGTATTGGTATAATTAGCTCCAGCATTATATGAATGTGATCGCTGGTGATTATGGTGTCATTTATTTCCTGCATCTCTTGTCAGGCATGTCTATTGTAGTCTAAATGAGCATGTCTATTGTAGTCTAAATGAGCATGTCTATTGTAGTCTAAATGAGCATGTCTATTGTAGTCTAAATGAGCATGTCTATTGTAGTCTAAATGAGCATGTCTATTGTAGTCTAAATGAGCATGTCTATTGTAGTCTAAATGAGCATGTCTATTGTAGTCTAAATGAGCATGTCTATTGTAGTCTAAATGAGCATGTCTATTGTAGTCTAAATGAGCATGTCTATTGTAGTCTAAATGAGCATGTCTATTGTAGTCTAAATGAGCATGTCTATTGTAGTCTGAATGAGCATGTCTATTGTAGTCTAAAAGAGCATGTCTATTGTAGTCTAAATGAGCATGTCTATTGTAGTCTAAATGAGCATGTCTATTGTAGTCTAAATGAGCATGTCTATTGTAGTCAAAATGAGCATGTCTATTGTAGTCTAAATGGGCACGTCTATTGTAGTCTGAATGAGCATGTCTATTGTGGTCTAAATGAGCATGTCTATTGTAGTCTGAATGAGCATGTCTATTGTAGTCTAATTGAGCTTGTCTATTGTAGTCTAAATGAGCATGTCTATTATAGTCTAAAACAACAAGTCTATTCTAGACTAAATCATCGTGTCTATTGTAGTCTAAATGAGCATGTCTATTGTAGTCTGAATCATGTCTACCGTAGTCTAAATCAACATGTCTATAGGAGTACACACCAACATAACAATCACCCTCCGCAGCTATGCCCCCAACAGGTGCGCATCATGGACCATCATAACGATCAACTATAGGTAGCTCATCGTGTGACCGCTTGAGGTTCAAAAATAACAGGTAATTTATTAGAGGTTAAGCACATTCTTCAGTTCCAAGTCTCATTAGTTCCGGTCCCAGACAACTAATATAATTCTCCTACCCAATTCAATTCTTAAAATTGCGATAATCCCTCAAATTTTATTGAAAAACCTACCAAGGTCTTTGTCATGTAATGATAAGTCATTCGGAAATTTCCCTTTTATTTGAAGCAGTAATCAAATAAAAATTTAAAAAACAGATTTAAAAGAATTATGTTTGATAACTAAATCATTTTGAAAATTGTGTTCATGATGGTACTTAAATATTTAACCTATGTTAAACTTTACCACAGGTGATACAATATAATCTATGCGAGTCTACATAGACTCTCAAAAAGATTCCAGCTTGATAATGGACGAAGGTCTCCTAACAAATGTGTGTGTGTGTTCGATGCTTATAGAAAAGACGGAGATAAGGTTTGACGCAGAGTGTGTCGGGAAGAGAAGGGGTGAAACGGAAAAGGATGGATAGGAAACTGATAGAGATGCGCTTTGCGCATATGATGCTAGTGTTAGGGGGTAATTTTTTGTAGGTAGTTTGAGGGTGGTAGAAGTTAATTACCCGTCAGGGTTTGTATGGTTAGGTATTTCTCTCTCTCGCTGGTTGAAAACCATGTCAATTTAACATAGTTTTTTTGTAAATTTGATTCCATTCGGGAATGATTCTTTTTTCCATAGTATGTCAGTTTATCACTAATCAGAGATAGATCAATGTTTTTATTTTGATATAATTCAATAATTTCAATTTAAACGAGTATTAATTCAATCCTAAACAAACTTTGAAATTTTTGATGGGTGACTAATTATTTTTTCAATGTTCACATTTTTGTATTAATTTCTTGTTTGCTCCTATTAATGATTGCAAATGAATTGATTCAATCATTATGTAATTTCTATTTTACAGGTCAGGAAAAATCATTTCAATAATTGGTTGTCCTAAATTACTAAAATATCACGACTAACTTAAGAAATTCAATGCAAACATTTAGAGAGTTATTCCGTCTCCCATCATTGCCGTGAGTGTGAATTACGTTATTTTTGCAATAGGTTTTATTCGGACCAGTTTCCATTATTGTCCTAATGATGAACACGCAGTTGATTTTTGCTCGATGCGGGCACAAAAAGTGAATGTTATGTCTACAGCATCAGTAAAGAAAGTTTGGCAGTTTGTTTCAAGTATTATATCTAAATTGATATAGCTTTAAACCTGTACATGTTTCAAATTTTGACATCTTTTTTCCTCTGTGACTCTGGGAGACATGATCATTTTTTCATCAGAACATCACTACCGTCCAACACGCTTTAAAATTGTATTCGAATGCTAAATATCGACCAACTACATTAAAACATGAATCGTCATTACCCACGCTAAATTACCTACCATAATAAATGAAAGTAACGTTTGAGAATATATTATTGTCCATATTCATGTTCTCGAAATATATACCTTATTGTCATAATATATTTTATTGGAATCATGATTCTGAATTTTGATTATTCAAGCACAACTTCTGTTTTATATTGTAGGTGTTCGATGAGTGACTAGTGTATTTATGAATGAGGTCTGCACGCCATCCGGCCAATATATGTGGAGGATTTGTTCAAAGGAAATATAGGATCCCGTCACTTTTGACGGGCTGTGTACACCAGTAGTAATGAAACAATGATCATGGTAAGTGTAAGGCGTCGTCTACCGCGATGACGCGTAATGGCGGTAGGAAGAATAGCAGCACAACAAACTGTAGAAAGTAACACTAGTAACAACAACAACACATAGATGTTGCCCACTACGGGGTACATAAGGCAACGTGAGAACTTTTTTCTATTGAATTAATAGATGACTATACAATTGAATCAAACATTTTCCTCAAAATACTACAGTTACCGTGTGATGAAATTCTTTGAAATAGCAAAGTACTCCCAAATTGGATTCAATACATGAAAAATTATGAGCATGAAATAAATTTTCAAGTCTTTTTCACTAATTACAACGAAAACAATAGATTTTTTACACCAAAAAAAATTATTCGACTTGGCTTAAAGAAAACTATTTGTAACTTTAATACACAAATTCAATGTGATGAAACTCGGGAGCTGATTTAAATAAAATTAGAAAATAAGTATGTATTAATTCAAACCCTTGAGTGGCTAGTAGATTCACTAAGAATTGTACGAGAAATTCCTGTAACGTTTACGGTCCATGTGGCTAGACATGAGGAACTTCCAAGTCGCATGCATGCCGCTGTCGCGCCCAGTAGCATCATATGCACAAAGCGTATCTCTTTCAGTTCCCTATCTACCCTTTTCCGGTTCACCCCTTCTCTCCCCGACACACTCTGCGTCAAACTCTCTTTCCGTCTTTTCTATAAGCATCGACCGACAGACAGGGTTAAGTCTTTACTGTCATATTCAAAAATAAACTTTTAATAGCCTGAGTAGGACAGTCTACAGCTTTAGAAATGAGTGTAGGGAGCGTCGTATGCATGACTCTCCCTCTATCCAGTGTACGCGACTCTCAGAGTGTGCCTGCGGTGGTGGGGGGGACGATGGGTTGTTGTGTGCTTCTGTAGACATGTAAATTTATGCTACAACAGACGTGCATGAAGTGGATGAGCGTGAGAAATGAAACCACAATCACCAGCGATCACATTCATATAATGCTGGAGCTAATTATACCAATACTATTTATAACGTTCATCACATTACACAATGACAGCAATGGCACAATAGCGAGTGTAATTAGACGAAAAATGATAAACAAAACTCATGAACCGGGCAAGTGGTGTTACGTGATTCAGAGACAAAGTTATAAGCCATGAGAGGCTTCCAATATTTTATATGGAGACATTAAGTACTTGTTCGGCGTCTTCAACATCGAATCCAGTTGAGGTTCGTAACAAATTTGTAAACTTTGATCCTTCGATCACTTAAAATTATAATTTCTATCGTTTGAATTCGATAAATTCACTGAAATTATCGACAGTATGATGGAAAATGTTGCTTTTCATTTCAAACTAATTTTCTAGCATTTGTTTTATAATTTTTCAGCAGAGTCTGATATATTTATAATTTGAAAATTACTACGGCAACTAAAACATTTTTGAGTTTGTGTGTTCAGCGTAATTGCCACATACATGTTGGTACAGAATGGCAGGAAGCTCTGACGTTGCCTTATGTACCCCGCTGTGGGCAACATCGATGTGTTGTTGTTGTTGTTACTTCTGTGTATGATCTAATGCATTGCTGTGGTCCCTGTTGTCATTGCATGTTGTCACCGTTGTGGGTAACTATTTTTATTGTCAATCATCATTCCTCTAATACGCAAAAGAATAAAAACAGATACAATGAATACAATCCAAACACGAGTTGAGGCTTCCATCACAACTTCCCTATATTCTTAGGACCCTTCCACCGACTTCGCTCCCTCCCCACCTCACAGAGCGATACGGCTGACATTAGCAAAATAAATCTTTCCAAATTTCCTTAGTTAGTCATAAAATATGAAAATTTTTAAAATGAATTATTTCATTGGTTTTTCAAGACATATACAACAAAATTTATATATCGAGAGCCAAATTCATTTTTAAGTCTTATTTAATAAAAGACTTATTTACCTAATTTCATATAGCACAAAATATTGCATTAACTATATTTTCACCATTGATTATATAAACTGTACCCACGGATCACAAAATTTAATTTGAATTTACCTAGTTTCAAAGAAGAATTGAAAATTATGAATTTTTCAAGCCCACTTGGGGAGATGGATTATACGTATGTATGGATGGCGAATAGTATGTCATGTGTGGCATGTATGGTGTATGGTGGTATTGAAAAAATGGGCGACTTATTTATTTTCTCATGAGTGTCAAATTTGTATAAATGACTTGTTTGATCATACTAATGATTGCAAATGAGTTGATTCAATCATTATAAAATTTTTATTTTACAGGTCATGAAAAATCATTTCAATAATTGGTTGTCCTAAATTACTTAAATATCACGACTAACTTAAGAAATTCAATGCAGGCATTTAGAGAGTTATTCCGTCTCCCATCATTGCCATCAGTGTTAATTACGTTATTTTTGCAATAGGTTTTATTCAGACCAGTTTCCATTATTGTCCTAATGATAAAAACGCAGTTTATTTATGCTCGATGTTGGCACAAAAAAGTGAATATTGTGATTATAGCATCAATATTGCAAGTTGGGATGTTTGTTGTATGAATTATATCTATATTGATATAGCTGTAATCTGCACATTTCACATGAAACAACGAAATGACATCTTATAGCAGATGTTACTTGGAGCGACATCATCCATACCACCTACAATATTCATAAGCGCCGTAGACGCACAAAAATAATTTTATTCAAGAAAAGCTTCATGGGTAGGAACAAATAGAATCGTAATTACCTGTGCTAAATTACCTACTATTAATGAAACAATATAATTATTCGAGAATATGTTAATACCGATATCCATGTTCTCAAAAATATAACTTATTGTCATAACATATTCTATTTAAATTCAAGTTTCCAAATTTTGAATATGTATAATGAAGCAAAAGTTTTGTTTTCTATTTTAGGTGTTCGATGAGTGACTAGTGTATTTGTGAGTGAGGTCTGCACGCCATCCGGCATATATGTGTTGACCACAATTTCCGTTGCTCACAACAACACGCTGCCTCTCATTGTTGGTGCTATGGGCATTGTTGTTGCTTCTTATATTTTGGTTCTTGTAATATCAACGCATCACTCTTTTGTTTCTTATATATGGATGACATTGTTGGTTGCCACGGTGGTGGTGTAGGTACGGTGGTGGTGTAGGTACGGTGATGGTGTAGGTATGGTGGTGGTGTAGGTACGGTGCTGGTGTAGGTACGGTGGTGGTGTAGGTACGGTGCTGGTGTAGGTACGGTGCTGGTGTAGGTACGGTGCTGGTGTAGGTACGGTGCTGGTGTAGGTACGGTGCTGGTGTAGGTACGGTGGTGGTGTAGGTACGGTGGTGGTGTAGGTACGGTGCTGGTGTAGGTACGGTGGTGGTGTAGGTACGGTGGTGGAGTAGGTACGGTGCTGGTGTAGGTACGGTGGTGGTGTAGGTACGGTGGTGGTGTAGGTACGGTGGTGGTGTAGGTACGGTGGTGGTGTAGGTACGGTGGTGGTGTAGGTACGGTGGTGGTGTAGGTACGGTGGTGGTGTAGGTACGGTGGTGGTGTAGGTACGGTGGTGGTGTAGGTACGGTGGTGGTGTAGGTACGGTGGTGGTGTATGTACGGTGGTGGTGTAGGAACGGTGGTGGTGTAGGTACGGTGCTGGTGTAGGTATGGTGGTGGTGTAGGTACGGTGCTGGTGTAGGTACGGTGCTGGTGTAGGTACGGTGGTGGTGTAGGTACGGTGGTGATGTAGGTACGGTGCTGGTGTAGGTACGGTGTTGGTGTAGGTACGGTGGTGGTGTAGGTATGGTGGTGGTGTAGGTACGGTGGTGGTGTAGGTACGGTGCTGGTGTAGGTACGGTGGTGGTGTAGGTACGGTGGTGGTGTAGGTACGGTGGTGGTGTTGATACGGTGCTGGTGTAGGTACGGTGGTGGTGTAGGTACGGTGGTGGTGTAGGTACGGGGGTGGTGTAGGTACGGTGGTGGTGTAGGTACGGTGGTGGTGTAGGTACGGAGGTGGTGTAGGTACGGTGGTGGTGTTGATACGGTGCTGGTGTAGGTACGGTGGTGGTGTAGGTACGGTGGTGGTGTAGGTACGGTGGTGGTGTAGGTACGGTGCTGGTGTAGGTACGGCGCTGGTGTAGGTACGGTGGTGGTGTAGGTACGGTGCTGGTGTTGGTACGGTGGTGGTGTAGGTACGGTGTGGTGTAGGTACGGTGGTGGTGTAGGTACGGTGCTGGTGTGAGTTCGGCAGTTAAATAATTACACCAAAATATGAATCAGTTACCAATAACAAATGAAATTCGATTGTATATATTTAGATCATAATTATTCAGCCTTGTATTCATTATTTTCCTAACGGTAATTATTGAAAGTCAAAATTGATTCCGACAGTGGGTAAGAATTCATTATCATTTCGTACATAACAAAACGCTAGGTGTCCAATTGAATTTTGAAATGAAAAAATAAATTTACATGTTTCTTGTGCCTATTTTGTGCCATGTTATCACAACTCGTGAATCCTTGTTATTTTGAAGGGGGGAGGAGGTGATGTTACGCTGCTGGCGCTGCGAGAAGGTCGAGGTGGTGTTGGTTTTCTTTTGGAGTACGCCATCCGTCATAAATGACTGTAATCGATAATTACTTAAATAAGTATACTTCAGATTTAGATTATAAACAAATATATTCAACCCAACAGTACCTGCGATTAAAATACTCCTAATCATGTTCATTGGTGAAACTTTTGTTAAAAATAGTCATTAGGTTTCCTTGACAGCGTGATAAAGTGGTCATCTGAGTGAACACATCAAATTGGTGCGTGTCTGTGACGCTCACAAGGACGCTCAATGACCGTATCTGTGATACGAGTTTCACCAGTGCACAAGTACAAGAATATTTTGATAGAGGGTACTTTTGGGATGGATATATTTGTTGGGCATCCACAGCTGGAGGATTTGTTCAAAGGAAATATAGGATCCCGTCACTTTTGACGGGCTGTGTACACCAGTAGTAATGAAACAATGATCATGGTAAGTGTAAGTCGTCGTCTACCGCGATGACGCGTAATGGCGGTAGGAAAAATAGCAGTACCACAAACTAGAAAAAAAGTATCACTAGTAACAACAACAACAACACATAGATGTTGTCCACGACGGGGTACATAAGGCAACGTGAGCGCTTCTTTCTATTGAATACAAAGATGACTTTACGATTGTATTCGACATTTTTCTTAAAATACTTGGGTTACCGTAAATTTACCAAATTCAATTTTGCAAAGTACTCCGAAACTGGCTTTAATACATGAAAAAATATGCTCATGAATTAAATATCTAATAGTTTCTTCAGTAATTACAACGACACTAACAAATTTTTTACACGAAGAAAATAATTCGAGTTTTGTTTAAGGAAATTTATTCGTAACTTTAATACATACATCCAATACAATCGCTTCGAGACATCTATGAATATCCGCGTATTTTCGTTAAAATTTTTAAAACCAAGTGTGGCTTCAATCTGTATGCAGTAATGAATGTGAATTACCTGTGGAGTCTACGGCTCATGTGGATAGACATGTGAAACTTGCCAGTCGCCTGCCCCCGCCGTCGCGTCCAGCCTTGAGTTGGTGGATGTTTTTTGCGGTGGCGGTGTTGGTGATTATTGTAGAGACGCGGATTATAAGTTTGACGGAAGTAAACATTACAAAAATGTGGAACTGGAGATCTATTGATTTTGTTAGAAATAATGAAGCTCTGTATAATGTAAAGAGTAAAGACCACAGAAACTCTCAACTTAAACAAAGTCTTTGAAATAATATCGGGACTATTCATGAAAGATCAGTTAGGTTCAGGCATAGTGTAGGCAAGTAATATAAAATATTTCTTTATATTTTATTATACACAGAGATACAGTCATGTACAATATATGTAGGAACTCCAAATATTCGTACCCACTTGTAATAAATAGGTACTTTTAATAAATAACGTGCACCTACTATAGAATTTGGATTCAAAGGTACCATAAAAACAATACCAACAAATCCAGAGATCAACTCCGAACAAATACAACCATCATTTGCCGGCAGCCATACCTCCACACATGATGTGGTGCAGTAGTGAGGTGTCTCTGTGGTGCTTCTCATATCGTCATCTAACCCAATAATACCTGTTGTGTGTTTATTTATATATTTATTTATGTATTTGTTTGGTGTCCGCTTCTTAAGAAACATAGGTTGTCTGAGTTAGCGGTATCATGCATACCGAATTCCTCAATGTAACAGTAAAAGAAGGCCTCTATACGCATTGAAATATTGGACATTTTATCAGGATAGGTTCGGTTAGGATAGGATAGGATAGGAAACGTTAGGATTTGTTAGGTTAGGATAGGTTAGGTTGGCATAGGTAGGATAATGTCGACGGAATTTTTTACGGGTCGACCTAGCTTAACGAAGACATTGTCCGTGGAATTTCCACGGCTCCTACTACTACCTAACAATACCCTTGGTAAATTTTTTTGGTGTCCGCATTTCCATTTACCTCTCATGCTCTTAAAAATATGTAGCAATAATGACCGTCTCTGTGATACGAGTTTGACCAGTGCGTGCGCAAGTACAATAATAATTTTTTTCACGGGTAGTGTTAGGATGGATGTATTTGTGTGTCATCCACATCTAGAAGTTTGTTCCAGAAAGGTATAGAATCCTGTCATTTTTGACAGGCTGTGTACACTAGTTATCAATAATTACCATTAAGACATTGATGAATACAAGACGGAATAACACTGATCTAAAAAATAAGGTCAATAAGGAGTTTAATGTGCTCACGGAAATTGTGAATTTCGTTCCAAAAAATCACTATAGGAACACATTTAAAAACGTTTTAGATGAATGACATTCTGCTCGCTGATGCGTTATTTTCGAGTTATTCAACTTTGAAACTTTCTTTTTCTATAGCAGTTCTACTAAGTTTGCGCTTAAACGGGAGCTGTTAGAGTACGTTTGGGTACTTTGTAATTTATTTTTTGCCGACCCCGCGGAGCCTGTGGAGCCTGAACCCACTTCTGGGATGTTTTAGATAATAACACAATATAGGTTCTCACCCAAAAATATTAAGTAATAAAAATATAACGATATTAAATCAACCGTATTCACTCCTACGGTTTCGCTAATGTTCTACGGTCGCCGCCATTTTTTAACCAATGTTAAGTGCATATCGATTTAAGTCTTCACTATTCCAGTGCCGCTAATATTTTTGGGTGATAACCTTTATTGTGTTATTAACTAAAACATCCTAGAAGTGGGTTCAGGCTCCACGGGGTCGCAAAATAATAAATTACGCCATATGTTGCGAATACAATAACTTGCGGCATTGCTGGAACACCCTCTCCTTTTGCACGAGAAAGCCATTTCATGAGCGCCATTCCTAGAACTTCAAAGTTAAATAACTCGAAAATAACGCATCAGCGAGCAGAATGTCATTCATGTAAAACGTTTTTAAATGTATTCCTTAATTGATTCTTTGGAACGGAACTCTTAATTTCCGTGACCGCATGAAAAGTCCGTACAGACCAGAAACAACGAAGAAAACACTGATGATAATTGTGGGAGAAATAGAATAATTCAATACACGCTCGTATTAAATTTCTATAGTTCCTCATAAAATTTGAAAAATTGGAAATTCTAATTTTTGAAATGATTTTTCATAACCAATACAGAAAAAATATTTAATATATGAACAAATTTATTGCCAATCATTCTTTAGAGCAAACAAGTTATTTGCACCATTTTTGTCCATCAATATCTGGTGTTGATCACATGTGTACAATTCACAATAAAGATTAACCAAGAAATCACGATTCGTGACAGTGCATTCGAATGTTATTTTTTGCTGTTTCCAAGTAAACATACTGCCACTAGTTACTGCGTCTGTAGCTGTTGTCTGCCACTAGTTACTGCGTCTGTAGCTGTTGTCTGCCCCTAGTTACTGCGTCTGTAGCTGTTGCCTGCCACTAGTTACTGCGTCTGTAGCTGTTGTCTGCCACTAGTTACTGCGTCTGTAGGTGTTGCCTACCACTAGTTACTGCGTCTGCAGGTGTTGTCTGCCACTAGTTACTGCGTCTGTAGGTGTTGCCTACCACTAGTTACTGCGTCTGCAGGTGTTGCCTACCACTAGTTACTGCGTCTGTAGCTGTTGTTTGCCACTAGTTACTGCGTCTGTAGCGGTTGTCTGCCACTAGTTACTGCGTCTGTAGCTGTTGTCTGCCACTAGTTACTGCGTCTGTAGCTGTTGTCTGCCACTAGTTACTGCGTCTGTAGCTGTTGTCTGCCACTAGTTACTGCGTCTGTAGCTGTTGTCTGCCACTAGTTACTGCGTCTGTAGGTGTTGCCTACCACTAGTTACTGCGTCTGCAGGTGTTGCCTACCACTAGTTACTGCGTCTGTAGCTGTTGTTTGCCACTAGTTACTGCGTCTGTAGCGGTTGTCTGCCACTAGTTACTGCGTCTGTAGGTGTTGCCTACCACTAGTTACTGCGTCTGCAGGTGTTGCCTACCACTAGTTACTGCGTCTGTAGCTGTTGTTTGCCACTAGTTACTGCGTCTGTAGCTGTTGTCTGCCACTAGTTACTGCGTCTGTAGCTGTTGTCTGCCACTAGTTACTGCGTCTGTAGGTGTTGCCTACCACTAGTTACTGCGTCTGCAGGTGTTGCCTACCACTAGTTACTGCGTCTGTAGCTGTTGTTTGCCACTAGTTACTGCGTCTGTAGCGGTTGTCTGCCACTAGTTACTGCGTCTGTAGGTGTTGCCTACCACTAGTTACTGCGTCTGCAGGTGTTGCCTACCACTAGTTACTGCGTCTGTAGCTGTTGTCTGCCACTAGTTACTGCGTCTGTAGCTGTTGTCTGCCACTAGTTACTGCGTCTGTAGGTGTTGCCTACCACTAGTTACTGCGTCTGCAGGTGTTGCCTACCACTAGTTACTGCGTCTGTAGCTGTTGTTTGCCACTAGTTACTGCGTCTGTAGCGGTTGTCTGCCACTAGTTACTGCGTCTGTAGGTGTTGCCTACCACTAGTTACTGCGTCTGCAGGTGTTGCCTACCACTAGTTACTGCGTCTGTAGCTGTTGTTTGCCACTAGTTACTGCGTCTGTAGCTGTTGTCTGCCACTAGTTACTGCGTCTGTAGCTGTTGTCTGCCACTAGTTACTGCGTCTGTAGGTGTTGCCTACCACTAGTTACTGCGTCTGCAGGTGTTGTCTGCCACTAGTTACTGCGTCTGTAGGTGTTGCCTACCACTAGTTACTGCGTCTGCAGGTGTTGCCTACCACTAGTTACTGCGTCTGTAGCTGTTGTTTGCCACTAGTTACTGCGTCTGTAGCGGTTGTCTGCCACTAGTTACTGCGTCTGTATAGCTGTTGTCTGCCACTAGTTACTGCGTCTGTATAGCTGTTGTTTGCCACTAGTTACTGCGTCTGTAGCTGTTGTCTGCCACTAGTTACTGCATCTGTAGCTGTTGTCTGCCACTAGTTACTGCGTCTGTAGCTGTTGTCTGCGACTAGTTACTGCGTCTGTAGCTGTTGTCTGTTACTAGTTACTGCGTCTGTAGCTGTTGTTTGCCACTAGTTACTGCGTCTGTAGCTGTTGTCTGCGACTAGTTACTGCGTCTGTAGCTGTTGTCTGCCACTAGTTACTGCGTCTGTAGCTGTTGTCTGCCACTAGTTACTGCGTCTGTAGCTGTTGTCTGCGACTAGTTACTGCGTCTGTAGCTGTTGTCTGCCACTAGTTACTGCGTCTGTAGCTGTTGTTTGCCACTAGTTACTGCGTCTGTAGCTGTTGTCTGCGACTAGTTACTGCGTCTGTAGCTGTTGTCTGCGACTAGTTACTGCGTCTGTAGCTGTTGTCTGTTACTAGTTACTGCGTCTGTAGCTGTTGTTTGCCACTAGTTACTGCGTCTGAAGCTGCTGCCTGCCACTAGTTACTGCGTCTGTAGCTGTTGTCTGCCTCTAGTTACTGCGTCTGCAGGTGTTGTCTGCCTCTAGTTACTGCGTCTGCAGGTATTGTCTGCCATTAGTTACTGCGTCTGCAGGTGTTGTCTGCCACTAGCTACTGCGTCTGCAGGTGTTGTCTGCCATTAGTTACTGCGTCTGCAGGTGTTGTCTGCCACTAGCTACTGCGTCTGCAGGTGTTGTCTGCCTCTAGTTACTGCGTCTGCAGATATTGCCTGCCACTAGTGACTGTGTCTGCAGGTGTTGTCTGCCACTAGCTACTGCGTCTGCAGGTGTTGTCTGCCACTAGTTACTGCGTCTGCAGGGTGTCTGCCACTAGTTACTGCGTCTGCAGGTGTTGTCTGCCACTAGTTACTGCGTCTGCAGGGTGTCTGCCACTAGTTACTAGCACAACTTAGCCAGGTACCGACACACCGAAATAATGCAGCCTATCAAAATTTGTAAGGCGTAAGTGCCTTCAAAGTTTGTTACACTTACTCTACGCGTACACATGTCCTA
This sequence comes from Morinoia aosen, assembly GCA_030386875.1. Lineage (NCBI taxonomy): Eukaryota > Metazoa > Arthropoda > Malacostraca > Amphipoda > Talitridae > Morinoia > Morinoia aosen. Next base: position 112,963,087 of record CM059576.1, read on the forward strand.
CGTTTCATAGAGTGTGGTAGAATCCGTGGGAATTTGAAGGCTTGTGTTCCTTACGTAATTTCAAATTACTATTTATTGTGCGTAAATCAAATATAAACCAATGTTCTCGTACTCGGAAAAGAAAATAATTTTCAAATGTAAAAACTGAAATAATTTGAAAAAAAAACCTTCATTGCGACAATTTTAGATTTTTCAAAAAAATGGTAGCTATTTCAGTTCTATCACTTCCTAAATCACGCCACAGCACCTGCACGTCACATGAGTTTTGTAAATCATTTCCCGTCGAATTACACTCGCTATTGTGCCATTGTGTAATGTGATGAACGTTATAAATAGTATTGGTATAATTAGCTCCAGCATTATATGAATGTGATCGCTGGTAACTATGATACCATTTCTCGTGCTATCACCATGTCTTCATACCAATCGTTCCAACTTCCAACATAAAATTTACCAATCAGTGTTATAGCACGCTGCTAGTATAGCCCTTGCGGGATTCAAAATATCGTAAATGATAAATATACGCTCTAAAATCGCGAAGTTACTGTTGCGCTTGGAGTCCATCTGCAAATAACGTATACTATTCATAAAATAAAATCAACTTACACTAGTTGTAATAAATTATCACTAGTCGAATTTCAAATCTAACCAATGGTAGATAAATGAGATAAATTACATGATTTTTTTTTTCATTTCATATAAAGCATTTTTAATTTCAGGAACACAATATTTCTCTTTTTGGATAACTCAAGTATTATGAAAAGTGACTTCAATTCACAAAATGTGTCCACACGGAGTGGAAGGAAGCTTCCCAGCTGCCTCATGTGACCTGCTGTGAGCACCATCGCTGTATTGAGTGTTTTGCTGCTGTTGCCTCTATCGTTACTTCGGTGTGTGACCTGACGCAGGGCTATTGTTCCTATTGTCTGCACTTGTTTTATCGACTATAACGCTAATTTACGATATTTCCTACGCTAACAATACCGGTACGAAAGAGTTCACCGGAGACAAAGACGTGAGAAGGATCGTTGTACGATGCATTTGCCACACAGCTGGAACAGCGCGAAAACTTACCTACGCAAGACAGTGTTGCCATCATATACTCACGAGCGTAAGAAAACAAGTATTGCCACACAAGGCTAACGAGAACATTTTAGGACAGGAATAAGGAAATGAAACAGCAGAGTCCTGTGAAGTTATATATATATATGACGGATCAGGTACGAAAGCAACAGCAGCAAAGTTATCGTCGTTGTCCTGCCTGTGTTGTCAAGTTATCGTTGTTGTCCTGCCTGTGTTGTCAAGTTATCGTCGTTGTCCTGCCTGTGTTGTCAAGTTATCGTTGTTATCATGCCTGTGTAGTCAAGTTATCGTTTTAGTCCTGCCTGTGTTGTCAAGTTATCGTTGTTGTCCTGCCTGTGTTGTCAAGTTATCCTTGTTGTCAAGTTATCGTTGTTGTCCTACCTGTGTTGTCAAGTTATCGTCGTTGTCCTGCCTGTGTTGTCAAGTTATCGTTGTTGTCCTGCCTGTGTTGTCCAGTTATCGTTGTTGTCTTGCCTGTGTTGTCAAGTTATCGTTGTTGTCCTACCTGTGTTGTCAAGTTATCGTCGTTGTCCTGCCTGTGTTGTCAAGTTATCGTTGTTGTCCTGCCTGTGTTGTCCAGTTATCGTTGTTTTCCTGCCTGTGTTGTCAAGTTATCATTGTTGTCCTACCTGTGTTGTCAAGTTATCGTCGTTGTCCTGCCTGTGTTGTCCAGTTATCGTTGTTGTCCTGCCTGTGTTGTCAAGTTATCGTTGTTTTCCTACCTGTGTTGTCAAGTTATCGTTGTTGTCCTGCCTGTGTTGTCCAATTATCGTTGTTGTCCTGCCTGTGCTGTCCAGTTATCGTTGTTGTCCTGCCTGTGTTGTCAAGTTATCGTAGTTGCGCGCTGCTGTACACAGAAATCAACATGTGTGAATGAAGGAATAACTCAAGATTCATAAAAAAAAAGATTTAGCCACGTATCAATAATATGAAGTTGTAGAAACAAGTTTTGAGACATACAGAGTTCGATATGACATTTGGAATACCAAAGTGCTTACAAATTTTATTTGTTAAATAATAAAAGAAAAAAACGCGGAAGCAATAAATGAAATTTCCTGATCTATGACAACCATTCATGACAAAGTACGAGGTAATATTTGTCCGACTGAAGTGTGAAGCATCGTAGCTACTTTACTTATGTTCGATAAATGCGATAAATATATTTTTGAGAGGCATGCCAGACTCCATAGAAGATTGGATCACAAACTGTACTGAGTCGTAGGCAGGTATGGCAAATTACGTACGGGCGTGTACATTCTGGTGTTGGGTTAATGGTAGTACAGTTTGGTAGGTAAGTTCTCGGGACGCGTTGATGGTGTTGGGTTAATGGTAGTACAGTTTGGTAGGTAAGTTCTCGGGACGCCTTGATGGTGTTGGGTTAATGGTAGTACAGTTTGGTAGGTAAGTTCTCGGGACGCCTTCATGGTGTTGGGTTAATGGTAGTACAGTTTGGTAGGTAAGTTCTCGGGACGCCTTCATGGTGTTGGGTTAATGGTAGTACAGTTTGGTAGGTAAGTTCTCGGGACGCCTTGATGGTGTTGGGTTAATGGTAGTACAGTTTGGTAGGTAAGTTCTCGGGACGCCTTCATGGTGTTGGGTTAATGGTAGTACAGTTTGGTAGGTAAGTTCTCGGGACGCCTTCATGGTGTTGGGTTAATGGTAGTACAGTTTGATAGGTAAGTTCTCGGGATGCCTTGATGGTGTTGGGTTAATGGTAGTACAGTTTGGTAGGTAAGTTCTCGGGACGCCTTCATGGTGTTGGGTTAATGGTAGTACAGTTTGGTAGGTAAGTTCTCGGGACGCCTTGATGGTGTTGGGTTAATGGTAGTACAGTTTGGTAGGTAAGTTCTCGGGACGCCTTGATGGTGTTGGGTTAATGGTAGTACAGTTTGGTAGGTAAGTTCTCGGGACGCCTTCATGGTGTTGGGTTAATGGTAGTACAGTTTGGTATGTAAGTTCTCGAGGCGCCTTGATGGTGTTGGGTTAATGGTAGTACAGTTTGGTAGGTAAGTTCTCGGGACGCTTTGATGGTGTTGGGTTAATGGTAGTACAGTTTGGTAGGTAAGTTCTCGGGGCGCCTTGATGGTGTTGGGTTAATGGTAGTACAGTTTGGTAGGTAAGTTCTCGGGACGCCTTGATGGTGTTGGGTTAATGGTAGTACAGTTTGGTAGGTGAGTTCTCGGGACGCCTTGATGGTGTTGGGTTAATGGTAGAACAGTTTGGTAGGTAAGTTCTCGGGACGCCTTCATGGTGTTGGGTTAATGGTAGAACAGTTTGGTAGGTAAGTTCTCGGACGCCTTCATGGTGTTGGGTTAATGGTAGTACAGTTTGGTAGGTAAGTTCTCGGGACGCCTTCATGGTGTTGGGTTAATGGTAGTACAGTTTGGTAGGTAAGTTCTCGGGACGCCTTCATGGTGTTGGGTTAATGGTAGTACAGTTTGGTAGGTAAGTTCTCGGGACGCCTTCATGGTGTTGGGTTAATGGTAGAACAGTTTGGTAGGTAAGTTATCGGGACGCCTTCATGGTGTTGGGTTAATGGTAGTACAGTTTGGTAGGTAAGTTCTCGGGACGCCTTCATGGTGTTGGGTTAATGGTAGTACAGTTTGGTAGGTAAGTTCTCGGGACGCCTTCATGGTGTTGGGTTAATGGTAGTACAGTTTGGTAGGTAAGTTCTCGGGACGCCTTCATGGTGTTGGGTTAATGGTAGTACAGTTTGGTAGGTAAGTTCTCGGGACGCCTTCATGGTGTTGGGTTAATGGTAGTACAGTTTGGTAGGTAAGTTCTCGGGACGCCTTCATGGTGTTGGGTTAATGGTAGTACAGTTTGGTAGGTAAGTTCTCGGGACGCCTTGATGGTGTTGGGTTAATGGTAGTACAGTTTGGTTGGTAAGTTCTCGGGACGCCTTGATGGTGTTGGGTTAATGGTAGTACAGTTTGGTAGGTAAGTTCTCGGGACGCCTTGATGGTGTTGGGTTAATGGTAGTACAGTTTGGTAGGTAAGTTCTCGGGACGCCTTGATGGTGTTGGGTTAATGGTAGTACAGTTTGGTAGGTAAGTTCTCGGGACGCCTTGATGGTGTTGGGTTAATGGTAGTACAGTTTGGTAGGTAAGTTCTCGGGACGCCTTCATGGTGTTGGGTTAATGGTAGTGCAGTTTGGTAGGTAAGTTCTCGGGACGCCTTCATGGTGTTGGGTTAATGGTAGTACAGTTTGGTAGGTAAGTTCTCGGGACGCCTTCATGGTGTTGGGTTAATGGTAGTGCAGTTTGGTAGGTAAGTTTTCGGGACGCCTTCATGGTGTTGGGTTAATGGTAGTACAGTTTGGTAGGTAAGTTCTCGGGACGCCTCGATGGTGTTGGGTTAATGGTAGTACAGTTCGGTAGGTAAGTTCTCGGGACGCCTTCATGGTGTTGGGTTAATGGTAGTACAGTTTGGTAGGTAAGTTCTCGGGACGCCTTCATGGTGTTGGGTTAATGGTAGTACAGTTTGGTAGGTAAGTTCTCGGGACGCCTTCATGGTGTTGGGTTAATGGTAGTACAGTCTGGTAGGTAAGTTCTCGGGACGCCTTCATGGTGTTGGGTTAATGGTAGTACAGTTTGGTAGGTAAGTTCTCGGGACGCCTTCATGGTGTTGGGTTAATGGTAGTACAGTTTGGTAGGTAAGTTCTCGGGACGCCTTGATGGTGTTGGGTTAATGGTAGTACAGTTTGGCTGGTAAGTTCTCGGGACGCCTTGATGGTGTTGGGTTAATGGTAGTACAGTTTGGTAGGTAAGTTCTCGGGACGCCTTGATGGTGTTGGGTTAATGGTAGTACAGTTTGGTAGGTAAGTTCTCGGGACGCCTTGATGGTGTTGGGTTAATGGTAGTACAGTTTGGTAGGTAAGTTCTCGGGACGCCTTGATGGTTTTGGGTTAATGGTAGTACAGTTTGGTAGGTAAGTTCTTGGGACGCCTTCATGGTGTTGGGTTAATGGTAGTGCAGTTTGGTAGGTAAGTTCTCGGGACGCCTTCATGGTGTTGGGTTAATGGTAGTACAGTTTGGTAGGTAAGTTCTCGGGACGCCTTCATGGTGTTGGGTTAATGGTAGTGCAGTTTGGTAGGTAAGTTTTCGGGACGCCTTCATGGTGTTGGGTTAATGGTAGTACAGTTTGGTAGGTAAGTTCTCGGGACGCCTCGATGGTGTTGGGTTAATGGTAGTACAGTTTGGTAGGTAAGTTCTCGGGACGCCTTGATGGTGTTGGGTTAATGGTAGTACAGTTTGGTAGGTAAGTTCTCGGGACGCCTTGATGGTGTTGGGTTAATGGTAGTACAGTTTGGTAGGTAAGTTCTCGGGACGCCTTGATGGTGTGGCAATGGAGGGACGAAGTCTTCCTGGCATTCAATAACGACATAAATGTGAAAATAATAGTCAATGAATTCCCTCAAAAATATTTTTGTTACCGTTCAAATTCAGTTTTTTAAGAGTTCCATAGACTTCCTTGAAATGTAGTTATTAAAAATATGTATTTCGCAAGAAATGTTGCATTTTAAATATATGGTTTGTAAATTTCCCTAAATTCGAATGTTTTTATTGCTAAAATTATGAGTGTCCTAATTTCAGGATATTAATCCGTAATTTTCACAGCTTAAATATTCTGTGTCGTGAGAGCACGGATTGTCAACCTTGTCAAAATAACGTGGTAGATTTTTGCAGCAATTCCTGGACGTCAGTTCTCAGGAATTGTGACTCTTCAGTAATGTTAACAGATTTGGGCGAGCTGGGGGTTAGGTGGGGTGTGGTGGGCGAGCTGGGGGTTAGGTGGGGTGTGGTGGGCGAGCTGGGGGTTAGGTGGGGTGTGGAGGGCGAGCTGGGGGTTAGGTGGGGGGGGGGGGGGGGCGAGCTAGGGGTTAGGTGGGGTGTGGTGGGCGAGCTGGGGGTTAGGTGTGGTGGGCGAGCTGGGGGTTAGGTGGGGTGTGGTGGGCGAACTGGGGGTTAGGTGGGGTGTGGTGGGCGAGCTGGGGGTAAGGTGGGGTGGGCGAGCTAGCCCGGTGCGCCTAAACAGGAGGTTGGTGATCCCAAACCAGGAAATTCGGCGTAGCGGATATCCTAAACATGGGTTCATGTGTTAAAATAACAACCATAAATTCACTGCTATATATCACTCACTATGATAGCGAAATAATAGTTCGGGCGATGAAAGGAGAAAGAGAGAAAGACACTTTAAATATTAAATCCTTTGCGCCCTTCAAATTTCCATAGTTAGTCTTCGAAAACGTAAAAAATCATTTCCAAACATTCAACTTTGCTATCTCACAACTCAAATATCCAGGACATGAAAAAGCGAACAGTTTCACGAATGGTTCAAATGCATTTCTCACTTTTTCTTTGTTTTGAATCGTTGTATTGGGCGTTAAGAATTGTTTGCAAAATGAAACGTTACGCTTGAACAGTACAATTTTGATACATTTTGTTTTCGTTTGGTTTTGAGAATTATTTTAGAATATTATTTATGTAAGCCGTTGTCGGCTAACGGGAGGAGAACTCTCTTGCCTCTTGAAAATGGGAGGAGGGGGGAGTGCAGCGTCTGTATTGGTGTGTCTTGGTGTGGTGTTGTCTGCCACTAGTTACTGCGTCTGCAGGTGTTGTCTGCCACTAGTTATTGCGTCTGTGGGTGTTGTTGTCTGCCACTAGTTACTGCGTCTGCATTTGTTGTCTGCCACTAGTTACTGCGTCTGCAGGTGTTGTTGTCTGCCACTAGTTACTGCGTCTGCAGGTGTTGTCTGCCACTAGTTACTGCGTCTGCAGGTGTTGTTGTCTGCCACTAGTTACTGCGTCTGCAGGTGTTGTCTGCCACTAGTGATTGCGTCTGTGGGTGTTGTTGTCTGCCACTAGTTACTGCGTCTGCAGGTGTTGTCTGCCACTAGTTACTGCGTCTGCAGGTGTTGTCTGCCACTAGTTACTGCGTCTGCAGGTGTTGTCTGCCACTAGTGATTGCGTCTGTGGGTGTTGTTGTCTGCCACTAGTTACTGCGTCTGCATTTGTTGTCTGCCACTAGTTACTGCGTCTGCAGGTGTTGTTGTCTGCCACTAGTTACTGCGTCTGCAGGTGTTGTCTGCCACTAGTTACTGCGTCTGCAGGTGTTGTTGTCTGCCACTAGTTACTGCGTCTGCAGGTGTTGTCTGCCACTAGTTACTGCGTCTGCAGGAGGTGTCTGCCACTAGTTACTGCGTCTGCAAGTGTTGTCTGCCACTAGTTACTGCGTCTGCAGGTATTGTTGTCTGCCACTAGTTACTGCGTCTGTGGGTGTTGTCTGCTACTAGTTACTGCGTCTGCAGGTGTTGTCTGCCACTAGTTACTGCGTCTGCAGGTGTTGTTGTCTGCCACTAGTTACTGCGTCTGTGGGTGTTGTCTGCCACTAGTTACTGCGTCTGCAGGTGATGTCTGCCACTAGTTACTGCGTCTGCAGGTGATGTCTGCCACTAGTTACTGCGTCTGCAGGTGATGTCTGCTACTAGTAACTGCGTCTGCAGGTGATGTCTGCCACTAGTTACTGCGTCTGCAGGTGATGTCTGCCACTATAGTTACTGCGTCTGCAGGTGATGTCTGCCATTAGTTACTGCGTCTGCAGGTGTTGTCTGCCACTAGTTACCTGCGAAACTTAATATGTACCGACCCAACGAAATATAGCAACATATAGAGGCCTTAAAGAATTGGTTCACAGTACTCATACACATGTCCTATCTCTCTGGGTGTGATTGCATCCCTGGGAATTTGAAGGCTAGTGTTTCTTATGTAAGTTCATATAACTCTTTATTGTGGGGGAATCAAATGTAAGTCAGTGTACTCGTACATGAAAAAGAAAATGATTTTCATATGTAAAAACTAAAATAATTTGAAAAAAATTGTTGCGACAATGTTAGATTTTTTAAAGAAAAGGAAACTATTGTAGTTCTATTACTTTTCCAGTTCTATCACTGGTACTACCTAACAATACCTATATTAAAAAAATACCTATAGAAGTTATATCCATTTCCAGTTCTAACACTTGATCGCGCCACACCACCTGCACGTCACATGAGTTTTGTAAATCATTTCCCGTCGAATTACACTCGCTATTGTGCCATTGTTGTCATTGTGTAATGTGATGAACGTTATAAATAGTCTTGGTATAATTCGCTCCAGCATTATATGGATGTGATCCCTGGTAACTATGATACCACTTCCCATGCCATCACCATGTCTACATACCATCATTACCACAGAACTACCATTTCTATAAAAAAAAAGCTCCCCACACGTCTAGCGGTTCTCCATCTCTAAATTTCTAGTATAAGGCTAAATAATTTTTTGCTACTCCTGCACATATATCGCAATAAGTCCGTTTTCAAATAACCTTCATTACTCATGAAAAATAAAATTATTCACACAAATTATAATAAAATTTCAAAATTCGAACTTTAAATCAAACCTAGGGTCGATGTATGAATAAATAAAATCTATTAATTTTTTTTCATCCCCTGTAAAGTATTTTTATCATACCCATCTAGAAAGTTTTTGTTGGGATAACTCAAGAATTTTGGAAGGTGAGGTTCATTCCAGATTGCGTCCTCACGGAGTGGAATTTAACTTCCACGCTAAGTTGCTTCATGGCCAAGTACCATGAGCCGTGGGTAATGCTGGGATGCAGGGTACAGTTCTGCGATCTACTTTCGAGCCACTAGTGCCTGCAAGATATATAGACGTTTCAGTAAACTCTGATCGCTACACCGCCGGCGTTCCATTGAATTGAAGGCATAAATTAAAGTTACAAATGGTTTTCCCTAAATTTTACTGAATAATTTTTTTTTGTTCGAAAAATCAATGGTGTTCATTAATAGGAGTAAATAAACTATGAAAACTTGATTCATGCCTAAATTTTTTATGTAATAAAACCAGTTCTGAAGTAATTCGCACACTACTATTTATTTTTCGAACAGTAACTAAAGTAACTACAAACAGTAACAGGTTACGGCTATATCAATTTACATATAGTCGTATTTCAGATCATAATTATTCAGTCTTGTATTTATTATTTTCCTAATGGTAATTATTGCAAGTCAAATTTGATGCCGACAGTGTGTAAGAATTTATTATCATCCCATACATAACAAAACTCTAGTTGTCCAGTTGAAAGTTTAAATAAAGAAGTAAATTGATATGTTTTTGTGCGAAATTAGCGCTTTATCACAATGGACATCTGAGTGAACACATCAAATTGGTTGGTGCGTGTGTCTGTGACGCTCACAAGGACGCTCTATGACCGTATCTGTGATACGAGTTTCAAGTACAAGAATGTTTTGATGGCGGGTACTGTTGGGATGGATATATTTGTTGGGCATCCACAGCTGGAGGATTTGTTCAAAGGAAATATCGAATCCCGTCATTTCTGACGGGCCGTGTACACCAGATGAATAAAATTATGATTATATCAAGTGTAAGTCGTCGTCTACCGCGATGACGCGCAATGGCGGTAGGAAGAATAGCAGCACAACAAACTGTATAAAAAGTATGACTAGTAACAACAACAACACATAGATGTTGTCCACGACGGGGTACATAAGACAACGAATGAGCTTCTTTCTGTTGAATAAATAGATGACAACACGATTGAACTCGACATATTTTCCGAAATACTTTAGTTACCGTGAATATGAAAAAAATTTGATTTTGCCAAGTACTATAAAATTAGTTTTAATACATAAAAAATATGGGCATGAAATAAGTTTTTAATAGTTTTATTCACCAATAACAACGAAAACAATAAGCTTTTTACCCCAAAAAATGATCAATTATATTTGTGGAAAAGTAGTCGTAATTTCAATACACAAATCTGATACCATGGACTTAGAAACAACTTCAACAGTAAAAACTTTGTAAAAAGAATCTAATCTTCAACAACGACCTTCTCGCTACCAAATTGTCACAACAACAGCCCACTCCCTACCTCGCTTGCTGACCACTGACCTCCCAAGCTAATGTGAGTAGCCTTTTCTTAATTCGCTGTTACGTTTACCGACCGTTGAGCGTCGCCGGAAGGTAGTAGAGTCTGGTGTACCAAAAGGCCCCAGACCAGCTGGGCAAACCCCATTATAGTGGAGGGGGAGCGGGTACAAGTAGGGCACCAGCCGCCTTCCGGACAAATCCGACGCCTTAAGCCCCGTCCACACTATCAAACTTTTCGTCAATCACGAACACACCAAAACGCGAACAAAAACACAAACTTTTCCGAATCGTGTCCAGACTACGTGTTTGTCGGTGTGAAGTGGTTCGATTTGTTCTGTGTGCATATTAATTAAATTAACAATTAAATCTAAACCTAACATATTCGGTCATAGCTGAATAACATGGAATAACAACGTTACGCAGTTAATTTTGGTAAATAAATATCCATGCCGCCCTACATTTAACTACATTGGCATCAAAAACATAATTAAATCGATAAAATAGAAAAAAATACATAGAAGCCAAGTAATTCAATCGCATAACCACCTTTAACAATACCTAAACAAGCGAGTGTTCGCTGTTTGAACGAAAGTTCGTGTTCGTGTTTTCCAACACGATGGAAAACACAATCACACCGAAATCTGCGAACTTTTCATCTGTGTTCGTGTTCGCGGACTGCCGAAAAACACGAACTTCGGGCGAAAGATTGATAGTGTGGACGGGCCTTTAGACTATACACCAACACTTAGGACTAACACCATGCATCACCACCAAGGAAGTCGTGGTTGATGGAGAACTGGCTACAGCCAGTTTTCCCGCCCCTTACTACAAACACCCACCCATATAAGACCCAACACTATGCAACATAACACCAACTCACGCACCAACGTCACCCCTGGCAACAACACTCAACCACGAACGACTAAGCAAACTACCACAACCATCCCAGCACAGCCTGCCAACAAATCCAACACTACCTACAAAGTCCAACTCCGCAAGATCGACCCCAGCAAAGATACAAACCGAGAACAAGTCTTTGAAACTGCTTTCAAACACTTGGAAGCCCCACTCATACGACTCACCAGCAACTCAAGCGGATTCTACGCCATAACCGATGACATCACTGCCATCGATAAACTGACCTCAGACAAAGCAACCACTCACTTCCAGAAAATAAATCTGAAGCCTATCATCCCCCCAGATCTCAGAGCCAAAAGAACCATATTCATCAGACAACTGGACAGCAGCATTGGCCAACGCCAACCGCAAGGAATACAGGAAGAAATAACACGAGTGCAACAATGGGCAAAAATCCTGTAAATTAACAAAATCAAAAACTATACACACGTTATCAAAGTAACCTTCACCGACACTGCCATGACACAGCGCGCTCTCCAGAATGGGCTCCTCATGTTCAACACAAAGATCACACCATCGCAAATGGAACTTGAAAAGTACACTCATCTACGGATCTGCTTCAAATGCTACAAAATTGAGGACCACTCCACACATCAATGCACTGTCAAGACATCGAACTGCTCTGAATGCGCTGCACACGGCCACACCTACCAACAGTGCAATTCACTGTACAAGAAGTGCCTCAACTGCCAAGGAAACCACCGCACCCTCGCAGCTTCCTGCCCATACAGGAAAGAAGCTATCCGCAAGAAGAACGACGAACTCCAAATAAAAGAAACCGACCAAACCAAGAGCACATACATTGAAATTGCAAAAACGGCCATCCAACAAACTGCAAAAACAGAACATACACTCACACTCACCAGCGAAATACATATAAAACTGGCCGCTATCATCATCGAGGCCCACATCGCAAACCTCGCACAGGGAGGGGATTTCGGATCAATCTTGTCGAAGTCCCTCAAAGAAAATTATGACGTGGACACCCAGTCCCCAATCGCGACTCACAAAAAATATTCAACATGTTCATCGAACAAAACAAACAACCCCAAGCAGGCACAACGGAGACTCCTGCAAATCAAGCAAGCACCGACCCCAACGATCACGCAATGGACACAAGCTACCACTGAACAGAAGAGAACTCAACCCAGGACGAAACAAGCGACGACAACCTGAAAGAAAACTGGAGAACGCAGTCCAGCCCGAAGAAGAAAACAAAAAAACGGAAAAAGAAGAGACAACCCTCCTCGGAAGAATCCTCTTCACACGACGACGCAATCCAGCTTACACTCTACCGCAGCGACACGCACTCACGGCATATTCCAAGCAAACTCACCAACGAACAGATAGTGAATGAACTAACCGCAAAACCCCCTGGCCTCAAAATCGCCGTCGCACATCCCCACCCGGACAAAATCTGGAAAGAAATCATTGACGGCCGATTCAACCTCGAAAACGAACCCATAGCCTCACTCCCACACGAACATTATAATGGATACACACAATATGAACAAAACACTAACCGTCATCCAACACAACGTCAAACACTGGCAAAATAATAAAATCGCACTATGCAACATCTACCGTCAATACAATCCACACATAATTCTACTCAACTCGCACTGCATGCGTAACGACACCCCAATCAAAATTTGGAATTACAACACATACACCACAAACAAAGCAAATGAAAATCACACTGGAGTAGCAATAGCAATCCGCAAAGACCTCCCGTTCAAGCTTCACGATACCTTTCACACAGATATGTTGGCCATCACAGTAGAAACACCACAAGGCCCAATCACACTTGCCACAACCTACATACCTCCACGCATTGATTACATAAGCTACATCGACATGCACACTCTCTTTAACCGAAAACACCCCACTTACCTCCTAGCCGACATGAATGTCATACACCCCACCTTTGGATACACATACGCAAACAGGAAGGGGAGACAAGTCCACTCACTAATAGACAGGAACAAATGTCTCCACATAGGCCCTAATTTCCCCACGATAATCACTCACCGCGCTTGTACTAGCCCAGATGTCGTACTAACAAACACGCAAACATTTCACAACATCATACTCGAACCAGGTCCACTAACACCTTCCGACCACATCCCCATCATAGCCACAATATCAGCCAACCCAATACAAATTCCCATCCGCCCACGACCCTCCTTCCACAATGCAAACTGGGAACTATACCACAACCTTCTCGCCGCACACACAATACCGCAAGACCCAAGCCCTACACTAGAGGACATAGACAACCACCTAATCACATGGGAATCCCACATCAACGAAGCCTCCAACCAATCTATTCCAACTATCACACACAGAACCACACCAGGCATCAAACCCACTCATGCCATACTCGTCTTTCAAACGAGACACAAACACATTTACGACCATCTCCAACGACACGGCCACTCACCCCCACTATACAGAGAACTCCTCAACCTCAGACAACAGATAAAAACTGCATATCAACGTATCTACTCGGCAACATGGAACAACACCATCTCTAACATCAAAAAGATGGACAATCCCAAATAATTCTGGTCCGCCATCAGACGTATGTCAGGCAACAACAAAAAACAAAGCACCCCCTACATTAAAGAAGGCGGCATCTTTTACCACTCACCACAATCCAAGGAACCCTTGTTCCGACAACACTGGTCAAACATATACTCAGGTATTGATGAGCCCAACAACGATTTCGACGTTGAACATATACACACCATAGAAACACAAATGAACGACATCGCTCCCCAAAACGAACCACACGAGACAGGAGACACTTCCCGCCTTCACAATTTCCACTACCCAGCTATCACAATCGAAGAACTCAAAAACGCACTTCGTACGTTCTCCCAAAAAGCACCAGGACCAACTAAAATAACCACACACCACCTAAAACACTTACCGCAAAACATGCTCCAGTACCTTCTGTACATATACAACAACGCCCTCTCAGCGGGCTATTTCCCAAACAAACTGAAACACGCAATAATGATCTTTTTACCGAAGCCCTCCACCTCCCAACACGAGGTGCAAAATTACCGCCCCATCTTCTTACTCGACACCCACGCTAAGCTTCTAGACAAGATATTAACCTACAGGCTAACAGACCACCTAACCATCAACAACATCTACAACAGCCGCCAACACGGATTCCGCCACGGAAGAGGTACACACACCGCACTTGCCACGCTACACGAGACTCTCCACATTAAGCAAACACAGAGAAACAAAACAGACATCATTCTGCGAGATGTAAGCAAGGCCTTCGACAAAGTTTGGCACACAGGACTCAAATTCAAACTGTCACAGCTACAAATTCACCCCCTATTCACAAAAATCCTGCATAGCTTCATCACCAACCGCACCGCAGCCATACGAATCGCAAACTACACTGGTCCACCCTTCTCCATCAAGTCAGGAGTCCCCCAGGGAGCAGTCCTCTCCCCAACACTGTACAACTACTTCACGCATGACCTCCCCCCACAAATACCCAACACTGACTACATAGCCTTTGCAGACGACATCACACAAATCATATCCGCAAAGCATTCATACAACATGGCAGCTCTACTAACAACAAGAGCCATTGTCCAAATCAACGATTACGAACGAAAATGGAAAATCCAAACCAACACAAACAAATTCAAAATAATTGCTATCAGCCTCCGCAAACACCCAACAGTGCACATCAACAACACCCCACACCCTTACACAAGCTCAGGCAAAGTTCTGGGTCTCACAATCAGCACAACCGGATATGCACTCCACACCAGACAACGAGCAGCAATAGCACCTCAAAACCTCTCACGCCTTTACCGATTCAAACACCTGAACCCAAAAGTAAAACGCCAACTCTACATCGCCCTAGTAAGATCCACTCTCATCTACCCAGCCATTTCCCTACACACACTTCCACCAACATCCATCTCAACACTCCAACGTGTACAAAACCAAGCCACGAGATACATAACAAATTCAGAATGGCAAGATTTCTCCACCTCTGCACAACTACACCGCCGAACAAACTTGAAACCAATCAACATTACACTCCACAAACACGCAAAAAGAATCTGGCAAAACATTCACGACAAGCACCCACAACTCTACCAACAACTCACATTCCCGCAAGACCCTCCGCAAACACCACACAAACAATTCCAGAGCTCAAAAATGAAAACACTCGCACCCCAACCGAGACCAAAATACACTTAACACGACTCTAACGACGGACGGACGGACAGACTCGACTGACCAGCACCGACTCAAGCGAATGTTTTGGGCTAGGAGAGACTCAACCCCTACGGCAAGCCTACCCACCCACGTCCGGTATTGAAGATGCCTACTAACTAAATACCCAACCATACAAAACCCTGACGGGTAATTAACTTTTACCACCCTTAAACTACCTACAAAAAATTACCCCCAAACACTAGCATCATATGCGCAAAGCGCATCTCTATCAGTTTCCTATCTATCCTTTTCCGTTTCACCCCTTCTCTTCCCGACACACTCTGCGTCAAACCCTATCTCCATCTTTTCTATAAGCATCGAACGAACGAACGAACGAACGAAAGCCGGGATTAAGATGCACGCTCCGCTAGATCCAAATATCTATTCTCAGAGTCCCCTATGGGCGATTGTTGGAACTGTATATGCTGAAGATCATGACGGAGTGTTAAATTGGTATGTGCTCCCGTAGACAGGTTGATTTATGCTAAAATAATGTAAAATGACCATTAGTCCGACGAGTGTTAACGGAAATGGTTCCAAAACGGGGCTCCCATTCTAAATTTTCAGATAAACCAAGATTGAACATGAAAAAAACCAGATTCATTCAAAATACATAGAAGTGTTATTTTAATAGGAAAAGTATAAGTTAACATACATGAATGAAAACAATGATGGTAATGCTGATTTTGTTCCTGTTCCTCCTCTTAATTCTCTCCTGCAGCGCAAATATCAATATTAAGATGACGTTTCTGTTGTGCAAGGCGCTTTTCATTACGTTAGTGACATACTACGTAGATGACATCTCTCCAGTTTTTCATGGTATGCAATTCCTTCTCGAACGAGATAAGATCTTTTGCTGCTTGCATTTTAACCCCTTTAGCAATAGTGCTGTGATGAAAGGCTTTCCTACACACTTCTATCAAATGATCAGTGTGAGCAAATAGCAAATGATGCTCGGCAATGAAAGCAGAGATCATCAGTTAATTCTGCCTTTGCCACCTCCTCATTTTCTGTAAGCTTCGGTTTCTTGAAAAATACATCCCACTTCAGCGTTGATTTCGCACATTTCATGTTATTCTCGTGTTTAGCAGTTTTACTATGCGCTAACAACATTGACTTATTTGCGTTTCTTATTTTTGTATCACAACATACGCAGTAACTACAGCCCTTTTCACCAGGATCTTCAAGCCACTCTTTCAAATTCTCGTTTTCAACCATTCTACTTTAAAAGATTGCTCATACCACTTTTTAGCCATCTTTTTTGGAGGGCTAGCCATTTTGAACACCACTGCGGCTGAAATAGGAAAATTATATATCTATAAAAAATTTCTACATGCACTTTTAAATAATGCACTATCAGTTTTAAGCGGCCCACAGACGATCAATTAAATTGTCAATATTGATCATTGTCAATTATATTGACAATAAAATTTATCGTCTATGGGCCGCTTTAGTTACAGTCACGTCACTGCAACGAGATAGCAAATCGAAGCAACACAACTTACTCAAACTCACCAAGGACTGAACTCACTGAAGTGGCGCACCGGTTAATCCCGGCCATGGTAGACCATGATCCCGGCTTGGCCGGGCGTGAAAGTTCGTTTGCTACTCGTTCGTTACGCGTTTTAACGGGCGAAAAACGGATTTAACACGTTTTACCACATCCGATTGGCTTAGTTTCGTAAATGATATGCGTTTGCATGCGGTGTAGATTGAGAAATACTTAACTGCATTGTTCAATTTATTCGAGTTAATGATGAATTTACTGTCTGACTTAAAAAACCCAGATTTAGCGAATTTTTCAAAAATTAAACCTAGCAACCCAGGAGGGGTCTAAAAAACCAAGATCTGGGTGGTAAACCCATGAGTGGGAGCCCTGCTTTTCACGCCAGTTAATAACATTGACATTGAAAATTCATATTGATCAGGTATTTTTGACGAGCTTCTTCCCCTACAGAAAGTCGTCGGTGCCTACCTTGAATTACTTAATATTCCTTATATAAAATCAATTTTTTGGAATATTTTAATACCGACATTCATGTTATTCGATTATTTTGCCTTATTCACATACTATAATATTTTTGATGCGCGATTCAAAATTGTTATTCGATATATTCAAGCACAACTTACGTCTACTATATCATGGATTGATGAGTGACTAGTGTATTTTTAAAAGAGTCTTCACGTCCATGTGTGTATATTTGTTGACCACAATTTCCGTTGCACAGAACAACACGCTGACTCTCATTGTTGGTGCTACTGCCATTATTGTTGCTTCTTATATTTTGACTATTGTACAATAAATTTATCACACATTTATTTTTTAAACCAAGCATGAAGATAAGGAGGAGAACCAATGTAAAAATGAACCTACGTATTATTTGTCATGGCAAACAGAAAGGAATGTTACAATTCCGTCTTCACTGCTGGAACGCAACAAAAGACCAAACTTCCAACACACAGAAGAAGTTAAAATGAGTAATGAAACACCTACACAACTGAGATGCCAACGCTGCTGGCAAAGCAGCACAACCGCCACACAGCCTCAGCGGGTCACTACGCGGGTAGGGAGCGACAACGCTGCCGACATCAACAGTTGGCGTCTTGTTCTGGGCTGCGGATGTGGACGGAATTGGGTAGTTATGGCCATAGAATTGCGATTACCTATTTCATATTTAATTTAGTCAGCCCTTACAATCATTTTTTCGAATTTCTCGAATTTTGTTCGCAGATTGATTTAATGCGTAAATAAAATAATAATTTGAGGAAAAACTAACTATTCAAACTATTTTTTGGGAAAATATTTTGAGTCTGAATAGTTTTTATCAATTTGTCGACATATATTTCCAGTTCTCAGTATTTTATTTCGAAAATTAGAATGGAGATCACCACACCAAGTGACCAACAGGGAGTTTCCCATCCCGCCTGTAAAAAATAATTTACAAATTTTTAAGGCCCATCCGGTCACATCTAGCGTCGTTGTGGACAATCTGAAACGAATGATTTCGGCAATATGTGATAGAAAAGTTCTTGAAATTTCAAGATGAATTTTACAACTTCCAGGTTGGCTGGTCGGTCGGTCGATGCTTATAGAAAAGACGGAAAGAGAGTTTGACGCAGAGTGTGTCGGGGAGAGAAGGGGTGAAACGGAAAAGGATAGATAGGAAACTGATAGAGATGCGCTTTGCGAATATGATGCTAGTGTAAGACGGTTTTTTGTGGGTAGTTTGATTAATTTACCCGTCAGGGCTTTGTAAGGTTGGGTGATTAGTTAGTAAGAATCTTCTTAGTACTGGACGTGGGTAAGTACGCTCAGGTTGGCTGAGCTGAGTGTCACCTGAGACAACAGACACCCTGAACACAAGCTGCGGTCGGTTGCTGCCATCACACCGCTATTTTCCTGTGCCGCTCCTGCCTGAATGTACAAAATTGCATCGTTTGCCGGAGGTAGTGCGACACGTTGGCTGATGATGGTGCCAATAGTTGTTAGTAACGACCACAAAAAAATGGCCGTGAACACAACACCTGCAGACGCAGTAACTAAGGGGGACTATCCCATTTGGTTGTGTGCAGTTCTCATTTTCGTGCCAACAACTTGACCATCCAACGAGACCCTGGACTCGAGCACGCCTGGTCAGTCACGATCTACTTGTGCCACAACTGTTCGTTATCACCTCAAATGTAGCCAACCCATGCTTTCATACACTCATTGTACCAAGTTTGTACACAATACCCAACACCATCATTGTAGTCCCTCAAGGGAACACTAATGTTATTGTGCGCCTTTGATGAAACTCCCAATCTATCGCAAGCCTTTGAACAATACCGCAACCTTTCAGGTCTGAGGAGAACTTCTGTACAACTATTCCCCAATTGTTCTATTCCATGTTGATATATTCTATGTACACAGCTCTTTGTCTTGAATGTTACGCATTCGACAGCAAGTGAAGGTGAAGAAGTAACGTGAAAACGATTTTTTAAATATTTTAGTTACCGAAAAGGAACATTTGATGAAGAACGTCATTTCGTCAGACACCGTTTCGAATAAAATATAAATTTTCACATGATCAATTACATGATATGATATTTGATAGTTTTTTTTTATCAAATGTGAATGTTTTACAGCATTTAATACATTTCCGTCTCGTATGAGAATCTAAAGACGTTATCAGAAGCCGGAGAACGGGATCTACCTATAAAGACGCTTAGCAAGTATTTGTGTCGCTAAACGAAAATTTATATATGGTGAAATGGACTTTTCTGGGTGAGTATAAGTACAGAACCAATAAATGCCGATAATTCTACCAAGTTTGTTATTATTAATTTTCAATTATAATTATTTATTCAAGTGTCCTTTAAGTCATTAAGAAGAAAAAAAATGAAATTTTGTATATGTTTCCGAAATACAGACTGGCAGTATACTTGCCACCCGGCAATAAAATAATGATACGCAGTTGATGAGAAATTAAAGTTACAGTGAGGGATTTTCTGCCATGATCAGTCCATATATTGTCTTTCCTAGGTTTCTTTTTTGGGGTGAAATGTTTTCATTTAAACAATTTAAACAATTTATTTACCACAGGTGATACAGAGATAAAATGTTTCTGAAGTCTAGTACAATGGTCAAATTTGAGTATAGCTACCTGTGGGCCCGAATAAGTTCAGTGACTTCTAGGGCATCCTACCATCAAGGTTAGTCTTAGGAGTACAATAATATTTAACCTAATTCACTTAAACTAGAGACGCATTAGACTGATCAATGAGATAATTAACTCGAAATTAGACACTTCATTTCACAATATAGTTCATATGGACTTGATTTAACAGTATAGTCGACAAACGATTCATGAACAGACTGAAGATCGGCGAAATTAACCACGGCGAATTACATTATTAGGACCAGTTATGTAGGTGACAAGGTTTTACTCTGTGATCTTACACGACTAGTAATCTGATAGGAAGTGAGACTCAAGATTATTTTTGAATACCTTATAAGAATTACTTTCACGGATCTCCGCAGGTATTGAGTTCCAAGTTTTAGTTCCAACGAAGAGGATACTGTGTTGTGACCGAGCCTTTGAGTAATAAGGAAGCATGAATTTACTTCTATTTCGGGTTAAATGGTCGTGATGACCAGTTTGCGCAGTTAATAGTTGTTTTAGGCTATTGTCGCCATCATTTGTTAATGTTTTGTAAATGAAATTGCAAATGGAGATTTTGTAGAGATCCGAGAGCTTAAGTATTCGTAAATTTTTGAATGAGTCATTTGTGTGAGCATTATATTCTAGATTCTTTACCGCTCGTATGGCTCTTTTTTGCAGGGTAAAAATTTTGTTGGTTTTATTTTTATCAGTTCCGTACCATGCTTCTATTCCGTATTGCAAGTATGGTGAAATGAGCGTTCGGTAGAGCATTTGTAAGGCTGTTTCAGGCAGGAAATTTTTAACTTTATTTAGGATTCCGATAGATTTTGATAATTTAGAACTAATATGAGCGATGTGCTCTTTAAAGGTTAGATGTTTGTCTATTATGATGCCCAGGAATTTACTTGAGTTGGTTTCTTCGATTTCACCTTCGCCAATTTGAATGCGTGGGAGAGATATATTTTTCTTGTATGAGAATGTAATATATTTTGTTTTATCGACATTAAGGCTTATTTTATTAGCTTTAAGCCACAATGAAACCTTATGAAGTTCATTATTTATACGCTCCGCCATCCTAGCGGGATTTTGGTCTGGAAGGACCGCAGAAAGGGTACTGTCATCGGCAAAGAGTATGAATTTGAAGAATGATGTAGATTTAATGATATCATTGATAAAAATTAGAAATAGGAGAGGCCCAAGGACAGATCCTTGTGGAACTCCATGGCTAATTGTCTGTGGGTCTGATTTTGCGTCGTCAATGACAACGTATTGTTTCCGATTTGCTAAGTATGATCTGAACCAATCATGGGCAGCCCCTCGAATGCCATAACAATGTAGTTTCGAGAGTAATACGTTATGGTCCACACAATCGAATGCTTTTCGAAAGTCAAGAAATACGGAGAAAACAAGCTTTCCTTCATCTATATTAGAATAAAGGTATTGCAAATGATTTAATACCGCTTGTATCGTAGATTTCTTAGAACGAAAACCGTATTGTTTGTCGTAGAGGAAAGATTTTTGTTCCAAATACGAATACACTTTTTTATACACAATTTTCTCGAATATTTTGCTAATAATTGGTAGTACAGAGATAGGTCTATAATTGTTAATGCAGTTTTTATCACCATTTTTAAAAATAGGGGTGACTCTCGCAACTTTGAAAGAGTTGGGGAAGATACCTTGAGAAAGGGATTGGTTGATAATATAAGATATGCACGGTGCTATTATATCAGCTATAGCCTTAATTTTTCAATCCACTTGATTTATTTTTCAAGTTGTTTATGTACGTAATTACATCGGAGGGATTAGTTGGCGTGAAAAAGAAAGAGTTAGGTTCACGGACATGGTCCATGTATTGCAAGTGGTCTCTGGGTTCACTGAAGACACTATCGGCTATATTTTTTCCTATGTTTACAAAAAAGTTGTTAAACACAGTTGCAATATCTTTTTTCTCGTGGTATTTTACATTTTCGTGAACGACGGACTCAATTGTTTTCGTAGTATTATTATTCGGTTTATAGCATGAATTAAGCAGGCGCCAAGTTTTTTTAATATCAGTTTTGTATTCAGTAAATTTGCGCGTGAAGTAGTCTCGTTTTGAGGTTCGTATTTGATTTGTCACATGATTCCTGAATCGGTTATACGTTACTTTAGATATTCGCCCTTCGTATAGTAAGGCTAGGTACGCTTGACGTTTCTTTATATTGATCACGATATCTTCAGTAATCCAGGGCTTATGTCTATTTTTCGGCGTAATTGTGCGGGTGATTATTGGGCAACACTGGTTATATGCGGTCGTTATAATTTCAGTTAAATTTAGTATTGCTTCATCAATGTTTATCGCATTATTGTCCCGTTCATAGATGTCTAATGATGGCATTAATTCTTCTAGAACAGTTCGCATTGTTCCCAAGTTGTATTCGTTTACACAACGAAATGAATAAGTATCAGCCTGTGGGCTGGGACAAGGATTATAGACATTTTTCTTGATGAGAAACACCGGGAAATGGTCAGATAAGTCAGAAGTTATTATTCCGGTAAGAAAATCAGTCGGATCTAACATAAAAATATTATCGAGTAACGTAGCCGATTCAGAAGCAACACGCGTAGGTTTCGTGATGATTGGAAGGAAGGAGCTAGACTGAAAAACATTTATGAAGTTTGAGGTTTGCTCACAGCTATCATATTGTAGAAGATCGTAGTTGAAATCCCCGCAGATTATTATGTCATTATATAGAGACTTGTTGAACTGAGATATTATGCTTTGAAGCTCGTTCAGGAAAGAGACGTTACAAGCTGTTGGGGGCCTATATACTGTCCCAAGCACAATCCGTTTATCATTTTTCGTTAGTTCTATAAATAAAGTCTCAATATGTTCACGATTCATAGTTGCACTTAAAATGACTTTCGAAGATATATGTTTAGATATGTACGTACTGATGCCACCACCACGTTTGTTACTACGGAGTGAATGATGGCTATAATAGTTTTGAATTTGAATCAGGTCTTTAGATGAGTCGTCTAGCCAACTTTCGGTGAAACTGAGGACATCAAAATTGCTGTTCAGCTCAGTGATAGTACAAGATATTTCATCTATTTTCGGATAAATGGATCTACAGTTCCAACATAATAGAGAAAAATCGTTACAGGTCTTCCTCATCGATTCATTGAATTTTTTAATATTTAGGTATTTACAGTTTCCAGTTTCATTTAGGTTTGGGTGCAGTCTATTCAAATGATTGAGATCTGGATCAATATTGTCGAATACGTCAACATGGTCAGTCATTAGAATTAAGAGACAGTAAGTAAAATGTGACGTAAAAATAAAAATGATAAAAACTACAGGATCACGGTAAAAATAAGGACATTCGTACTTATAATTAAATTAAAAAAAAGAGAAAACTAAAAACACACAGAGATTATTAGTCTAAATTGTCTGAAACCTAGTATGATTTCATAAGGAGAGCGCAAATTCAGTCCATGAGCAGGAACATTAGGGATCATAAATGGCAAATAATGTAGTTACAAGGCTGTCGTACCAGTGGTTTCCGCATATAACACTTATAAGATGTAGCAAGGACGAAATGGATTTAAGAACGATGTGACAGTGAAGTTATTTATGGAATTTGAAAATCTTGACTATCTAAATTGTTTCCAGATTTGGAAACATATACACGAGTCGAGTCTGAGCAGCAAGTTCGGTATGAGCATTCGATAAAAAGGAGAAAAGAAAGAAATTGAAAAACAATTTAGTAAGCAGCAAAACAAGGCTGCAAGGTCGACGTGGATGCCTTGAAGAGGTAAACGTAATTCAATAAAAAATCAAGAAGAAAACATGTGGACAGATATCAAAATAATATTAAACTCAATACGTCAGTCTAAAAGAAAATACTAATCACGAGTAATTTCCTCTGAGGACTTGCCGACATGTTGCAACAAGTACTTGTCTAGTTCTTCAGGTGTATTGATGGTTAGAGGTTTCTGAGTTACTTGGCCAGGTCCCTTTGGAGAGAAGACGTTGATATTGCCATCCAAACTTCTTGCGGGTCCTATTTGTTCCGGAAATTTTCGTTTGGCCAATCTCAGAGTGTACATTATACTTGCTCGTATTCATTCACGTAGAGTTGTTCCGGTTTTGTCACACGACAGGCTGTCAGAACTTCTTGCTTCTTTTCGTATTTTCGTAGCTCAAAAGAAATGTTTCTTTTATCGACGTTTCCGGGTGGAGGTTTTTTTCCCAATCTGCTCGCTGTGGTGATGTCAGAGTTACTCAGGTTGATTTTGAGTTGGTCCTTCATGAGCTGGCAAACCGTTTCTATGCAATTTTCTTCAGGACGTGATTGCGGCAGTTCCCATGATATAACCAAAGTGCGTTTTCTGTTCTCCAATTCTTCACGTTCTTCTTTCCGTTCGAGTCGCTCTAGACGAGAGACTATGTCATTCATCTTCTTATCTTGTTCTTCAATTCTTGCATTTTGATTTGATTCTTTCTTCGTTAGTGTTTCAATCATCGTTTTCAATTCACTAATTTCGCTTTGAAATTTCTTCATTACTGATTTGAAGAGATCAATTAGGATGGAAACTACTTGCTTACTCGGTTTTGGCAAGCCTCGTACATCTGGATAGTCAAGCTCCAGCATACCCTCGCTGTTGTTGTCCTCGCTGTTGTTGTCCTTGGTTGAGCTTGTCGCCATCTTGTGAGAAGGGAGACACTCTCAAAAAGAAGCAAGGGTTGAGTGCTTGTTCTGATGGAATATTCACACTTTTTGTTCGATTTTTTTAATTTGGTTAGATAAAATTTATTCTTGGATCCTCATGGTCTGAGTGGGCACTCTTTTTTGGTTAGAAATGCATGATCATTAACCAGTTGGGCACTTTGTTTCGGAGCAAAGACACAGACGTCCTCACTGCCTCACTGCACTCACTGCACTTCATACACTCTGGGTGTGCAGGAATGCACACACTGCAAAAATAATTGGTACGGGAGTCACATTCACGTCATCTGTTGTACGGACTTTAGCCTTTATAGGTCCATTGATGCTGACTGTTGTGCCGCACTGTTGTAGCAGGAACTGGACCATGCCTTCCATAATATAGAACCATGATTTCACCAATGCTGTATTCCTCACCACATTTCTCATCTTTATTGGAGTTGTTCAAGGGCTCAAAAAGCGGACGCACCTTGTAGAATCGATCACTATCCATTTGCATGTTATCGTTGATGTGCAAGCATATCATTATTTGATCAAAGGTATAACGTCTCATTGAATTCATCACAGCTTTATTTTGGGTGCACGCGACTCACTCCAGTACAGCCGTCTGTTAGGAACCTTATTGTACCCTGAGGGAATGAGAGTGGCTAGAAATAAATTCACGTTGTCTGCATTTACATTGCTATAAGGAATTCCTTTCTGGTGAGCATAGTTTTTACTCTGTTCACACAAAACATCTATCCCATCTTCTGTCCAAAACTGTTCCTCAAAAAATTCTAAAGGTTTGGTTATTTAGGCGTCAACTACCTCACGTGTTTCGTTGAAATCTGGTACTAGATTTGTCACCATACCTTTAACAGTATGCCACATGAAGACAACTTTTTTCATCCTTTTGATCCACGGTCAGTTGATGTTGAGAGGTGGATTGAACACAATATTAGACTGATCGTTGTCCACATCATCATTCAAAACCTTAATGCGTAAAATTTTCCTATGAAGGTGACCTGGATTGCACATAACTTCGTCATCTAAAGCATCACTATCCTGGTCCGTTCCAGCTTCAGCCAATCTCTTCAGGGGGGGGGGGGGGGGGCTCTATTGCTACTCGCACTTCATTATGCTCTTTTTCATCTTCTTCTAACCAGGAAATTATGAATTTCGTCCAGTGACAACCTGAAATCAGGGTGAAAACATATTACTGCTATTCGTCAACTGATATAATGGAAAAATATCGATTCCATAATTTTATTACCGAATGGCAAGTACACTTGCCACAAATATATATAGTAAAATTTGGTGATTGTATGAAATTAGAATCCTGTAAGTGCATACATATATCATTAGAACAACTGTTTGACAACAGTTTTCAGTATAGTAGTGAATCACAGCTAACAGAAATAAGCAATTACTTGCGTCTTTTTCTGGCGTAGTTACGCCATGCATTCTTCACAGCAGCAACTTCCAAGTTCAACAGAGCAGGTGTGAAGCACAACCGACCTCTGTAACTGCTTCTGAACATGTTCAGTACTCTTCTTATTACCGTTAGACTATAATCCAAACCCTCACATTCATAGTATTGAAAATTATACATTTTTTTGTGTGGAAAGTATACTTGCCAAGCGGCATTAATGGGTTAAGAACATGCTGAAGACTATGACGAAGTGTTGTTGTGGTGTGTGCTCCCGCAGACATGTTCTTTCATGCTAAAATAATTTAAAATGACTATTCGTCCGACGAGTGGTAACGGAAATGGTCCTAAAATGGAACTTCATCCCACATTTCATTAACAATTTGCTATCATAAACATTTACCATCTTCTTCAACTAAAATTAAATAAAGTTGACTAACATCCCGAACTAGGTATTAATTTGTATACCCTCGCTAAGCGGCGCTTAGACCTGCAACACCAGCCAAGTTTTGACCAAGAGCAACACGAGCAACAGCCGAAGCAACACGCTATAGTCCGCGGAGCAGAAAATTCTCGTGTGCATCTTAGGTCGTCCACAGCCCGGTGCGCCTAAACGGAAGGTAGAGATACTTGACTGGAAATTGTGTCATGGAATATCCTAAAAAAAGAGAAGTAAAACAATACTTATATAAGGAAAAAAACTGCCAAGGAGAAAAGAGTAGCAAAATATCTTGCTACAAAATCAACAGATAACATACCGGTACCAGAACACGACGGGAGCAGGACTGGGCGCTGTGCACACTGACGGGTTGCTTTAGACTCTCTGCCATCCATTTGTGTAGTACACATACATGTGCGAGTGTTCGTGTATCACCAGGGCATGACGTAGGCTTGCGTCACTAATTCTGCATCTCATTTGATATTGAAATTTGAGCGATGTCATAATAAGATCTTGTAATGCATAGGTGTAATTATAGGAATATTTCCAGATGCGCCCCGCCACTACTGCAACACACAAGTTCACCCACTTGTAACTTTCGAAATAATGCGCGTATCGACTTCAAATTACTCTCAAACAGAAGAATGTTTTTATCTTACGTTTGAGAGCAATTTAAAAGTGATAGGTTCATTATTTCGAGAGGTAAAATTGGGTGAACTTATGTGTTGCATTAGTGGCAGGGCTTATCAAGAAAAGATTTATTGTTATTGGTCATTTTTCAATAGTCTTTTTGTCGTTGTCAGGCGTTAGATCCTGACAAATGAATATAAATCAACTATTAAAACATTCAGATTTAAACCAGTCACCTGTCACCCAATAGAGGGCAATTTTTGAATTAATCTTCTTATGATGCTTTCATCATTTAAGACGTCATAAAGAGCCAATAGACACACATTTACAGTGGCTGAATTCATGCAAACTGGCCTGCCAGCTCCCTAAAATGTTATCGCCAGCCACCCACTTAAATTATCGCAGATAGTCAAGATTTACAACTAAATATATCAAAACAGAATCAGATGGAACAGAATATATCAGAATGGAAATACTGGTAATAATCCACCCTACATTATTGCTTCCATTATACCATAGCAACTTATTCAGGAAACTAATCACTCAAATTACGCTTCCATCAATGCACGAAACACAAGGGACGCCCCACAAATTTCCGACAAATCTACACACAACGGAACTGGTAGCAAAACATGCTCAAATCTCACCTTCCACGCTCAAGCTCCTGCGATTAATTATACGACAATGGACACACACTATATGGTTTCTAGATGTACTTAGATCTTGTTTTAATTCGAGTCGCCATTGTGGCTGGTTCCAATGCCAACAAAGTGGTGTTGTCCAACTTGTCGTACAGCTGTTGGATGTTGTCGCCAGGGAGCGTTATGCTCTTTGTCTGCGCTGCTATTTGTTCTTGGCCGGTCGTCATCACACCACCTGCTCTTTTGAGATATTACATGAATAGATTTGACTTAATGTAATATTGCATCGTTTTTCATTAACTAATCGACAGGGCATATGTTAACCCTTCGGGGATTCTTAAACTTATTATCATCTACTAAATCGTCTGTTTTAATCTTCTCATAGGCATCATGGGGACACCGTTTCCAAAAAACGTACACCACTCATTAAATCAGATGAATTCACGTTAAATGATTTGAGGCATCAATATTTCGGCCTAAAATCAAACAAAAGATTAATAAACAATTTAACTGTATGTTTCATTCTTTTATTTTCCATTTAAGGGAATTTTTAACGAAAAATCTACAAACCCAATGTTTTTACGGTGACTGAAGTATTTTAAAAATTGTGAAATGCTCCAAAAAGTGTGCCCACGGAGTGGAAGGAAGCTTCCCCGCTGCCTCTTGTGACCTGCTGTGAGCACCATCGCTGTATTGAGTGTTTTGCTGCTGTTGCCTCTACCGTTAACCACGAGATACATAACAAATTCAGAATGGCATGATTCCTCCGCCTCTGCACAACTACATCGCCGAGTAAACTGCAACCAATCAACATTGCACTCCACAAACACGCAAAAAGAATCTGGCAAAATATTCACGACACGCATCCACAACTCTACTTACAACTCACATTCCCGCAAGACCCTCCGCAAATACCGCACAAACAATTCCAGAGCTCAAAAATGAAAACACTCGCACCCCAACCGAGACCAAAATACACTTACCACCATTCTAACGACGGACGGACGGACAGACTCGACTGACCAGCACCGACTCAAGCGAATGTTTTGTGCTAGGAGAGATTTAACCCCTACGGCAAGCCTACTCACCCACGTCCGGTACTAAAGATGCCTACTAACTAAATACCCAACCATACAAAACCCTGACGGGTAATTAACTTCTACCACCCTTAAACTACCTACAAAAAATAACCTCCAACACTAGCATCATATGCGCAAAGCGCATCTCTATCAGTTTCCTATCCATCCTTTTCCGTTTCACCCCTTCTCTTCCTGACACACTCTGTGTCAAACTCTCTTTCTGTCTTTTCTATAAGCATCGACGAACGAACGAAAGCCGAATGGCATATTTGCTATGCTATCTCCATGTGTTTATTTTTTATAGCCCTCTCAGGGCGATTATTGGAACTTTAAGATATGTAGAAAGGCATGATCGATTGTTGTTGTGGTGTGTGCTCCCGTAGGCAGGTTGATTTAGGCAAAAATAATTTAAAATGACCATTAGTCCGACGAGTGGTAACGGAAGTGGTCCCAAAATGGCACTTCATCCCGCATTTTATTGACAATTCGCTATCACAATCACTTATCATCTTCTTCAACTAAAATTAACTAAAGTTATATATCATTCTGAACTAGGTATTAATTTGTATACCCTCGCTTAGCGGAACTTAGAACTGCAACACCAGCCAAGTTTTGACCAAAAGCAACACGAGCAGCAGCCGAAGCAATACGCGATAGTCCGCGGCGCAGAAATTCTCGTGTGCATCTTAGGTCGTCCACAGCCCGGTGCGCCTAAACGGAAGGTTGTGATACTTGGGAAATTGTGTCATGGCGGATATCCTAAAAGAAAGAAGAGAAAAATAATAATTATAACGGAGAGAACTTTCATAGAGGAATAGAGTAAAAAAATCTTACATAAAAATAAATAGATGTCACAGGCAGGACAACAACCCTAATTTGACAACACAGGCAGGACAACAACGATAACTTGACAACACAGGCAGGACAACAACGATAACTTGACAACACAGGCAGGAAAACAATGATAACTTGACAACACAGGCAGGACAACAATGATAACTTGACAACACAGGCAGGACAACAACGATAACTTGACAACACAGGCAGGACAACAACGATAACTTGACAACACAGGCAGGACAACAAAGATAACTTGACAACACAGGTAGGACAACAACGATAATTTGACAACACAAGCAGGACAACAACGATAATTTGACAACACAGGCAGGACAACAACCATAACTTGGAAACACAGGCAGGACAACAACGATAACTTGACCACACAGGCAGGATGACAACGATAACTTGACGACATAGGCAGGACAACAACCATAACTTGACAACACAGGCAGGACAACAAAACAAATGTTGTACACCAAACACAACACAACACAGGCAGGACAACAACACAAATATTGTACACCAAACAACACAACACAGGCAAGACAACAACACAAATGTTGTACACCAAACAACACAACACAGGCAAGACAACAACACAAATGTTGTACACCAAACAACACAACACAGGCAGGACAACAACACAAATGTTGTACACCAAACACAACACAGGCAGGACAACAACACAAATGTTGTACACCAAACAACACAACACAGGCAGGACAACAACACAAATGTTGTACCCCAAACAACACAACACAGGCAGGACAACAACACAAATGTTGTACACCAAACAACACAACACTGGCAGGACAACAACACAAATATTGTACACCAAACACAGCACAGGCAGGACAACAACACAAATGTTGTACACCAAACAACACAACACAGGCAGGACAACAACACAAATGTTGTACACCAAACAACACAACACAGGCAGGACAACAACACAAATGTTGTACCTCAAACAACACAACACAGGCAGGACAACAACACAAATGTTGTACACCAAACAACACAACACAGGCAGGACAACAACACAAATGTTGTACACCAAACAACACAACACAGGCAGGACAACAACACAAATGTTGTACACCAAACAACACAACACAGGCAGGACAACAACACAAATGTTGTACACCAAACAACACAACACAGGCAGGACAACAACACAAATGTTGTACACCAAACAACACAACACAGGCAGGACAACAACACAAATGTTGTACACCAAACAACACAACACAGGCAGGACAACAACACAAATGTTGTACACCAAACAACACAACACAGGCAGGACAACAACACAAATGTTGTACCTCAAACAACACAACACAGGCAGGACAACAACACAAATGTTGTACACCAAACAACACAACACATGCAGGACAACAACACAAATGTTGTACACCAAACAACACAACACAGGCAGAACAACAACACAAATGTTGTACACCAAACAACACAACACATGCAGGACAACAACACAAATGTTGTACACCAAACAACACAACACATGCAGGACAACAACACAAATGTTGTACACCAAACAACACAACACAGGCAGGACAACAACACAAATGTTGTACACCAAACAACACAACACATGCAGGACAACAACACAAATGTTGTACACCAAACAACACAACACAGGCAGGACAACAACACAAATGTTGTACACCAAACAACACAACACAGGCAGGACAACAACACAAATGTTGTACACCAAACAACACAACACAGGCAGGACAACAACACAAATGTTGTACACCAAACAACACAACACAGGCAGGACAACAACACAAATGTTGTACACCAAACAACACAACACAGGCAGGACAACAACACAAATGTTGTACACCAAACAACACAACACAGGCAGGACAACAACACAAATGTTGTACACCAAACAACACAACACAGGCAGGACAACAACACAAATGTTGTACACCAAACAACACAACACAAGCAGGACAACAACACAAATGTTGTACACCAAACAACACAACACAGGCAGGACAACAACACAAATGTTGTACACCAAACAACACAACACATGCAGGACAACAACACAAATGTTGTACACCAAACAACACAACACAGGCAGGACAACAACACAAATGTTGTACACCAAACAACACAACACAGGCAGGACAACAACTCAAATGTTGTACACCAAACAACACAACACAGGCAGGACAACAAATCAAATGTTGTACACCAAACAACACAACACAAGCAGGACAACGACACAAATGTTGTACACCAAACAACACAACACAGGCAGGACAACAACACAAATGTTGTACACCAAACAACACAACACAGGCAGGACAACAACACAAATGTTGTACACCAAACAACACAACACAGGCAGGACAACAACTCAAATGTTGTACACCAAACAACACAACACAGGCAGGACAACAACACAAATGTTGTACACCAAACAACACAACACATGCAGGACAACAACACAAATGTTGTACACCAAACAACACAACACAGGCAGGACAACAACACAAATGTTGTACACCAAACAACACAACACATGCAGGACAACAACACAAATGTTGTACACCAAACAACACAACACATGCAGGACAACAACACAAATGTTGTACACCAAACAACACAACACAGGCAGGACAACAACACAAATGTTGTACACCAAACAACACAACACATGCAGGACAACAACACAAATGTTGTACACCAAACAACACAACACAAGCAGGACAACAACACAAATGTTGTACACCAAACAACACAACACAAGCAGGACAACGACACAAATGTTGTACACCAAACAACACAACACAGGCAGGACAACAACTCAAATGTTGTACACCAAACAACACAACACAGGCAGGACAACAACACAAATGTTGTACACCAAACAACACAACACATGCAGGACAACAACACAAATGTTGTACACCAAACAACACAACACAAGCAGGACAACAACACAAATGTTGTACACCAAACAACACAACACAGGCAGGACAACAACTCAAATGTTGTACACCAAACAACACAACACCGGCAGGACAACAACACAAATGTTGTACACCAAACAACACAACACAGGCAGGACAACAACACAAATGTTGTACACCAAACAACACAACACAGGCAGGACAACGACACAAATGTTGTACACCAAACAACACAACACAGGCAGGACAACAACACAAATGTTGTACACCAAACAACACAACACAGGCAGGACAACAACACAAATGTTGTACACCAAACAACACAACACAGGCAGGACAACAACTCAAATGTTGTACACCAAACAACACAACACAGGCAGGACAACAACTCAAATGTTGTACACCAAACAACACAACACAGGCAGGACAACAACACAAATGTTGTACACCAAACAACACAACACAGGCAGGACAACAACTCAAATGTTGTACACCAAACACCACAACACAGGCAGGACAACAACACAAATGTTGTACACCAAACAACACAACACAGGCAGGACAACAACTCAAATGTTGAACATTGAATCGCTGAGAAACGATCAGCAAATTTCTTTGATTATTTGCGTCCACCCAATAAAAAGTTTCACATTTTACAAGTTCATAAAAAACATTTGTTAGGGTAACTGATTTATTACCACAGTGATCGTTCAGTTGCCTCATTGGCTGCAGTAAATGTAGATTGTTCGTAAAGACTGCGTGTTGACTTGTGCTTTTGTTGCGTGCAGCTGTGTCTGGCGGCGTGTTGTTGTGCTGTTGTTGTTGTTGTTATTGGTGTTGGTGTTGTTGTTGGTGTTGTTTGTGTTGCTGTTGCTGTTGGTGTTGTTGTTGGTGATGTTGTTGTTGTTGTTGGTATTGTTGCTGGTGCTGTTGGTATTGTTGCCGTTGCTGTCGGTATTGTTGCTGCTGCTGTTGCTGTTGCTGGCGTACCTGATCCGTCACACATACATAATTTTATAAAACTCTGCTGTTTCATTCCCTTATTCCTGCCCTAAAATGTTCTCGTTAGTCTTGTGTGGGAATACTTGTTTTCTTACGCTCGTGAGGATACGATGGCAACACTGTCTTGCGTAGGTAAGTTTTCGCGCTGTTCCAGCTGTGCGGCAAATGCATCGTACAACCATCCTTCTCACGTCTTTGTCTCCGGTGAACTCTTTCGTACCGGTATTGTTAGCGTAGGAAATACAATAAGCTAGCGTTATAGTCGATAAAACAAGTGCAGACAATAGGAACAACAGCCCTGCGTCAGGTCACACGCCGAAGTAACGATAGAGGCAACAGCAGCAAAACACTCAATACAGCGATGGTGCTCACAGCCGGTCACATGAGGCAGCGGGGAAGCTTCCTTCCACTCCGTGGGGACACATTTTGTGGATGGAGCTCACTTTTCTAAATACTTGAGTTATCCAAGAAAAACAATATAATGGGTATCTGTTAAAAAATGATTTATAGGGAATGAACAAATGAATCATGTGGTTTATCTTATTTATCTACCATTGGATATAGTTTGAAGTTCGAATGTAGATTATTTATTAGAATTGAGTAAAGTTAAATTTATTTTATGAGTATTATACGTTATTTGCAAACGGACTTCATGCGAAACGACATGAACCCAACATCATCACGATGTCTGTGTTCTAGAAATATTTTTGAAGCCCGGTAGGGCGTAACGTGTAGCGAGCTGTTGCGGTCTGATGGAAAACTCACTGTGGTAGTGATGGTCCGAAAACATGGTGATACCGTGAGATGTGGTATCATAGTTACCAGCGATCACATTCATATAATGCTGGAGCTAATTATACCAATACTATTTATAACGTTCATCACATTACACAATGACAGCAATGGCACAATAGCGAGGGTAATTCGACGGGAAATGATTTACAAAACTCATGTGACGTGCAGGTGGTGTGACGTGATGAGTGACGTGGACGTGGGAATCATTGCACACAAACACACGCACCACACACACAAACACACGCACTCAGACTCTTTTCTGTTCACTGAAAACTTTACCATCTAACTAGACAAATAATACATATAGAGAATATCCTCATCCGTAGATTATTATGAAGATTTGGGAGCTATCATTAGTTGCCAATTGAGATTTATTCTAATCGAATTCAGCCTATTGTTCGTATTGCCTACGTTTAATAAAACTTTCTTGTTTATTTAGATAACAAATATGTTTGATAACTTATTGTGCGCTAAAAGCAACTAACAAGAATTGATATGAGCATGTCTATTGTAGTCCAAACGAGAACGGCTACCGTAACATGCATCAACACAACCCACCTCCCCCATGTGCAGTCGTGCAGCGGGGTCTCTGCATGACGCATCGTAGGTGGTAACGTCATTAATGTTCTTCTGATTAAGACTGGATTGGCGTCCAACATTTTTAGATAAGTTCAGTCATATATATGCCTGCCATGTCTCTAATAGCACCAGGTTGAAGTGCGTAACAAGTTGTAAATTTTGATCCTCACATCAGATATATTTATTATTTTATTTGCTCGAATTTTGCACATTCACTAAAATCACTTCACTTATGAATGGAAATATGACATTTACGTTCAAATTATTTCCTCAGTATCAGTTTTTTTAGCCTTTTTTAGTAAAGTCTGGTAAAAAAAATCATATGAGAAGTGATACGGTAACAAAACATTATTGAGTTTGTGTGTTCATCGTAATTGCCACATACATGTTGTTACTGAATGGCAGGAAGCTCTGACGTTGCCTTATGTACCCCGCTGTGGGCAACATCGATGTGTTGTTGTTGTTACTTAAGCCCCTCACAACATGGCAACAAACGCTGCGTCTACCGAGGTGCCCTCAGCTCGCTGGGGCGGCAGCGTGCGGTCACGTCTGACGTGGTGCGAGCGTAACTTGTGCCTCCCCGACTTACGGACACTTGTACACACAGCGGCCTTTTGTGGTGGGACGTGATGGCCTGGTGTGAGTGTTGGTTCATTGTGCAGTATTTCAATGGAAAAGTAAGATTTTTGTCAGGTTTATCAGCAGTTAATATAGCATGTTTATGAATGTTCCGAAGTTGGAAAATATCAGAGATCTTATTTCGAATTAGTACTGAATAATTTATGCAGAAAAAATGCCAGCCCACCACACGTCACCAGCTGTAACCACCACACATCACCATCTGTAACCACCACACGTCACCATCTGTAACCACCGCACGTCACCAGCTGTAACCACCACACGTCACCAGCTGTAACCACCACACGTCACCAGCTGTAACCACCACACGTCACCAGCTGTAACCACCACACGTCACCAGCTGTAACCCCCACACGTCACCAGCTGTAACCACCACACGTCACCAGCTGTAACCACCACACGTCACCAGCTGTAACCTCCACACGTCACCAGTTGTAACCACCACACGTCACCAGCTGTAACCACCACACGTCACCAGCTGTAACCACCACACGCCACCAGCTGTAACCCCCGCACGTCACCAGCTATAACCCCCGCACGTCACCAGCTGTAACCACCACACGTCACCAGCTGTAACCACCACACGTCACCAGCTGTAATCACCACACGTCACCAGCTGTAACCACCACACGTCACCAGCTGTAAGCCCCTCCCTCACACCAGCACCATAACAACTCACGAAGTCATGTATGCAACACTACTAACACCGCAGCGTGCTGATTTTTGTTTATTTCTGGCATAAAAAACAAATATTGTGCCTGTAGCATCAATAATGAATGTTGGGATGTTAGTTTTTAGAATTTATTTCTGAATTGATATTGCATTTAACGTGTACATTTCATATCATTCAAGACAACTTACATCTTCAGTTACTTTAAGAGACATCCTCCATACTTCCAATAACCATAAGCGTACGAGACGAGCAAAAATGATTCTTATAAGGGAAATTTTTTATTCGCGATTACAAAAAAAGTTGTCAGTACCCATGCTGAAGTACCTATTATTAATAAAAACAAAATAATGTTCGAGACTATGCCAATGCCCATATTCAAGTTCTCAAAAATATACCTTATTGTCATTATATATTTATTTTAATTCGAGATTTTGAATTTTGATGTTATATACTCAAGTGCAAGTTTTGTTTTCTATTTTGTGTGTGCGATGAGTGACTAGTGTATTTGTGAATGAGGTCTGCACGCCATCCGGTATATATTTGTTGACCACAATTTCCGTCGCTCACAACAACAACACGCTGCCTCTCATTGTTGGTGCTATGGGCATTGTTGTTGCTTCTTATATTTTGGTTCTTGTAATATCAACGCATCACTCTTTTGTTTCTTATATATGGATTACACTGTTGGTTGCTACGGTGGTGGTGAAGGAACGATGGTGGTGTAGGTACGGTGGTGGTGTAGGTACGGTGGTGGTGTAGGTACGGTGGTGGTGTAGGTACGGTGGTGGTGTAGGTACGGTGGTGGTGTAGGTACGGTGTTGGTGTAGGTACGGTGGTGGTGTGAGTTCGGCAGTTAAATAATTACACCAAAATATGAATCAGTTACCAATAACAAATGACATTCGATTGTATATATTTATATCATAATTATTCCGCCATGTATTCATTATTTTCCTAATGGTTATTATTGAAAGTCAAATTTAATTCTGACAGTTGGTTAGAATTTATTATCATCCTGCACATAACAAAACTCTAATTGTCCACTTGAATTTTCAAGCGAAAAAATAAATTATGTGTTTTTTGTGCGTAATTTGTGGTATGTTATCACAATGGGCATCTGAGTGAACACATCAAATTGGTTGGTGCGTGTGTCTGTGACGCTCACAAGGACGCTCAATGACCGTATCTGTGATACGAGTTTCACCAGTGCACAAGTACAAGAATATTTTGATGGCGGGTACTGTTGGGATGGATATATTTGTTGGGCATCCACAGCTGGAGGATTTGTTCAAAGGAAATATAGGATCCCGTCATTTGTGACGGGCTGTGTACACCAGTAGTAATGAAACAATGATCATAGTAAGTGTAAGTCGTCGTCTACCGCGATGACGCGTAATGGCGGTAGATAGAATAGCAGTACAGCAAACTAAAGAAAAGTAACACTAGTAACAACAACAACAACAACAACAACACATAAATGTTTTCCACGACGGGGTACATAAGGCAACGTGAGAGCTTCTTTCTATTGAATAAATAGGTGACTAAACGATTAAATTCGAAATTTTATTCAAAATACTTCAGTTACCGTAAAAATAGGAAAAATAAATTTCGCCAAGTTCTCTCAAATTAGTTTTAATACATTAAAATTATGGACATGAAATCAGATTTTAATAGTTTCATCTTCAATAAAAACGAAAACAATAGATTTTTGACACGATAAAAAATATTTAATTTGTTTAGAGAAAAATATTCGTAACTTTAATACATACCTCCAATGCAAATATTCGGACTTCAGTAGTTTTTTCGTTTCAGCCTGACTGTAAGTACTTTTTTGAGCGATCTGTGGCTGAAAATGGTGCGCTGAAGCACACGCGTTATAACGTACCTACGTCACGGGAAGTAAGGATAGACATGTGAAACTTGCCAGTCGCATGCCCGCCGCTGTCGGGTCCTGACGTAAGTTGCTGAACTTTTTTACGGTGGCGATCAGTACAATTGTCCATTGGCAACTTATGATAGCTCCCAACTCTTCATCATAATTTACGGATGAGGATATTCTCTATTTGTATCATTTGCCCAGTTAGATGGTGAAGTTTTCAGTGAACAGAAGTGGGAGTGTGTGATGCGTCTGCTGTTGCCAAACCACGGGTATACCAAATGGCAACTGATGACGCGTTCCTTTGGCCCCCACACCCGCCCACTCTCGACACACTGCCTGCACACCTTGTGAGGGGCCGGTGGACGGCTCTTGATAAAATGGGGAAATTGAAATGGAAGCCTAAACTGATGTTTGTATTACAGTCAATAGTTTCAATTTTAATGTACTTAGTATCACAATAATTATGGAAGTAATCATAAAATCGTAATGCACAACGACGAAACAAGTGCAGACAACAGGAACAACAGCCCTCCGTCAGGTCACACACCGAAGTAACGATAGAGGCAACAGCAGCAAAACACTCAATACAGCGATGGTGCTCACAGCAGGTCACATGAGGCAGCGGGGAAGCTTCCTGCCACTCCGTGGGGACACATTTTGGATGTATTCAACACTTCTCAACAATACCTTAGTCACCGTAAAATCTTTAAGGTGGTGATTTTTCGATAACATCCGCCTGAAACGGAAAATAAAAGAATGAAGCACATAGTGAAATCGTTGATATGATTTGAAGTTCAAGAATAAATGACTCATTTCAATTAATGCAAAATTTATCAGATCTACTGAATGATGTACTTCTTTTGAAATCGGTGTTTTCATGATGCTGCTGCTCCAAGTGAGATCCTTTAAACTAAAAATAAGTTTTCGAGCCCACAAAGGGTTAAGCGGTCTTTTGGAAATGCTAGTATGGTCTTGAGAAGTGAAAGGTAAGTCATTTTATGCAACCTCCCAAAAGAGCAGGTGTTGTGATGACGAGCCAAGAACACATGGCAGCGCAGACAAAGAGCATTACGCCCCCTGGCGACAACATCCAATAGATGTACGACAAGTTGGACAACAACAACACCACTTTGTCGACATTTATATCAGCCACAATGGCGACTCGAATTAAAACAAAATATAAGTACATCTAGAAACTATATAGTGTGTGTCCATTGCCTTATAATTAATCGCAGGAGCTTGAGCGTGGAAGGTGAGACTTGAGCATGTTTTGCTACCAGTTCTTTGTGTGTAAATTTGGGGGGCGTCCCTTATGTTTCGTGCATTGATGGAAGCGTAATTTGAGTGATAAGTTTTCTGAGTAAGTTGCTATGGTATAATGGAAGCAATAATGTAGGGTGGATTATTACCAGTATTTCCAATATGTAATTATGTTTTGATATATTTAGTTGTAAATCTTAACTATCTGAGCCAATTTAAGTGGGTGGCTGGCGATGGCATTTTAGTGAGTGGCAGGCCAGTTTGCTTCAATTTAGCGATTGTGAATGTGCGTCTATTGGCTCTTTCATGACGTCTTGCATTACAAGCTCTTATTATAACATCGCTTAAATTTGAATATCAAATGAGATGCAGAATTAGTGACGCCTGCCTACGTTATGCCCTGGTGATACACGAACACTCGTACAGGTATGGTGTACTACACAAACGGATGGCAGAGAGTTTAAAGTAACTTGTCAGTGTGCACAGCGCCCAGTCATGGTCCCGTCATGGTCTGGTACCGGTATGTTATTTGTTGATTTTTGTACCAAGATATTTTCCTACTCTTTTTCTAGATGGAATTTTTTTCCCTTACAAGTATTGGTTTACTTTTCTTTCTTTTAGGATATCCGGCATGACACAATTTCCATTCAAGTATCGCTACCTTCCGTTTAGGCGCACCGGGCTGTGGACGACCTAAGATACACACGAAAATTTTCTGCTCCGCGGACTATCGCATGTTGCTTCGGCTGTTGCTCGTGTTGCTTCAGGTCAAAACTTGGCTGGTGTTGCAGTTCTGAGTTCCGCGTAGCGAGGGTATACAAATTATAACTTAGTTCAGAATGATATTTAACTTTATTTTACTTTAGTTGAAGAAGATGGTAAATGTTTGTGATAGCGAATTGTCAATGAAATGTGGGATGAAGTGCCATTTTGGGACCATTTCCGTTACCACTTGTCGGACTAATGGTCATTTTAAATTGTTATAGCCTAAACAACCTGTCTACGGGAACACACACCACAATCACAACCGATCATGGCCTTCAACATATCGTTAAATTCTTATACTCGCCCTGAGAGGGCCTTAAAAATTAATTCAACGCTAGTGTACAGCGTTATTGACGCACTCGGTAAACGAGGTGGATCCTGTTCTCCGGCTCCTGATAACGTCTGAGATTCTCATAGGGGACGGAAATTTTTTAAGCGTAGAAAATCTTTCATGCTTTATCAAAATAAATATCAAATATCATATCATGTAATCGATCATGTGGAAATTTATATTTTATTCGAAACGGTGTCTATCGAAATGACTTTTTTCATACAGTGTTTTGTTCTCGGTAACTAAAATATTAAAAAAAAACAAGTTTTCACGTTACTCCTACATTTGCTGTCGAATGCGTAACATTCAAGACAAAGAGCAGTGTACATAGAATATATCAACATGGAATAGAACAATTGGGGAATAGTTGTACAGAAGTTCTCCTCAGACCTGAGAGGTTGCGGTATTGTACAAAGGCTTGCGATAAATTGGGAGTTTCATCAAAGGCGCACAATATCATTAGTGTTCCCTTGAGGGACTACAATGATGGTGTTGGGTATTGTGTACAAATAAATAAATATTAAATAAATAATGAAGGCATCTACGGATGCTTTATTTCCAATCAAGCCTGATACATATCACCTTGTACATTGGATTTTCAAATGCCTTATAACTAACGCCAGGACGCCATGACGCTTTCCCCCGGTCGAGACCGGTACCCATTTCAAACACCTGGGTAGAGTGGGGTATTGTGCTTGGAATTTTTTATCCTATACCCAACAGAGAAAATCGCCACTGCCAGCGCCGAGTTTCGAACCCGGGTCCCGGCCGCACGGCGGCGGAACCTATAGCACATGGCTATCGCGAGCAATTGGTACAATGAGTGTACCAAGTGCTGAGTACAAACTTGGTACAATGAGTGTATGAAAGCATGGGTTGGCTACATTTGAGGTGATAACGAACAGTTGTGGCACAAGTAGATCGTGACTGACCTGGCGTGCTCGAGTCCAGGGCCTCGTTGGATGGTCAAGTTGTTGGCACGAAAATGAGAACTGCACACAAACAAATGGGATAGTCCCCGCTAGCATGGCGCCATATATGCCCTCTAATTCCTTCCTCAATAGCGGATCTCATGAACATGCGATCATGTGTCACAGATATAATAGTGATGAATACACTGGAAAATAATTTTGATCATGATATTACAAAGTGCATGCAAATACAGATGTTTAAAAAACTCAAAAAAAAACTTTACACTGTACCTTAAATTTCTTTAGTTAGCCATGAAATCAAATATATTCAAATCACACACTTTGTATTCTCATTACACATGCTAAAAGTATTTTACGCTGTATAATGATCAATGAATATGATTGTTGAACTATTTATCCTATTTCATTGTTATTTCTTTAAATAATTAGTGATATCCGTATATTTTATTTCGAAATTCAAAATTGCAAACACCCATCTAATTGCCTCACAGCAGTCGCTAGGTTCACCAACGCTTGTTAAAGTATCAAACATTTTGCAGCCCTATGGCGGAAAGTATCGAAAACGATAAAATAGAGAAGGTAAGAGCAGGTGAGCATGTAATTTGGTTCACATAACGTAGCTATTGTGAGTAGTCGGAAATGAAAGGACTTGATTAATTAAAGTTCAAATATTGACAAAATCACTTCTGTCACCATTCATGTTAGGAAGAAGGTAGTCTTCTTTTGAATGTTTTAATATAGGTTAAATTCGCATAGACATTTGAAGGTCTGCAGCAGGTGCGGCAGCTCAGGACGGCCACTCAGCCTCCGACTCGCCAGGTGAGACCGACGCATTGAAGCCGCACGTCCCTCCACTCCACCTGACGACCTGGCCACCCTCAGGGGGCTCGGTTGTGTGCACCTGAGCACAAAGGGCACCACCCCACCTGACGACCTGACCACCCCCAGGAGGCTCGGTTGTGAGCACCTGAGCACAAAGGGCATCACCTCACCTGACGCCCTGGCCACCCTCAGGAGGCTCGGTTGTGTGCACCTGAGCACAAAGGGCACCACCCCACCTGACGCCCTGGCCTCCCTCAGGACGCTCGGTTTTGAGCACCTGAGCACATAGGGCACCACCCCACCTGACGCCCTGGCCACCCTCAGGAGGCTTGGTTGTGAGCACGTGATCACAAAGGGCACCACCCCACCTGACGCCCTGGCCACCCTCAGGAGGCTTGGTTGTGAGCACCTGATCACAAAGGGCACCACCCCACCTGACGACCTGGCCACCCTCAGGAGGCTCGGTTGTGAGCACCTGATCACAAAGGGCACCACCCCACCTGACGACCTGGCCACCCTCAGGAGGCTCTGTTGTGAGCACCTGATCACAAAGGGCACCACCTCCGCAGGGCACGCGCCAGAAGTTCACACGACAGAAGGCAGACCCCAGACAGCGTTGGCAAAAACAGCAACCAAACCCAGGTCAGGGGAGGTACAGTCCCTCCAGAGCAGCGTATGGGGAGCAGTGAGCATATCTATGACTACTGGTGTGCACGGCATGTCAAATGTGACGGCATTCGATATTTCCCTTCAATAAATCCCCCAGATGTGGATACCCAACAAATATATCCATCCCAACAGCACCCGCCATTGAAATATTCTTATACTCGTGAAACTCGTATCACAGATACGGTCATTGAACGTCCTTATGATGCCGCCATAGCCATGTGGTAGAGGTTCTGCCGTCGTGCGGCAAGGACCCGGGATCGAATCTCGGCGCTGGCTGTGGCGATTTTCTCTGTAGGGTATAGGAGAAAAATTCCAAGCACAATACCCCACTCTACCCAGGTGTCTGAAATGGGTACCGGTCTTGTCCGGGGGAAAGCGTCATGGCGTCCTGGCGTTAGTTATAAGGCATTTGAAAATCCAATGTACAAGGTGATATGTATCAGGCTTGATTGGAAATAAAGCATCCGTAGATGCCTTCATTATTTATTATGAGCGTCACAGAGACGGAGCGCCGCACCAGGCTGCCGTCACAACTCTACGGAGGTACTCTCGTCAACTTATGCCGGGCCACACTAGCCTCACGTTCGTTCGTCAAATGAACTCCGTATGTCAAATGAACTCTGGAAGGCCCGTTCGCTCATCATTTGATGAATGGATGCTCGTCATTTCGTGAAAGGTCGTCAGAGGTTTTCAGTCACCAAATGAACTACGTACGAAGAACAAAGATGGCGGACAGTGTTGACAAGTTTCGCAGCTGTTATGTTTACACTAAATTATGATTGTGGCCATTTTTGTCTTAAGAAATATATAAGATAAGGTTTCAGCTGTTGCCGTCGTGGTATCTAAATGTAAAGCAATGAAATTCAGTGCTAGGTCTTGCAGTTTAGTGAAAAAATAAGTAACCAGTTACCAATCAAATTAAGCATTTATTTCCAACAATGTCAACATATTTTACATGAATGATTGTGTGGTAAATGAAAAACTGTTTTTTTAATTTTTTTGGCATTGCTCATGAATGCTATTCACAGAAAGATGTGTCAAAGAACTTGTTTTGCAGGCTCTTTTATTTTAGTTCCTGTCAGTCAATTAAAATTTATTTTTTGTTTTTAAATTATGAAAGTTCATGTCGCATACCCACTTCGGTTTGTTTACATTCGATGTACGTCGGACGCTCATCACAGAACTAAGTCAGAGCCACACACAGTCACAATGTGGCGTGACTTGCTTAGCGGCCGTTCGACATGACGAGTGTCCGTGATTCATTTGGCGACCGAAACATCGTGGTGTGGCCCCGGCACTATTAGGTACGTTATCAAAAGTCTGCGACTGACCCTCATACAGTCTAAACAGGCTTTCAAATTTTAAGATTTAATATACTTACTTAACGCTAGTCCAGGTTCTACCTAATAAGAAGCTTGATGAATTGTGCGTTAATTTTTGAACTAAATTTTCATCAGGCTAAGAAAATATTTTTTATGGTCTGAAAATAAATAAAATTCAAAAGTTTATATAAATTAGTCAACAGCTAATTTTTTTAGCACGAAATTAATTTTAAGAAAATTGGAAATTCAAATCTGTAGAGAAAACAGTTTTCAA
Source organism: Morinoia aosen (assembly GCA_030386875.1). Taxonomy (NCBI): domain Eukaryota; kingdom Metazoa; phylum Arthropoda; class Malacostraca; order Amphipoda; family Talitridae; genus Morinoia; species Morinoia aosen. The sequence goes on from CM059576.1 coordinate 113,007,593, forward strand.
CTTAGACGTTCGGTAACTACGCTATTTTTCGTGTATTTTCTGACGTTTGTCGTCACCAACGTTTGATGAGAGTTTTGCAATTTATTTCCAGTCGAATTACACTCGCTATTGTGCCATTGTTGTGATTGTGTAATGTGATGAACGTTATAAATAGTATTGGTATAATTAGCTCCAGCATTATGTGAATGTGATCGCTGGTGATTGTGTTGTCATTCATTTCATTCATATCCTGCCACTGTCTATTGTAGTCTAAATGAGCATGTCTATTGTAGTCCAGGTGAGCATGTCTATTGTAGTCTAGGTGAGCATGTCTATTGTAGTCTAGGTGAGCATGTCTATTGTAGTCTAAATGAGCATCTCTAATGTAGTCTAAATGAGCATGTCTATTGTAGTCTAGGTGAGCATGTCTATTGTAGTCTAGGTGAGCATGTCTATTGTAGTCTAGGTGAGCATGTCTATTGTAGTCTAGGTGAGCATGTCTATTGTAGTCTAGGTGAGCATGTCTATTGTAGTCTAGGTGAGCATGTCTATTGTAGTCTAGGTGAGCATGTCTATTGTAGTCTAGGTGAGCATGTCTATTGTAGTCTAGGTGAGCATGTCTATTATAGTCTAAATGAGCGTGTCTATTGCAGTCTAAATGAGTATGTATTTTGTAATATATATCAGCCAAAGAACCCACCTCACCCTCAGCCTACGACCCCCCCCCCCCCCCCCCCCCCCCCCACCTCATGTGCCGCTATACACCTGCCACATTTTATAAGCAGTATTGGTATAATTAGGACCTGCAATTATATCAATGTTGTCATTTCTTACACCTTCACCTTCATCGTACGGTCACTGCTTCCGTAGCATGATTCAATGTTTCAATTATCCGCAAGTGCTATATGGTTTGCCCTTAGGGCTCGAAAAACTTGTATCACCTTTGTGGAAATAAATGCCGTCCGTCACATTGTTAAGCATCCGTGTTAAATCAACGTAAATCATTCATAAGTTTGGATTCATTTCCACTAATTGTAATAAGGCATCAACATTCGAACTCCAAAATTTTTTCAATGATCTATAATTGAACTTACCTTTATGAAATATTCTTCTATTCTTTGAGAGACACTATTTTTTCCATATCCATATAATTTTTTTTGAACGGTAACTAAAGTATTTTTCAAATGTGTTGATTATTTTCAAATAGTGTTTTCACTGAATGGCAAAACGCTTCCACGGAGCCTCATGTGACCTGTAATGGGCAATGTCGCTGTTTTGAGTGTTTTACTGTCATTGCAACCATCCTTTCTTCGGTACATTATCTGACACAGGGGAAACTCACAGGGCACAGTGCATGACGAGTTTCATTGATGTGCGTTCCGATTGTACAATTCCTCACATAATTATTGTGATACGCAAAGTAGCAACATGCAAATTTCATTATAATTCAAATGTTAGTAAGGCTTTTATCCCAGTTTTTCCAAGAGCCGTTCAATGACTGCGCCCGGTGTCGGCCTGACCGAACGGTACGCTTAAACTTAAACCTCTTCACCCAAACACAGCCTGAGCGTTACCGATTTCCTTAAATCCAATCTTTAACCTACTCTGTATGGAAATTATTACGTTTAAGTGCGTTTTTCTATGAATCAGATGAAAATAAAACTATATGTCAAGTGCACTGACCGGCGTGCCAAATTTCGACCAGTCGCGCGAACGGAAACTTGAACGCACTCTTTCTTCCTAAAGACAGGGTAAATAAGACCGGCAGGCGCCAGAATTTCTTGAGATTTCTTCAGTAAAACTCGTGCGACTTTACACTTCAGTTGGCAAACCATAACTCTTGAAAGAGTGCACCTATCGACTTCAAAATACTTGCAAATGAAAGAGCGAAACATTCTCTTTCTCCCTGATATAAACAACGCCTTAACAGTTTGCCGAAAGCTACAAAAATTCTTCGATAGGCCTTGCGCACTCGCGCGCAGTAAAAACACTTCAGTTGGCAAACCATAACTCTTGAAAAAATGCATCTATCGACTTCAAAATACTTGCAAATGAAAGAGCGAAACATTTTCCTTCTCCCTGATATAAACAACACCCTAACGGTTTGCCGAAAGCTACAAAAATTCTTCGATAGACCTTGCGCACTCGCGCGCAGTAAAAACACTTCAGTTGACAAACCATAACTCCTGAAAGAATGCATCTATCGACTTCAAAATACTCGCAAATGAAAGAGCGAAACATTCTCTCTTCCCATATTGTACACACGACCCTAACGGTTTTCTGGGATTTACAAAAATTTATCGATAAGCCTTTCCGATTCGCGCGCCGTCAAAAAACTCAAGTTGACCCGCTTTTAACTTTTGAAAGAATGCACTCATCGACTTCAAATTACTCTCAAACGGGCTAATATTAGTATCCTGCATTTCTCATTTTTCTGTACCTGCAGTTGTGTTAATTTCTGAATGAGTTTTAATAATATTGTCCACGACTTTTTCATGGTGGAAGATATCGTAAAAATTACAGCATAATTTGGATGAATTCAACCTGCAGATGATCGTTTGAAGGTCTGGACTCTTTACACATGAATTGAATGCATCCCTTACATTTATTCTAGCTCCTACCTCCTGAGCTGTTCTCCGGATAGCGTACAGTAAAGACGACGACCACGACCCATCTTCTCATAGATGGTCTCATTTACTGCTCCCGTCTTCAAGGCTTTGTGATGTTTATGCCTTTCATTACAACCCCACTATAATGGAAAACTTCCAAAATCAGTCTGCCGCTATAGTGAGACTATAATTTGGGCTATAAAGAAGCCTTTATTCGAAAAACTTGAAACATTTCGTCTTATCTAAAAATTTAAAACATTAGGAATTTTCTTAGAATTTAAAACATAATTAATTATCTCAGAAGTTACACAATTTCAAAATATGTACAAAATTTTTAAGTGTTTGAAAAGTTTCAAACATTTGTAAAATGATTCTACAGAAGTGTAATTATGGGCGTATCTGAGCCGGAGGCTTCAATACCTACCACATGGAACCAATTTCAATCGGTGAGACATGCACGTCAAATAAACAAATCAGTCTTCATAATATTCCTTTTTTAAATACTATTCCTGTCCCTACTTTACAATTGAAGCAGCAGAACAGGAACGCTTTTTATACATGCAGCTTATTATTTTCCTATCTTCCACGGGAATTGTGACACGAAAGATATTTTGTTTCTGATTGCATCACATCATATTTGCTATCGGTACTAAATTTGTCTAACAGTTGAAAACGAACGTTCTACAGGAGCCATTTTTTTAGGAGCCAAGCTAAATCTCTTCGATCATGAAAATTGTTTCAATAAGGAATTCTTTCTCCGTAGATTTATTTAATGCGTGTTCTTCTAAGTTTTTATCTTCATATTTCACTTCGCAATTGACTTCTGATTCCTTTGGAGAATCCGGCGATGATTCATCCTTTTCTCCATGTTTCGTGTCGTTTGCAAATCCTTTGGTGCGCGTTATCAGCGTTTTCTGGGCAAAAACAGTTATCAATTTAAAGATTTACGAACATGATTCTTCAATTACATTTGTCTTCTGTATTTGAAGTCCGTTCATTTCACTCTATGTTTAAAAATAAAGTTTTCTCATGATTTGAAGTGTACGTACATTTTACTGAGACTACTTGTTTGTATACGAACCCACAATGACTAGATATCAATGATAGTATTAGATAATAGATATAGATACTGACACAACTGAACTGACACAAAAAATAATGGTAAAAATGATAATAAAAATTGAATCAACATTTCAATGGTCGAATATCTTATTAAGAGAAAAATTAGAAAGAGCAAATGTTGAGGCAGCAAATGAGAGGTGAGTAGCTAAGACTACTGACGATGTTAGCCGAGCGACAGCAAAATGAAAGGTTACAAATAAGTATCTGAAAAGTGGATACAATGAATTCAGCACATGTGAGTCGGATTTCTTCATTATTTTTGTGCCTCAAATACTTTTCGCTCAACAGAAAGAATAATCTAAACCGAAAGAATTAACCATTGCTTCACCACTTTACTTTAGACAATGGGAACAGATTAGAAGAACTCACCTTAGAGCAATTCCCCGCAGATGCTGAGGCGTTTTCTTTGTGGAAATATTCATTGAGACGAACTCCTCCGGTGGGAGGTTCTCGGGATTTTGCGCATTTCATCTGTGAAGCAAAAAATGAAAGCCGAGTATAGGTGAATTTAAGCATTGGAGGGCATTGATCTTCAAAATATTAGTCCGATTGTGAACTTCTGATCCTGATCAATGGATAATTCCGAATACGATTATCCGACCCTAAAATTTTAACGGCGATCCCAAATTTGCAAAGCATTTGTTCTTTAAAGTTTTAAAGCCGTAAGTAAACAAAATAAAATTAAAATGCTTCACCCAAAAGCTAAGAAATGCGCAATCTTATTTATTGGTCATTTGTTTTGAGGTTCGAAATAGCGTAGTTCTACCTAATACTAAATACTCTCATTATTGTGGGTTCGCACACGTATATATGTGATACCTACGGGTGCGAAAAAAATTTTTCGTACTGCAGCGATAATGCATACTTTAATGTTAAAAAGTCGGAATTAGTTGTCGAAAGCATCTTATATTCATTCTATTTATTTCTGTTTCTCTGATTTCCCCTTCAATTAATACATAGGATGTAGAAACTTTTTGTAAATGTATTGTAAGTTACTTGCAGAACTGCTGAGCTGATGTAATACATTGTACTCATAAGAAGAGTGGGAACTCTGTACGCTCTTAATGTGTCTATATATTCTATACGAGGGATTCCTGAAAACGATCTTTTCTAGTCTTTCTCTTGCTTATGCTTTGGTGTATTGATTGATAATTACTAGTCTTCGCAGAAGCCTAGAGTTACGTTGTGATTATAAATATTTCTAGTCTTTACGTTATGATACATTGACAATGGATGTTCTTTGGCAAAATCTGCAGCTACGGCCTGATACATTAAAACTTTTGGTTTTCAGATTATGTAATCACTGTTCATTATGAAAATTCAATTAGCTTGTTTAAATGTTAAAACTGGAATATTAGTTGATTTTTTCCTGCAGTACATAGTCCCTACGTACTTGAAATTGATTTCTTTGTTTTGTTTACCTCCTTGTTTTTAGGTCAAGTTAAAATTTAATGACAGGGAGAATTTGATGTAATCGCATATCTGGAATGTAACAAATACACCTTTTTCACTCCAAATTAATCCAGGTCAAGTTCAAATTAACCAAAGACGAGTTCGATTTAATTCAAGTCAAGTTCAAATTAATCCAAGTCTAATTCATTTTAAACCATAACAAGTCGAATTAGTCCAAGTCAAAGCCTATAAGTGCAAAAAGTTGAATTTCACGCATATAAAGCTCCATTTAAGTATAAATAAATCCTCGAGACTACTATGCGTAACAAGAAATTACCTTTTGAACATAAATTGAACTAAAGTGTTTCTACTGCGCGCGAGTGCGCAAGGCCTATCGAAGAATTTTTGTAGCTTTCGGCAAACCGTTAAGGCGTTGTTTATATCAGGGAGAAAGAAAATGTTTCGCTCTTTCATTTGCGAGTATTTTGAAGTCGATAGATGCATTCTTTCAAGAGTTATGGTTTGCCAACTGAAGTGTAAAGTCGCACGAGTTTTACTCAAGAAATTCTACTGGTCGAAATTTGGCACGCCGGTCTCAAAGTATGTTTATTTTTAGCAAGAAATTAAATACAAACAACCAACAGCAGATGTATTGTAGGACGCCATCGTTGGCCAACTTGAAGAATTTACGATTTAGAGACTTAATTTACTTGTTCAGTGAAAGGATCGATGCATCCTGGAATAGAAAGACAAAACTAAGTACAAGTGAAGCAAGCTAATCAGTTGCCATTTGTGCGTCAATTTTTGTGCATCGAGCTCAAAACCCAAAATTATTGTACATGCTAACTAGTGATCATATATAATATATAAAGGAAATTTTCATATGTAAAAACTTAACACCCTACTTTTGTTAGAATGTTCCAAGGATTCTAAAACTGTCTTCGTTTTTGTTCTAGCAAATAAACTCAATGACATAAATTCTTTTGAAATATCTATCTAAATGTACCAAAAAACTATTTTTTCGTCTTTTTCACAAAAAAAGGCGTAAGTGAAAAAGTCACACGAGTAAAAAAGTTTACATTCAACAAATACATATACTGGACAAATTTCATACGACTAAGATTCAAAACTTAAATGTTGAAGTGACCCCCTTATGGTAGCTATTTTCGATCTAAAAGACCTTCCCACCAGGTAACCAGTTTCATCAACGCGAGTCCACGCAGACTCTCAAATATAGTTTTAAATTTGACGGATAAACAAATGTAAGTGTAACTTCGGCTGATTGGATACCATATTAATTTAACAATTGTATTTTCGTAAAACTTAGTTTTATACCGGAAAGATTTTGTCCATCATGAAATGTCAGTTTATCGCTAACAAAATTGGTCAATATTTCAATTCGAATTGAATTTAATAATTACAATTTAAACGAGTATTTAACTTGACCTGAATCTCTGATTTTCCGAGCCTAGGGTGACTGATTTATTTTTTTATGCGTGTAAAATTTGTATAAATAACTAGTTTGCTCATACTAATGACTGCAAAGGAATTGATTCAATCATTATGTAATTTTTAATTTACAGGTCATGAAAAATCATTTCAACAATTGGTTGCCCTACATTACTGAAATATTGTTATTAACTTATAAATTCGATAGGTATAAGCATTTGGAGAGTTATTCTGTCTCCCATCCTTGCCATCAGTGTTAATTACGATATTTTTGTCATAGGTTTTATTCAGACCAGTTTCCATTATTGTCCTAATGATAAAAGCACAGTTGATTTTTGCTCGATGCGGGCACAACAAGCGAATGTTGTGCCTATAGCATCAATATTGAAAGTTGGGTTGTTAGTTTATGTGATTATATCTAAATTGATATAGCCGTAACCTGCAGATATTTATTGAACAACGTCAACTTGTATCTCTTGCTATTCGGTGCAAAATTATATATAATACCTCCAATATGTATAAGCTTACGAGACGCGCAAAAGTCATTTTTAAATGAAGGAGACACATGAGTACTTACAGCTGAAGTCGTCATTACCTACACCAAATAACATACTAATAATGAAATGAACGCAACCTTCGAGAATAAGTTGATAGCGATATTCATGCTCTCAATAAATATACCTTTTTTCCAAAATATATTGTATTTTAATTCAAGATTCAAAATTTTGATTATATACATTCATGCACGAGTTTTGTCTTCAATTTTGAGTGATCGATGAGTGACTAGTGTATTTGTGAATGAAGTCAGCAACTCGGCCGGTATATATATGTTGACCACAATTTCCGTCGCTCACAACAACAACACGCTGCCTCTCATTGTTGGTGCTATGGGCATTGTTGTTGCTTCTTATGTTTTGGTTCTTGTAATATCAACGCATCACTCTTTTATTTCTTATATATGGATTACATTGTTGGTTGCCACGCTGGTGGTGTATGCACGGTGGTGGTGTAGGTACGGTGGTGGTGCAGGTACGGTGGTGGTGTAGGTACGGTGGTGGTGTAGGTACGGTGGTGGTGTAGGTACAGTGGTGGTGTAGGTACGGAGGTGGTGTAGGTACGGTGCTGGTGTAGGTACGGTGGTGATGTAGGTACGGTGCTGGTGTAGGTACGGTGCTGGTGTAGGTACGGTGCTGGTGTAGGTACGATGGTGGTGTAGGTACGGTGGTGGTGTAGGTACGGTGCTGGTGTAGGTACGGTGCTGGTGTAGGTACGGTGCTGGTGTAGGTACGATGGTGATGTAGGTATGCTGGTGGTGTAGGTACGGTGGTGGTGTAGGTACGGTGCTGGTGTAGGTACGGTGCTGGTGTAGGTACGGTGCTGGTGTAGGTACGGTGCTGGTGTAGGTACGATGGTGGTGTAGGTACAGTGGTGGTGTAGGTACGGTGCTGGTGTATGTACGGTGGTGATGTAGGTACGGTGGTGGCGTAGGTACGGTGCTGGTGTGAGTTCGGCAGTTAAATAATTACACCAAAATATGAATCAGTTACCAATAACAAATGACATTCGATTGTATATATTTAGATCATAATTATTCAGCCTTGTATTCATTATTTTCCTAATGGTAATTAATGAAAGTCAAATTTTATTCTGACAGTCGGTTAGAATTTATTATCATCCCGTACGTAACAAAACTCTAGTTGTCCACTTGAATTTTTAGCCGAAAAAATAAATTTATATGTTTTTTGTGCGTAATTAGTGCTATGTTATCACAATGGGCATCTGAGTGAACACATCAAATTGGTTGGTGCGTGTGTCTGTGACGCTCACAAGGACGCTCAATGACCGTATCTGTGATACGAGTTTCACCAGTGCACAAGTACAAGAATATTTTGATGGCGGGTACTGTTGTGATGAATATCCAATATACTTTTTGGGCATCCACAGCTGGAGGATTTGTTGATGGAAATACAGGATCCCGTCATTTTTGACGGGCTGTGTACACCAGTAGTAATAGAACAATGGTCATAGTAATTATAAGTCGTCGCCTATCGCGATGACGCGTAATGGCGGTAGGAAGAATAGCAGTACAACAAACTAAAAAAGTAACACTAGTAACAACAACAACAACACATAGATGTTGTCCACGACGGGGTACATAAGGCAACGTGAGAGCTTCTTTCTGTTGAATAAATAGATGACTATCCGATTGAATTCGACATTTTTCTCAAAATACTTCAGTTACCGTAAGATAAAAATATTCGATTTTACAGAGTACTCCAAAATTGGTTTTATTACATAAAAAATATGGGCATGAAGTAAATTTCTTATAATTTCTTCTCTGATTACAACGAAAACAATAAATTTTTTAGGCGAAAAATAATTATTCAATTTTTTTTAAGGAAGATTATTCGTAACTTTAATACATACATTCAATGCAATGAATTCGGAAGCAGAGCTGGCATGCATTAGTGTTGTAAACTATTTATTTTTACAGCCACGTGTGGCTTCAAGCAGTGCGCAAATTTGTACCCGGAATTCATGTAACGTCAACGGCTCGTGTGAGGAGACATGTGAAACTTGCCCGTCGCCTGCCGGTCGCTGTCGCGTCCAGACGTAAGTTGGTGGACGTATTTACGGTGGCGGTGTTGCTGATTATTGTAGAGCGCTGATTATAAGTTTGACAAAAGTAAACTTTACAAAACTGTGGAACGGCGAAGAAGATGATTTTTGGTAGAAGTAATGAAGCTCTGTATAATGTAAAAAGTAAAGACTACAGAAAATTCCAACTTAAACAAAATATTTGAAATAAAATCGGGACTATTCTTGAAAGATCAGGTAGGTTCAGGCATAGTGTAGGCAAATATTATAAAATATTTCTTTATATTTTATTATAAAAAGAGATAAAGTGATGTATAATGTTTGTAGGAACTCTTAATATTCGTACATACTTGTTATAAATAGGTACTTTCACTAAATAATGTGCACCTACAATAGAATTTGGATTCAAAGGTACCATAAAAACAATACCAACAAATCCAGAGATCAACTCCGAACAAATACAACCATCATTTGCCGGCAGCCCTGCCTCCACCCATGATGTGGTGCAGCAGTGAGGTGTCTCTGTGCTGCTTCTCATATCATCTTCTAACCCAATAATACCCGTTGTGTGTTTATTTATATACTTATTTATATATTTTTTTGGTGTCCGCTTCTTAAGAAACATAGGTTGTCTGAGTTAGCGGTATCATGGATACCGAATTCCTCAATGTAACAGTAAAAGAAGGCCTCTATACGCATTGAAATGTAAGACATTTTATAAGGATAGGTTCGGTTAGGATAGGATAGGATAGGAAAGGTTAGGATTTGTTAGGTTAGGATAGGTTAAGTTGGCGTAGGTAGGATAATGTCGACAGAATTTTTTACGGGTCCACCTAGCTTAACGAAGACATTGTCCATGGAATTTCCACGGGTCCTGCTACTACCTAACAATACCCTTGGTTAATTTGTTTGGTGTCAGCATTTCCATTTACCTCTCATGCTCTTAAAAATATGTTGCAATAATGACCGTATCTGTGATACGAGTTTGACCAGTGCGCAAGCACAATATTTTTTTCTCACAGGTAGTGTTAGGATGGATATATTTGTGTGTCATCCACATCTGGAAGTTTGTCCCAGAAAGGTATAAAATCCGGTCATTTTTGACGGGCTGTGTACACTAGTTTTCAATAATTACCATCAAGACAATAATGAATACAAGGCGGAATAACATTGATCTAAAAAATAAGGTCAATAAGGAGTTTAATCTGCGCACGGAAAGTAAGAATTCCGTTCCAAAAAATCACTATATATAGGAACTCATATAAAAACGTTTTAGATGAATGACATTCTGCTCGCTGATGCGTTATTTTCGAGTTATCCAACTTTGAAATTTTCGTTTTCTATAGCAGTTTCAATGAGTTTGCGCTTGAACGGGAGCTGTTAGAGTACGTTTGGGTACTTTGTAATTTACTATTTGCCGACCCCGCGGAGCCTGTGGAGCATGAACCAACTTCTAGGATGCTTTAGTTAATAACACAATAAAGCTTCTCACCCAAAAATATTAAGTAATAAAAATATTACGATATTAAATCAACCGTATTCACTCCTAGGGTTTCGCTAATGTTCTACGGTCGCCGCCATTTTTTAACTGATGTCAAGTGCATATCGATTTAAGTCTTCACTATTCCAGTCCCGCTAATATTTTTGGGTGATAACCTTTATTGTGTTATTAACTATAACATCCTATTAGTGGGTTCCGGCTCCGCGGGGTCGGCAAATAATAAATTACGCCATATATTGTGAATACAATAACTTTTCCCCGCTCCGCGCACTTGCGGCATTGTTGGTACACCCTCTCCTTTTGCACGGGAAAGCCATTTCATGAGCGCCATTCCTAGAACTTCAAAGTTAAATAACTCGAAAAAAACGCATCAGCGAGCAGAATGCCATTCATGTAAAACGTTTTTAAATGTATTCCTTTATTGATTCTTTGGAACGGAATTCTTAATTTCCGTGATCGCATGAAACTCCATATTGACCAGAAATAACGAAGGTAACACTGATGGTATTAGTGGGAGAAATAGAATAATTCAATACACGCTCGTTTCAAATTTCTATAGTTCCTGATAAAATTTAAAAACTAGGAGAATCTAATTTTTGAAATGATTTTTCATGACCAATACAGAAAAAATATTTAATATATGAACAAATTTATTGCCAACCATTCTTTAGAGCAAACAAGTTATTTGCACCATTTTTGTTCATCAATATCTGGTGTTGATCACATGTGTACAATTCACAATGAAGATTAACCAAGAAATCACGATTCGTGACAGTGCATTCGAATGCTATTTAATACTGTTTCCAAGTGAACATACTGCCACTAGTTACTGCGTCTGTAGCTGTTGTTTGCCACTAGTTACTGCGTCTGAAGCTGCTGCCTGCCACTAGTTACTGCGTCTGTAGCTGTTGTCTGCCTCTAGTTACTGCGTCTGCAGGTGTTGTCTGCCACTAGCTACTGCGTCTGCAGGTGTTGTCTGCCATTAGTTACTGCGTCTGCAGGTGTTGTCTGCCACTAGCTACTGCGTCTGCAGGTATTGTCTGCCACTAGTGACTGTGTCTGCAGGTGTTGTCTGCCACTAGCTACTGCGTCTGCAGGTGTTGTCTGCCACTAGTTACTGCGTCTGCAGGGTGTCTGCCACTAGTTACTAGCACAACTCAACCAGGTACCGACACACCGAAATAATGCAGCCTATCAAAATTTGTAAGGCGTAAGTGCCTTCAAAGTTTGTTACACTTACTCTACGCGTACACATGGCCTACGTATCATAGAGTGTGGTAGAATCCGTGGGAATTTGAAGGTTTGTGTTCCTTACGTAATTTCAAATTACTATTTATTGTGCGTAAGTCAAATATAAGCCAATGTTCTCGTACTCGGAAAAGAAAATAATTTTCAAATGTAAAAACTGAAATAATTTGAAAAAAAACCTTCATTGCGACAATTTTAGATTTTTCAAAAAAATGGTAGCTATTTCAGTTCTATCACTTCCTAAATCCCGCCACACCACCTGCACGTCACATGAGTTTTGTAAATCATTTCCCGTCGAATTACACTCGCTATTGTGCCATTGTTGTCATCGTGTAATGTGATGACCGTTATAAATAGTATTGGTATAATTAGCTCCAGCATTATATGGATGTGATCGCTGGTAACTATGATACCACTTCTCACGCTCTCACCATGTCTTCATACCCATCGGTCCAACATAAAAATTACCAATCAGTGTTATAGCACGCTGCTAGTATCGCCCTTGCGGGATTCAAAATATCGTAAATTGTTGTTAGAAGCTAGAAAATCGCGAAGTTACTGTTGCGCTTGAAGTCCACCTGCAAATAACGTATACTATTCATAAAATAAAATCAACTTACACTAGTTGTAATTAATTATCACTAGTCGAATTTCAAATCTAACCAATGGTAGATAAATGAGATAAATTACATGATTTTTTTTTTTCATTTCATATAGAGCATTTTTAATTTCAGGAACACAATATTTCTCTTTTTGGGTAACTCAAGTATTATGAAAAGTGACTTCAATTCACAAAATGTGTCCCCACGGAGTGGAAGGAAGCTTCCCAGCTGCCTCATGTGACCTGCTGTGAGCACCATCGCTGTATTGAGTGTTTTGCTGCTGTTGCCTCTATCGTTACTTCGGTGTGTGACCTGGCGCAGGGCTGTTGTTCCTATTGTCTGCACTTGTTTTATCGACTATAACGCTAATTTACGATATTTCCTACGCTAACAATACCGGTACGAAAGAGTTCACCGGAGACAAAGACGTGAGAAGGATCGTTGTACGATGCATTTGCCACACAGCTGGAACAGCGCGAAAACTTACCTACGCAAGACAGTGTTGCCATCATATACTCACGAGCGTAAGAAAACAAGTATTGCCACACAGGGCTAACGAGAACATTTTAGGACAGGAATAAGGAAATGAAACAGCAGAGTTCTGTAAAGTTATGTATATGTGACGGATCTGGTACGCCAGCCACAGCAGCAAAGTTATCGTCGTTGTCCTGCCTGTGTTGTCAAGTTATCGTTGTTATCCTGCCTGTGTAGTCAAGTTATCGTTTTAGTCCTGCCTGTGTTGTCAAGTTATCGTTGTTGTCCTGCCTGTGTTGTCAAGTTATCGTTGTTGTCAAGTTATCGTTTTCGTCCTACCTGTGTTGTCAAGTTATCGTCGTTGTCCTGCCTGTGTTGTCAAGTTATCGTTGTTGTCCTGCCTGTGTTGTCAAGTTATCGTTGTTGTCCTGCCTGTGTTGTCAAGTTATCGTTGTTGTCCTGCCTGTGTTGTCAAGTTATCGTTGTTGTCCTGCCTGTGTTGTCCAGTTATCGTTGTTTTCCTGCCTGTGTTGTGAAGTTATCGTTGTTGTCCTGCCTGTGTTGTCCAGTTATCGTTGTTGTCCTACCTGTGTTGTCAAGTTATCGTTGTTGTCCTGCCTGTGTTGTCCAGTTATCGTTGTTGTCCTGCCTGTGTTGTCAAGTTATCGTTGTTGTCCTACCTGTGTTGTCAAGTTATCGTTGTTGTCCTGCCTGTGTTGTCCAGTTATCGTTGTTGTCCTGCCTGTGTTGTCCAGTTATCGTTGTTTTTCTGCCTGTGTTGTCAAGTTATCGTTGTTGTCCTACCTGTGTTGTCAAGTTATCGTTGTTGTCCTGCCTGTGTTGTCCAGTTATCGTTGTTGTCCTGCCTGTGTTGTCCAGTTATCGTTGTTTTCCTGCCTGTGTTGTCAAGTTATCGTAGTTGCGCGCTGCTGTACACAGAAATAAACATGTGTGAATGAAGCAATAACTCAAGATTCATAAAAAAAAAGATTTAGTCACGTATCAATAATATGAAGTTGTAGAAACAAGTTTTGAGACATATAGAGTTCGATATGACATTTGGAATACCAAAGTGCTTACAAATTTTATTTGTTAAATAATACAAGAAAAAAACATGTGAGCAAAAAATCAAGTTTCCTGATCTATGACAACCATTCATGATAAAATATGAGGTAAGATTTGTCCGACTGAAGTGTGAAGCATCGTAGCTACTTTACTTATGTTCGATAAATGCGATAAATATATTTTTGAGAATCATGCCAGACTCCATAGAAGATTGGATCACAAACTGTACTGAGTCGTAGGCAGGTATGGCAAATTACGTACGGGCGTGTGCATTCTGGTGTTGGGTTAATGGTAGTACAGTTTGGTAGGTAAGTTCTCGGGACGCCTTGATGGTGTTGGGTTAATGGTAGTACAGTTTGGTAGGTAAGTTCTCGGGACGCCTTCATGGTGTTGGGTTAATGGTAGTACAGTTTGGTAGGTAAGTTCTCGGGACGCCTTGATGGTGTGGCAATGGAGGGACGAAGTCTTCCTGGCATTCAATAACGACATAAATGTGAAAATAATAGTCAATGAATTTCTTCAAAAATATTTTTGTTACCGTTCAATTTTTGTTTATTATGAGTTCCATAGACTTCCTTAAAATGTAGTTATTAAAAATATGTATTTCGCAAGAAATGTTGCATTTTCAATATATGGTTTGTAAATTTCCCTAAATTCGAATTTTTTTATTGCTAAAATGATGAGTGTCTAATTTCAGGATATTAATCCGTAATTTTCACAGCCTGAATATTCTGTGTCGTGAAAGCACGGATTGTCAACCTTGTCAAAATAACGTGGTTTATTTTTGAAGGAATTCCTGGACGTCAGTTCTCAGGAATTGTGACTCTTCAGTAATGTTTACATAGGTGGGCTAGTTAGGGGTTAGGTGGGGTGGGGTGGGCGAGCTGGGGGTTAGGTGGGGTGTGGAGGGCGAGCTGGGGGTTAGGTGGGGTGTGGTGGGCGAGCTGGGGGTTAGGTGGGGTGGGGGGGGCGAGCTAGGGGTTAGGTGGGGTGTGGTGGGCGAGCTGGGGGTTAGGTGTGGTGAGCGAGCTGGGGGTTAGGTGGGGTGTGGTGGGCGAGCTGGGGGTTAGGTGGGGTGTGGTGGGCGAGCTGGGGGTTAGGTCGGGTGTGGTGGGCGAACTGGGGGTTAGGTGGGGTGTGGTGGGCGAGGTAGGGGTTAGGTGGGGTGGGGTGGGCGAGCTAGCCCGGTGCGCCTAAACAGGAGGTTGGTGATCCCAAGCCAGGAAATTCGGCGTAGCGGATGTCCTAAACATGGGTTCATGTGTTAAATAACAACCATAAATTCACTGCTATATATCACTCACTATGATAGCGAAATAATAGTTCGGGCGATGAAAGGAGAAAGAGAGAAAGACACTTTAAATATTAAATCCCTTTCCCCCTTCAAATTTCCATAGTTAGTCTTCGCAAACGTAAAAAATCATTTCCAAACATTCAATTTTGCTATCTCACAACTCAAATATCCAGGACATGAAAAAGCGAACAGTTTCACGAATGATTCAAATGCATTTCTTACTTTTTCTTTGTTTTGAATCATTGTATTGGGCGTTAAGAATTGTTTTCAAAATAAAACGTTAAAGCTTGAACAGTACAATTTTGATACATTTTGGTTTTCGTTCGGTTTGGAGAATTGTTTTAGAATATTATTTATGTTAGCCGTTGTCAGCTAACGGGAGAAGAACTCTCTTGCCTCTTGAAAAGGGGGAGGAGGGGGGAGTGCTGTATTGGTGTGTCCTGGTGTGGTGGTGTTGTCTGCCACTAGTTACTGCGTCTGTGGGTGTTGTCTGCCACTAGTTACTGCGTCTGTGGGTGTTGTCTGCCTTTAGTTACTGCGTCTGTGGGTGTTGTCTGCCACTAGTTACTACGTCTGTGGGTGTTGTTGTCTGCCACTAGTTACTGCGTCTGTGGGTGTTGTCTACCACTAGTTACTGCGTCTGTGGGTGTTGTTGTCTACCACTAGTTACTGCGCCTGGAGGTGTTGTCTGCCACGAGTTACTGCGTCTGTAGGTGTTGTTGTCTGCCACTAGTTACTGCGTTTGCAGGTGTTGTCTGCCTCTAGTTACTGCGTCTGCAGGTGTTGTCTGCCACTAGTTACTGCGTCTGCAAGTGTTGTCTGCCACTAGTTACTGCGTCTGCAGGTGTTGTTGTCTGCCACTAGTTTCTGCATCTGTGGGTGTTGTCTGCCACTAGTTACTGCGTCTGCAGGTGTTGTCTGCCACTAGTTACTGCGTCTGCAGGTGTTGTCTGCCACTAGTTACTGCGTCTGCAGGTGATGTCTGCCACTAGTTACTACGTCTGCAGGTGATGTCTGCCGCTAGTTACATACGCAACTTAGCATGTACCGACACAACAAAATATAGCGGCATATAAAGGCCTTAAAGAATTGGTTCACAGCACTCATACACATGTCCTATCTCTCTGAGTGTGATTGCATCCGTGGGAATTTGAAGGCTAGTGTTTCTTATGTAAGTTCATATAACTCTTTATTGTGGGGGGATCAAATGTAAGTCAGTGTACTCGTACACGAAAAAGAAAATGATTTTCATGTGTAAAAACTAAAATAATTTGAAAAAAATTCATTGCGACAATATAAGATTTTTTAAATAAAATGTAACCATTGTACTTCTATTACTTTTCCAGTTCTATCACTGGTACTACCTAACAATCCCGATATTAAAAAAATACCTATAGAAGTTATATCCATTTCCAGTTGTATCACTTGATCGCGCCACACCACCTGCACGTCACATGAGTTTTGTAAATCATTTCCCGTCGAATTACACTCGCTATTGTGCCATTGCTGTCATTGTGTAATGTGATGAACGTTATAAATAGTATTGGTATATTTAGCTCCAGCATTATATGAATGTGATCGCTTGTAACTATGATACCATTTCTCATGCCATCATGTTTTCATACCAACATTCCCACAATGTGTAACTACCATATACTGTGCGGATATACTTATCTTACAGTTGAAACATCACATCCTATCAGCTTTTCGGGATCCATAATTAGAAAGTGCTTTTCTTTAAAATATAACACATACCGTGACCATATCGCACAATATCGGGATTCAAATAACGTATATTATTCATAAAATAAATTCAAGTTTCACTAATCGTAATTAATCATCAATATTCAAACTTTAAAATTAAACCTATCGTCATCAAATGAAAAAAATTACATAAATAATATTTTCATAACTCATAAAGTATTTTTTAAAACAGTAATCGAGAAATCATTTGATTCGATAACTTAAGTATTTAGAAAAGTGCGTTACCTTCACAAAATGTGTGCCCACGGAGTGGAAGGAAGCTTCCCCGCTGCCTCATGTGACCTGCTGTGAGCACCATCGCTGTATTGAGTGTTTTGCTGCTGTTGCCTCTATCGTTACTTCGGTGTGTGACCTGACGCAGGGCTATTGTTCCTATTATGTGCTCTTGTTTCGTCGTTGTACGTATGATTTAAAATTACTCTCATAAGTATTCTAACATTGAAAACAGTATAATTGAAATATCAATCATAATCCAAACACCAGTTTAGGCTTCCATCGCAACTTTCCCATTTTATCAAGAGCCGTCCAACCATTTCGCTCGCTGTCGACATCACAAAACGCTGCGCTTCCTAACCTAACCTGCCCACCCAAACTTAGCCAGGCCGTTACCGGTCCCCTTTGCTCCAACCTCTAACATACTCTGTATGGACGTAAGGACATTTTGAGTACATTATTTTATGAGTACTAAGTTTTCATCCACCGTCTGATTTAATTATGATTTTTAATGACTTCCATTAAGACAGTAATAGAAACTGGGCTGAATAAAACCTATAGCAAAAAACACGTAATTAACACTGATGACAATGATGGGAGACAGAATAACTCTCTATATGCTTGTATAGAATTTCATAGGTTAATCATAATATTTTAGTAATTTAAGACAATCAATTAATGAAATGATTTTTCACGACCTTTCAAGCAAAAATTAGAAAATAATGGAATTAATTGATGTGCAATTATTGGTAGGAGCACACAAGTCATTTATTCGATTTTGATTCAAAAGAAAAAATGTATTTGTCACTGATCAAAATTTAAATGAAATTAGGTTTTATTAAATATTCGTACAACTCTAAATGGCGGAAATATATCAGGATCAAAAAAATTATTTACATTCGATTAGTGACAAATTAACATTTTATTTGAAACAGAATATTTTAAGAAAAGTGCCATATTTTACAAAAATACATACGTTAATATAATCTGGAAAAAAACAGCTTCAGATGTTGAAGCATTGCCAAAAAATCTCCCCGTTTTGTTTAAACTATTTTTATGAGTCAACCTTGACTCGCAAAGGGTACATTGGCTGAGACACTTGGCGCTGTTTGCAGTCGAGAGCCGTGACGTATATTACAGGTAGAGGAGGTGCTGAAATGGTCGGTTGAGTTGCGACTTACCAGACACCCTGGACACAGCTGCGGTCGTTTGCGGCCAGCACGCCGCTATTTTCCTGTGCAGCTCCTGCCTGAATGTACAAAATTGCATCGTTTGGCCGCAGGTAGTGTGGCGTATTGGCTGATGATGGTGGCAATAGTTGTTAGTTACGACAACGAAACAATAGCTGTAATTAACACTAGTAGATGGTTTAACTAGCGGGGACTATCCCATTTGTTTGTGTGCAGTTCTCATTTTCGTGCCAACAACTTGACCATCCAACGAGGCCCTGGACTCGAGCACGCCAGGTCAGTCACGATCTACTTGTGCCACAACTGTTCGTTATCACCTCAAATGTAGCCAACCCATGCTTTCATACACTCATTGTACCAAGTTTGTACACAATACCCAACACCATCATTGTAGTCCCTCAAGGGAACACTAATGATATTGTGCGCTTTTGATGAAACTCCCAATCTATCGCAAGCCTTTGTACAATACCGCAACCTTTCAGGCCTGAGGAGAACAGGAGAACTTCTGTACAACTATTCCCCAATTGTTCTATTCCATGTTGATATATTCTATGTACACAGCTCTTTGTCTTGAATGTTGCGCTGCCTAACATTCAGTAGCAAATGTGGGATTATTGTTAAAACTTTTTTTTTTAATACTTTAGTTACCGATTCCATGCATGAGGTAACAAAAAACGTAAGTTTACCATACATAGCTTCAAAAAAAAGCAAAAATTTCAACGTGATCTATTACATCAAACAATTATAATAATTTTAAATAACATATGCATGACAAACCGCAATTCATAAAATTTCATTGTATTCGTATATTCTACATTTGAAAGAGACAATATGAATTTGGAATGTTGAAAACTTCCTGCAAATCCTGCAGTTATCAATATGCTTTATTTTTACAGCCCAGTAGGGCACACAGTAGCTGAACAAGATGGACTAGCGTGGTGTTGTGTACGAGACGCACTTGCTGATCCGTTATGGGGGCGTGTAGGTGTGTTATTGTGTTGGTGTGTACTCCTGTAGACGTGTTGATTTGTGCTACAGTAGACATGCTCATTTAGACTACAATAGACATGCTCATTGAGACTAATCACTTTTCAGAGTTTTCGATGGCCCTGAAATAACTAAGTAAGGTTAAGGTAATTAAGATTAAGGTTAAGGTAATTTCGATGTAGGCAATTAAGTTAACCATCGAACAAACACAACAGCAACCATTGCCTGAACTTTGCGCGTTCACGCAGCGCGTATTTTCTTATTTCAAGTATAAATTGTTTAATTTTATTCTACGTGTACCAGGCCGCGTGATAAGAGGATGGATTAGAGTTAGTCCAATTTGTGTTGGGTGGTGTGTGTAACTTTGTTGAAAATGTATGAGATTATTAGTATGATATTATTAGTTTTCAAAGCAAAGGAAGTAATATCGCATGAACCCTGTGTAAAGCAGCAGTAAGGTACAATATCGCATGAACCCCGTGTAAAGCAGCAGTGAGGTACAATATCGCATGAACCCTGTGTAAAGCAGCGGTAAGGTACAATACCGCATGAACCCTGTGTAAAGCAGCGGTAGGGTACAATATCGCATGAACCCTGTGTAAAGCAGCAGTAAGGTACAATATCGCATGAACCCTGTGTAAAGCAGCGGTAAGATACAATATCGCATGAACCTTGTGTAAAGCAGCAGTAAGGTACAATATCGCATGAACCCTGTGTAAAGGAGCGGTAAGGTACAATATCGCATGAACCCTGTGTAAAGCAGCGGTAAGGTACAATATCGCATGAACCCTGTGTAAAGCAGCGGTAAGGTACAATATCGCATGAACCCTGTGTAAAGCAGCAGTAAGGTACAATATCGCATGAACCCTGTGTAAAGCAGCGGTAAGGTACAATATCGCATGAACCCTGTGTAAAGCAGCAGTAAGGTACAATTTCGCATGAACCCTGTGTAAAGCAGCAGTAAGGTACAATTTCGCATGAACCCTGTGTAAAGCAGCAGTAAGGTACAATATCGCATGAACCCTGTGTAAAGCAGCAGTAAGGTACAATATCGCATGAACCCTGTGTAAAGCAGCAGTAAGGTACAATTTCGCATGAACCCTGTGTAAAGCAGCAGTAAGGTACAATATCGCATGAACCCTGTGTAAAGCAGCAGTAAGGTACAATATCACATGAACCCTGTGTAAAGCAGCAGTAAGGTACAATATCGCATGAACCCTGTGTAAAGCAGCAGTAAGGTACAATATCGCATGAACCCTGTGTAAAGCAGCAGTAAGGTACAATATCGCATGAACCCTGTGTAAAGCAGCGGTAAGGTACAATATCGCATGAACCCTGTGTAAAGCAGCAGTGAGGTACAATATCGCATGAACCCTGTGTAAAGCAGCAGTAGGGTACAATATCGCATGAACCCTGTGTAAAGCAGCGGTAAGGTACAATATCGCATGAACCCTGTGTAAAGCAGCAGTAAGGTACAATATCGCATGAACCCCGTGTAAAGCAGCGGTAAGGTACAATATCGCATGAACCCCGTGTAAAGCAGCAGTAAGGTACAATATCGCATGAACCCCTTGTAAAGCAGCAGTAAAGTACAATATCGCATGAACCCCGTGTAAAGCAGCAGTAAGGTACAATATCGCATGAACCCCGTGTAAAGCAGCAGTAAGGTACAATATCGCATGAACCCTATGTAAAGCAGCAGTAAGGTACAATATCGCATGAACCCCGTGTAAAGCAGCGGTAAGGTACAATATCGCATGAACCCCGTGTACAGCAGCAGTAAGGTACAATAGCGCATGAACCCCGTGTAAAGCAGCGGTAAGGTACAATATCGCATGAACCCCGTGTAAAGCAGCAGTAAGGTACAATATCGCATGAACGCTGTGTAAAGCAGCGGTAAGGTACAATATCGCATGAACCCTGTGTAAAGCAGCGGTAAGGTACAATATCACATGAACCCTGTGTAAAGCAGCAGTAAGGTACAATATCGCATGAACCCTGTGTAAAGGAGCAGTAAGGTACAATATCGCATGAACCCTGTGTAAAGCAGCAGTAAGGTACAATATCGCATGAACCCTGTGTAAAGCAGCAGTAAGGTACAATATCGCATGAACCCCGTGTAAAGCAGCGGTTAGGTACAATATCGCATGAACCTTGTGTAAAGCAGCAGTAAGGAACAATATCGCATGAACCCCGTGTAAAGCAGCGGTAAGGTACAATATCGCATGAACCCCGTGTAAAGCAGCAGTAAGGTACAATATCGCATGAACCCCGTGTAAAGCAGCGGTAAGGTACAATATCGCATGAACCCCGTGTAAAGCAGCAGTAAGGTACAATATCGCATGAACCCCGTGTAAAGCAGCAGTAAGGTACAATATCGCATGAACCCCGTGTAAAGCAGCGGTAAGGTACAATATCGCATGAACCCCGTGTAAAGCAGCAGTAAGGTACAATATCGCATGAACCCTGTGTAAAGCAGCGGTAAGGTACAATATCGCATGAACCCCGTGTAAAGCAGCGGTAAGGTACAATATCGCATGAACCCCGTGTAAAGCAGCAGTAAGGTACAATATCGCATGAACCCCGTGTAAAGCAGCAGTAAGGTACAATATCGCATGAACCCCGTGTAAAGCAGCGGTAAGGTACAATATCGCATGAACCCCGTGTAAAGCAGCAGTAAGGTACAATATCGCATGAACCCTGTGTAAAGCAGCGGTAAGGTACAATATCGCATGAACCCCGTGTAAAGCAGCAGTAAGGTACAATATCGCATGAACCCTGTGTAAAGCAGCAGTAAGGTACAATATCACATGAACCCTGTGTAAAGCAGCAGTAAGGTACAATATCGCATGAACCCTGTGTAAAGCAGCAGTAAGGTACAATAAGATGTAAATATTATGTAAGATGACCTTTTCATTAAGTTGTTAGGCTCAGTTTTGTCTTATTCTACTCGCATGAGATGCAGACCGAGCCTTGCAGACAGCGACCAGAAGACTACAGTGAGATGAATTACTCTCATAGAAAGGCTATAGTCTAATTATAGATCTATTTAATGTTGGAGGCTAACCGAAGAGATGAGAAGTGATGTATCGAGACACATCCTTCTCATTGTATACTTCTTAGATGGTAATATTCCGACCTGCAGACACTTGCATTTCGATCAGGTCAAAAAATAACATTGTCACCCAAAAAATTACTCATCGAATTTAATGAACATGTTTCGTAAATATGAATTATTTGTTCAAACAACATAAATGAATGAGTGTACAATATACAAAGTCATATGTTTTCATGGATGTTTTTCTGGTATTGTTAATTAGTTTTAGAAATAATGAATTAAACAGCATTTTATGTTTCTAAGATAGGTTTTTGAAGCCCCCACAATTACGTTCAGTGACGGTTGTTCATATTCGAAAAAAATTCTTAACATAAATTTTGCAGCCGCATGGCTAAGACAGGAAGGAAAAGTAGTACTGGGGAGATAATAGGTGTATCTTGTTCATGTTGCTACAGTCCAATTCTGGGTATTGGCTCCTGCGTCCAGAATTGGACAGGAAATCACTCAGTATTGGCTCCTGCGTCCAGTATTGGATTGGGAATCACTGAGTATTGGCTCCTACGTCCAGTATTGGACAGGGAATCACTGAGTATTGGCTCCTGCGTCCAGTATTGGACAGGCAATCACTCAGTATTGGCTCCTGCGTCCAGTATTGGACAGGCAATCACTGAGTATTGTCTCCTGCGTCCAGTATTGGATTGGGAATCACTGAGTATTGGCTCCTGCGTCCAGTATTGGATAGGCAATCACTCAGTATTGGCTCCTGCGTCCAGTATTGGACAGGCGATCACTGAGTATTGTCTCCTGCGTCCAGTATTGGATTGGGAATCACTCAGTATTGGCTCCTGCGTCCAGTATTGGATTGGGAATCACTGAGTATTGGCTCCTACGTCCAGTATTGGACAGGGAATCACTGAGTATTGGCTCCTGCGTCCAGTATTGGACAGGCAATCACTCAGTATTGGCTCCTGCGTCCAGTATTGGACAGGCAATCACTGAGTATTGTCTCCTGCGTCCAGTATTGGATTGGGAATCACTGAGTATTGGCTCCTGCGTCCAGTATTGGACAGGCAATCACTCAGTATTGGCTCCTGCGTCCAGTATTGGACAGGCAATCACTGAGTATTGTCTCCTGCGTCCAGTATTGGATTGGGAATCACTGAGTATTGGCTCCTGCGTCCAGTATTGGACAGGAAATCACTGAGTATTGGCTCCTACGTCCAGTATTGGACAGGCAATCACTCAGTATTGGCTCCTACGTCCAGTTTTGGACAGGGAATCACTGAGTATTGGCTCCTGCGTCCAGTATTGGATAGGCAATCACTGAGTATTGGCTCCTGCGTCCAGAATTGGATAGGGAATCACTGAGTATTGTCTCCTGCGTCCAGATTTGGATAGGGAATCACTGAGTATTGGCTCCTGCGTCCAGAATTGGATAGGGAATCACTGAGTATTGTCTCCTGCGTCCAGTATTGGATAGGCAATCACTGAGTATTGGCTCCTGCGTCCAGAATTGGATAGGGAATCACTGAGTATTGTCTCCTGCGTCCAGAATTGGATAGGGAATCACTGAGTATTGTCTCCTGCGTCCAGAATTGGATAGGCAATCACTGAGTATTGGCTCCTGCGTCCAGAATTGGATAGGGAATCACTGAGTATTGTCTCCTGCGTCCAGTATTGGATAGGCAATCACTGAGTATTGGCTCCTGCGTCCAGAATTGGATAGGGAATCACTGAGTATTGTCTCCTGCGTCCAGAATTGGATAGGGAATCACTGAGTATTGTCTCCTACGTCCAGTATTGGACAGGGAATCACTGAGTATTGGCTCCTGCGTCCAGTTTTGGATAGGCAATCACTGAGTATTGTCTCCTACGTCCAGTATTGGATAGGGAATCACTGAGTATTGGCTCCTACGTCCAGTATTGGATAGGGAATCACTGAGTATTGGCTCCTGCGTCCAGTATTGGATAGGCAATCACTGAGTATTGGCTCCTGCGTCCAGAATTGGATAGGGAATCACTGAGTATTGTCTCCTGCGTCCAGAATTGGATAGGGAATCACTGAGTATTGTCTCCTACGTCCAGTATTGGACAGGGAATCACTGAGTATTGGCTCCTGCGTCCAGTTTTGGATAGGCAATCACTGAGTATTGTCTCCTACGTCCAGTATTGGATAGGGAATCACTGAGTATTGGCTCCTACGTCCAGTATTGGATAGGGAATCACTGAGTATTGGCTCCTGCGTCCAGTATTGGATAGGCAATCACTGAGTATTGGCTCCTGCGTCCAGAATTGGATAGGGAATCACTGAGTATTGGCTCCTGCGTCCAGTATTCGACAGGGAATCACTGAGTATTGTTTTCCACATCATGGTATGGATAACTTTCTGTCATTTTCCATTCAAGATAATAATTTCGAGCCAATAAAGGAATAAGTTCATGCAATATGGGCGGCAGATTATTTTAGTATTGGATGGTTAAGGATAGATTGGGTGCTGTGATTATTGGTGGATTTGTCTTTGGATTTGTGATTGGTTTGTGATTAGATTTGTTATTGGACTTGTGATTGGATTTTTATTTGATTCGTGATTGCAACATGAAGATGCATAATAGCAAGATAAGTATTCCTGTGTAAAAACCTGTGAAAAACTGTATTAAATATTCTCATAAATGAGTTAATTTCTACGAGTAATTTAAACTATTAATATGCTGGAGAAAATTATTAATAGTAGTTATTTTATTTAATAATAATGAAAATCTTTATTGCAACAAACCCAGCACCCAATTATCAATCTAGGGCCAATATTGGCTGAACTAAATTTCCAATTAAAGAATATTATCCAATACATTACGCTGGAGCCAATACTCGGTAATTGTATCCAACACTGGAGGTAGGATCCAATACTCAGTATTAAGCTGTTCTCACATGCACAATTCGCAGGCACAATACTGACAATGTACTCTATTTAGATAATTGTTAGCCCGTGGGCTGTCAATATTCGTTCGTAATTCAAGTTTGGGCATAATAGAAAGTTGATTTACTGTTTGTGAAGCCATTTGTGGTTGCGACACAGCCTCAGATCTCTGTTCTAACATATAATGTAAGTGCGTCTGTTGCCAAGCGGAGCAATTCTGCTACTGTACATGGGGTGGGGTGAGGTGGGGGTTAGGTACTGACTTCATTTGACGGTTATACGTCACACTACGGCAGTGTCGTGTTCACGCAAGTGTACTATAGTCGTTAACCAACAACTATTGCCTCCCTCACCTGCTAATACGCCACACTACGGCAGGTGTCGTGTTCACGCAAGTGTACTATAGTCGTTAACCAACAACTATTGCCACCCTCACCAGCTAATACGTCACACTACGGCAGGTGTCGTGTTCACGCAAGTGTACTATAGTCGTTAACCAACAACTATTGCCACCCTCACCAGCTAATACGCCACACTACAGCAGGTGTCGTGTTCACGCAAGTGTACTATAGTCGTTAACTAACAACTATTGCCACCCTCACCAGCTAATACGTCACACTACGGCAGGTGTCGTGTTCACGCAAGTGTACTATAGTCGTTAACCAACAACTATTGCCACCCTCACCAGCTAATACGCCACACTACAGCAGGTGTCGTGTTCACGCAAGTGTACTATAGTCGTTAACTAACAACTATTGCCACCATCACCAGCCAATACGTCACACTACGGCACGTGTCGTGTTCACGCAAGTGTACAATAGTCGTTAACTAATAACTATTGCCCCCCTCACCTGCTAATACGCCACACTACGGCAGGTGTCGTGTTCACACAAGTGTACTATAGTCGTTAACTAACAACTATTGCCACCCTCACCAGCCAATACGTCACACTACGGCACGTGTCGTGTTCACGCAAGTGTACTAAAGTCGTTAACTAACAATTATTGCCACCCTCACCAGCCAATACGTCACACTACGGCACGTGTCGTGATCACGCTGTCGTGACCCTATTTATTTTATCTCGCTGAGGTCACGGTCTTCATTTTTCTCTGCCGTTATTCTTTGTTGCGATGCATGATATTTTTCATGTGATATTATTAGTCGTGACATCAAGATTATTCGTCACTATTCATATATTTTCTACTTGGTAATATCAAGGTAGCTGCCACCAATTCAGATCTTTATCTGAATGAATATTTAATTCAATCTTCGGTAAGCGTAACGAGCGGCTTAAGGCCATAAATTAATCGTGCATTCTAGCCGTGTTTCCTGGCTTCAACATTATTACTTTCCTTCTGAATCATCATGTCCTCTCCTCCTATTTATCTGAGGGTTATTAAAGACGCAGGAAATATCAAAGAAATTCACTATTGAACACAGGAAAATATTGAGACATTAATCATCGAAAATACGCATTGATTGAATGAATGTGACTTACGCACTCGCCATCCTAATATACTCAGAAGCTTGAGTGGGGACTGGGATTTGACATGAAATCAGAGGGAAAATTATCTTGAGATTTGGAGATTGGTCTCGCAGTTTGAATGTCGCCTGGCTGGCGCGCTGGAGCAAGGTCGCCATATTTGGTTGAGGGCAGAGAGACCAGGTTGATGGCTGGGACCATGCCGACAGTAGCAGTTTAGGTTGACAATCTCTAATTTAAGTTATTGGCACTGCAGTTGAGTATTCTTGAAGTTAATCACATTCGAGCGAATGAGGGCACAGATATTCTAGGATGGCTTTGAGTAGTGAATTTAAGAGGCAAGCCTCGGCCCAACTGGACCAAGGTAGAGGAACAAACTCGTATGCGACTGCTTGTGATCGTATTCTCGCCCCAACTGCCGCTCTCCCTCAAGCCACCGCGTTCGGCGTCACCTTGAGGTGCCAACTCTGAATAACGACTTAACAAGGTTACCAATAAGAACGTGATATATCCCTACTATTGAATAGAAAACATACATCATTAACCTTACCCTCATTACTATATAAAAATCCCCACAAAACAATGTTAAACATATGAATTAAAGCAAATGAAGACATCCGTTGAGGTTCTTAGCATCTTCCGTTAGCGTCTTCGTTCATTACGCGTATCGACGACGTCTGGGCGTTGTTCTTGACGAGTCGACTGTTCTAGGACGTAACGTTGCAATGTTTTCTCGCAGAAATCAGGCTTAATATTTGGTCTTTTAGAATTATTGAGGATTACGTTGTAGGCCAAGCAACGCTCCTCTAGATTCTTGGCGAAGTTCCGTACTCAGATATATGAATAGTGACGAATAATCTTGATGTCACGACTAATAATATCATATGAAAAATATCATGCATCGCAACAAAGAATAACGGCAGAGAAAAATGAAGACCGTGACCTCAGCGAGACAAAATAAAGAGGGTCACGACACGCAAGTGTACAATAGTCGTTAACTAATAACTATTGCCACCCTCACCAGCCAATACGCCACACTACGGCAGGTGTCGTGTTCACGCAAGTGTACTATAGTCGTTAACTAACAACTATTGCCACCCTCACCAGCTAATACGCCACACTACGGCAGGTGTCGTGTTCACGCAAGTGTACTATAGTCGTTAACTAACAACTATTGCCACCCTCACCAGCCAATACGCCACACTACCTACGGCCAAACGATGCAACTCTGCACACTCAGGCAGGAGCTGCACAGGAACACGGCCGCGTGCTGGCAGCAACCGACCGCAGCTGTGTCCAGGAAGTCAGGTTTGTCACGACGCAACCGAATATTCTAGTTTGAAGTTGAGGGCCGACAGTGTGGGGGCCTTTGTAACGGCCTACCTCACCTACCTGTTATTGCGTCACTGCTCTCGCCTGCAATAAGCTCTCCGTCAGGTAGCCAGTTCCATCTTAGCGAGTCAACATAGACTCAAAAAAATTTTTAATTTTCAAGTTAAGAGACCACGCGTACTCAAAACATAAGCTGGTTGAAGTCCATACTAATTGAACATTTGTATTGTTGTAAAGTATGACACTATACAGGAGATATTCTGTTTTTCATGAAAAGTCTGTTCATCAGTAATCAGAGGTATGTCAATGTTTTAATTCAAATATAAATCAATAATTTTAATTCAAACGAGTATCTATTCAGGGATGAAAAAGATTCAAAATTTTTTTTGGGTAACTTATTTATTTTTTATGTGTATTAAATTGGTATAAATTATTTGTTTGCTCCCACTAATGATTGCAAATGAATTGATTTTATTTTTATTTTGAAACAATTTTATTTTGAAGGTCATGAAGAATCATTTCAATAATTGGTTGTCCTAAATTACTAAAACATTATGACTAACTTGAAGACATTCAATATAAGCATTTACAGGGATATTCCGTCTCCCATCATTGCCGTCAGGGTAAATTGCGCTATTTTTGCCATAGGTTTTATTCAGACCAGTTTCCATTATTGTCCTAATGATAAAAGCACAGTTGAGTTTTGCTCGATGTGGGCACAACAAGCGAATGTTGTGCCTATGGCATCAATATTGCAAGTTGGGATGTTTGTTTATGTAATTATATCTAAATTGATACAGCCGCAACTTACAATTCTATATCAAACTACGACACCTTATATCTCCTGTTCCTCCGAACCACATGATCGATAACAAATATTCATTAGCGCCCCAGACGCTCAAAATTGTCTTACGATGCGAATTTTTTGAACGCTAAACTACGTCACAAGTCGTTAATACCCACACTAAATTACCTACTAATAATGAAATAAAAACAATATTTGACAGTATGTCAATGCCGGTATTCATGCTCTCAAAAAATATACCTTATTGTCATTTTATATTTTATTTTAATAGAAGAGTCCTAATTTCGATTATATACATTCAAGCGCAATATTTGTTTTCTATTAGAGGCTTTCGATGAGTGACTCGTGTATTTAAGAGTCAATGCTGCACGCCATCCGGTATATATATGTTGACCACAATTTCCGTCGCTCACAACAACAACACGCTGCCTCTCATTGTTGGTGCTATGGGCATTGTTGTTGCTTCTTATATTTTGGTTCTTGTAATATCAACGCATCACTCTTTTATTTCTTATATATGGATTACATTGTTGGTTGCCACGGTGGTGGTGTAGGTACGGTGGTGGTGTAGGTACGGTGGTGGTGTAGGTACGGTGGTGGTGTAGGTACGGTGGTGGTGTAGGTACGGTGGTGGTGTACGTACGGTGGTGGTGTAGGTACGGTGGTGGTGTAGGTACGGTGGTGGTGTAGGTACGGTGGGGGTGTAGGTACGGTGGTGGTGTAGGTACGGTGGGGGTGTAGGTACGGTGGTGGTGTAGGTACGGTGGTGGTGTAGGTACGGTGGTGGTGTAGGTACGGTGGTGGTGTAGGTATGGTGGTGGTGTAGGTACGGTGGTGGTGTAGGTACGGTGGTGGTGAAGATACGGAGGTGGTGTAGGTATGGTGGTGGTGTAGGTATGGTGGTGGTGTAGGTACGGTGGTGGTGTAGGTACGGTGGTGGTGTAGGTACGGTGGTGGTGTAGGTACGGTGGTGGTGTAGGTATGGTGGTGGTGTAGGTACGGTGGTGGTGTAGGTACGGTGGTGGTGAAGATACGGAGGTGGTGTAGGTATGGTGGTGGTGTAGGTATGGTGGTGGTGTAGGTACGGTGGTGGTGTAGGTACGGTGGTGGTGTAGCTACGGTGGTGGTGTAGGTACGGTGGTGGTGAAGATACGGAGGTGGTGTAGGTATGGTGGTGGTGTAGGTATGGTGGTGGTGTAGGTATGGTGGTGGTGTAGGTACGGTGGTGGTGTAGGTACGGTGGTGGTGTAGGTACGGTGCTGGTGTAGGTACGGTGGTGGTGTAGGTACGGTGGTGGTGTAGGTACGGTGGTGGTGTAGGTACGGTGTTGGTGTAGGTACGGTGGTGGTGTAGGTACGGTGGTGGTGTAGGTACGGTGGTTGTGTAGGTACGGTGGTGGTGTAGGTACGGTGGTGGTGTAGGTACGGTGGTGGTGAAGATACGGAGGTGGTGTAGGTATGTTGGTGGTGTAGGTATGGTGGTGGTGTAGGTATGGTGGTGGTGTAGGTACGGTGGTGGTGTAGGTACGGTGGTGGTGTAGCTACGGTGGTGGTGTAGGTACGGTGGTGGTGAAGATACGGAGGTGGTGTAGGTATGGTGGTGGTGTAGGTATGGTGGTGGTCTAGGTATGGTGGTGGTGTAGGTACGGTGGTGGTGTAGGTACGGTGGTGGTGTAGGTACGGTGGTGGTGTAGGTACGGTGGTGGTGTAGGTACGGTGGTGGTGCAGGTACGGTGGTGAAGATACGGAGGTGGTGTAGGTATGGTGGTGGTGTAGGTATGGTGGTGGTGTAGATACGGTGGTGGTGTAGGTATGGTGGTGGTGTAGGTACAGTGGTGGTGTAGGTACGGTGATGGTGAAGATACGGAGGTGGTGTAGGTACGGTGGTGGTGTAGGTATGGTGGTGGTGTAGGTACGGTGGTGGTGTAGGTACGGTGGTGGTGTAGGTACGGTGGTGGTGTGGGTACGGTGGTGGTGAAGATACGGAGGTGGTGTAGGAACGGTGGTGGTGTAGATACGGTGGTGGTGTAGGTACGGTGGTGGTGTAGGTATGGTGGTGGTGTAGGTATGGTGGTGGTGTAGGTTCGGTGGTGGTGTAGGTACGGTTGTGGTGTAGGTACGGTGGAGGTGTAGGTACGGTGCTGGTGTAGGTACGGTGGTGGTGAAGATACGGAGGTGGTGTAGGTACGGTGGTGGTGTAGGTATGATGGTGGTGTAGGTACGGTGGTGGTGTAGGTGCGGTGTTGGTGTAGGTACGGTGGTGGTGTAGGTACGGTGGTGGTGTAGGTATGGTGGTGGTGTAGGTATGGTGCTGGTGTAGGTACGGTGGTGGTGTAGGTACGGTTGTGGTGTAGGTACGGTGGAGGTGTAGGTACGGTGTTGGTGTAGGTACGGTGGTGGTGTAGGCAGGGTGGTGGTGTTGGTACGGTGGTGGTGTAGGTACGGTGCTGGTGCAGGTACGGTGGTGGTGCAGGTACGGTGGTGGTGAAGATACGGAGGTGGTGTAGGTATGGTTGTGGTGTAGGTACGGTGGTGGTGTAGGTACGGTGGTGGTGTAGGTACGGTGGTGGTGAAGATACGGAGGTGGTGTAGGTACGGTGGTGGTGTAGGTATGGTGGTGGTGTAGGTACAGAGTTGGTGTAGGTACGGTGGTGGTGTAGGTACGGTGGTGGTGTAGGTACGGTGGTGGTGAAGATACGGAGGTGGTGTAGGTACGGTGGTGGTGCAGGTATGGTGGTGGTGTAGGTACGGTGGTGGTGTAGGTACGGTGGTGGTGTAGGTACCGTGGTGGTGTAGGTACTGTGGTAGTGAAGATACGGAGGTGGTGTAGGTACGGTGGTGGTGTAGGTACGGTGGTGGTGTAGGTACGGTGGTGGTGAAGATACGGAGATGGTGTAGGTATGGTGGTGGTGTAGGTATGGTGGTGGTGTAGGTATGGTGGTGGTGTAGGTACGGTGGTGGTGTAGGTACGGTTGTGGTGTAGGTACGGTGGAGGTGTAGGTACACTGCTGGTGTAGGTACGGTGGTGGTGTAGGTACGGTGGTGGTGTAGGTACGGTGGTGGTGAAGATACGGAGGTGGTGTAGGTATGGTGGTGGTGTAGGTACGGTGGTGGTGTTGGTACGGTGGTGGTTCAGGTACGGTGGTGGTGAAGATACGGAGGTGGTGTAGGTACGGTGGTGGTGTAGGTATGGTGGTGGTGTAGGTACGGTGGTGGTGTAGGTACGGTGGTGGTGTAGGTACTGTGGTGCTGAAGATACGGAGGTGGTGTAGGAACGGTGGTGGTGTAGATACGGTGGTGGTGTAGGTACGGTTGTTATGTAGGTACGGTGGAGGTGTAGGTACGGTGCTGGTGTAGGTACGGTGGTGGTGTAGGCACGGTGGTGGTGTTGGTACGGTGGTGGTGTAGGTACGGTGCTGGTGCAGGTACGGTGGTGGTGTAGGCACGGTGATGGTGTAGGTACGGTGGTGGTGTAGGTACGGTGCTGGTGCAGGTACGGTGGTGGTGTAGGCACGGTGATGGTGTAGGTACGGTGGTGGTGTAGGTACGGTGGTGGTGTAGGTACGGTGGAGGTGTAGGCACGGTGATGGTGTAGGTACGGTGCTGGTGTAGGTACGGTGCTGGTGTAGGTACGGTGGTGGTGTAGGTACGGTGATGGTGTAGGTACGGTGCTGGTGTAGGTACGGTGCTGGTGTAGGTACGGTGCTGGTGTAGGTACGGTGGTGGTGTTGGTACGGTGGTGGTGTAGGTACGGTGCTGGTGCAGGTACGGTGGTGGTGTAGGCACGGTGATGGTGTAGGTACGGTGCTGGTGTAGGTACGGTGCTGGTGTAGGTACGGTGGTGGTGTAGGTACGGTGGTGGTGTAGGTACGGTGGTGGTGTAGGTACGGTGGGGGTGTAGGTACGGTGGTGGTGTAGGTACGGTGGTGGTGTAGGTACGGTGGAGGTGTAGGCACGGTGATGGTGTAGGTACGGTGCTGGTGTAGGTACGGTGCTGGTGTAGGTACGGTGGTGGTGTAGGTACGGTGGTGGTGTAGGTACGGTGGTGGTGTAGGTACGGTGGGGGTGTAGGTACGGTGGTGGTGTAGGTACGGTGGTGGTGTAGGTACGGTGCTGGTGCAGGTACGGTGGTGGTGTAGGTACGGTGGGGGTGTAGGTACGGTGGTGGTGTAGGTACGGTGCTGGTGTAGGTACGGTGATGGTGTAGGTACGGTGGTGGTGTAGGTACGGTGGAGGTGTAGGCACGGTGATGGTGTAGGTACGGTGCTGGTGTAGGTACGGTGGTGGTGTAGGTACGGTGGTGGTGTAGGTACGGTGGTGGTGTAGGTACGGTGGTGGTGTGAGTTCGGCAGTTAAATAATTACACCAAAATATGAATCAGTCACCAATAAAAATGACATTCGATTGTATGTATTAGGATCAGAATTGTTTAACCTTGTATTCATTATTTTCCTAATGGTAATTATTGAAAGTCAAATTTGATTCTGACAGTGGGTAAGAATTTATTATCATTTCGTCCATAACAAAACTCTAGTTGTCCAGTTGAATTTCTAGATGAATAAATTACTTTACCTGTTTTTGTGGGTAATTTGTGGTATGTTATCACAATGGGCATCTGAGTGAACACATCAAATTGGTTGGTGCGTGTGTCTGTGACGCTCACAAGGACGCTCAATGACCGTATCTGTGATACGAGTTTCACCAGTGCACAAGTACAAGAATATTTTGATGGCGGGTACTGTTGGCATGGATATATTTGTTGGGCATCCACAGCTGCAGGATTTTGTCTGAAGGAAATAGAGGGTCCCGTTATTTTTGACCGGCCGTGTACACTAGAAGTAATATAAAAATGATCATAGCAACTGTTAGTCGTTGTCTACCGCGACGACGCGTAATGGCGGTAGGAAGAATAACAATGCACTAGAATATAAAAAGAAGCAACACTATTAACAACAACAACACATCGATGTTTCCCACAGCGGGGTACAAAAGGTAACGTGAGAGCTTCTTTCTGTTGAATAAAAAGATGACTGGACGATCGAGTTCGACAATTTTCTAAAATAATTTAGTTACCGCAAAATTATCAAATTTTGGTTCAAAATCTCTCTGAGACTGGTTTTGACACACGAAAAATAAACTGGGCGGCAATTGAATTTTTCTTTTCTTGCATTCATGATAACGAAATCCAAAGATTTTTCACACGAAAATTAATATTCATTGAAATTTAGAGAACACTATTTGGAATTTTGGTACGAGGATCCAATACGACATGGAAAAGTCGGGTAGTTTAAAACAATTTCTCTCTTATTGAAGAAATTTTTGAAGCCTTGATGGGCTACAATGTAACTCACAGAAACTTAAGCGCTTTCCCTGTACCGGTTACAGCTCATGTCAATTGCCATGTGTAGGGAGTATACGACTGTCCATGGGGTGGGGTGTGGTGGGCGAGCTGGGGGTTAGGTGGGGTGTGGTGGGCGAGCTGGGAGTTAAGTGGGGTGTGGTGTGCGAGCTGGGGGTTAGGTTGGGTGTGGTGGGCGAGCTAGGGGTTAGGTGGGTTGTGGTGGGTGTGCTGGGGGTTAGGTGGGGTGTGGTGGGCGAGCTGGGGGTTAGGTGGGGTGTGGTGGGCGAGCTGGGGGTTAGGTGGGGTGTGGAGGGTGAGCTGGGGGTTAGGTGGGGTGTGGTGGGCGAACGGGGGGCTAGGTGGGGTGTGGTGGGCGAGCTGGGAGTTAAGTGGGGTGTGGTGTGCGAGCTGGGGGTTAGGTGGGGTGTGGTGGGCGAGCTAGGGGTTAGGTGGGTTGTGGTGGGTGTGCTGGGGGTTAGGTGGGGTGTGGTGGGCGAGCTGGGGGTTAGGTGGGGTGTGGTGGGCGAGCTGGGGGTTAGGTGGGGTGTGGAGGGTGAGCTGGGGGTTAGGTGGGGTGTGGTGGGCGAACGGGGGGCTAGGTGGGGTGTGGTGGGCGAGCTGGGGGTTAGGTGGGGTGTGGTGGGCGAGCTAGGGGTTAGGTGGGTTGTGGTGGGTGTGCTGGGGGTTAGGTGGGGTGTGGTGGGCGAGCTGGGGGTTAGGTGGGGTGTGGTGGGCGAGCTGGGGGTTAGGTGGGGTGTGGAGGGTGAGCTGGGGGTTAGGTGGGGTGTGTGGGCGAACGGGGGGCTAGGTGGGGTGTGGTGGGCGAGCTGAGGGTTAGGTGGGGTGTGGTGGGTGAGCTGGGGGTTAGGTGGGGTGTGTGGGCGAACGGGGGGCTAGGTGGGGTGTGGTGGGCGAGCTGAGGGTTAGGTGGGAT
Organism: Morinoia aosen; assembly: GCA_030386875.1. Taxonomy (NCBI): domain Eukaryota; kingdom Metazoa; phylum Arthropoda; class Malacostraca; order Amphipoda; family Talitridae; genus Morinoia; species Morinoia aosen. The sequence continues at coordinate 113,042,946 of CM059576.1, forward strand.
GTGGTGGGCGAGCTGGGGGTTAGGTGGGGTGTGGTGGGCGAGCTGGGGGTTAGGTGGGGTGTAGTGGGCGAGCTGGGGGTTAGGTGGGGTGTGGTGGGCGAGCTAGGGGTTAGGTGAGGTGTGGTGGGCGAGCTTGGGGTTAGGTGGGGTGTGGTACGCGAGCTGGGGGTTAGGTGGGGTGTGGTGGGCGAGCTGGGGGTTAGGCGGAGTGTGGTGAGAGAGCTAGGGGTTAGGTGGGGTGTGGTGGGCGAGCTGGGGGTTAGGTGGGGTATGGTGGGCGAGCTAGGAGTTAGGTGGGGTGTGGTGGGCGAGCTGGGGGTTAGGTGGGGTGTGGTGGGTGAGCTGGGGGTTAGGTGGGGTCTGGTGGGCGAGCTGGGGGTTATAGTGTTATCGATATATTTGTTTATTTTTAGAATAAGATTTTTTCTCCACTTCTTTTTAAGAAAGTTCTTTTCGTCATAATTATTGTTTTACTCTTCTTTCATTTAGGATATCCGCCATGACACAATTTCCAGTCAAGTATCTCTACCTTCCGTTTAGGCGCACCGGGCTGTGGACGACCTAAGATGCACACGAGAATTTTCTGCGTCGCGGACTATCGCGTGTTGCTTCGGCTGCTGCGCGTGTTGCTTTTGGTCAAAACTTGGCTGGTGTTGCAGTTCTAAGTTCCGCTTAGCGAGGGTATACAAATTAATACCTAGTTAGAGATGATATTTAACTTTATTTGATTAACTCTTTTTAATTATAGTTGGAGTCAAATGATTGTGAGGGTGAAGCTGATTACAACGGTTGTTTCGTAACTTCTGCTGAATATAGGACACAAAAGTCAAGAAGAAAATATTTTCGCTGAATAAAATGCCAATATTTGAAAGAAACTTTATTTGAAAGAAACTTTATTTACTTACTGAAAATCTAAAAAGCATGAACATCTAAATTATAGACCTGAACATACTGACGCATTTGTAAAATATTGGAATGATATCAATCAACATAGAAGAAATTATTTTCTCCTTAATCATATCCTGTGAATTATCTTTAACGTAATTGAAAACCATTTATCATACGTTAATTGCTTTCTAAGCTTATTGCGTGAACTGAATTGCAGATAAAGTGTGGAAGGAAGTGCCATTTTGGGACCATTTCCGATACCACTCGTTAGACTAAGGATCATTTCACATTATTTTAGCACAAACCCACCTGTCTACAGGAGCACACACTTAAGCATCACACGATCGTAACCTACTGTACACACACCCTCCCTCTCCACCGTAGCCCCAGTGAGATGCTGGTGCACGGGCCGCCATCAGGTGCACTGCTGCCGAAGTCATGATAGCCATGGCGTTTAGAGATGGCTTAACACTGCCTTAAATTTTAATACCACTTTACTGCATATATTCACTAGGTGTATTGTAACATACCTAATACCTCTGGGTTGAGATAACGTACATAATTCTCCTAACATAGAGAATTTATAAATAACCGTAAACCGTTTGTGTTTGATAGAAAATGATCCAATTTCATGTCTTTAAGAATTTAAAGACGAAGAATACAGCACGGATAGGTATCATTTTTGATAGAATTTAGCAAAACTAAATTTTAAAAGTCCTAATTAGTCAATTTTTAAAAATTGCATAAATAAAAATTGACTAATTAGGACTTTTAAAATTTAGTTTTGCTAAATTCTATTAAAAATGATACCTATCCGTGCTGTATTCTTCGTCTTTAAATTCTTAATGATAGTCCGACTAAGGAGTGTTAATTTTACGGATTGCATGTCTTGTAATAGATCATTCGAAAATTTATATTTTATTCGAAGTCATGTCTGACGAAAATACGGAGGCAATCAAATTACAAATCGTTGGTAACTAAAATATTAAAAACTGAAGTTTTTACATTTATCCCACATTTGCTGCTAAATGTTAGCTGGCGCAAAATTAATAACAAAATGCGGGGTACATGAAATATATCAACATGGAATAGAACAATTGGGGAATAGTTGTACAGAAGTTCTCCTCAGACCTGAAAGGTTGCGGTATTGTACAAAGGCTTGCGATAGATTGGGAGTTTCATCAAAGGCGCACAATATCATTAGTGTTCCCTTGAGGGACTACAATGATGGTGTAGGGTATTGTGTACAAACTTGGTACAATGAGTGTATGAAAGCATGGGTTGGCTACATTTGAGGAGATAACGAACAGTTGTGGCACAAGTAGATCGTGACTGACCAGGCGTGCTCGGGTCCAGGGCCTCGTTGGATGGTCAAGTTGTTGGCACGAAAATGAGAACTGCACACAAACAAATGGGACAGTCCCTGCTAGCATGGCGCCATATATGCCCTCTAATTCCTTCCTTATCAGCGGATCTCATGAACATGCGATCAAGGTTCGCAGATATTATAATGATGAATACACTGGAAAATGATATTGATCATGATATTACTAAGTGCATGCAAATACAGATGTTTAAAAAACTCAAAAAAAAATTACACATGAATGAAAATTACTTTAATTAGCCATGAAATCTATTTGATTCAAAAACTCACCTTGTATTCTCTTTACACATGCTAAAAGTATTTTACGCTGTATAATGATCAATAAATATGATATTTGAACTTCTAACCCCATTTAAGTTTTGTTTATCTGAAAGAAGTAATGAAAGAAATATTTTTAATTTGAAATTTAAAATTGCAAACACGCATCTAATTTCCATTAGGTATTATGTGGGGTAACTAAACACAAAAGTTGCACTAATGAAAATTTTGCAGCCGTAAAACGGCGTAAATAACGAAAACGATTATGCAGTGAAGATAAGAGATATTCAGCATGTATTTCGATTTATATAACGTAATAATTGTGAATAGTCGGAAATGTGGTATTGTTGCTGTTGCTGGTGGTATTGTTGCTGTTGCTGCTGGTATTGTTGCTGTTGCTGGTGGTATTGTTGCTGTTGCTGCTGGTATTGTTGCTGTTGCTGGTGGTATTGTTGCTGTTGCTGCTGGTATTGTTGCTGTTGACATTATTGCTATTGCTGTTGGTATTTTTGCTGTTTGTATTGTTGCTGTTGCTGCTGGCATTATTGCTGTTGCTGTTGGTATTGTTGCTGTTGACATTATTGCTATTGCTGTTGGTATTGCTGCTGTTGCTGTTGGTATTGTTGCTGTTGTTGTTGGTATAGTTGCTGTTGCAGTTGGTATTGTTGCAGTTGCTGTTGGTATTGCTGCTGTTGCGGTTAGTATTGCTGCTGTTGCTGTTGGTATTGTTGCTTTTGCTGCTGGTATTGTTGCTTTTGCTGTTGGTATTGTTGCTGTTGCTGTTGGTATTGCTGCTGTTGCTGTTGGTTATGTTGCTGTTGCTGTTGGTATTGCTGCTGTTGCTGTTGGTTATGTTGCTGTTGCTGTTGGTATTGCTGCAGTTGCTGTTGGTATTGTTGCCGTTGCTGTTGGTATTGCTGCTGTTGCTGGCGTACTAGATCCGTCACATATACATAACTTTAAACAACTCTGCAGTTTCATTCCCTTATTCCTGTCCTAAAATGTTCTCGTTAGCCTTGTGTGGCAATACTTGTTTTCTTACGCTCGTGAGTATATGATGGCAACACTGTCCTGCGTAGGTAAGTTTTCGTGCTGTTCCAGCTGTGTGGCAAATGCATCGTACAACGATCCTTCTCACGTCTTTGTCTCCGGTGAACTCTTTCGTACCGGTATTGTTAGCGTAGGAAATATCGTAAATTAGCGTTATAGTCGATAAAACAAGTGCAGACAATAGGAACAATAGCCCTGCGTCAGGTCACACACCGAAGTAACGATAGAGGCAACAGCAGCAAAACACTCAATACAGCGATGGTGCTCACAGCAGGTCACATGAGGCAGCGGGGAAGCTTCCTTCCACTCCGTGGGACACATTTTGTGAATGGAACTTACTGTTCAAAATTATTGAGTTATCCATTGAAAAGTTTTTTTCGTTGCTGTGATAAAAATATACTTTACATGAAATGAAAAATACATCATGAAATTCATTTTATTTATCTACCTTTTGTAAGATTTTGAAATTCGATTAATGATCGTTTATTACAATTGGAGTAAGTTGATTTCATTTTGAGAATGATCTACGTGATTTCCAAATGGAATTTATGCGGAAGGTGAAGTTCAGTAACGCATACTCGCTTTGGTTAAGAAAAGTGAAATTTTGTAACCCAAAAGGGCATAACGATTGGCGTGCTTCAACCCTCTGAGTAGCATCACGAAGAGTGGTAATGCTGGTATGCAGACTTGGTGATGGCGTGAGAAATGGTATCATAGTTACCAGCGATCACATCCATATAATGCTGGAGCTAATTATACCAATACTATTTATAACGTCCATCACATTACACAATGACAGCAATGGCACAATAGCAGGTGTAATTCGACGGGAAATGATTTACAAAACTCATGTGACGTGCAGATGTTGTGGCGCGATGTAGGAAGTGATAGAACAGGAAATGGATATAAGTTTTATAGGTATTTTTTTCAATATAGGTATTGTTAGGTAGTACCAGTGATAGAACTGGGAAAGAAATAGAACAACTATGGTTATCTTCTCTGTAAAAAATCTATAATTGTCGCAATGAATTTTTTTCAAATTATTTTACTTTATACATATGAAAATCATTTTCTTTTTCGTGTAAAAGTACATTGACTTACATTCGATTTACATGCAAAAAATAGATACATAAACTTACATAAGAAACACTAGCCTTCAAATTCCCACGGATGCAATCACACTCAGAAAGATAGGACATGTGTATGAGTGCTGTGAAACAATTCTTTACGGCCTTTATATGCCGCTATATTTTGTTGGGTCGGTACATGCTAAGTTGTGCATGTAACTAGTGGCAGACATCACCTGCAGACGCAGTAACTAGTGGCAGGCATCACCTGCAGACGCAGTAACTAGTGGCAGACATCACCTGCAGACGCTGTAACTCGTGGCAGACATCACATGCAGACGCAGTAACTAGTGGCAGACATCACCTGCAGACGCAGTAACTAGTGGCAGACATCACCTGCAGACGTAGTAACTAGTGGCAGACATCACCTTCAGACGCTGTAACTAGAGGCAGACATCACCTGCAGACGTAGTAACTAGTGGCAGACATCACCTGCAGGCGCAGTAACTAGTGGCAGACATCACCTGCAGACGCAGTAACTAGTGGCAGACATCACCTGCAGACGCAGTAACTAGTGGCAGACATCACCTGCAGACGCAGTAACTAGTGGCAGACATCACCTGCAGACGCAGTAACTAGTGGCAGACATCACCTGCAGACGCAGTAACTAGTGGCAGACATCACCTGCAGACGTAGTAACTAGTGGCAGACATCACCTGCAGACGTAGTAACTAGTGGCAGACATCACCTGCAGACACAATAACTAGTGGCAGACATCACCCAATAGTCCAGGACACACCATCACTACGCTGCCCCTAACTTTTCAATGTAGTTCATCTGCCGACAGAGCCATATCAATGTTCATTTTTTTTTTCTACAAGTTTGTCGCCCAATTCTCCAATTACTGAATTGTGATAGGGGCATTCAGTTTTGAAATAGAACTTTACAAATGTGGTCGAAATGTGATATAGATCGACAAAAATCATGTGAAGGATTTATCAGCTCATTGACATGTCAAAAACAAATATTCTGACTCAAAATACAATTTTTATTGTAATTGTCATGAAAAATCATTCAAATAATGTGATTCCATTTTTGATTTCTAACTAAAGAAATTTGTCATAGGCCTCCATGTGTAGAGATATGCCGCCTGCCACCATCGCCAGAAGCGCACCGTTCTGTGAGGTCGGCCGAGCGAAGTCGGTGGAGGCGCTTGTATATGTAGGGAAGTTGTGATGGAAGCCTTGACTCGTGTTTGTATTATATTTATTGTATCTATTTTTGTTATTTTGTGTATTGTAGGAATGATGAGTGAAAATAAAAATAGTTACCCACAACGGTGACAACAAGCAATGACAATAGGGACAATAGCAATGCATTAGATCATACACAGAAGTAACAACAACAACAACACATCGATGTTGCCCACAGCGGGGTACATAAGGCAACGTCAGAGCTTCCTGCCATTCAGTAACAACATATATGTGGCAATTACGATGAACACACAAACTCAAAATTTGTTTAGTTACCGTATAACTTTTCAAATAATTAATTTACCAGACTTTGCTATAAAGGGATGAAAAAAACTGATACTGAAGATATAATTTTAAATGAAATGCCATATTTTCCATCTTATTTATAGTGATTCAGTGATTTTTTCAATTCAAACAATTAAAAATCATAAATTTACCTGATGAGAGGATCAATCTTTTGAAAATTGTTACTCTCAGCCGCCAGCACAAATTTCAGATAACTTCTGTAGGTGTCATTCTACCAAATTTTACACAATTTTGGCAGCCGTTCACGGCTCACAACAATAATACCAGCTCACTATTCTGTATGAGATGCGCCGAGTGGAGGACCAGCTGCAGTCACCACGTGTAGCCAGGATACGACTGCACATGGGGGAGGTGGGTTGTGTTGATGCGTGTTACGGTAGCCGTTCTCATTTGGCCTACAATAGACATGCTCACACCAATACCTGTTAGTTGCTTCTAGCGCGTACTTTTCTACGTAATTTGTGTTCTCAAAAAAGAAAAAGCTTTATTAATCGTAGGCAATAAGAAAAATAGGCTGAATACGATTAGAATAATTCTCAATTGGCCACTAATGATAGCTCCTAACTCTTATTACAATGTAGGAATGAGGATATTCTCTTTTTATATCATTTGCCTAGTTAGATGGTGAAGTTTTCAGTGAATAGAAAAGAGTGCGTGTGTGTGTGTGTGTGTCTGCAATGATTCCCGAGTCCATGTCACTGATCGCGCCACACCACCTGCACGTCACATGAGTTTTGTAAACCATTTCTCCTCGAATTACACTTGCTATTGTGCCATTGCTGTCATTGTGTAATGTGCATGATGAACGTTATAAATAGTATTGGTATAATTAGCTCAAGCATTATATAAATGTGATTGCTGGTTAATGTGTTGTCATTTCCCATGGTATTCGTAAGTCTTCATACCATCGTTACCTCTGTCTTCATCATACACCTTCACAGTTTCTATCGCTGTCTGCATTCTTCCATTACCAACTAGCGAACTACTATTCAGACTCCAATAACTCGGTATTCGTTAAGCCCTTCCGGGTTTCAAAATTAGTTCAATAATGTGATGACACAGAATGGTTACGTATGCAGACGTTTCGCAAAAAGTCTGTTTGCAAATAACATATATTTTTTGTAAAATCTAGTCAACTTACATCATTTGAAGTAAACAGTCAATATTCGAACTTCAAAATCTAGCCAATGGTAGAAAAATCAGATAAATCATAAGATTTATTTGTTCATTCCGTATATAGCATTTTTTATCACATCAAAAAAATTTTTTTTCTTGGATAACTCAAGTATTTTTAAAAAGTAAGTTCCATTCACAAAATGTGTCCCTACGGAGTGGAAGGAAGCTTCCCCGCTGCCTCATGTGACCTGCTGTGAGCACCATCGCTGTATTGAGTGTTTTGCTGCTGTTGCCTCTATCGTTACTTCGGTGTGTGACCTGACGCAGGGCTGTTGTTCCTATTGCCTGCACATGTTTCGTCGTTGTACGAACGATTTTATGATTACCTTCATAATTATTGTGATACTAAATCCAGTAAAATTGTAATATTGATTGCAATACAAACATCAGTTCAGGCTTCCATCCCAACTTCCCCATTTTATCAAGAGCCGTCCACCAGCCCCTCACCAGGTGTGCAGTCAGTGGGTCGAGAGTGGGCGGGTGTGGGGGCCAAAGGAACGCGTCATCAGTTGCCATTTGGTATACCCGTGGTTTGGCAACAGCAGACGCATCACACACTCCCACTTCTGTTCACTGAAAAGTTCACCATCTAACGGGGCAAATGATACAAATAGAGAATATCCTCATCCGTATATTATAATGAAGAGTTGGGAGCTGTCATAAGTTGCCAATGGACAATTGTGCTGATCGCCATCACCACCGTAAAAAACGTGCACCAACTCACATCTAGACGCGACAACGGCGGGCATGCAACTGGCCGTGGCTCCATGCAACTGGCAAGTTTCACATGTCTATCCACTTAGCTCACCAATGTCTGCAACATGAACTGTTTTACATCCATACTAATTTACTGTAAAAATTTTTGTAATATATGGTACTATATCGGAAAGTTGTTCATTTTGATGAAACGTCGAATAATCATAAATCAAATAAGGTCACCTATTTAAATTGAATATACCTCATTATTTTTATTTGAACCAATTTCAATCAAATATGGATGCACGAAATTGAGTTGTATGGGTGACTAGTGTATTTTCTAATTTGTATAAAATTGAATAAAAGATTTGTTTGCCTTCATTTATGATTGCAAATTAAGTGATTTAATTATTATGTAATTTTTCTTTTACAGGTCATGATAAATCATTTCAATAATTGGTTGTCATAGATAACTGACATATGACTAACTTAAGAAATTCAGTATAAGAATTTACAGGGATATTCCATCTCCCATCATTGCCGTCAGTGTTAATTACGATATTTTTGCTGTAGGGTTTATCCTGACCAGTTTCCATTATTGTCCTAATGATAAAAGCATAGTTAATTTTTGCTCGATGCGGGCACAACAAGCGAATGTTCTGCCTTTAGCATCACTATGGAAAGTTGGGATGTTTGTTTTATGAATTATATCTAAATTAATATACCTCTAATATTCAAACTTCATATCTTCCATGAGAACATTCATTTAAGATCTTTAAAGCGACATCATTCATAAAACCGCCATAGCACATTCGGCTCCGAGACGTTCAACAACTTTTTTCAGAACGGGTTTACTATCTCTTCTAGCGGGGCAAGCGTCATTACCCAGGCTGAATTACCTACTAGTAATAGAACAAAAATTATATTCAAAAATACGTTAATGCCGATAATCATGTTTTCGAAAAATATACCTTTTTGTTATAACACACTTATTTTTATGCCAAGAATCAAAATTTTGATTATATCTATTCTTGCGCAAGCTTTGATTTCAATTTTGAATGTTCGATGAGTGACTAGTGTATTTGTATGTTAGGACTGCACGCCATCCGATATATGATTGTAGACCACAATTTCCGTTCCTCACAACAACACCTGACTCTCATTGTTGGTGCTATGAGCATTGTTGTTGCTTCTTATGTTTTGGTTCTTGTAATATCAACGCATCACTCTTTTGTTTCTTATATATGGATTACATTGTTGGTTGCCTCGGTGGTGGTGTAGGTACGGTGGTGGTGTAGGTACGGTGGTGGTGTAGGTACGGTGGTGGTGTAGGTACGGTGGTGGTGTAGGTACGGTGGTGGTGTAGGTACGGTGGTGGTGTTGGTACGGTGGTGGTGTTGGTACGGTGGTGGTGTTGGTACGGTGGTGGTGTAGGTACGGTGGTGGTGTAGGTACGGTGGTGGTGTAGGTACGGTGGTGGTGTAGGTACGGTGGTGGTGTTGGTACGGTGGTGGTGTAGGTACGGTGGTGGTGTTGGTACGGTGGTGGTGTAGGTACGGTGGTGGTGTTGGTACGGTGGTGGTGTAGGTACGGTGCTGGTGTAGGTACGGTGGTGGTGTAGGTACGGTGCTGGTGTAGGTTCGGTGGTGGTGTAGATACGGTGGTGGTATAGGTACGGTGGTGGTGTAGGTACGGTGGTGGTGTAGGTACGGTGGTGGTGTAGGTACGGTGGTGGTGTAGGTACGGTGGTGGTGTTGGTACGGTGGTGGTGTAGGTACGATGGTGGTGTAGGTACGTTGGTGGTGTAGGTACGGTGGTGGTGTACGTACGGTGGTGGTGTAGGTACGATGGTGGTGTAGGTACGGTGCTGGTGTAAGTACGGTGTGGTGTAGGTACGGTGGTGGTGTTGGTACGGTGGTGGTGTAGGTACGGTGGTTGTGTGGGTACAATGGTGGTGTAGGTACGGTGCTGGTGTGAGTTAGGCAGTTAAATGATTACACCAAAATATGAATCAGTTATCAATAACAAATGACATTCGATTGCATATATTTATATCATAATTATTCAGCCTTGTATTCATTATTTTCCTAATGGTAATTATTGAAAGTCAAATTTTATTCTGGCAGTTGGTTAGAATTTATTATCATCCCGAACATAACAAATCTCTATCCGTCCATTGGAATTTCTGTACAAAAAAATATATATTTATGTGCGCAATAAGTGCCATGTTATCACAATGTGCATCTGAGTGAACACATCAAATTGGTTGGTGCGTGTGTCTGTGACGCTCACAAGGACGCTCAATGACCGTATCTGTGATACGAGTTTCACCAGTGCACAAGTACAAGAATATTTTGATGGCGGGTACTGTTGGGATGGATATATTTGTTGGGCATCCACAGCTGGAGGATTTGTTCAAAGGAAATATAGGATCCCGTCACTTTTGACGGGCTGTGTACACCAGTAGTAATGAAACAATGATCAGAGTAATTGTAAGTCGTTGTCTACCGCGATGGCGCGTAATGGCGGTAGGAAGAATAGCAGCACAACAAACTGTAGAAAGGAACACTAGTAACAACAACAACAACACATAGATGTTGTCCACGACGGGGTACATAAGGCAACGTCAGAGCTTCTTTCTATTGAATAAATAGATGACTATACGATTGATTTCGACATTTTTTTTCAAAATACTTTAGCTGCCGTAAAAAAGGGAAGAATCAATTTCGCCATGTACTCACAAATTAGTTTTAATAAATTAAAATTATGGACATGAAATAAGTTTTTAATAGTTTATTTTCAAATAACAATGAAAACAATAGTTTTTTGACACGATAAAGAAATATTTACCTTTATTTAGGGAAAATTATTCGTAACTTTAACCCACACTTCCAAAGCGGGTTTCCGATGTCGGTTATCGAATGTGTACCAGTTGCAAGTTTACTACTTTTTTGAGGCTTCTATGGCCACAAATAGTGCGCTGAAGCATACGTGCGTCTTTCACGGTATGGGTGGAGGTGGACAGACGTGTGAAACTTGCCAGTTGCATGCCCGCCGTTGTCGCGTCTAGATGTGAGTTGGTGCACGTTTCTTACGGTGGTGATGGCGATCAGCACAATTGTCCATTGGCAACTTATGACAGCTCCCAACTCTTCATTATAATATACGGATGAGGATATTTTCTATTTGTATCATTTGCCCCGTTAGATGGTGAAGTTCTCAGTGAACAGAAGTGGGAGTGTGTGATGCGTCTGCTGTTGCCAAACCACGGGTATACCAAATGGCAACTGATGACGCGTTCCTTTGGCCCCCACACCCGCCCGCTCTCGACCCACTGACTGCACACCTGGTGAGGGGCCGGTGGACGGCTCTTGATAAAATGGGGAAGTCGGGATGGAAGCCTAAACTGATGTTTGTATCGCAATCAATATTACAATTTTACTGGATTTAGTATCACAATAATTATGAAGGTAATCATAAAATCGTACGTACAACGACGAAACAAGTGCAGACAATAGGAACAATAGCCCTGCGTCAGGTCACACACCGAAGTAACGATAGAGGCAACAGCAGCAAAACACTCAATACAGCGATGGTGCTCGCAGCAGGTCACATGAGGCAGCGGGGAAGCTTCCTTCCACTCTGTGGGGACACATTTTGTGAATGGAACTCACTTCTCTAAATACTAATGCCAGTTGCATGCCCGCCGTTGTCGCGTCTAGATGTGAGTTGGTGCACGTTTCTTACGGTGGTGATGGCGATCAGCACAATTGTCCATTGGCAACTTATGACAGCTCCCAACTCTTCATTATAATATACGGATGAGGATATTTTCTATTTGTATCATTTGCCCCGTTAGATGGTGAAGTTCTCAGTGAACAGAACTTGGAGTGTGTGATGCGTCTGCTGTTGCCAAACCACGGGTATACCAAATGGCAACTGATGACGCGTTCCTTTGGCCCCCACACCCGCCCGCTCTCGACCCACTGACTGCACACCTGATGAGGGGCCGGTGGACGGCTCTTGATAAAATGGGGAAGTCGGGATGGAAGCCTAAACTGATGTTTGTATCGCAATCAATATTACAATTTTACTGGATTTAGTATCACAATAATTATGAAGGTAATCATAAAATCGTACGTACAACGACGAAACAAGTGCAGACAATAGGAACAACAGCCCTGCGTCAGGTCACACACCGAAGTAACGATAGAGGCAACAGCAGCAAAACACTCAATACAGCGATGGTGCTCACAGCAGGTCACATGAGGCAGAGAGGAAGCTTCCTTCCACTCTGTGGGGACACATTTTGTGAATGGAACTCACTTCTCTAAATACTTGAGTCTCCAATCAAATGATTTCTCGATTACTGTTATAAAAAATACTTTATGAGGTATGAAAATATCATTTATGTAATTTTTTTCATTTGTTGACCATATGTTTAATTTGAAGTTTCAATATTGATAACAAATCACGTTTAGTGTTACTTAATTTAATTTCATGAATAATATACATTATTTGAACGTGGATTTTGTGCGAAATGGTTTCAACTGGTATGGATCGTATTTTATCAATAAACCTCCAAATATTGGAATGTATGAGTCGGGTTTTTCTTCCGCACTCTCTATGTTCAAGAGTTCGTTAGTTCTGTTTCTTTCTGACAGATTCCTCCGGTATGACTTTACGTTACAGGTAAGAGAAAGGTAGCGCTGATAGCTGCCACCACGAGGCGTGTAGATAGCCTCGACTAAAATTAAAGGATTGGTTACGTTAACTCAGATTGTCAATTTGGTAGCGATGGCTTATGGCCGGCACGTGTTTCTTATGCCCTTTTGAGAGAGATGAGAGAGAGGATATAGATGAGGCCCAGGTTTTTTTTTTATTTATTGATGGGAATGCAAGTACGGATGGCAAGAGCACACGAGGTAAAAACAACATATAAAATATCGGGGGACAATACGACCATCACCTCACGATCTTCCTTCTATCGATTTCTCACGACAACAGACTGTGTACAACAGCCAACGCACGAGCCAAGGAATGTGTAACCACCGAAAGTATGAGCCAAGGTAAGCGTATAGCAAACGCTTGAAATCATGCGCCCTCAAAACAAGTCAATGGATTTTCGTTGATCGTGCCACGCTCTACTCGAACACAGTCTCGAAATTCAACTATTGAAGATATGGGCTTTTACTATCAACTCGAATTCCTAAGTATCAAAACCTGCTGTTCGTCGTAATCCTCAACTGCACTCTAGAACGTCCGTTCACGACCACGGCTCTCTACACCGTTCTCAACGACGGCTACCCGCGAAGTGTCCTCTGCTCGTCCGACATAACTCTCGCTTGGACAGCGCTCCCCCCTGCCCGAAAGGGGGGGGGGGGGTGGTCGCCACACGAGCTGGGTAACAAGGGGTGGCTAGGGTTCTGAGCCGCTCCTCCCCTACACAACCGGGGGTACGGCTGGGGGGGGGAGGGGTCGGGTCTCATGGCCTCAGCCCTCCCTTTAGCCATGGCTAATTCAACGACTGATCCCACGCTCGGCTCCCCAGCTACACGATCGGGACAGGCACATTGTTTTTATATTAAGGTCTGGATATTTTACTATCCCTGACCGACGCTAATCAGCACCAGCGCTTCTCAGCGCTGTGTAACCGCGGCAGCCCAAGCGCACCAACTTTATCGAATTTTAATATGACCAGTGTTCCGTATGAGAACGTCCAGATCGTGCATTTCCCAAACCCAAGCATGACCACGGGCATTAATTTTTATGACCCGTGTATTCAGAGATCTCGTCTTAACATCAATTACATATTTTCGCTCGGCAACGCCAACGACAAAGATGGGATGAATCTGACCTCATACCCTGACTTTATACACCCTTTCCCCACTTGCGCAAAAAGAAATTATGTAATAATTTCTTTTTTTTCTATGTCTTGGCCGCAGTGCATTTCTTACCCGACTGGCGGACACTGATACAACCTGACATCAAATTACAATGCAACACAATACAACATGACATCAATTACACATCACAAAAAAAAACTAGGACGGCGACCACAACTCGCTCGCCTATGCTTCGGCCATTTTCACATAATATTGGCCTCCCTCGGGTCTGTGGAGGCGAGCTCTTCGGCCTCCGGCATTGTCATCGTCTGCTTCCAGGGGAAATCCCCTTTTAGCCTTCCATTGTGAGGAGAAATTCGCTCCCTCTTAGTGTTTCCTTCCATATATAGTATGGAAAGACCGAAATCGAGGATATTCGCTTGTTCGCGGTCCTGGCCTCGATCTCTCCGTCGTTTCGGGGCACAACTAAATGCTGCAGCAAGTTGCTGAGGGTCGCCTCGGTCAGGCGTTCGTCCGGCTTCGGGACGAAGTGGACAATGAGCGCTCGACCCTCCAGGGTCGCGGCCGCCCGCCCCCAGTCCGTCTCGGCCGAGAGGGTCGCCAGACTCCCGTCTGGTAGCCACAGCGACGTCTCGTAGTTGCGCGCTGCGACGTTTGTCCCGAGCTGGCGCACCACTTCGCTCGGCCTCCGTCTCCGCCCTCGATGCATGTACGTCACCGTTTCCTACGGCACACGGTCGGGCATTAATTCATGGTTACATGGGTTAGACATCAATATAGAGCCTATTCTTTCAAATTTTCCTCTCTTCGCCTCATAATGAGAGCGTGTATTACATGAATGATATATGATTTTTATGATTCTACACAGTCCTAATCCGGACTTGAATGGCTAAGAGTACAATTCTGCCACATGATACCGCACACACTCCTGCACACGCTACAGCACACGAAAACGCACACACTCTGACAACACCCACATCTCCTGTTCATTTGTCTTTCACTCGTGGTGCAGGTCCTTATGATTAAATGATGGATGAAATTCTCCTAATTCCTATTCTTTCCGTGTCAGCTGACTGTTTTTTTTTTTTTTACTGAATGGCATTTGCTAATCTCTCGTGAAAAGCAGCCTAGATTTTCGTATCGTTTGCAATACTCAGGCGTCCCTTGTTTGCATATATATTTTATGTACCAGTCGCACACGACTTATCTTTTTAATCTTCAAATCTCATGGTATCGGTAACCGCTGCGATGCCTCAAGCATTGCGCACATGCCTCTGGATGGCCCATCAATCCCTCTCAGTCATGCTTCACGCCGTATCACTCCAACGCTCATTAGCAGACCAGGCATTCATAACGCTCTCCACAGTTCACGCACGTGTTTCCTACGCGCAGGGGTATTCCCGATCTTACCATTGCTGAATGCCTCTCCGCTCTCTCTTACGTCGACCGCAGTTCCGGTCCGTCTCCGTTGGAGGCCGCTGTGGTGCTGGTTTAGCACCGCGCACACGCCCGCACCTCGCTCGCTGTCGCCTTCCTGAAAATCTTCCAAATAACCTTAGTACATTTATCATTAAATATTTCAACTCTAGCGTCGGTTCGGTGCTGTTCACGCTCTGATTTCTCAGCACAGGAGCCGTCCATCTCTGTTATCTATATTCTTTTTGCTCATCTCTATTTATTTTGTTCTCCCATCTATCTCGTAATTAGCATCGCACACGAATCGCTGTGCGCTTCTCTCTGCTCAGACTGCCTTCTCTAATCTTGAAGCCGGCTCTCTCTCAGGTTACATGCGTCTCCGCACTGCAGCGCCTTTAGATTTTATGACCCATTGTGGCTCTCATTGTCCCGTGGGCACATGCCTCGAGTCTCCACCACGCGAGTGCGTGTCCAACTTGCCTTTCCACACTAAGCTACGTTATTCTTAAAGACCGTAATGTTAAAGCTTATGCTAGGTCCGTAATGGACATCTTTAATTTAATCTGTTGTCTCGCTAAGCATTCTACCCAACTCTCAGGGTTCTGCTATACGCGATCTTATTATCGGCTCCACTCGGCTCATGACAGGCTCAGGTTTCTCTTTTTAAAACGTCATTTAGACGCAATAATAAAAAAATTTAATTTCTTAAATTTTCTTCCCCTCCGACGATCCAAGAAAAATTCCTTCACGGGGAATTTTTCACGCTAACAAACAATTACGAGAAGGATATATCCCTTTCCTATCCAAGTTGCTGATTCTTCAAACCTACACCTGAAAGGCAATGGTTTATTAGTGCTTATAACTAGTCATTTCTCAGGCTACTCAAAAAAAAAACTTCGTCCACTCAGTTGTAACCTACTAGTTATGGGAGGACAAAAGAGCCGTACCCACTACTGGCCGTATTATGTGAAGGAACCTCTGCTGCGGCTGTGCTATACTTATATTTTAATACTGTCTAATTATATCTCTGCCTAGACGGCTAGTTTCCTTCGAAATCCCTCTTCATTCCTTATACATCTCAAACAATTGACCAGCAATCAAATTCCTATTTCGATGTGAAGTCATTATATCTAAGTTTTATTCTCGTCATTCAAAATTGCGCAGCCAGCACGATACACTTTTCCTAGTGCGTTATCATAATTTGTATGCCACGTCTCTACTCGTATTTCCCAGGCCCGGACTGAGTTCCTTTATGCCTCTCGATTTTATGACTCGTCCTGTGCCGGCTCTAAAGCTCTGCGCTCAGTCGCTCGTGCTGGCTGCTAGCATTCCTAAAAGTTATTTGCCTAGCAGTCGACTACTCAGAAATTTTCCTGCCAACCTAGTTGTTGCTAAGCTATTCTGTAAAGGAATTAGATTAGTGCTTATCTACTACTTATTTTGCTAGGTTTAATCTGAAAAGAAAATTAGATCAGTCAGCTTATCTACCTACTTATTTACTAGGTTAATCTGAAAGAGAACATGAAATTAGTAGGCTTATCTCCTCTCTACTTGTTACATAGTAGTTTTGCTCATGTTATCTTCTCCTCTACTCCTCTACTCTTCTACCGGACCGGCGGATCTTAGAGCGTAAGGACGTCTAGCTGCCGGGGTGGGTAGGGGTGCGGGTGCTTCAGGCCTTGTTACATAGATGTCGTCATCGCTGCTCTCCGCATCGCTATCTTCGTGACGTACTTCGGTGACGTGCTCGACGCTCCTTCCCTTGCCGCTGGGACGCTCGTCTCGTATTACGAGAGCCTCCTCTGGTTTAAATGACGCGGGCTTCAGTCGATTTCTGTGTACCGTTATCTCTGTGTTGAGGAACTTCACAACGTTGGTCTTGCCATCGAATTTTGGAAGCTTGCCCAGCACTGGCCCGCTTGCCGTTGTTTGATTGGTTCCTGCGTCCTGTTTATTTGCAGCAGCACTTCCCGAGTTACTCGACTTTTCTTCGTCCTTTCCCATTTTGCAGCTTGAACTCGGCGATGATCAGCACAAATATATATATATTTTTTTTTTGTTTCTTAAATCTGTCTATTGGCAGTTGCAACGCACACGCACTACACTGAACCTCTAATTTTTACGATAAATACTGGTTACCCAGCCTAACGACAAAAAAAAAATTTTCGGGTGTATCCAAGAGAGGAATTATGAGGGCCCCACTGGCAAAAATTACCGAAATGCGGACTCTCGTGCGTAGGGCATCAAATCATAAGTCAGGAGGGAATCTCCTTACCAAATACCGTTAATTAAACGAGTCCTATACCAGCACAACTTTGCGTAAATATTTACGTTAATCGTTCCCTCAATTTGCAATGTTATTCTTGCATAATCATCTCACTGATCCTAGTTCAGCCCACGACACACAAAAATATTATATATTTTCTTTGGACAACAGAATAACTTTTATGTGGAGTGTTGATCACTTCCCCAAACACCGATAAGGAGCGACCGACAAAATGCGGACTTTGCTACGTATTATTTCTTTCCTAGGGAACACACGAATATTTAAATGGGTGTTTCTACAGACGAATCGTTGGTTTACCCCCAATAACGGAGTAGAATGACACAATAATATCTATTTGCAAACTAGATTTGCACGAACAATCCCTAAATTTGCAATCCTGCTCACAACACAATATTCACCCAATATGTACCTAATTTACCCCACAAAGAGCACGAGAATCAAATGTTTCTTCCGCAGACATAAAAAAACTACTATTCCTAAAGAATCTTCGATGCTTCTACTTCTCAGGTGCAGCAATCCCTACCAAATTGAAATGCACTTTCTTTTGGCTTTCTCGCGCTCAAGGACTGGCTGTAAGGTTTTATGGCTGGGTCCGCTTCTAATCTCACAGAAAATGACACTTCCTGGCCGCACCGCGATATGCGCAATATCTGTTAGGGCTACACTCACACGACACACATCGAACAGAGAACAATAAATAAGTAAGAATTTGCAGTTGAAGACATACACAGAAATGAAATGAAATGGTGTTTACTTACAGTTTTTTGTTGATCTTGGACGCCGCTGCTCGCTGCTCTGGATGGGTTGTTTCTTCTGTCTTGCTAACACAATATTCTCTCTCTCTCTCTCAGATTGGGATGCTTACACCGCTGGCTCCACTGTATGAGTCGGGTTTTTCTTCCGCACTCTCTATGTTCAAGAGTTCGTTAGTTCTGTTTCTTTCTGACAGATTCCTCCGGTATGACTTTACGTTACAGGTAAGAGAAAGGTAGCGCTGATAGCTGCCACCACGAGGCGTGTAGATAGCCTCGACTAAAATTAAAGGATTTAAACAATTTAAACAATTTAAACAATTTATTTACCACAGGAGATACAGAGGTAGAATGTTTCTTAAGTCTAATACAATGGTCAGAGTTGAGTATAGCTACCTGTGGGCCCGAATAAGTTCAGCGACTTCTAGGGCATCCTACCATTACATTATTCTAGGGCGTACAATAATGTTTAACCTAATTCACTTAGCCTAGTTTCGCATTAGACTGATCAACAGGATAATGAACTCGATATTGATGTTTAATTTTACAATATAGGTCATATGGACAATATTTAACAGTATATTCGATAACGATTTGGGAGCAGACTGAAAATCGGCGATATTACTCATGGCAAATTGCATTATTAGGACCAGACATGTAGGAGGCAGGATTTGACTTGATGATCTTACACGACTAGTATTCTGATAAGAAGTGAGACTCAAGATTTCTTTTAAATACCTTGTAAGAATTACTTTCACGGATCTCCGCAGGTATTGAGTTCCAGGTTTTAGTTCCAACGAATAGTATACTATGTTGCGAGCGGGCCTTTGAATAATAAGGAAGCATGAATTTACTTTTATTTCGTGTTAAATGGTCGTGATGACCAGTTTGCGCAGTTAATAACTGTTGAAGGCTATTGTCGCCATCATTAGCTAATGTTTTGTAGATGAAATTGCAGATGGATATTTTGTAGAGATCCGAGAGTTTAAGTATTTGTAAATTTTTGAATGAATCATTTGTGTGAGCATTATATTCTAGGTTCTTTACCGCTCTGATGGCTCTTTTTTGCAGAGTAAAAATTATATTGGTTTTATTTTTATCAGTTCCATGCCATGCTTCTATTCCGTATTGCAGGTATGGTGAAATGAGCGTTCGATAAAGCATTAGTAAGGCTATTTCAGGCAGGAAATTTTTAACTTTATTCAGGATTCCGATGGATTTTGATAATTTAGAACTAATATGAGTGATGTGCTCTTTGAAGGTCAGATGTTTATCTATTATGATGCCCAGAAATTTACATGAGTTGGTTTCTTTGATTTCACCTTCGCCAATTTTAATGGATGGTAGAGATATATTTTTCTTGTATGAGAACGTAATATAATTTGTTTTATCGATATTGAGGCTTATTTTATTAGATTTAAGCCACAGTGAAACCTTATGGAGTTCATTATTTATACTCTCCGCAATCGTAGTGTGATTTTCGATCGGAAGGACCGCAGAAAGCGTACTGTCATCGGCAAAAAGTATGAATTTAAAAAATGATGTAGATTTAATAATATCATTGATAAAAATCAGAAAAAGGAGAGGCCCAAGAACAGATCCTTGTGGAACTCCATGGCTAATTTTTGTGGGTCCGATTTTGCGTCGTCAATGACAACGTATTGCTTCCGATTTGTTAGGTATGATCTGAACCAATCATGGGCAACCCCACGAATGCCATAACAATGAAGTTTCGAGAGTAATATGTTATGGTCCACACAATCGAATGCCTTTCGAAAGTCAAGAAATACAGAGAAGACAGTCTTTCCGTTATCGATATTAGAATAAAGGAATTGTAAATGATTTAATATTGCCTGTGTTGTTGATTTTTTACAGCGAAAGCCGTATTGTTTATCATAGAGAAATGATTTTTGTTCAAAATAAGAGTACACTTTTTTATACACAATTTTCTCGAATACCTTGCTAATAATTGGTAACATGGAGATAGGTCGATAATTGTTTACACAGGTTTTTTCACCATTTTTAAAGATAGGGGTTACTCTAGCAACTTTGAGGGAGTTCGGGAAAGTGCCTAGTAAGAGAGACTGGTTAATAATATTGGATATCAGCGGGGCCACAATATCAGCAATTATTTTAAGTATTTTAGTTGGAAACGTTTGTAACCCACTCGATTTATTTTTCATGTTGTTTATGCACGCAATTACATCGGAGGAGTTTGTAGGCGTAAAGAAAAAGGAGTTGTGTTCACGAATATGATCCATAAATTCCAGGTGATCAGTAGGTTCACTTGGAATACCATTGGCGATAGTTTTCCCTACGTTTACAAAGAAGTTGTTGAAGAGATTAGCAATTTCATTCTTCTCATGGTATTTTACATTATCTTGAGTGATATAACCAATTTTCTTTTTTTCGGCGTTATTCGGTTTATAACAAGAGTTAAGGAGGCGCCAAGTCTTTTTAACGTCAGCTTTGAATTGAGTAAACTTGAGGGTAAAGTAGCTCTTTTTTGATGTTCTTATCTGGTTTGTCACATAGTTTCTGAATCGGTTATATGTTTCTCTAGATATTCGCCCTTCGCAAAGGAGGGCTAGGTACGCTTGGCGTTTCTTTATATTTATCACGATGTCTCTAGTAATCCAGGGCTTTTGTTTATTTTTCGGGGTAACTGTACGAGTTACAATTGGGCAACACTGATTGTATGCGGTCATTATAGTTTCAGTCAACTTTACTACTGATTCATCAATGCTCCTTGCATTATTGTTTTGTTGGGTGATGTGCAATGTTGGCATTAAATCTTCTAGAACGGTGCGCATTTCTTCTAAATTTGATTCGTTTATTTTACGATATGAATAAGTTTCAGCCCGTGCTTTGGTGCACGCAAGATAGACATTTTTCTTAATAAGAAAAACTGGAAAATGATCTGATAAGTCAGAAGTAATTATTCCAGCAAGAAAATCACTTGGGTCTGTCATAAAGATATTGTCAAGCAGCGTGGCACATTCTAAGGTTATTCGTGTTGGCTTTGTGATGATCGGAAGGAAAGATTTAGAATGGAATGCATTCAAGAAATTAGAGATTGGTTCATAGCTTTCATGTTTCAGCAAATCATAGTTGAAGTCACCGCATATTATTATGTCATTGTAGAAGGACCTGTTGAACTGAGAAATAATTCGATTAAGCTCATTAAGGAAGGATATAGGACAGGCTGTAGGCGGCCTATACACCGTTCCAAGCACAATTCGTTTGCCATCTCTAGACAGTTCTACGAATAATGATTCTATATGATCCTGATTCAGTGTTGCACTTGCTATGATTCTCGAATCCATGAGCTTAGAAATGTATGTACTGATGCCCCCGCCTCGCTTGTTTTTTCGTAGCGAATGGTAACTATGATAATTTTCAAATTTAATCATGTCTTTGGTCGAGTCATCTAGCCAGCTTTCGGTGAAGCTAATCACATCTAAGGTATACTTAAGTTCAGTAATAGTGCATTGTATCTCTTCCAATTTTGGATAGAGTGACCTACAGTTCCAACACAGTAGCGAAAAATCCTGCCGGGTTATTCGTATAGATTCGTTGAATTTTGATATATTAGTATATCTGCAGTTTTCAGAGTCGTTTAGGTTTGGAAATATTCTGTTCAAATGATTGAGATCCGGGTCGATTTCATCTAATATATCAGCGTGATCAGTCATTCAAAATTAGTAAACAGTAGGCAGTAAGTACTATTGTACAACTTAAAACGAAATACAGAGTCAAGATTAAAAGGATATATCTATCTAAAAACTAGCTTAGAAAGTATAGAAAAGAGTAAGAAATCTAGCGTGATTTCGTGGGTACACTCAATACTCAGCCAAGAGCGATTAATATTGGAGTTCAATATACAAAATTGATGCGTACAAATTGCTGAAGGCGTTGTTACAAAGTTCACATACAACAGGTAATAAGTTTTAAAAAAAATAAAAATAAATAGAAAAAAATTTAGCGACGATGATAATCTAATCAGCTAATATGTTTTACACATAATAATAGTTTGTTGGTTAAAAATTACATACAATTCACGAGGAAAGGTGAACAAGGTGGATATCAATATTCCATCATAATATTGGTAGGTACAAATTGCTGGTGGTGTTGTTGCAATTTCCAATACAGTTGTCATAAATGTTCATATATATCTGTCATAAGATTGTCAAAATTGAGGTAAAAACTGCCGTATATATCTTTAGAGGTTGGAACTGATTCATGACATGAAGTTATGCAGTTTGAAGATCTAGTGTAAAGTTATAGAATTCTAGGCGTTATTGGCATACGAGTATATAATTTGACACAGGTACATGTTTTGATACCTAATTGAGGTGAACACCCAAGACCTGATTCGATGATTTATTCAGTTGCCGCATCAGGTATTGGTCGAGCTCTTCTGGCGTGTTAATCTGACGTCTCGAGTCCGGTTGTCCAGGGATGAATGCGAAGATGTTTCCATCTTGGGTCCTCGGGGTTCCGATTTTTTCCGGGAAATTTCTCTTGGCTACTCTCAAGGTGTACATGATCTTGGCTCGTGAAGGTATTAGATATTCATTTATATAGAACGTTGGTTTATTTACTCGGCAGGCAGAGAGAATTTCACGTTTTTTGTTGTAATGTTTCAGTTCGAAAGCGATGTTTCTTCGATCCTCGTTTCCACTTAGTGGTTTTCTTCCCATTCTGTTAGCTGACGTGATGTCAGCATCACTGAGGTCGATGTTGATGTCCTTCAGAATTTTGCTGACTGTTTCTTTGCAATTTTCGTTGTTGTGTGAATGAGGTAGTCCCCCCCCGGAAATGACGAGAGTACATTTTCTATCTTCCAGGTCTCGGCGCTGATCATTTTTTTCCAAGCGATCGAGACGTGACTCCAAGCTTTGTATTTTTTCATTCTGCTCTTCAATAATTTGTTTGTGTTCTGCTTCTTTTCCTGCTATTGTTTCAGATAGTGTTTTAAGGTCGCTTATTTCACTTTTCATTTCGTCAATATCACTATTAAATTTTGTCATCACTGAGTCGAAATATTTTATTAGAACAGATACCACTTCTTTGCAGTCTTGCGTTAGGCTAGACACATCAGGATATTGACCAAACTTTGGTTGATATTCACAGCTGTTATTGCAGCTGCTGATGTTGTTGCGTTGCTTCCTCGCTCCCATCTTGTAGGTTTAGAGAGTTGGCTTTCTTGTATAAACGAGGGTTGAACACCTTCACACTCTATGAGGGAATATTATATTCTTAGTTTGATGATTAATATGTTGATATCACATTTGAATCCTCATGGCGAGAGAGGGTACCCATTCAGGCTAGAAGTACATTCTTTCTAACAATAGGCACTTTGTTTCGGAGCGAGCGGAGCGAGCGCAACGCACATCCTCACCATATGGAGTCTCAGAGGACACTGATTGGTTACGTTAACTCAGATTGTCAATTTGGTAGCGATGGCTTATGGCCGGCACGTGTTTCTTATGCCCTTTTGAGAGAGATGAGAGAGAGGATATAGATGAGGCCCAGGTTTTTTTTTATTTATTGATGGGAATGCAAGTACGGATGGCAAGAGCACACGAGGTAAAAACAACATATAAAATATCGGGGGACAATACGACCATCACCTCACGATCTTCCTTCGATCGATTTCTCACGACAACAGACTGTGTACAACAGC
This sequence comes from Morinoia aosen, assembly GCA_030386875.1. NCBI lineage: Eukaryota > Metazoa > Arthropoda > Malacostraca > Amphipoda > Talitridae > Morinoia > Morinoia aosen. The sequence goes on from CM059576.1 coordinate 113,067,014, forward strand.
CAACGCACGAGCCAAGGAATGTGTAACCACCGAAAGTATGAGCCAAGGTAAGCGTACAGCAAACGCTTGAAATCATGCGCCCTCAAAACAAGTCAATGGATTTTCGTTGATCGTGCCACGCTCTACTCGAACACAGTCTCGAAATTCAACTATTGAAGATATGGGCTTTTACTATCAACTCGAATTCCTAAGTATCAAAACCTGCTGTTCGTCGTAATCCTCAACTGCACTCTAGAACGTCCGTTCACGACCACGGCTCTCTACACCGTTCTCAACGACGGCTACCCGCGAAGTGTCCTCTGCTCGTCCGACATAACTCTCGCTTGGACAGCGCTCCCCCCTGCCCGAAAGGGGGGGGTGGTCGCCACACGAGCTGGGTAACAAGGGGTGGCTAGGGTTCTGAGCCGCTCCTCCCCTACACAACCGGGGGTACGGCTGGGGGGGGGGAGGGGTCGGGTCTCATGGCCTCAGCCCTCCCTTTAGCCATGGCTAATTCAACGACTGATCCCACGCTCGGCTCCCCAGCTACACGATCGGGACAGGCACATTGTTTTTATATTAAGGTCTGGATATTTTACTATCCCTGACCGACGCTAATCAGCACCAGCGCTTCTCAGCGCTGTGTAACCGCGGCAGCCCAAGCGCACCAACTTTATCGAATTTTAATATGACCAGTGTTCCGTATGAGAACGTCCAGATCGTGCATTTCCCAAACCCAAGCATGACCGCGGGCATTAATTTTTATGACCCGTGTATTCAGAGATCTCGTCTTAACATCAATTATATATTTTCGCTCGGCAACGCCAACGACAAAGATGGGATGAATCTGACTTCATACCCTGACTTTATACAGGAAACTGAAGGGGTTAACTATTGGGGTGCTTTCACGCTGTAGAAATGTGCAGCTGCAAAGTAAATGGTAGTATCATATTCTGGTAATGATGGTATGAAAACATGATGGGATGAGAAATGGTATCATAGTTACTAGCGATCACATTCATATAATGCTGGAGCTAATTATACCAATACTATGTAGCGTTTTTTTAACCAGAACACAGGAAATAACGCACAGAAGAACTCGAACTTTTAATAATTCAAACTTTTACAACACGACAAAATTGTCAACGGTAAACTTCTACTTGGGAGAATTTCACAGAATTAATTGGTCTTCATAGTGGCAGGAGACCTAACGAGTTTTACGGCGTATCTTGTTACGTCATGAGGCTTAACAAGGAGAACTGGAGGCCATTATAGTTCCGGCACCTCCCAGCCCAACACAGAACTGCAATTTAATAAGGAGGAATGAATTAGTGCTTTAAATGAGGTACCACCGCGTCAGATCATATAACACTTTGACTTCATTATTAGAAAGTTTTATTTGTATTCACATACGAACCTAGGTACTACCCAGAATCGAAGAAATAAAATTTGGAGATGAAACACACGCTGGAGAAGAGAAGTTAGGTTTGGTAAACCCAAAAAAAGTGGCCTCTTAAAAGGAGCCTCCCATCCAGATCACGCTCGCCAAAGGATTCTGAGGGAGAACAAAAAGCCACAACAGAAAACTAGAACCTTTTCACATTTTACGCATATAGAAAATCTCATATGAACACCGGCTCACCTTGAAATAGTGCCTAAATCACTTATTATTTCAAGAGGGCACCGTAGAGCCACGGGTAGTATGATAGTGAAAATAGTTTAAGGTCACAAGGACCGAGTAGTTTAAGAGTCACAAGGACCAAGTAGTTTAAGAGTCACAAGGACCAAGTAGTTTAAGAGTCACAAGGACCAAGTAGTTTAAGAGTCACAAGGACCAAGTAGTTTAAGAGTCACAAGGACCAAGTAGTTTAAGAGTCACAAGGACCAAGTAGTTTAAGAGTCACAAGGACCAAGTAGTTTAAGAGTCACAAGGACCAAGTAGTTTAAGAGTCACAAGGACCAAGTAGTTTAAGAGTCACAAGGACCAAGTAGTTTAAGAGTCACAAGGACCAAGTAGTTTAAAGTCACAAGGACCAAGTAGTTTAAAGTCACAAGGACCGCGTAGTTTAAAAGGTATAGAAAAGAGGTTGCGAACATGCAAGATAAATAACTGAACAAAAAGAACAGAAAACGCGATTGCAATCACAAATTAAAGTAGTAAAGAAAAGGCGATCACATACTCCCTGACAGGTGCTACGCACAAGAGGCCAAGACCCTCCTCACAGCGCGGTTCAATTCAATCTCATTTGTCACAGACAAGGCACCTGTCGAGGTTAGTGTTGCCACAAGCCGCAACTTTAGCGAAATTGCTCTCTAAGAAAATTAGCGACTTTTCCATGAAAAAAAACATTTTAAATTCAAATTTCTTACATATTCCCGCGGGCGCGAGAAAAAGCGATCTCAATTGCTTTTGAGAAGCTCTTTACACCTTACCGCAGAAACCCGAACGGGTCGTTTTAGTTTGACATGGTCTACTGGCTGGACGGAATGAGGCTCTGAAAGAGACAACTCTAATGGATACAATAAATTCACAGAATGCATTCCCTCAGACCTATCAGGCCTCAGCACCTTTACACATCTAGTTTTACCATCTCTGCCAGTAAGCAATTCTGTGATACGCCCCATCTGCCAATGAGGCCTACTTTTTACAGGCGAATTTGTTAGTACGATATCTCCTACCTGTAGTCTATCTGTCCATTCAATCTGGTACAGATCTTTCCCAGCTTCACGCAGCGATAACAAATAGTCTTCGTACCAACGAGTTTTAAAATTTTCCAAAATTTCTTCTCTCTTTGCCAGAGAAGAGACTAACTCTTTGCGATTAGGAAAGGTAAGTTCAGAACCTTCCATGGAACCGAACAAAAAAGTTTTCCCCGTATCACACTTTAGAAATGAATTTGGAGTTAACGGTTCTGCACTCAAATCGTCCGCATCCGTGTAAGTTAGAGGCCTAGAATTTATTGAATTTTGAATGTCGCTCAGTAACGAAGTCATTTGGAAATAATCTAGAGTTTTACGCCCAATGCTTTTGAACATACAGCTTTTTATAACCCTTATCATACGTTCCCACGAGTTTCCAGCCCACGCCGAGTATAACGGAATTTTCAAGTGTTTAATTTGGTTACGCGCAAGATATTCCGACAGATCATCCTCAACCGAAGACTCGTTCAGAATCTTCGCAGCATTTATGAACGAAGTAGCGTTATCGCTGTACAGAGTGTTTGGCACACAGTAGAAATTACAAAATTTAATGAAAGCCTGAAGAAACGCTAAAGTAGACATGCTCTGTAGCAATTCTAAGTGGATTGCTCTGATATTGAGGCACGTAAAAACTAGGATGTACATTTTAGTAACTGTCCCATTAATATTTACGCTAATATGACCAGTGAAGTCTATTCCAGTGTGTTGGAAAGGCTTAATGAAATTAACGCGATCAGCGACGTAATCTGTTCGCTTGGGATAACGAAAAGCAACCGAGTTAAACTTCTTACACGTAATGCACTTCGAAAGCACCTTTTTTACGGAAACTCTGCCCTTAGGCACCCATAGTCCCATGTTACGCAGAGCCGTCAGAGTTGATGAAACTCCCAAATGCTTACACTTAAGGTGCGCATCCCATATAAACAAATCGGTCAAGCAACAGTCGCGAGGCAATAACACGGGGTTCTTCAGATCATAGCCTAGGTACGAGCTCTTGGCAATTCTACCTTTCGATCGCAGCAAGGCATCTTCGTCAAGAAATAAATTCAAACTATTAATTAAAGGAGGAATATCCTTAGCATTAGGAGAGTCTCTTAAAAAGGCGATCTCTCTTTCGAATTTTTCTGACTGGATATGTTTGATCCAGTACAGCTTAGCTTCCTGCCTTGGGTCATGAGAAGACTTCCTCAGTTTAGCAATAAATTTGAAAACTAAAGCGGTCACTCTCAAGAGCTTGTTTAAATTAGAAAACTTGTTTACAGGTATGATAGGATCGCTCCCACAAACTTCAGTGCAAGCGAAAGCAGTCAAATTTCTGCTTCTATCAGACAGACACGCCAGACCTCCACTGGGCCAGTGCTCCAAACCCTGGGACAAGAAACCAGGGCCATTCTGCCAGAACTTCAATTTTTTACAAAATTCATTTCCCGACATAGGTCTCGTTAGCATATCTGCTGGGTTGTGAATGGAAGAGATGTACTTAAATTTACATTCTACATTGTAGTCTTTGAGAATCGACTCACGAAACAAAGTGATATCGTGGATCCTATTTTTTGCGAAAGCATTTTTGGTTTTTACGGTATTAGATAGCACCCACTGAAGCACAATTTGCGAATCTGTTACAATTATAATTTTTTTTACTACGGCAGCAGAGAGAGAATCTAGAATAAGAGGCAAACATTTTAGGGCCAGAAAAACTCCTAGTAATTCTAGAGTTGGCAAAGATTTGGTTTTAACTGGAGCGACTTTTGCCTTGGCAAAAATTAAATTACTCTGCCGCAAATTCCCTAACTCAACAGCATAAGCACAGAAACCGTACAATTCTTTACTAGCGTCTGCAAAAATATATAATTCGGTCTCTGAATTTTGGCTCAATACTTTTCGAGGAAAATCAATTTCCGCAAGATTTTTGTAATTTTTAACTAATTTTTCTCCTTCATTTTTCAAATCTACTGGCAAGTCATCATCCCAGCCTAATTTTTCCTTATGAATTTTGCGCATAAGGCTCTTACCTCCCACGGTCACAGGTAACATCAATCCTAAGGGATCGAATAATTTTGCTACGGTGGACAAAGCTCTCCGCTTCGTTGTCACCGCCGGGAAATCCACTTCTGCAACACGTAGATTATCAGTTTCACGGAAATACCTGTATCCTAAAACCTTCTCGTACTTTTCGTTATGAGCTGCTACAACCTGGTCAGATTCAAATCTGTACTGCAAGTCAGCAGAATTGCTAACCCATGAACGCAGTTCAAACCCGCCTGAAAGCATCCTACTGCAACAGTCTTCATACAAACGAGATAACTGAACAGGATCATTCCCCGTGAAAAAAAGATTATCAACGTAAAAGTTGTTCCCCAGAATTTGAGAACATTCATCGTAAGGATACTTGCTAACAATGCGCTTTATCAAATAATTGAGAATGAATGGAGAAGAAATAAAACCGAAAACTAGAGTAGTATAGCGATAGGCTTTTAAAGATCCCGAAGGGTCAAACCACACAATAGAGAACTTGTTTTGATCGCTCTCCACTGCGAGCTTTACTTGCAAGAATGCCTGCTTAACATCTGAAATGACAAGATACTCGTCAAACCTTATCAAGTTCAGCAACTTCACCAAATTTTGAAGGAGATCCACTCCCGGGTAGGCAGACTCGTTTAGTGAAGGACTGTCGCCTATCTTTAAAGAACAATTTAAAACTTGACGCACCTTTGTAGTAGTCTGCTGGTCAGTTTTTACCACCGGACGGTGAGGAATCCATACATGATCATTTACATTTATTATATCTAGATTAATTTCTTCTAAAATACCATCATTCAACTGTTGCTGGAAGACAGCATTGTAGGACTCGTACAAACCATCTGAAATTAATTTATTATGTACTCTATTCAATACTGACTTGGCTACTGCGAAATTAGATTTAACTTGAGAAATCTTATCAGAATACCAAGGCAAAACTACATGATATTTTCCGTCTTTAACCTCTATAGTTTCAGAAAACTCTTCAATATGCCTCTTATCGTATTCAGATTCCGAACCTTTGATACCCAATGATTCAACCTTGAACAAGTTGTCAAGGTTACCCTCAACCGAGGAGTCCTCCAACACGCTACCGAGAGGATCGAAATGACTCCCGGGTGGATCAAGAACAAAATTAACAATTGTATCATTAAAACCCTCCAATTCAGATTTTGCGTTAGCGAAACACTCCCTAAGCTGAGCTGCTGAGAGAAAATTTTCTACATTGCCGAACGGAATTATTCCGCCAACATAGTTAAAGGCAAAACCCCCATCACAATTAATTAGAGTAAATTCTTTGAAAAACTGAATGGCATCTACTCCTAACAAAGCTTCCAGAGTAATCTCTTCTTTAACTCTGCTGACTGAAAAGGCCTCGTCTGCAAATTTATGAGACCGACGAAGGTTAGAGATAGCCAATTCGAGATTAGGTACCTTATGGGTGAGCGCAAAGTCCTCACTAATAAGGAACGGCACCTGGAAATAACCCAGCCCGTCGGCGTAGTCGACAGCAAGACTAGCCTCTGAAAACCTCTTTACCCCTGAACTCAAAAAGGTATCGATCAAGTAGTCTTCCGAAGAGTCGCCCAAAGGAAAGTTAATACGCGCTAGAGCACGACTCGAAACGTAAGAACGTTGACTACCTGTATCAATGAGGCATCTTACCTTCGTTTTCAAGGGCCCTCTACGAAGTTCTACAGTAATAGTTGGCAGAAGGAAAGAACTAGGATTTTGATTAGAACTTAAGCAGCAATTAGTTTCTACTTTAGTCTGAAATTTAGCACACATAGCAGCCACATGATTTAAAGATGAACAAAGATAACAGGGAAAATTTAATTTAGAAAAACAGTTTCCAGCATCATGCTTGGAACTTGTGCACAAAGTACACAACTTCAAAACTCTGCAGCGGTCGACCCTCTGCTCATGAGTAACATACTTATTACATTTGAACATGGAATGGTTTGGATTCAAACAAAATTTACACGCTTTCCTGGACTCGTGCTTAGTGACTGGAGTCGCGCTGGCGGTGCGAGAAACAAATTTTTTCTCCCACACAGGCTGAACCCCAGAATTTTTGGGCTTCGCCCCTCTATCGAAAGAAGTCCCAGCAGGTTCAGCGCTCGCAGGAATTACAGCGCCTCGCATGTTTAAGGTATGAATTATTTCAACATAATTATCAAAAATAGCCGACAAGTCAGGATAATTATCATTTAACTTACGCGCCAACTCCTGTTTGAAAGGAACTGGAAGTTTGTTGAAGACAATATGGCTCAAAAACGCCTTGCAAGAGGAGTCGTGAATCAAATCTTTTCCATAATGCTTGAGGTCGCTTAAAACACACCGCACCTCGTTAATATAAAGTTTCGTTTCTAAATAGGTTTTGTCAAATTTAGGTTTTAAGGTCAAAAGTTTCTTGAACAAATCGTCAGTCAAGGCATTCTCATTGAGAAACTCTGTTTTGAGAAGACCGAGAGCTACCTTGTAGTTCTCGTCGGTCACTTGCAAATGCTGAATGACTTTGAGAGCGTAACCCTTCAAATAACTTTTGAGGTAGGTGAACTTCGAAGCACCGCTCAAATTAGCTCGTAGTCCAATTACATTATTAAATTGAGTAATGAAGTTGAAATATTCAATGCTACTACTACCTTCACCACTGAAAGTTTGACAAACCAGATGAGGTAATTTAAGATCAAAATGATCTCCTGTAAGCTTAGGAGAAGATACCGAAGTGTCTTGCTCCAATTTCTTGGAGTAATTGTTCAACATGGTGACAACGGATAATTTATACTCAGTTTGTTTATCTAGCTCATCAATAATGTCTTCCGACAATTTTTCGTCTTTTGTTAAAATAGTTTCGTTAATTCTATCATCTATGCCAGAAACACTACGCAGGTATTCATCAATAGTTTGACGACACGACTGGAACTCCTGCCCCTGTAGAGACTCTGCTTTCTGAAGGGAAAGAGTAATTTTACGTTTGAACACAGTTCGCTTTTTAATCAACTCTTGAACTTTAGGACCGAAATCTGCCATTATAAGTTCGTAAAGGCTACGCCAAACTGTAGCAGCAACCTGAAAGAAAACCCAAAGTATTACATTCACTGACACAAAAGTGGTACAGACAATTATTTCAAGAATAAATTCTGTGTAGGGTTTTTTTAACCAGAACACAGGAAATAACGCACAGAAGAACTCGAACTTTTAATAATTCAAACTTTTACAACACGACAAAATTGTCAACGGTAAACTTCTACTTGGGAGAATTTCACAGAATTAAATGGTCTTCATAGTGGCAGGAGACCTAACGAGTTTTACGGCGTATCTTGTTACGTCATGAGGCTTAACAAGGAGAACTGGAGGCCATTACAGTTCCGGCACCTCCCAGCCCAACACAGAACTGCAATTTAATAAGGAGGAATGAATTAGTGATTTAAATGAGGTACCACCGCGTCAGATCATATAACACTTTGACTTCATTATTAGAAAGTTTTATTTGTATTCACATACGAACCTAGGTACTACCCAGAATCGAAGAAATAAAATTTGGAGATGAAACACATGCTGGAGAAGAGAAGTTAGGTTTGGTAAACCCAAAAAAAGTGGCCTCTTAAAAGGAGCCTCCCATCCAGATCACGCTCGCCAAAGGATTCTGAGGGAGAACAAAAAGCCACAACAGAAAACTAGAACCTTTTCACATTTTACGCATATAGAAAATCTCATATTAACACCGGCTCACCTTGAAATAGTGCCTAAATCACTTATTATTTCAAGAGAGCACCGTAGAGCCACGGGTAGTATGATAGTGAAAATAGTTTAAGGTCACAAGGACCGAGTAGTTTAAGAGTCACAAGGACCAAGTAGTTTAAGAGTCACAAGGACCAAGTAGTTTAAGAGTCACAAGGACCAAGTAGTTTAAGAGTCACAAGGACCAAGTAGTTTAAGAGTCACAAGGACCAAGTAGTTTAAGAGTCACAAGGACCAAGTAGTTTAAGAGTCACAAGGACCAAGTAGTTTAAGAGTCACAAGGACCAAGTAGTTTAAGAGTCACAAGGACCAAGTAGTTTAAGAGTCACAAGGACCAAGTAGTTTAAGAGTCACAAGGACCAAGTAGTTTAAGAGTCACAAGGACCAAGAAGTTTAAGAGTCACAAGGACCAAGTAGTTTAAGAGTCACAAGGACCAAGTAGTTTAAGAGTCACAAGGACCAAGTAGTTTAAGAGTCACAAGGACCAAGTAGTTTAAGAGTCACAAGGACCAAGTAGTTTAAGAGTCACAAGGACCAAGTAGTTTAAGAGTCACAAGGACCAAGTAGTTTAAGAGTCACAAGGACCAAGTAGTTTAAGAGTCACAAGGACCAAGTAGTTTAAGAGTCACAAGGACCGAGTAGTTTAAGAGTCACAAGGACCAAGTAGTTTAAGAGTCACAAGGACCAAGTAGTTTAAGAGTCACAAGGACCAAGTAGTTTAAGAGTCACAAGGACCAAGTAGTTTAAGAGTCACAAGGACCAAGTAGTTTAAGAGTCACAAGGACCAAGTAGTTTAAAGTCACAAGGACCAAGTAGTTTAAGAGTCACAAGGACCAAGTAGTTTAAAGTCACAAGGACCAAGTAGTTTAAAGTCACAAGGACCGCGTAGTTTAAAAGGTATAGAAAAGAGGTTGCGAACATGCAAGATAAATAACTGAACAAAAAGAACAGAAAACGCGATTGCAATCACAAATTAAAGTAGTAAAGAAAAGGCGATCACATACTCCCTGACAGGTGCTACGCACAAGAGGCCAAGACCCTCCTCACAGCGCGGTTCAATTCAATCTCATTTGTCACAGACAAGGCACCTGTCGAGGTTAGTGTTGCCACAAGCCGCAACTTTAGCGAAATTGCTCTCTAAGAAAATTAGCGACTTTTCCATGAAAAAAAACATTTTAAATTCAAATTTCTTACAACTATTTATAACGTTCATCACATTACACAAAGACAGCAATGGCACAATAGCAAGTGTAATTCGACGGGAAATTATTTACAAAACTCATGTGACGTGCAGGTGGTGTGGCGCGATGAGTGACCTGGACACACACACTCACACCAGACATTTCAATAGGCAAATAAACCATTCACATGATTTTTGTTGATCGATATAACGTTTTAACCACATTTGTAAAGTTGATTTTATAAACTGTACACACGAATAACTAGTCACTAAGTTGGTTTGAGTTCAAGAAACTTTTTGAAAAATTGAAAGTAAATTTTTAAGCCATTGTAGGCAGAGAATTGTGTGTGTGTGTTGATGTGTCCTGGATTAATGGGTGTTGTCTGCCACTAGTTACTGCGTCTGTGGGTGTTGTTGTCTGCCACTAGTTACTGCGTCTGCAGGTGTTGTCTGCCACTAGTTACTGCGTCTGCAAATGTTGTCTGCCACTAGTTATTGCGTCTGCAGGTGTTGTCTGCCACTAGCTACTGTGTCTTCAGGTATTGTCTGCCACTAGTTACTGCGTCTGCAGGTGTTGTTGTCTGCTACTAGTTACTGCGTTTGCAGGTGTTGTCTGCCACTAGTTACTGCGTCTGCAGGTGATGTCTGCCACTAGTTACTACGTCTGCAGGTGATGTCTGCCGCTAGTTATTACGTCTGCAGGTGATGTCTGCCACTAGTTACTACGTCTGCAGGTGATGTCTGCCACTAGTTATTACGTCTGCAGGTGATGTCTGCCACTAGTTACTACGTCTGCAGGTGATGTCTGCCGCTAGTTATTACGTCTGCAGGTGATGTCTGCCGCTAGTTACTACGTCTGCAAGTGTTGTCTGCCACTAGTTACTGCGTCTGCAGGTGATGTCTGCCACTAGTTACTACGTCTGCAGGTGATGTCTGCCACTAGTTACACACGCAACTTAGCATGTACCGACCTAACGAAATATAGCGGCATATAAAGGCCCTAAAGAATTGTTTCACAGCACTCATACACCTGTCCTATCTCTCTGAGTGTAATTGCATCCGTGGGAATTTGAAGGCTAGTGTTTCTTATGTAAGTTCATATAACTCTTTACTGTGGGGGAATCAAATGTAAGTCAGTTTACTCGTACACGAAAAAGAAAATGATTTTCATGTGTAAAAACTAAAATAATTTGAAAAAAATTCATTGCGACAATATAAGATTTTTAAAGAAAATGTAACCACTGTACTTCTATTACTTTTCCAGTTCTATCACTGGTACTACCTAACAATCCCTATATTAAAAAAATACCTATAAAAGTTATATCCATTTCCAGTTGTATCACTTGATCGCGCCACACCACCTGCACGTCACATGAATTTTGTAAATCATTTCCCGTCGAATTACACTCGCTATTGTGCCATTGTTGTCATTGTGTAATGTGATGAACGTTATAAATAGTATTGGTATAATTAGCTCCAGCATTATATGAATGTGATCGCTGGTAACTATGATACCGTTTCCCACGGTATCACCATGCTTTCCTACCATCATTATCACAACGAAAATTCCACTCAGACTGCTATAGCTTGTTATTCGTCGAGCCCATACAGGTTTCAATTATTTCTTAGTATATATTTGAAATTTAATTCCCACCGTTAATCGACGGTTCGTATAAATTCCGTTTGCAAATATCGTATACTTTTCATAAAATATAGTTTACTTGAATCCAATGTAATAAATATTTTTTATTCGAACTTCAAAATCTAACCAATGGTAGACAAATAAGGTAGATCATATGATTTATTTGTTCATTTTATATAAAGCATTTTTTTAACACGATAACAAACTCAAATGTTCTAGGATAACTCAAGTATTTAGAAAGGTGAGTTCCATCCACAAAATGTGTCCCCACGGAAGGAAGCTTCCCCGCTGCCTCATGTGACCTGCTGTGAGCACCATCGCTGTATTGAGTGTTTTGCTGCTGTTGCCTCTATCGTTACTTCGGTGTGTGACCTGACGCAGGGCTGTTGTTCCTATTGTCTGCACTTGTTTCGTCGTTGTACGTACGATTTTTTGATTACTCTCATAATTATTGTGATAATACAAGCAATAAATTGAAATATTGATTGTAATCCAAACACCAGTTTAGGCTTCCATCGCAACTTTCCCATTTTATCAAGAGCCGTCCAACCATTTCGCTCGCTGTCGACATCACAGAACGCTGCGCTTCCTAACCTAACCTGCCCACCCAAACTTAGCCAGGCCGTTACCGGTCCCCTTAGCTCCAACATCTAACTTACTCTGTTGGACATATAAAGATTATTATTTAGTTAATACTAAGTTTAATTCCTCCGTCTGACTTAATTAGTGTTCTCAATAATTACCATTAAATCAATAATGGAAACTGGTCTGAAATATATCCATTGCAAAGATAACGTAATTAATTAATGATGGGAGACGGAATAACTTCTTTAAATGCTTGTGTTTAAACAATTTTAAACAATTTATTTACCACAGGTGATACAGAGATAAAATGTTTCTTAAGTCTAGTACAATGGTCAAATTTGAGTATAGCTACCTGTGGGCCCGAATAAGTTCAGTGACTTCTAGGGCATCCTACCATCAAGGTTAGTCTTAGGAGTAGCTGATAGTTGTTGAATTTCTTAAGTTGGTCATAATACTTTAGTAATTAGAGAAAACCAATTATTGAAATGATTTTTCATGACCTGTAAAATAAAAATTAAAAAATTATCAAATTAATTTATTTGCAATCACTAGTAGCAGCAAACAAGTCATTTATTCAATTTTCATACACTATGAAAAATGAATTTGTCACCCATTTTTGTGTCGAATACGATATAATCTACTCATGATTAAAATTCGTTCAATTAAAATTATTGAAGTTACTTATAAATTTAAATGATGATTCAACTTTTATCAATGATAAACTGAAATTTTACAAAAAATTAAATATTTTCAGTATAGAACTTAAGTTCACAATACAACCAATGAATTGGTACGGCTGTCAACCTGTTTAGATATCAGCTACTATTTTCCACTGTTTCAAAGTAAGAAACAATTTTTTTGGTGTCATAGTTGACGCTTAGGAAATGAATATATTTCTACAGAGAGCTGCTCCCAGTAAACAGTTGGTAGAGGTGTGACAAACCTGGCTCCCTGAACACAGCTGCGGCCGGTTGCTGTCAGCACGCGGCAGTGTTCCCAGGCCTTCCACGCCCGTCAATCTTTGTACCCTATGCTGGCATGTATTTTACCCTAGAATGCTCCTTGATTACCCTAGAAAATATAAATGAGGGCAATCTAATAATTACCGCATAGTCTTCAGCCTTCAATTAAATCCCATTGATAGCTTTTTAAAGTTTCTGTGGATATGTTAATTAATGAATGATTTAGTTTGGAAATGTGCATAAAATGACATCATTCCATTAAAATTACAAAATATATTTCAAATGTGGATCGATAAACAACTCAAACAAACACACAAAGCGTTGTGGCCGACAGAATTGAAGTCCAGGCTTAAATAACTAGGGTTCACATACATAAATAATAATTGTTAGAAGAAGAAAAACATTTCGGGATGAAAAATGCAGACCTATTTAATGTTTTTTCCCGCTTCTTGTATTGACCGATCCAAAACAAATGAGAAATGGATGAACTCTACGTGCGTTGTTAGGTAAGATCTGTATGCAAATAATTTCTAATCTCCAGGAAACAACACTACTCTCATAAAAAGTAAATTCCTGGAAGTACCTTGTTAAAACTACAATCTGCAACATGATAAAAACGTTATCACGCTTTCGTATTTTTGGTTTTCTAATATATTGGTATTGCTGAAAATTCTGTGCACATGGCATTATTATTCACTTCTTTACAAATTTCTCAGCATCACGATATATTTGAAGTTCATTACGTGTTAAAATTCTCAGCAAATTGCTTATCATTTTACTGAATCACACTATAGTCAATAGGTAAAATGCAACGTTTCAATGCCACTGGCATCATCCTCAGGCCGAAAAGACGAAAAGAAAACTGGTCACTCTATAGAAATGATACGATCATACATGCAAAAATAAAGACCATTAATAAAATTAATACAGAAACACACATGGATGTAAAATACCAGACTAACCTTTCTCAACACATGTTCACTCGGCCGAAGAATAAAGCGAAATGGTGGACTGCAAGGATTGTTCCAACAATTTACGGCGCGGTTCTTTTAAACAATTTCAGAGCAAAAAAATCGTTCATATTTTCATTGAGGGAAGGTTTGAGTTTATGAATATGCAAGGCTTCAATAATTTGAATTTGCTCTTTTTTACGGACATTATACAATACTTTAGTAGCTCGATAGAGATCTTCATTAGAGGGCTTAGAGCTGTGATGAATACGGAAATGGTTATAAATGGACCCTTGATACTTATGTGTATTTAACCGCTGCTTAAGGGTCATTCTAGTCAAGCCAATGTAACAGTTGTTAAGAGACATGCATTCTCTCCTCATACATTTAAATTGATAAATTACATTGGCCCTATATACATCACCGACCGCAGGCATCCATTCTTGGATAACTGAAGTATTTTGAAAAGTGAGTTCCATTCGTGAGCAATAATGGCCTCAAGCCCTCACACAATCGAGTTAAGGAAAAACGAAAAGTTTTGCAAAGTTTTAATTTAGTAAATTAAACAAACTGCAACGGCAGTGTAACAATTCAATTGCGGTCATCGCCTTTGCAGCGAGACCTATTAAAGGCGCAGGCAGAATATGCCGTTTAATTTAATTAGAGTTACATTTAAATTTTTAAGGATTCACTTTTATTTGCGTTAAAATAGGCGAAATCGCCCAATTTAAAATTGATAGCCAAGGTAGTTAGATTCCGTTCTACCACTCCGGCAAGGTCGAAGGGAAAGCCAGCTTGGAAAGGCAGGTTCGGAGCTTGAGGTCCGAAAGGCAGGTTCAGAGCACGAGTCGAAGGATTAAGGGAGACAGTAGCAGCGTCAAAGTGGCAAGACACCGTCACGCAGGGAGCCAGGCCGCAGGAGGTGGACTGCCGCGCCTTTGAAGAGATTCTCTGGAATCCTCTCAACACCAGGGAGTGGAACGGATGGGCCACCAACACTCGGCACCAGCTGGAGGACAATTCAGAAATAAATGAACGAAAAACTCTGGAAACATACGAGACGAACTAAACGAACGAAATCAAGTGCAAATTTCGACAGTAGCCTAATAACAACTGTTTCAATTTTAATTACCTAAGTTCAACCCCTCAATGGAGCAGACTGGTGACAATCAAGGGGAAGAACCGGAGCTGCGACGATAAGAAGTACTGCAGGAAAGAATTTACTTAGTATTAGAACAAGGACTAACGACCGATACCAAAAGCGGACGAAACAAATTGACAAGTACAAAAAATTTCACGAAATACGATAATAAGACTGAGATACGATAATAAGACTGAGTTACAATAAATAAACAATACACACCTGAGCTTATAAATAGCACTCAGTGTAGGAACTTTTAGGCGAAGAATGAATTATTGAGAAATTAAGTAGAAATCAGTAGTAGGAAAGTGTCCATGGCGTGAAAGATAGTAAGTATAGTAAGAGGTTCAAATGCGTTAGAAAAAAGGTTAATGAGTACCGGTCGATACCAGGTCGCTTGCGCAACCCAGAAAATAGCAGAACCGCACTCTTCTAAGTTAAGATTTTAAGTTAATATTTAAGGTTACTGAAGTAACTAGTTAAAGGCCAACTGGCCAAGTTAATTGCCAAGGACACTTAGAAAATTTAAGCATAAAGTAAGCAACTTAAATTAAAGAAAGAAATCATTCACACAAAAAAAAAATCATTAATGAGATAACAGACACAGGAAGAATTTTTAGGAAAATAAATTGCCCCAGTTCCAGCCAAGTACAGCCTCCTCCATCACCGTCTCGTCTCAAGAGGTGGAGAACGCAGCGTATGCCACGACGCAGCCCGACGCTCCGCAGAACTCCATCCAACGAAGGCTCCGAACAAGCCTCCTCCAAGCCAACACACGATCCTTAGACTGGCTGCATTAAATAACCAAGGTAACCTTCCACGGTAATTACGTGAAGGAAGTTTAAATTATTCTAAGGAGTTTCAAAAGGATTCTAAGGAGTTCAAAAATATTCTTTCAAAACCTCCTGCCACAACGACCCACCTAAGCTTCGACCCGACCGGAACAGCCAACCTCAGACTCGCAGAACAACGCTCCCGACAGACGCACACAAGACGTACAATTTTGGGGAATTATTTCCGATACATTCACAAAATGTGTCCCCACGGACACAGCTTGGGGAAGCTTCAAGGAAGCTTCCCCGCTGCCTCATGTGACCTGCTGTGAGCACCATCGCTGTATTGAGTGTTTTGCTGCTGTTGCCTCTATCGTTACTTCGGTGTGTGTCCTGACGCAGGGCTGTTGTTCCTATTGTCTGCACTTGTTTTATCGACTATAACGCTAATTTACGATATTTCCTACGCTAACAATACCGGTACGAAAGAGTTCATCGGAGACAAAGACGTGAGAAGGATCGTTGTACGATGCATTTGCCACACAGCTGGAACAGCGCGAAAACTTACCTACGCAAGACAGTGTTGCCATCATATACTCACGAGCGTAAGAAAACAAGTATTGCCACACAAGGCTAACGAGAACATTTTAGGACAGGAATAAGGAAATGAAACTGCAGAGTTCTATAAGGTTATGTATATATGACGGATCTAGTACGCCAGCAACAGCAGCAATACCAACAGCAGCAGCAGCAATACCAACAGCAACAGCAGCAATACCAACAGCAACAGCAGCAATACCAACAGCAACAGCAGCAATACCAACAGCAACAGCAACATAACCAACAGCAACAGCAGCAATACCAACAGCAACAGCAGCAATACCAACAGCAACAGCAACATAACCAACAGCAACTGCAACATCAACAAAACCAACAACAACAACAACAACAACAACAGCACAACAACAACAACAACACAAACAACAACAACAACAACAACAACAACAACAACAGCAGCACAACACCAACAACACCAACAACACCACCAACAACAACAACACCACCAACGACAAGAACACCACCAACAACAACAAACAACAACAACAACACAACAACACGCCGCCAGACACAGCTGCACGCAACAAAAGCACAAGTCAACGCGCAGTCGTTACAATGAGCCAATTAAACGATCTTTGTGATAATAAATTAGTTACCCTACCAAATGTTTTCTGTGAACTTTGAAAATGTGAAACTTTTTATTGGGTGGACGCAAATAACCGAGGAAATTTGCTGATCATTTCTCAGCCATTCAATGTTGTGTTGTTTGGTGTACAGCATTTGTGTTGTTGTCCTGCCTGTGTTGTGTTGTTTGGTGTACAACATTTGTGTTGTTGTCCTGCTTGTGTTGTGTTGTTTGGTGTACAACATTTGTGTTGGTGTCCTGCCTGTGTTGTGTTGTTTGGTGTACAACATTTGTGTTGTTGTCCTGCCTGTGTTGTGTTGTTTGGTGTACAACATTTGTGTTGTTGTCCTGCCTGTGTTGTGTTATTTGGGGTACAACATTTGTGTTGTTGTCATGCCTGTGTTGTGTTGTTTGGTGTACAACATTTGTGTTGTTGTCCTGCCTGTGTTGTGTTGTTTGGTGTACAACATTTGTGTTGTCCTGCCTGTGTTGTGTTGTTTGGTGTACAACATTTGTGTTGTCCTGCCTGTGTTGTGTTGTTTGGTGTACAACATTTGTGTTGTTGTCCTGCCTGTGTTGAGTTGTTTGGTGTACAACATTCGTGTTGTTGTCCTGTGTGTGTTGTCAAGTTATCGTTGTTGTCCTGCGTGTGTTGTCAAGTTATCGTTGTTGTCCTGCCTGTGTGGTCAAGTTATCGTTGTTGTCCTGCCTGTGTTTTCAAGTTATCGTTGTTCTCCTGTCTGTGTTGTCAAGTTATCGTTGTTGCCCTGCCTGTGTTGTCAAGTTATCGTTGTTGTCCTGCCTGTGTTGTCAAGTTATCGTTGTTGTCAACATGTGTGAATGAAGCAATAACTCAATATTCATTTAACAATGAATTTAGTCAATTATCAATAATTTGAAGTTGTAGAAACAAGTTTTGAGACATATAGAATTCGATATGACATTTGGAATATCAAAGTGCCAACAAATTTTATTTGTTAAATAATACAAGAAAAAAACGTTTAAGCAAAAAATCAAGTTTCCTGATCTATGACAACCATTCATGATAAAATATGAGGTAAGATTTGTTCGACTGAAGTGTGAAGCATCGTAGCTACTTTACTTATGTTCGATAAATGCGATAAATATATTTTTGAGAGTCATGCCAGACTCCATAGAAGATTGGATCACAAACCTGTACTGAGTCGTAGGCAGGTATGGCAAATTACGTACGGGTGTGTACATTCTGGTGTTGGGTTAATGGTAGTACAGTTTGGTAGGTAAGTTCTCGGGACGCCTTGATGGTGTGGCAATGGAGGGACGAAGTCTTCCTGCCATTCAATAACGACATAAATGTGAAAAGAAGTCAATGAATTCCTTTAAAAATATGTTTGTTACCGTTCGAAAATCGTTAAATTAAAGTTCCATAGACTTCCTCAAAATGTAGTTATTAATAAAATGTATTTCGCAAGAAATATTACATTTTCAATATATGGTGTGTAAATTTACCTAAATTCGAATGTTTTTATTGCTAAAATGATGAGTGTCCTAATTTCAGGATATTAAACTTACATTTTCACAGCTTTCATATTCTCTGTTGTGAAAGCACGGATTGTCAGTCTTGTCAAAATAACGTAGTATATTATTGAAACAATTCCAGGACGTCAGTTCTCAGGAATTGTGACTCTTCAGTAATGTTTACAAAGGTGGGCCGGGTAGGCGGGGTGTGGTGGGTGAGCTGGGGGTAAGGTGGGGTGTAGTGGGCGAGCTGGGGGTTAGGTGGGGTGTGGTGGGCGAGTTAGCTCGATGCGCCTAAACAGGAGGTTGGTGATCCCAAACCAGGAAATTCGGCGTAGCGGATGTCCTAAACATGGGTTCATGTGCTAAAATAACAACCATAAATTCACTGCTATATATCACTCACTATGATAGCGAAATAATAGTTCGGGCGATGAAAGGAGAAAGAAAGAAAGACACTTTAAATATTAAATCCTTTGCGCCCTTCAAATTTCCATAGTTAGTCTTCGAAAACGTAAAAAATCATTTCCAAACTTTACATTCAACTTTGCTATCTCACAACTCAAATTTCCAGAACATGAAAAAGCGAACAGTTTCACGAATGATTCAAATGCATTTCTTACTTTTTCTTTGTTTTGAATCTTTGTATTGGGCGTGAAGAATTGTTTTCAAAATAAAACGTTAAGGTTGAACAGTACAATTTTGATACATTTTGGTTTCGTTCGGTTTGGAGAATCATTTTAGAATATTATTTTTGTAAGCCGTTGTCGGCTAATGGGAGGAGAACTTTGTTGCCTCTTGAAAAGGGGAGGAGGGGGGAGTGCTGTACTGGTGTGTCCTGGTGTGGTGGTGTTGTCTGCCACTAGGTACTGCGTCTGTGGGTGTTGACTGCCACTAGTTACTGCGTCTGTGGGTGTTGACTGCCACTAGTTACTGCGTCTGCAGGTGTTGTTGTCTGCCACTAGTTACTGCGTCTGCAGGTGTTGGTGTCTGCCACTGGTTACTGCGTCTGTGGGTGTTGACTGCCACTAGTTACTGCGTCTGCAGGTGTTGTTGTCTGCCACTAGTTACTGCGTCTGCAGGTGTTGTTGTCTGCCACTGGTTACTGCGTCTGAGGGTGTTTTCTGCCACTAATTACTGCGTCTGCAGGTGTTGTTGTCTGCCACTAGTTACTGCGTCTGCAGGTGTTGTTGTCTGCCACTGGTTACTGCGTCTGAAGGTGTTTTCTGCCATCAGTTACTGCGTCTGCAGGTGTTATTGTCTGCCACTAGGTACTGCGTCTGTGGGTGTTGACTGCCACTAGTTACTGCGTCTGCAGGTGTTGTTGTCTGCCACTAGTTACTGCGTCTGCAGGTGTTGTTGTCTGCCACTGGTTACTGCGTCTAAGGGTGTTTTCTGCCACTAGTTACTGCGTCTGCAGGTGTTGTTGTCTGCCACTAGTTACTGCGTCTGCATGTGTTGTCTACCACTAGTTACTGCGTCTGCAAGTGTTGTCTGTCACTAGTTACTGCGTCTGCAGGTGTTTTTGTCTGCCACTAGTTACTGCGTCTGTGGGTGTTGTCTGCCACTAGTTACTGCGTCTGCAGGTGATGTTGTCTGCCACTAGTTACTGCGTCTGTAGGTGATGTCTGCCATTAGTTACTGCGTCTGCAGGTGATGTCTGCCACTAGTTACTGCGTCTGCAGGTGATGTATGCCACTAGTTACTGCGTCTGCAGGTGATGTCTGCCACTAGTCACTACGTCTGCAGGTGATGTCTGCCACTAGTTACTGCGTCCGCAGGTGATGTCTGCCACTAGTCACTGCGTCTGCAGGTGATGTCTGCCACTAGTCACTGCATCTGCAGGTGATGTCTGCCACTAGTTACTGCGTCTGCAGGTGATGTCTGCCACTAGTTACTGCGTCTGCAGGAGATGTCTGCCACTAGTTACTGCGTCTGCAGGTGATGTCTGCCACTAGTTACTGCGTCCGCAGGTGATGTCTGCCACTAGTCACTGCGTCTGCAGGTGATGTCTGCCACTAGTCACTGCGTCTGCAGGTGATGTCTGCCACTAGTTACTGCGTCTGCAGGTGATGTCTGCCACTAGTTACTGCGTCTGCAGGAGATGTCTGCCACTAGTTACTGCGTCTGCAGGTGATGTCTGCCACTAGTCACTGCGTCTGCAGGAGATGTCTGCCACTAGTCACTGCGTCTGCAGGAGATGTCTGCCACTAGTCACTGCGTCTGCAGGAGATGTCTGCCACTAGTTACCTGCGCAACTTGCATGTACCGACCCAACGAAATATAGCGGCATATAAACGCCTTAAAGAATTGTTTTACAGTACTCATACACATGGCATATCTTTCTGGGTGTTATTGAACCCGTGAGAATTTGAAGGCAAACATCCCAACAATGCATGTTGGGATGTATGTATTTTAAATTATCTACAAATTTATATAGCCGTAAACTGCACATTTAAATGAAACTATGACAACTTATATCTCATGTTACTCAGAGCGACATGAGTCTTAACGCCTCCAACAATCATCAGCGTCTGAGACGTACAAAAATAAATTCCGATAGGAAATAATCATCGAATGTAGTTCGTTCGTTCGATTCTTATAGAAAAGACGGAAAGAGAGTTTGACGCAGAGTGTGTCGGGAAGAGAAGGGGTGAAACGGAAAAGGATGGATAGGAAACTGATAGAGATGCGCTTTGCGCATATGATGCTAGTGTTACGGGGTAATTTTTTCGTCAGAACCCATGCTTAATTACCTACGAATAGTGAAATAAAAGCAATATTAGAAAATATAGTAATGCCGATATTCATACTCTCATAAAGTATACCTTATCGTCATAGTATATTTTTTTTTTATTCGAGATTCCAAGTTTTGATTACATACATTCAAGCACAAGTTTTGTTTTGTATTTTGACTGTACGATGAGGGACTAGTGTATTTGTGGATGAGGTCTGCACGTCCTTGGATAAATGTTCTTGACCACAATTTCCGTTGCTCACAACAACAACACGCTGACTCTCATTGTTGGTGCTACTGGCATTATTGTTGCTTCTTATGATAGGATTCATTTAAAATGCATTTATCACACATTCATTTGTTAAAATATACATTAAGATAAGGCGTAGAACTAACGTAGAAATGAACCTACGTATCATTTGTCATGGCCAACGTTTAGGAACGTTACAATTCCGTCTTCAGTGCTGGAACACAACAAAAGATCCAACTTCTAACACATAGAACAAGTCCATAAAATGAGTAAAGAAACACCTACACAACTGAGATGCCAACGCTGCTGGCAAAGCAGCACAACCGCCACACAGCCTCAGCGGGTCACTACGCGGGTAGGGAGCGACAACGCTGCCGACATCAACAGTCGGCGTCTTCTTCTTGGCTGCGGATGTTGTCGGAATTGGGTAGTTGTAGCCCTGGAATTGTGATGCCCTATTTTATATTTAATTTAGTTTGTCCCTCGAACAATTCATTTGATTTATGAAGATTTTAACCGTAGACCGATTTGATACATAAATAAAATAACAATTGATCTAAAATTTATTTTTAAAACCTCTTTACGATGACTTTTTAAGTTTGAATTATTTGTAGGAAAAACTAAACATACATTTGAAACTCAAGACATTATACTTCGTAAACTTAAATTATGAGTTCCCACATGTTAGGACGCTTGGGAATGGCGCTCTGTTGAACCAAGTTTTATTATTTTTACAGGCCGTTGCAGTCGCACCTTGTACCGTCTTTGAATATCTCAATCGAAGGAGCCAGGGATGATTTGATTCGAAAATTCCAGCAATTCCAAGACGAATCTTACAACCACCATGTGGGGTGCGCTCAGTGCGATGTAAGGTCAGACTCCCTGAACACAGCTGCGGTCGGTTGCTGCCAGCACGCGGCCGTGTTCCTGTGCAGCTCCTGCCTGAGTGTGTAGAGTTGCATCGTTTGGCCGTAGGTAGTGTGGCGTATTGGCTGTAGAAAAAAAACTATAATAGTCGTACAGCATCACCACTAGCTGATCCTTGCTTGCCGGTCACTATTATGAATACAACAGACATACTGAACGCAACTTGCGCACAGTATTAATAAAGGGCCAACTGCTCCCAGAGCAGGCAGTACAAGGGCAGAATTCCGAACGCAGAACAACTAGAGAACACTCCAGACTCTGAAGCTGTCGAATCTCTGTAATCTATTCTCGACTGTTCTAGACAGGCGTTCGTTGTAGTACTCTCCTCGTAGAGATGAACTCCGTCAACATGGCAACGGGAGATGGAGATCGGAGTCGAGGACCTGAGCCCTTATGGTCCTCTACTGAAGTGGTACCTACTCCATCGCAGCGTCCGGGAACCACTCTATTATTAGATACTCACTTGGCAGTTTATATGTGGTGCCAATAAACTACTCACGGCGGTAGTTTTCTATTTTATTTAAACTCCTTTCCCCAAAATCTTCCGTATTGGCTGGTGAGGGTGGCAATAGTTGTTAGTTAACGACTATAGTACACTTGCGTGAACACGACACTGCCGTAGTGTGGCGTATTGGCTGGTGAGGGTGGCAATAGCTGTTAGTTAACGACTATAGTACACTTGCGTGAACACGACACCTGCCGTAGTGTGGCGTATTGGCTGGTGAGGGTGGCAATAGTTGTTAGTTAACGACTATGGTACACTTGCGTGAACACGACACCTGCCGTAGTGTGGCGTATTGGCTGGTGAGGGTGGCAATAGTTGTTAGTTAACGACTATGGTACACTTGCGTGAACACGACACTGCCGTAGTGTGGCGTATTGGCTGGTGAGGGTGGCAATAGTTGTTAGTTAACGACTATAGTACACTTGCGTGAACACGACACCTGCCGTAGTGTGGCGTATTGGCTGGTGAGGGTGGCAATAGTTGTTAGTTAACGACTATGGTACACTTGCGTGAACACGACACCTGCCGTAGTGTGGCGTATTAGCTGGTGAGGGTGGCAATAGATGTTAGTTAACGACTATAGTACACTTGCGTGAACACGACACCTGCCGTAGTGTGATTTGTTGTTGTATCATTGCTGTCATTGTGCAATGTGATGAACGTTATAAATAGATTTGGTATGATAAGCTCCAGTATGGTTATTTTTTAGGAAGAAATGAAATACAAATACCCAACAGCAGATGTATTGGAGTTCAAGACGCTTTCGTTTGCCAATTCGAGGAATTTACGATTTAGAGAATTAATTTACTTGTTCAGTGAAAGGATCGACGCATCCTGGAATAGAAGGACAAAACTCAGTACAAGTGAACCACGCTAATCAAATTGAACTATTTTTCAGTTATAAGCACGTTGCTTTGTGCAAGAACAGGGATCTTCCTCTGCTCATCTAAAGATAACGAAGGGTTATTCATATTATAACCAGTCGACACGCCGACGCTGGGCCTCCATTGCTCGCAAGGAAGATTTTACCAAGAAGTAGAGATGCGCCGCGTATTGTCATCTGATCGCAACCGCGTATTCTTATCTGATCAGGTTTGTCGCAACGCAACCGACTATTTTATTACCTCCACTACCGGTAGTTAAGGGGTCACCTCAGGCCCCTGCCAGGCCCCTGTAGGTCCGGTGAGCTTGAGTTCTTTTGGTGTTGGAAAAAAACCCTTAGGTGGTGGACTATTCGGTCCTAAAATTTTATGGCGCTACGGACACTAGATCCCCCCCCAGGGAGGGGCCCCAAAATCCTGAATTTTCGACCCAATTTCGACCCCATAGAAAAAGAAAACAAAACGGGAAATGGAGAATTTGAAACCTTAAATTTGTTTACAATACTTCAAGGATTCTAAAACTGTCTTTGGGTTTGTTCTAACTTGAAAATTCAATGAGTTCTATTCATTTAAAATATCAATAAAAAGGAACTAAAAAACCAATATGTCCAATGTTTTCACAAACCAAGGCCTAAATCGAAAAAATGAATAGAAGAACTTGAGTTTCTGTTCAAAAGTTACATATAGCAGTCAAATTTCATAAGAATTATGTTACAAATATAAAATTTCGTATATTTTATAAAGAAAATAAAATTCGTAATCTTTCTTAATCACAATTCACAGTGTGAATATGAAGTTATGCATGGAGGTAATCGAAATAAAAATGAAAACAGCATTCAATTATATACAATGTCCGTTATATTACACTTCAACAAAAAAATTCGTTTTCGCTTATACTCAAAACCTCAAATTTTCAACATTCAAAAGAATAGAAGTCGGTGAGTTTTCATGTTAGCAAAAAACAAAGACAGTTTTAGAATCCCTTGAACACTTCTATCAAAAGTAGTGTGTCTTTCTTCCCAATTTCACGTGTAATTTTTGTGCGTCAAGCTCAAAACCCAAAATTATTGTATATGCTAACTAGTGATCATATATAACATGTAGAAGAAATGTTCATATGTAAAAACTTTAGACCATAATTTTGTTAAAATGTTCCAAGGATTCTAAAACTGTCTTTGTTTCTGTTCTAGCATAAAAACTCAATGACATCTGTTCCTTTGGAATATCCAACTATATGTACCAAAAAACTAATTTTTCGTCTTTTCCAAAAAAAGTAAAGCCTAAAGAAAAAGTCACACGAGTAAAAAAGTTTACATTCAACAAATACATATACTGGACAAATTTCATATGAATCAGGTTAGAAAACTGAAATGTTGAAGTGACCCCCGTATGGTAGCTATTCTCGACCGAAAAGACCTTTCCAACAGGTAACCAGTTTCATCAATGCGAGTCCATGCAGACTGTCACAAACAGTTAAAAATATCTAGGGAACGCAGTCGATTAGTTAGACAAGGGCTGATTGAAAACCATATTAACTTAAGCTATGTATTTTCGTAAAACTTAATTTTTTACCGAAATGATTTTTTTAGCATGAAATGTCAGTTTATCGCAATCAAGAAAGGTCAATATCTCAGTTCGAATTCAATTTTATATTTTCAATTTGAATGAGTGTTTAATTTGACCTAAATCAATGAATTTCGAAAAATAGGGTGACTAAATTATTTTTTATTTGTGTCGAATATGTACAAATAACTAGTTTGCTTATCCAAATGACTGCAAATGAATTGGTTCAATCATTATGTAATTTTTAATTTACAGGTCATGACAAATCATTTCAATAATTGGATGTCCTACATTACTAAAATATTATTATTAACTTATAAATTCGATATAAGCGTTTAGAGAGTTATTCTGTCTCCCATCATTGCCATCAGTGTTAACTACGATATTTTTGCCATAGGTTTTATTCAAACCATTTTCCATTATTGTCCTAATGATAAAAACATAGTTGATTTTTGCTCGATGCGGGCACAACAAGCGAATGTTGTGCCTATAGCATCAGTAATGAAAGTTGGGATGTTTGTTGGATGAATTATACCTAAATTGATAGCGCCTAAACCTGCATGTTTTGTTCAAGACTTTCGGCCAGGGCTGCCAATGAGACTTTTACAAAAACCCAAGATCAGATGTTTAAAAAACCCAAGATCTAAAATTAAAACCCAAGGTTACCAAAATACAAAAAATACATGATATTTAAAGTGTTTTTCTCTTTCTGTGCGAACAAATTGCAATCATAGGTGGAAAAACATAAAAAAAATGATTATTACGAAGGATAAAATGCCAAAAACTACCAAATAAAGCAGGTTTTTGCTATTTTAGCAATAAAAACTACAAGAATATTACTGTTAGAAAAAATACCCGTAGTTTCAAGCTCTTAAGCGTTAAACAATGTTTCTACGTTATTGGAACACACGAGTTCGATGCGTCGAAGTTAATGGAGGCCATTTAATTTCAACACCTGTTACAAGACTAGTTTGTTGACTAAAAGTTGAGCATTAATTTATGGCTTGTTATTAATATCCTACAATACCTCTGACGAAAAATTCCTAACAAATTGTAAAAATGAGGCATCTAAATTTATTGAAAAAACTACTGTGGCTTGGCGTAAATTTTCAACCGAAAATTAAATTGCAGACCTTTTTCTCAACTGTACAATGCTTGCTGGCTTTATTGCAAAAATAACAAAAACTGCTATAATGGGGTCGGAATTTAGAGAGTAGAGATAACATTGGCGCCCATGTAGTATCCTACTCAAGTTTTAAAGTTTCTTTAAGTCATTTGAACTCAAAAAGCAAGGAGTTTTTGGCAAATTATCATTCGTGAAAATCGATTTATTTTGAGTTTTCTTCAATAAGTTAAAATATGTTCGCACAAAAACACCTCGTATTGTACAAAAAATACATATACTCAGGTATAATTATAATTACATGAATTATCAAATGTAGATTAAGTAACATTAAGAGTACATTGCCCTCAATCACTTATTTCGACTAGTGACATGGGTATTACAATACTCATGTTTGTGTATCATTTAAGTGCATTAATTTTAAGATATTTTAAACACCAATGATGGTACTTTTGAACCATCTCTGTTGGAAATAAACTGTTTCTTTTATCTCTATTTTACGTTTGCGAGATTAATATTTATTTTATCAAAAGCTGTACCATCTAGAATTACCTAGGAAAGTTTCGTTTGCTTCATCGACAGATTTTCGGCTATTTTACTATCAGGAAATGCAACCTCACAGACCTCAATGTTAGCAAAGGGTAGATTATGTGCTACGAAATAGACTGCAACCTTATCTCACTCCTCGCTATTTGTTGGCTTTCAGTTGTTCTCTTTTTTAAGATATTGAGTGATACTCGTGCTTCCTTTAGCAACAGCAAATTTTTTCATGACTTAAAGAAACTTTATATTTCAACGACCTAGACTCATTTTTATTTTTTTGTGTCACTTTGCATGCCTTGCAGTAGGTAACTGAGTCATTGTCGTTGCAGTCATGCTCAAACCATTTTTTTTTATTCCGTTTCACTGGCCCATTCTTCCTTGAAGCACAGAGCATTCCATTTGCTCTTCTTTGCTGGCATAATTTCTTCAGTCACTTTTTTAATTTGAATGAACAGAGTTCATTAGAAGATAATCCCTTCAAATTTGAGTTTAATCGAAAAATGCAGATTTTCAAAACAAACTACCGACGAAAATCACATACCAAATGCAGTAACGCGACTGGCACACGCCACACACACTTTAATCAGTTTATTTTTGACACAGTGGCGCGCGCTCAGCAGATTGTGATTTGTGACAGGTCACGGTTATGGTACGAGTTCATACGCTAAGTGCTCTTACAGGTTGTGACAGGCATGCAACGCATTTCTATCGCATAACGAAATCTTTAAGCGCAATAAAAAGAAGGCATTTGTACGTAATAATTTAACTTTGAGAAATTTCTGTGCACCATGATTGAAGTATGAGGCTCAAAACCCAAGATTATCTACATTTTCGAAAACAAAACCCAAGAACCCAAGGTACATCGTAAAAACCCAAGATCTTGGGTTAAAACCCAAGCATTGGCAGCCCTGCTATATGGTTTCTAGATGTACTTAGATCTTGTTTTAATTCGAGTCGCCATTGTGGCTGGTTCCAATGCCAACAAAGTGGTGTTGTCCAACTTGTCGTACAGCTGTTGGATGTTGTCGCCAGGGAGCGTAATGCTCTTTGTCTGCGCTGCTATTTGTTCTTGGCCGGTCGTCATCACACCACCTGCTCTTTTGAGATATTACATGAATAGACTTGACTTAATGTAATATTGAATCGTTTGTCATTAACTAATCGACAGGGCATATGTTAACCCTTCGGGGATTCTTAATTTTATTATCATCTACTAAATCGTCTGTTTTAATCCTCTCTTAGGCATCATGGGGACACCGTTTCCAAAAAACGTACACCACTCATTAAATCAGATGAATTCACGTTAAATAATTTGCGGCATCAATATTTCGGCTTAAAATCAAACAAAAGATTAATAAACAATTTAACTGTATGTTTCATTCATTTATTTTCCATTTAAGGGAATTTACAACGAAAAATCTACAAACCCAGTGTTTTTACGGTGACTGAAGTATTTTAAAAATTGTGAGATGCTCCAAAAATGTGTCCCCACGGAGTGGCAGGAAGCTTCCCCGCTGCCTCATGTGACCTGCTGTGAGCACCATCGCTGTATTGAGTGTTTTGCTGCTGTTGCCTCTACCGTTAACCACGAGATACATAACAAATTCAGAATGGCATGATTCCTCCGCCTCTGCACAACTACATCGCCGAGTAAACTGCAACCAATCAACATTGCACTCCACAAACACGCAAAAAGAATCTGGCAAAATATTCACGACACGCACCCACAACTCTACTTACAACTCACATTCCCGCAAGACACTCCGCAAACACCGCACAAACAATTCCAGAGCTCAAAAATGAAAACACTCGCACCCCAACCGAGACCAAAATACACTTAACACGACTCTAACGACGGACGGACGGACAGACTCGACTGACCAGCACCGACTCAAGCGAATGTTTTGTGCTAGGAGAGATTTAACCCCTACGGCAAGCCTACTCACCCACGTCCGGTACTAAAGATGCCTACTAACTAAATACCCAACCATACAAAACCCTGACGGGTAATTAACTTCTACCACCCTTAAACTACCTACAAAAAATAACCTCCAACACTAGCATCATATGCGCAAAGCGCATCCCTATCAGTTTCCTATCCATCCTTTTCCGTTTCACCCCTTCTCTTCCCGACACACTCTGTGTCAAACTCTCTTTCTGTCTTTTCTATAAGCATCGACGAACGAACGAAAGCCGAATGGCATATTTGCTATGCTATCTCCATGTGTTTATTTTTTATAGCCCTCTCAGGGCGATTATTGGAACTTTAAGATATGTAGAAAGGCATGATCGATTGTTGTTGTGGTGTGTGCTCCCGTAGACAGGTTGATTTAGGCAAAAATAATTTAAAATGACCATTAGTCCGACGAGTGGTAACGGAAGTGGTCCCAAAATGGCACTTCATCCCGCATTTTATTGACAATTCGCTATCACAATCACTTACCATCTTCTTCAACTAAAATTAACTAAAGTTATATATCATTCTGAACTAGGTATTAATTTGTATACCCTCGCTTAGCGGAACTTAGAACTGCAACACCAGCCAAGTTTTGACCAAAAGCAACACGAGCAGCAGCCGAAGCAATACGCGATAGTCCGCGGCGCAGAAATTCTCGTGTGCATCTTAGGTCGTCCACAGCCCGGTGCGCCTAAACGGAAGGTTGTGATACTTGGGAAATTGTGTCATGGCGGATATCCTAAAAGAAAGAAGGGTAAAATAATAATTATAACGGAGAGAACTTTCATGAAAGAAGAGAGTAAAAAAATCTTACCTATAAATAAAAAGATGTCACAGGCAGGACAACAACCCTTACTAGACAACACAGGCAGGACAACAACGATAACTGGGCAACACAGGCAGGACAACAACGATAACTGGGCAACACAGGCAGGACAACAACGATAACTTGACAACACAGGCAGGACAGCAACGATAACTGGGCAACACAGGCAGGACAACAACGATAACTTGACAACACAGGCAGGACAACAACGATAACTTGATAACACAGGCAGGACAACAACGATAACTTGACAACACAGGCAGGACAACAACGATAACTTGACAACACAGGCAGGACAACAACGATAACTTGACAACACAGGCAGGTCAACAACGATAATTTGACAACACAGGCAGGAAAACAACGGTATTTTGACAACACAGGCAGGACAACAACGATAACTTGAAAACACAGGCAGGTCAACAACGATAACTTGACAACACAGGCAGGACAACAACGATAACTTGACAACACAGGCAGGACAACAACGATAACTTGACAACACAGGCAGGACAACAACACAAATGCACACCGAACAACACAACACAGGCAGGACAACAACACATATGTTGTACACCAAACTACACAACACAGGCAGGACAACAACACAAATGCACACCAAACAACACAGGCAGGACAACAACACAAATGCTGCTCACCAAAAAACACAACAAAGGCAGGACAACAATACAAAAGTTGTACACCAAACAACACAACACAGGCAGGACAACAACACAAATGTTGTACACCAAACAAAACAAAACAGGCAGGACAACAACACAAATGTTGCACACCAAACAACACAACACAGGCAGGACAACAACACAAATGCTGTACACCAAACAACACAACACAGGCAGGACAACAACACAAATGTTGCACACCAAACAACACAACACAGGCAGGACAACAACACAAATGCTGCTCACCAAAAACCACAACACAGGCAGGACAACAACACAAATGTTGTACACCAAACAAAACAACACAGGCAGGACAACAACACAAATGCTGCTCACCAAAAACCACAACACAGGCAGGACAACAACACAAATGTTGTACACCAAAAAGCACAACACAGGCAGGACAACAACACAAAAGTTGTACACCAAACAACACAACACAGGCAGGACAACAACTCAAATGTTGTACACCAAACAACACAACACAGGCAGGACAACAACACAAATGTTGTACACCAAACAACAAAACACAGGCAGGACAACAACACAAATGTTGCACACCAAACAACACAACACAGGCAGGACAACAACACAAATGCTGTACACCAAACAACACAACACAAGCAGGACAACAACACAAATGTTGTACACCAAACAACACAACACAGGCAGGACAACAACACAAATGTTGTACACCAAACAACACAACACAGGCAGGACAACAACACAAATGCTGTACACCAAACAACACAACACAGGCAGGACAACAACACAAATGTTGTACACCAAACAACACAACACAGGCAGGACAACAACACAAATGCTGTACACCAAACAACACAACACAAGCAGGACAACAACACAAATGTTGTACACCAAACAACACAACACAGGCAGGACAACAACACAAATGTTGTACACCAAACAACACAACACAGGCAGGACAACAACACAAATGTTGTACACCAAACAACAAAACACAGGCAGGACAACAACACAAATGTTGTACACCAAACAACACAACACAGGCAGGACAACAACACAAATGCTGTACACCAAATAACACAACACAGGCAGGACAACAACACAAATGTTGTACACCAAACAACACAACACAGGCAGGACAACAACACAAATGTTGTACACCAAACAACACAACACAGGCAGGACAACAACACAAATGTTGTACACCAAACAACACAACACAGGCAGGACAACAACACAAATGCTGTACACCAAACAACACAACACAGGCAGGACAACAACACAAATGTTTTACACCAAACAACACAACACAGGCATGATAACAACACAAATGTTGTACACCAAACAACACAACACAGGCAGGACAACAACACAAATGTTGTACACCAAACAACAAAACACAGGCAGGACAACAACACAAATGTTGTACACCAAACAACACAGCATTGAATGGCTGAGAAATGATCAGCAAGTTTCCTCGGTTATTTGCGTCCGCCCAGTGAAAAGTTTCACATTTTTTGTATTCATAGAAAATAATTGTTAGGGTAACTGATTTATTATCACAGTGTTCGTTCAGTCGCCTTATTGGCTCAGGAAATGTAGATTGTACGTAAAGACTGCGCGTTGACTTGTGCTTTTGTTTGTGCAACTGTGTCTGACGGCGTGCTGTTGTGCTGTTGTTGGTGTTGTTGGTGTTGTCGGTGTTGTTGTGCTGCTGTTGTTGTTGGTGTTGTTGTTGCTGTTGGTGTTGTTGTTGTTGGTGGTGGTGTTGTTGTTGGTATTGCTGCTGTTGCTGGCGTACTATATCCGTCACATATATATAACTTTATAGGACTCTGCTGTTTCATTTCCTTATTCCTGCCCTAAAATGTTTTCGTTAGCCTTTGTGTGGCAATACTTGTTTTCTTACTCTCGTGAGTATATGATGGCAACACTGTCTTGCCTAGGTAAGTTTTCGTGCTGTTCCAGCTGTGTGGCAAATACATCGTACAACGATCCTTCTCACGCCTTTGTCTCCGGTGAAGGATCGGTACCGGTATTGTTAGCGTAGGAAATATCGTAAATTAGCGTTATAGTCGATAAAACAAGTGCAGACAATAGGAACAACAGCCCAGCGTCAGGTCACACACCGAAGTAACGATAGAGGCAACAGCAGCAAAACACTCAATACAGCGATGGTGCTCACAGCTGGTCACATGAGGCAGCGGGGAAGCTTCCTTCCACTCCGTGGGAACACATTTTGTAAATGGAACTCAGTTTAAAAATAATTGAGTTATCCAAAAACAAAAACTATTTCTTGATGCGATAAGAAATGCTTTATGTAGAATGATCGAATAAATCATGTGATATATTTCATTTATCAAACATTGATTATAGTTTGAAGTTCTAAAAGTGATTATTTATTACAACTGATGTAAGTTGACTATATTTTTTGAATAGTATACGTTATTTGCACACGGTGTATAAGCGATACGCCGGGAGGAATTCACCTAATCCGTAGTGTTCCAACTAAAAAATATGTTTGAAGCCCGTAAGGGCTTTCTTTTTAACGAGCTTGAGCAATGCGTGTACATAGATATCGAGGATTAGATTGAGAATTAAGTTTCTATCTTACTTTCCACCTACGGTTTTATAGGCTGAAGGAAAACAAATATTCGAGTTAAATGGAAAGTAATTCCATTCTAAAGTAACAACATTTTCTTTATTGAAAAGCAACTATAACCGCTCTCTTCGTCCGTGCCGGGACCGCACACAGGACACGAGAACTCAGAATCGTAGTATAAGCATCAATTAATGCTAGAATAAACTACGAGAATTAGAATTAGTGGCGAGTAAGTATCACTGCATTAGAACTAGAGAACAAGTATCACTAAATTTAGAATTATTACAAATTATTAAGTATACTACAGCACAAAACCTGGTGGGAAAGTTTAGATGAGCGGTTCGGTCCTATGGGATCATCCACTCGATAATGGTGAGCAAAGGGCGAGGGAAACATCTGGCTGACAGCTAGTCAGCCTCATCTCGAGTCGAATCACAACAGGCGAAGAGCCGTGAAGAGTGACGTCGAGCCCCCAGGTATGAGAACCATTACTTCCCCCTTCTCGAAGATGGGACTCCAATGGCCGTGGCGGAGAAGTTGTGCGGGCAACGTAGGCCTGCTTGAGGTGCAGGAGAGCTCGGGCAAAGATTAGTGGTGGCCGCAAGGTAAGTTGGCGAACTGGCATTTAAGGCCCAGCCAAGGCTATACTTCATCTTCCGTGCGGCTCACTCGCCAGCCAGAAAAGTGGATGATCGGGACCATTCACTTTCCTCACCAGAATTTTGTACAAATGACGTAGGTATTACGATACCCATGTGTGCATATCAACCAAGGATCTTTATGTTAAGACATTTTAAATCCGATGATGGTTTTTGTATCATCTGTATTGGAAATGAATTGTTTTTACTTTTAATTTTCGTTGTAGTGCCACTTGAGTCTAAACTTCGCTAAATGTTTCAGTGACAATCTGTGTTCAAGTGTTAATTTGTTGTCGTTATGATATCTATTTATTTTTATTGTAATTTTTTTTCTATTTTCGTCTTTTATGAAAGTTGTCTTCGTTGCAATTATTATTTTACTCTTCTTTCTATTAGGATATCCGCCATGACACAATTTCCAGTCAAGTATCTCTACCTTCCGTTTAGGCGCACCGGGCTGTGGACGACCTAAGATGCACACGAGAATTTTCTGCGCCGCGGACTATCGCGTGTTGCTTCGGCTGCTGCACGTGTTGCTTTTGGTTAAAACTTGGCTGGTGTTGCAGTTCTAAGTTTTCGTTTAGCGAGGGTATACAAATTATAACTTAGTTCAGAATGATATTTCACTTCATTTAATTTTAGTTGAAGAAAATGGTAAATGATTGTGATAGCGAATTGCCAATAAAATGTGGGATGAAGTGCCATTTTGGGACCATTTCCGTTACCACTCGTCGGACTAATGGTCATTTTAAATTAGTTTAGCATAAATCAACTTGTCTACGAGAGCACACACCACAATAACACTCCGTCATGGTCTTCAGCATATCATTAAGCTCCTATAATCGCCCTGAGAGGGCTATAACAAAATATATGGACACAGCAGAGCAAATATATGCCATTCGACTTTCGAGTTGGATCCCGTTCTCCGACTTCTGATAACGTCTCAGATTCTCATAAGAGACGGAAATTTATTAGGTGTGGTAAATCATTCATTTTTTATCAAATAAATATAAAATATCATATCATGTAATCGTTCATGTGAAAGTTCATATTTTATTCGAAACGGTGTCTGACGAAATGACGTTTTTCATCTGATGTTTTGTTCTCGGTAACTAAAATATTTATAAAACCAAGTTTTCACGTTACTTCTACACTTGCTGTCGAATGCGTAACATTCAAGACAAAGAGCAGTGTACATAGAATATATCAACTTGGAATAGAACAATTGGGGAATAGTTGTACAGAAGTTCTCCTCAGGCCTGAAAGGTTGCGGTATTGTACAAAGGCTTGCGATAGATTGGGAGTTTCATCAAAGGCGCACAATATCATTAGTGTTCCCTTGAGGGACTACAATGATGGTGTTGGGTATTGTGTACAAACTTGGTACAATGAGTGTGTGAAAGCATGGGTTGGCTACATTTGAGGTGATAACGAACAGTTGTGGCACAAGTAGATCGGGACTGACCAGGCGTGCTCGAGTCCAGGGCCTCGTTGGATGGTCAAGTTGTTGGCACGAAAATGAGAACTGCACACAAACAAATGGGACAGTCCCTGCTAGCATGGCGCCATATATGCCCTCTAATTCCTTCCTTATCAGCGGATCTCTCGAAAATGCGATCAAGTGTCACAAATATAATAGTGATGAATACACTGGAAAATAATATTGATCATGATATTACGAAGTGCTTGCAAATACAGATGTTTGAAGGACCTAAAAAAAAAAACTTTCTCCATTACGAAAGTTTCCGTAGTTAGCCATTAAATCAGATATATTAAACAAAGATCATATCAATCACCATGAATTCTCCCTGAATTCCTGAATTCCTTGTAAATTTTACGATAAACAATAATAATGAAAAATTATTGTCGATCTTTGGATCCCATTTCAGTCGTGTTTTTTTTAATATGAATGGTGATATAAATATTTTTAATTTAAAAGTTACGAATTGCAAACGCCGCTTCAATGTCCGATCAATAGCACTTAGTGGGTTCACCGCTTATGAACTCTATATAAATTTTGCAGCCGTAAAACGGCGGAGAGAACGAAGTCGATAATATACTGAACATAACAGATGTTGAATATTTATTTCAATTCATATAACGTTACAAGTGTGAGTAGTGTGAAAGGGCTTGATTATTTAAAGTTCAAATATTGACCTAATCACATTTTGTCGCCATTCATGTTGGGAAGAAGGTAGTCTTCTTTTAAATGTTATAATGAAA
Source organism: Morinoia aosen (assembly GCA_030386875.1). Taxonomy (NCBI): domain Eukaryota; kingdom Metazoa; phylum Arthropoda; class Malacostraca; order Amphipoda; family Talitridae; genus Morinoia; species Morinoia aosen. Next base: position 113,102,812 of record CM059576.1, read on the forward strand.
GTTTAATTCGCATAGATATTTGAAGGTCTGCAGCAGGTGCGGCAGCTCAGGACGGCCACTCAAGCCTCCGACTCGCCAGGTTAGACCGACGCATTGAAGCTGCACGTCCCTCCACCTCACCTAACGACCTGGCCACCCTCAGGAGGCTCGGTTGTGGGGACCTGGCACAAAGGGCACCAACCCACCTGACGACCTGGTCACCCTCAGGAGGCTCGGTTGTGGGGACCTGGCACAAAGGGCACCACCCCACCTGACGACCTGGCCACCCTCAGGAGGCACGGTTGTGAGGACTTGAGCACAAAGGGCACCACCCCACCTGACGACCTGGCCACCCTCAGGAGGCTCGGTTGTAAGGATCTGAGCACAAAGGGCACCACCCCACCTGACGACCTGGCCACCCTCAGGAGGCTCGGTTGTAAGGATCTGAGCACAAAGGGCACCACCCCACCTGACGACCTGGCCACCCTCAAAAGGCTCGGTTGTGAGGAGCTGAGCACAAAGGGCACCACCCCACCTGACGACCTGGCCACCCTCAGGAGGCTCGGTTGTGAGGACCTGAGCACAAAGGGCACCACCTCCGCAGGGCACGGCCCCGAAGTTCACACGACAGAAGGCAGACCCCAGACAGCGTTGGCAAAAACAGCAGCCAAACCCAGGTCAGGGAAGGTACAGTCCCTCCAGAGCTGCGTTTGGGGAGCAGTGAGCATATCTATGACTACTGGTGTGCACGGCATGTCAAATGTGACGGCATTCCATACTTCCCTTCAATAAATCCTTCACATGGGGATGCCCAACAAATATATCCATGCCAACAGTACCCGTTGTTGAAATATTCCTGTACCTGTACATACTTGTGCACTGGTAAAACTCGTATCACAGAAACGGTCTTTGAGCGTCAGAGACAGAGCGCCGCACCAGGCTCCGATCTCTTCCCACATGTAGCCTTTACGGGCATTTAAAATTTCTTAAAACAATTTTTTGCCATGTCCTGCGTCCAGGGGTGATGTTGATGAATCATGGGTTAATTTATGAACTAAAGTTTAATTAGGCTAATAAAATATTTTTCATAGTCTACAAATGAAAAAAATTCAAAAGTTTATATCAATTAACCAACAGCTAATTTTTTGAGTACGAAATTAATTTTAAAAAATTGGAAATTCAAATCTGATCATAAAATCATTTCTTGAATCAATCTAGCAGTAACTACGGTATTTTTCGTGCTTATTCAGACGTGTGTCGTCACTAACGTTCAATGTCAGTTTTGCAATTTATTTCTCTTCGAATTACCCTTGCTATTGTGCCAACACAACAACACATCAAGGCCTACACACACCAACACAACACATCAATACCTACACACATCAAGTCATCAACCCATTAAGACCTACACACACAAACCCATCAAGACACCCACACACCACCACTGGACACTCAGAGACACTCGTCCGCGAGGAAAATGGTGCAGCACAATGACGGTTAATTGTTTCTCAGCTCTATTTTGAGTAATTTTACCTCACATGGGCCAAAATTAAAATTTTAAATTCATATATATATTTGTTCATCCCTATTACACGGTTATGATGAATTCTGGTCTCATATAACGTATATAATTCCCAGATTTGCATGAATTCAATAAAATGTTGTAAATCGCACAAATTCATTCAGAAAGTTGCCAAATTTTGTATCATGTGATTGATCATGCGTAACTTTTGCTTTATTTATAGCAATGTCTGACGAAACTGCGTTCACATCATCGAACTTTTTTTTTTCGGTAACTAAAATATTTACAAACATCATTTTCTTCATAACTCCCGCATATATGGTCACATTGAATGGGCAGGAAGCTCTGACGTTGCCTTATGTACCCCGCTGTGGACAACATCGATGTGTTGTTGTTGTTACTAGTGTTACCTCTGTGTATGATCTAATGCATTGCTAACCATCCTACTATCATTAACATCATAATTATTATGATGCTCTAAATAACAAAAATAGCAACAATAATTGTAATACAAACACCAGTTTAGGCTTCCATCCCAACTTTCCCACTTTATCAAGAGCCGTCCAACCATTTCGCTCGCTGTCGACATCACAGAACGCTGCGCTTCCTAACCTAACCTGCCCACCCAAACTTAGCCAGGCCGTTACCGGTCCCCTTAGCTCCAACCTCTAACTTACTCTGTATGGACGTAAGGACATTTTAAGTACACTATTATATGAAAAATTAGTTTTAACCCACTGTCTGATTTAATTTTCATTTTCAATAATTACCAGTAAGACAATAATGACGAATGGTCTGAAAAAATATATATTGCAAAAAGAACGCAATTAAAACTGATGGCAATGATGGGAGACAGAATAACTCTGTATATACATGTATTGAAATTCTTAAGCTATGCATAATATTTTGGTAATTTAGGAAAATCAATTATTGAAATAATTTTTCATGATCTTTAACATAAAAATTTCATAATGATTAAATCAATTCATTAGCGATCATTAGTATGAGCAAACGTGTTTTAATTTTAAATTGGTCACCCCGAAAGTTTTAAAATTCTCATGTACGTTTGAGTGCGTATTCGTTTCAATCAAAATTTTTGAAATGGATTTGAATTAAAGAACTGGTCTATTTTTCATGAATGATGAACTGACATTTCACAAATAGCACAATTATTTCAGAATAGTACCAAATTTTACAACAATACAAACGTTGAATTAGTATGGATGTCAATCGCGAACGTGAACTGCACAAGTTGTTGTTAAAAAACTTTAACTTAACATTTTTGGGAGTCAAGATTGACTCACGATTATTATGGCGGCTGTCCTAATGAGAGCAGATGACAGAAAACAGTCGGTTGCGTCGACAAACCTGCCACCGCGAACACAGCTGCGGTCGGTTGCTGCCAGCACGCCGCCGTGTTCCTGTGCAGCTCCTGCCTGAGTGTGCAGAGTTGCATCGTTTGGCCGTAGGGAGTGTGGCGTATTGGCTGGTGAGGGTGGCAATAGTTGTTAGTTAACGACTATGGTACACTTGCGTGGACACGACACCTGCCGTAGTGTGGCGTATTAGCTGGTGAGGGTGGCAATAGTTGTTAGTTAACGACTATAGTACACTTGCGTGAACACGACACCTGCCGTAGTGTGTCGTATTGGCTGGTGAGGGTGGCAATAGTTGTTAGTTAACGACTATAGTACACTTGCGTGAACACGACACCTGCCGTAGTGTGGCGTATTGGCTGGTGAGGGTGGCAATAGTTGTTAGTTAACGACTATAGTACACTTGCGTGAACACGACACCTGCCGTAGTGTGACGTATTAGCTGGTGAGGGTGGCAATAGTTGTTAGTTAACGACTACAGCACACTTGCGTGAACACAACATAATAGAAATATGGCATATACGAATACAAATTTATATTCATAGAATTATAAATTTGTGTTTATATTCACACAAAATTTCATTTGTCACAGGCTGTACCAACTAAGACACCAAAACTTAGTACGTGCACATGCGCACCAACGAGTGTTTTCAGCAATGCATCGTCACAGGGATGATGTTTATTTTTTCAACTCATATTTTCATGCATTAAGAAACTTAGGTTAACGCAACAAAGGGAATGTATTTTGTCACGCTTTTCCCTCAATCATTTGTTTCGACTGATGACGTGGGTATTACGATACCCATGTGTGCATATCAACTAAGTGTCTTTATGTTAAGACATTTTAAATCCAATGATGGTTTTTGTTTCATCTGTATTGGAAATGAATTGTTTTTACTTGTTATTTTCTTTGTAGTGTCACTTGAGTCTAAACTTCGCTAAGTTTTTTGTGACAATCTGTGTGGCAGTGTTATTGTGTTATCGTTATGATATCTATTTATCTATGCGAGTGTATAACCGTTATGACATCTATTTATTTTTATAGTAAGAGTTTTTCTACTCTCTTCCTTTATAAAAGTTGTCGTCGTTATAATTATTGTTTTACTCTTCTTTCTTTTAGGATATCCGCCGCGACACAATTTCCAGTCAAGTTTCTCTACCTTCCGTTTAGGCGCACCGGGCTGTGGACGACCTAAAATGCACACGAGAATTTTCTGCGTCGTTGACTATCGCGTGTTGCTTCGGCTGCTGCTCGTGTTGCTTTTGGTCAAAACTTGGCTGGTGTTGCAGTTCTAAGTTCTGCTTAGCGAGGGTATACAAATTAATACCTAGTTCGGGATGTTATTTAACTTTATTTAATTTTAGTTGAAGAAGATGGTAAATGTTTATGATAGCAAATTGTTAATGAAGTGTGGGATGAAGTGCCATTTTGGGACCATTTCCGTTACCACTCGTCGGACTAATGGTCATTTTAAATTATTTTAGCCTAAATCAACCAGTCTACGGGAGCACACACCTCAACAACAATCGATCATGGCCTTCAGCATATCGATAACTTCCAATAACCGCCCTGAGAGGGCTATCAAAATAAATAGGTGGAGCTGGCCGTGCACATATTCCACACGACTTGCCATTGGATCCTGTTCTCCGGCTTCTGATGTCTCAGATTCTCATAGGAGATGGAAATTTATTAAATGCGGTAAATCACTCATACTTGATAAAAAAAAATTATTAAATATCATATCATGTAATCCATCATGTGAAAATTTATATTTTATTTGAAACGGTGTCTGACGAAATGACGTTTTTCATCTGATGTTTTGTTCTCGGTAACTAACATATTTAAAAAAAAAAGTTTTCACGTTACTTCTACAGTTGCTGTCGAATGCGTAACATTCAAGACAAAGAGCAGTGTACATAGAATATATCAACATGGAATAGAACAATTGGGGAATAGTTGTACGGAAGTTCTCCTCAGACCTGAAAGGTTGCGGTATTGTACAAAGGCTTGCGATAGATTGGGAGTTTCATCAAAGGCGCTCAATATCATTAGTGTTCCCTTGAGGGACTACAATGATGGTGTTGGGTATTGTGTACAAACTTGGTACAATGAGTGTATGAAAGCATGGGTTGGCTACATTTGAGGTGATAACGAACAGTTGTGGCACAAGTAGATCGTGACTGACCAGGCGTGCTCGAGTCCAGGGCCTCGTTGGATGGTCAAGTTGTTGGCACGAAAATGAGAACTGCACACAAACAAATGGGATAGTCCCCGCTAATTACTGCGATGGCAGGTGTGTTCACGGCAATTGTTTTGTGGTCGTAACTGACAACTATTGCCACCCTCATCAGCCAACACGTCCCATTACCTGCGGCCAAACGATGCTATTTTGTACATTCAGGCAGGAGCTGCGCAGGAACACGGCCGCGTGCCGGCAGCAACCGAACGCAGCTGTGCTCAGGGTCTCTGGTTTGTCGCAACCCAACCGACCATTTCAGTACCTCCTTTACCTGTAATATACGTCACTGCTCTCGACTGCAAACAACACCAAGTATTTAAGCCACTGCACCCTATGTGAGTCAACGTTGACTCTCAAAAATAGTTCAGCTAGCAAATTAGAAGAACAAGTGCGGGAAACTTTGGCTGGTTATTTGCAGATTAAATTAACGTATACATTGTTGTAAAATATGGCACTATTCGTTAAATATTCTCTATCTCATAAAATGTCAGTTTGTCATTAGTTAAGATAAATAATTTTTTTTATTCCGATATATTTCCACAATTTGGATTTGAACGAATATTTAATCAAACGAAGCATCTCAAAATTTGTTTCATCGGTGACAAATTCATTTTTTCTAGTGAATCAAAATTGAATAGGTGACTTGTATGCTCGTACCAATAATTGCATATTAATTCAATTTTATCTAATTTTTTTTCTCAAATGTCATGTATAATCATTTCAATTATCTATTGTCTTAAATAACTGAGATATGACTAACTCAGGAAATTCAATACAAGCATCTAGAGAGTTATTCTGTCTCCCATCATTGTCTTCAGTGTTAATTTTGTTATTTTTGCTAATGGTTTTATTCAGCCCAGTTTCTATTACTGTCTTAATGGAAGTCATTAAAAATCATAATTAAATCAGACGGTGGGTGAAAACTTAGTACTCATAAAATAATGCACTTAAAATGTCCTTACGTCCATACAGAGTAAGTTAGAGGTTGGAGCAAAGGGGACCGGTAACGGCCTGGCTAAGTTTGGGTGGGCAGGTTAGGTTAGGAAGCGCAGCGTTCTGTGATGTCGACAGCGAGCGAAATGGTTGGACGGCTCTTGATAAAGTGGGAATGTTGGGATGGAAGCCTAAACTGGTGTTTGGATTATGATTGATATTTCAATTATACTGTTTTTAATGTTAGAATACTTATGAGAGTAATTGTAAATCATACGTACAACGACGAAACAAGCGCACACAATAGGAACAATAGCCCTGCGTCAGGTCACACACCGAAGTAACGATAGGGGCAACAGCAGCAAAACACTCAATACGGCGATGGTGCTCACAGCAGGTCACATGAGGCAGCGGGGATCCTTCCACTCCGTGGGCACACATTTTGTGAAGGTAACGCACTTTTCTAAATACTTAAGTTATCGAATCAAATGATTTCTCGATTACTGTTTTAAAAAATACTTTATGAGTTATGAAAATATTATTTATGTAATTTTTTCATTTGATGACGATAGGTTTAATTTTAAAATTTGAATATTGATGATTAATTATGATTAGTGAAACTTGAATTTATTTTATGAATAATGTACGTTATTTGAATCCGGATTTTGTGCGAAATGGTCACGGTAAGGTTTAAATACGCAAAAAAACTTTCTAATTTTGGATCCCGAAAGGGCTGAAAGGATGTGATGTATTCAACTGTAAGATATTTATATCCGCACAGTATATGGTAGATACATATTGTGATTATGGTATGCAAACATGATGGCATAAGAAATGGTATCATAGTTACTAGCGATCACATTCATATAATGCTGGAGCTAATTATACCAATACTATTTATAACGTTCATCACATTACACAATGACAACAATGGCACAATAGCGAGTGTAATTTGACGAGAAATGGTTTACAAAACTCATGTGACGTGCAGGTGGTGTGACGTGATGAGTGACGTGGACGTGGGAATCATTGCAGACACACACACACACACGCTTTTCTGTTCACTGAAAACTTCACCATATAACGAGGCAAATGATATAAAAAGAGAATATCCTCATTCGTACATTAAAATGAGTTAAGCGCTATCATCAGTCGCCAACTGGGAATTACTTTGATCGTATTCAGCCAATTGTTCTCAGTGCCTACGTTTTTGTACATTGAGAACATGCATTACGTAGAAAACTCTTGATGCGCTAGATGCAAGCAACAGGTATTGATATGAGCATGTCTATTGTACGTAACAATACCGTAACATGCATCAACACAACCCACCTCCCCTGTGCAGTCGTAACCTGGCTACACGTGGTGACTGCAGCGGGTCCTCCACTCGGCACACCCCAGGACGAGTTCAGGGCTTCTATTCTCGATGTGAGCCGTGAACGGCTGCCAATATTGTGTATAATCTGACAGAATAAAACCGACAGAAGTTACCTGAAAAGTTGGCTGGGAGTAACAATTTTCAAAATATTGATCCTCACAACAGGTAAATTTATAATTTTAATTGTTTGAATTAAAAAAATCACTGAAATTACTATAAATCAGACAGAAAATATGGCATTTCATGTCTGCCACTAGTTACTGTGTCTGCAGGTGATGTCTGCCACTAGTTACATGCACAACTTAGCATGTACCGACACAACAAAATTTGGCGGCATATAAAGGCCATAAAGAATTGGTTTACAGTACTCATACACATGTCCTATCTTTCTGGGTGTGATTGCATCCGTGGGAATTTGAAGGCTAGTGTTTCTTATAAAAGTTCAATTATCTATTTATTGTGTGTAAATCGAATGTAAGTCAGTGTACTTGTACACGAAAAAGGAAATGATTTTCATATGTAAAAACTAGAATAATTTGAAAAAATTCATTGCGACAATGTTAAATTTTTTGACAGAAAAGGTAACTATTGTAGTTCTATTACTTTTCCAGTTCTATCACTGGCACTACCCAACAATACCTATAATTAAAAAATACCTATAAGATTTATATCCATTTCCAGTTCTATCACTTCCTAAATCGCGCCACACCCAGGGTTGCGGAGTCGGTGGAATAAATTTGCGACTCCGACTCCGACTCCGACTCCACCTTTCCAGAATTTTGCGACTCCGACTCCGACTCCGACTCCACCTTTTCAGAATTTGGCGACTCCGACTCCGACTCCGACTCCACCTTTTCAGAATTTGGCGACTCCGACTCCGACTCCGACTCCATTTCTCCAGAATTTGGCGACTCCAACACCGACTCCGCCTATTCACAATTTTGTGGCTCCAACTTCACCTATTCATAATTTATAAGATGAATATTTTATTTCTTAACTAGTGTACACACACCGTCAAAAATGACGAGATTCAATACCTTTCTACAACAAATTTTCGTTTGAGTGGAGTTTCCATGCTTTCAGCTTATTCCAAAGGTAACTTAAATTTCTTATAAGAGTAATAAACACTCAGAACACAGCATTTTTGAGCCGCAAGAGAAGTAGTTATAGCCTTTCGTGTCGTATCCGAGATACAGAAATTCAGCATTACTGAAAGCAACTGCGAACTTGTGTATGTATATTTTAATATGCAATACAGTACATTGCATTACAGTATATTGTAATATACAATACAGCATATTGTAATATGCAATACCCCGCCGAACTCGGTATTCACGATACAAACTTGAGTATATAAGGCTATGGATCGCTCTAATTGTGATGAAAGTGACTTATTATAGAGCTATTGCACAACGAAAATGAGTGTATTAATTGACCGTGAACTGGAACCAAGACCGCCAGTGCAAATTTTTTCCTATCAATTATTCTTAACAGCGTGACACAAAACGTATAAATAAACACATGACAGTCATTCTTAGTAGTAAACGGTTGCAGGTGTTGAAACCTGTGCATATGTTCATTATATTCTTTATTATCGAACGACTTTTAAATTGACTACAGATTGTTAATAATCAAGATACTAGTGTACATGATTGGTCAAAAATGACGGGATCCAATGGTATCGTTTTAAAAAAATCTCAAGATAAAATGGCAAACAAATATATCCATTGTAATAGTACCCGCGATTAAAATACAGTATTCTCATACTTGTGACTGGTAAAACTCGTATCACAGATACGGTCATTAAGCATATTTAAAAACGTCACAAACGCACACAACAACCAAGCAAATTGTATAACATAATACCTATCTGAATTGTAATTTAAATTATTGTTCGCAAGAGGTTTTTAAAAAATTTGCCATACCTTTTAAGCATTTAAATGCCTTTGAAATTTAAATGCGATGAGCCGCATTTTCTTGACAGTTGATTCGATTTTCACGCAATGGTTTCTACTTATAAACATAAGTGAGCAGATGCCTGGTTTTTCATATTTCGATGGTATTTATGATACTGAGTTTGGAGACTGGTTACAGAGTTTGGTAGAGTGTGCGAAAGGCGGAAATTGAGGGTAAATGTGAATAAAAGTAAGGTGATGAGATGTTCAAGAGGTGGAGTGTTTGGAACTTTGGATGTGAGGTTGAATGGGGAAGTTTTAGAGGAGGTAGAGCATTTTAGGTACCTCGGGTCGGATGTGACTGTTAAGGATAGTATGGAAGTAGAAGTGAAGCATCGAGTGAGTGAAGGTTGTAAGACATTGGGTGCAATGAGGAAAGTTTTTGAATGCAGGAGTTTGAGTATGAATGTTAAGAGGGGACTGTATGAAAGATTGATTGTGCCAGTTTTGTTGTATGGAGCAGAGTCCTGGGGGTTGAGAGCAACTGAGAGGAGGAAGTTGGATGTGTTTGAGATGAAGTGTTTGAGGAGCACGTATGGAGTAACTAGAAGAGATAGGATCAGGAATGAGTTGGTTAGGGGGCAGACTGGTGTTATCAAAAAGTTGAGCAGGCGAGTGGATGAAAAAGTGCTTGGATGGTTTGGGCATGTTGAAAGAATGAATGTTGAGCGGCTGGTGAAAAAGATATATATGTCAGAAGTGAGTGGTCTTCGAGCGCGAGGTAGACCACGGATGAGTTGGATGGATGGGGTGAGACGTGCTTTGTATGAGAGGGGTCTGACTGTGGACGTGGCGAGAGGGATGGCTGCGGACAGAAGTGCGTGGGAGCAGTGTATAGGGAGGTAATTTTATTTCTGACGCGTTACTGGAAGCTGCCCGCTTGTGATGGGGTTGACCTGTCATGTGCGGGGGGAGGGGCTGCACTCAATGAAGCGGTCGGGGTAAACCAGCTGTGGCTGTCGGGCCTGACTGTGGGAGGTGGTTGTGCTGGGCTGCTGCTGATCCTAGCAGTTCAGGTGCAGCCAGTGCTGCCTCTCTCGCCTCCTAGTGACTAAGTGTGGGGATTGTGGCCTGCTGTCGGCTACCCTCCCATAGGGAGGATAAGCCCGGTATATGTATGTATGTATGTATGTATTTATGATACTGTCCAAGCAAGCAGATTCCCATTGTAATGAGATAGGGGAAATAACGCACGAGAACATGTACTTATCATTGACGGACACCTGGTTTTTTATTATATCGGGTGTCCTGTAAAAATGTCCCCGATTTTTAATTAATTATATCTCAGCTTTAAATTAACACATTTGAATTGCCTCTGTTCACAATGTAGTAAATTTTGTTTCCTTTTCGAATAATTTATGTTATTGAAAATCGGTTGAATAACCACTTTATAATGTCCAATTTACTGAAAGGAGTAGAAAAATTAATTGTTCAAATGAAAAGTTTGTAAAACAATATTGATATTCTTCCTTATTTTGTAGTTTCCATAAAACTGAACACACAAAAATTTTAAGGAGTAACAAATCATTACCTTATATAACCTTAACGACATACCCTCCATTTCTCTCAAGGCAAGTATTACTTCTAGCCACCATTGAACGAAGAGTTTTACCCATTATTCCACCGTTTTCTATCAGTCCTTGAAACACTATTATTGAGAACATTTGAAAATTGAAAACTGTCAGAGGGTTTAAATACTTAGTTGTATGTACGATACATCGTTATGAAATTATTCTCAACAGTAGGTATTGAGGAATGAAGAAGAACACCAGTGTTGTTTTTAAAACTTTCCCTTTGAACAATTTTTCTACCCCTTTCAGTAAATCGATCACCTTGAAGTTTATTCAACTGATTTTCAAAAACTTATATTATTTCAAAAGGAAACCAAATTGAATAAATTGTAAATAAAAGACAATTAAAATATGTTAATTTAAGCGGAGATATTAACAATTAAAAAGTCCGGGACATTTTTGTGGGACACGCAGTATAGTATTGATTGTTCTTATACAATAAATGGTCAAGTGTCTCCTTTGAACAAATTAATAAGTAGGTTTAGCTATTTCGTGAGCGTAATCTCTTCTATGTTAGTACAATGAAGTTTTAGGACTTAAAACTTAAGAGAAATTGGTCGAACATTTATTTCAAATACAGAAGAACTTCAAGGGAACAACAGCAAGTCGTTTCCCGAGATACGCAAAAAGAGAAACCGTACCCAAGTTAGGTGGATCTTGAGGATTCCAACAGTACGCACAGGAGCGTCCTCTGCGAAATTTTTATTATTGAATTCCTTTAAAATGAAGACCGAAAATCTTCTTTAACGTAAGGTTAGTTTTTAAAACGATACTCGCTAAAAATAGAAGACACCCAATGGACGCGGCCGGTCATCAGCACGGTACTCCGGTAGGAAATTTTAGAGGCGTTCTGAGTAGAGAGATACAGAGTTTTAAGATGTCCGGTCGCCGACTAGGTGAATATCGTATCTTATTGTAAGATTACATATAGCACTAAGATGTTAACAATTAATTGACAATTAATTACCTTGAATAGTAAGTGCCTATTCAAGAGGCTGCAAAAGCCGGGTCGAGGAGTTCAAGTCGCAGAAAGAGACTGCTTTTTACGCAATAGAAGTAAGTTAGAGGTACCAGACCCACTTTTATTAAAAGGAAGACATTCTGCCCAAGCAGAGCAAGCTCAAAGATAATTTAATGAGTGAACGCCAAAGCGTCACAAGTAATGTTAATTAAAGCTATTTAAGGTTAATGCAGTCTGCTAGAAGCGCAAACATGCTTATTTATAGAAAGTTAAATTTAAACACAAAAACCGGAAAAAAATATGCAGCTGCAAAACAAAAAACAACGAACAAAAAGATCTAATTTCATCAGTTTCAAATTCTTGTCTGTGAACTAAGAGAGGCCAACTGAAGAAAACTTTTTCCTCCACAAAGCCGCCATCAGAAATACGGAAAATATTCAACAGGAAATTTCATTGGACAAACAAAATTGGCTGTTCGTCTTTGTTGGTTGATCTGTCTCCCTTTCACGCTCTTAGAGATACTTAACTACTGTATCTGTGATGCCAGTTTCACCAGTGATCAAGTATTAGAATATTTTAATCGCGGGTGATATTAGGATGAAAATATTTCTTTATGGTCCACATCTGGAAGATTTCTATACAGACAATATCGAATCCCGTCATTTGACGAGTCGTGTACACAATTATGTATACTGAGTGTTTCAGAAAACGAGGTACAAAATTGCACATCAAGTAGAAAATGGCCAAATAAACACTTTTTGTCCTATGAAATTTTCACCCAAAAAATCGGGGTTGGGAGGCATTATGTGTTTATTGTTTTTAAGGTTTAAATTTAACGGCACAATTACTCGCGGTATTGATTTTGAATTTACTTTACAAAATTGTTCAAAATGTGTTCCACCTACATCTATGCACTTTTCGAATGTTAGCCTTAACGGCTGCCGAATATTAGGAAAAACGTCTGGCATTAAGGTATCTCACCTGCAGCCACTGCAATTCTGGCCACAAGATCTTCCTCAGACCCAATGGGTGTAGCATAAACAAGGCTCTTCACGTGTCCCCAAAAATTGAAACCGAGTGGAGTCATGTCAGGAGATCTAGGAGGTCTTGTAACTAGCACATTTCGCCCGATCAACATAAATTCAAAATAAATATTGCGAGTAGTTTATTCATTAAATTTCACCCTTTAAAACAATAAGCTGCTAATATCTCAATGTCTTTTTCTTCGGAAAATTTTATGGAAGAAAAAGTTTTTATTTGGATATCTTCTATTTGGTGTGCAATTTTTTGCCTCTTATTCTGAATCTGAAACACCCTGTAAATTACTGACAAGTGTTTTCTGAGTAGGTAATGTAGGCATTGTCTACACTGAGAAGCATAGATATGCATCAACAGTTTTTTATTACTAAGTATGCACTAATTCAGTGAAATTATATTAGTTAATTCAATGACTATGCTTCAAATCCCCAAAATTATGATATACGTGTAGATAAGGTAGGTAAGATTTGCACACTGCCTTTTCTTCTTTGTATCTACACTATGCAGGGTAACAATGCAGAAAAGGTGTCATATTATTGCTCAACACTATGTTACATTTCGGCTATAATAAGCAAAAGTTGTTTTGCTTTCATTGCAGGGGCCTGACGTTTTCGGAAAGTTTTTTTTACGAATAAAAGTCACTTCTAGCTTCTTTGCGTGTATTATGATACTATCTCTTATTTTCGTCTAACTTTTTACTTTGTATTGGACACTTTGTTATTTTAATAAACGCCCAGGTTCTTCTCATTTCGTGTTTTTTGGAGCAATTTGAAACGTTTCCAGCAAGAGAATTTGTACTATCGCATAAATGCAAAAACCATTGCAGCTGAGATAGTGCATTGTTTTCAGTTACAATGTGTGTGTGACTGTAAGTGAAGTTTTTGCTGGTGTGGGTAATTATTTTCATTGCAGCTCGCTTACATCGTATTTATATTTTTTTTCAAGTGTCTCAATGCCGATATAGATAACCTTACAACATTTCCAAATCTTCCTTAACAAGAAGTAATTAATTACATAATGCTACAAAACGAATACTATTTCAGTTTTTTAAAATGTATCAACATAATTATAAAATTCTGCATTTCAGCGTATACTAACTTAGAAACTGGGGAGTGATACGAAGATAAAAATTAAACATGATGATGAAATAGTGAAAAACAATATAACTCTGAAAGAACCAAATTACATTCAAGGAATAACTTGAGAAATGAGAAGAAATTTTTATTATCAATACATGTTAACTTGACTTAAAAACACGGAAGCCATATCAATTTTGATAACATGACTTGAAAACTAGAAGTCTTTGTGCACTAGACCATAGCTTCATGTTTCGGCAAAGACTACTCATTGGCAATGAATCATAACCAAAAGACTAGAAATGTTTATGATCATTATCAATCAATGCATCATTTTGAGCATACAGAGTTACCACTCTTTATGTGAGTACAATGTATTGCATCAGCTGAAATGTTCTGCAAGTAACTTGCAACACATTTACTACTATTTTCCTGTTCCTATGTATTAATTGAAGGAAAAATGAACAAAACAGAAATATACAGAATGAATTTGCGATGCTTTCAATTACTAATTCCTGCTTTTAACTACAAAATATACATTAATGCTGGGTACAAAAATTATATTTCGCACTCGTAGGTTTCTCATATATATCTGTGCAAACCCTCAATGACTAGATAACATGACGGTATTAGGTGATAGGAATAAATACGCTGTTTCAAACTTAGAACAAAACAATCAACGAAAACATTGCGTATTTCTTAGATTTTTCAGCAAAGCATTCTAACTCTGTTTCGGTTTACTTTTAGTTTTAAAGAATTATAAATAATTTTAAGCAAAAATTAGAATCGAAGACACCAAAAAATAGCGACTCCAACCACGACTCTTCCACATCCGAATGAACGACTCCGACTCCGACTCCGACTCCACCACATTCGGAAAAGCGACTCCGACTCCGACTCCGACTCCATCACACTTCAGAGTAGCGACTCCGACTCCGACTCCGACTCCACCACACTTCAGAGAAGCGACTCCGACTCCGACTCCGACTCCACCCTAAAACATCCGACTCCGGCGACTCCGACTCCCGACTCCGACTCCGACTCCGCAACCCTGGCCACACCACCTGCACGTCACAAGAGTTTTGTAAATCATTTCCCGTGGAATTACACTTGCTATTGTGCCATTGCTGTCATTGTGTAATGTGATAAACGTTATAAATAGTATTGGTATAATTAGCTCCAGCATTATATGAATGTGATCGCTGGTAACTATGATACCACTTCTCACGCCATCACCATGTCTACATACCATCATTACTACAAAGCGAAATCAAATTTCAGACCATAATAGTTTGCTAATCGTTACGCCCTTTCGGGTAACAAAATTTGATAATAAATACTGGTGTTACTCACCCGTTGGTACTCCGTCCGTTTGCAAATAACGTATATTATTCATGAAATATTGTTAACTTCCATCAATTCTAACAAATGTTCTTTATTCGAACTTCAAACTATACCCAATGGTAAACAAATAAGATGAACCACATGATATATTTATTTATTCAATATAAAGCATTCTTTATCAGATCAACATAATATTTTTTTTTTGATAACCAAAGTATTTTGAAAAGTGAGTGTCATTCACAAAATGTGTCCCCACGGAGTGGAAGAAAGCTTTTTCGCTGCCTCATGTGACCTGCTGTGAGCACCATGACTGTATTGAGTGTTTTGCTGCTGTTGCCTCTATCGTTACTTCGGTGTGTGACCTGACGCAGGGCTGTTGTTCCTATTGTCTGCACTTGTTTCGTCGTTGTACGTACGATTTGATGATTACTTCCATAATCATTGTCATACTTAATACAGAAAAATTGTAACATTGATTGTAATACAAACATCAGTTTAGGCTTCCATCCCAACGTCCCCATTTTATCAAGAGCCGTCCACCGGCCCCTCACGAGGTGTGCAGGCAGTGTGTCGAGAGTGGGCGGGTGTGGGGGCCAAAGGAACGCGTCATCAGTTGCCATTTGGTATACCCGTGGTTTGGCAACAGCAGACGCATCACACACTCCCACTTCTGTTCACTGAAAACTTCACCATCTAACTGGGCAAATGATACAAATAGAGAATATCCTCATCCGTACATATTAATGAAGAGTTGGGAGCTATCATAAGTTGCCAATGGACAATTGTGCTGATCGTATTCTGCCTCTTGTTCATGTTGCCTACGACAAAATAAAGCTTTTTGTTTATTGAAAGCATAAGTTGCGCAGAAACTCTTGGTACTCGAGAAGCATCTGGCAAGCATTGATATCAAGTCTATTGAAGTCTAAATGAGCATGTCTATTATATCGTTAAACCAACATGTCTATTATAATCAACATGTATATCGTAGACTAAATCATCGTGTCTATTTTTGTCTAAATGAGCATGTCTATTGTAGTCTAAACCAACATGTCTATTGTAATCAACATGTCTATTGTAGACTAAATCATCGTGTCTATTGTAGTCTGAATCATGTCTACCGTAGTCTAAATCAACATGTCTATAGGAGTACACACCAACGTAACAATCCCCCTCCGCAGCTATGCCCCCAATAGGTGCGCATAATGGACTATCGTAACGATCACCTGTAGGTAGCTCATAGTGTGACCACTTGGTGCCCAAAAATAATAAGCTACTGTATTAGAGGTTAAACACATGCTTCAGTTCCAAATCTCATTAGTTCCGGCCCCAGGCAACTAATATAATTCTCATATCCAATTGAATTATGAAAATTGCGACAATCCCTCATATTTTTTTGAAAAACCCATCAAGCTCTTGGTCATGTAATAATAAGTCATTCGCAAATTTCATTTTTATTTGAAGCAGTATCAAATGAAAATGTGAACACTGTTAATAAGTTTTTTTGATAACTAACTCATTTTGAAAATTGTGTTCATGATGGTACTTAAATATTTAAACTATGTTAAACTTTACCACAGGTGATACAATTTAATCTATGCGAGTCTGTATAGACTCTCAAAAATATTTCACCTTGACAATGGAAGAAGGTCTCCCGTTATCGTTCGTTCGGTCGATGCTTATAGAAAAGAAGGAAAGAGAGTTTGACGCAGAGTGCGTCGGGAAGAGAAGGGGTGAAAAGGAAAGGGATAGGTGGGAGAACGATAGAGATGCGCTTTGCGCATATGATGCTAGTGTTAGGGGTTTTTTTTTGTAGGTAGTTCAAGGGTGGTAGAAGTTAATTACCCGTCAGGGTTTTGTATGGTTGGGTATTTAGTTAGTAGGCATCTTTAGAACAGGACGTGGGTGAGTAGGCTTGCCGTAGGGGTTAAATCTCTCCTAGCACAAAATATTCGCTTGAGTCGGTGCTGGTCAGTCAAGTCTGTCCGTCCGTCCGTCGTTAGAGTCATGTTAAGTGTATTTTGGTCTCGGTTGGGGTGCGAGTGTTTTCATTTTTGAGCTCTGGAATTGTTTGTGCGGTATTTGCGGAGGGTCTTGCGGGAATGTGAGTTGTAAGTAGAGTTGTGGGTGCGTGTCGTGCATATTTTGCCAGATTCTTTTTGCGTGTTTGTGGAGTGTAATGTTGATTGGTTGCAAGTTTGCTCGGCGATGTAGTTGTGCAGAGGTGGAGAAATCTTGCCATTCTGAATTTGTTATGTATCTCGTGGCTCTGTTTTGACACGCTGCAGTGTTGAGATGGATGTTGGTGGAAGTGTGTGTAGGGGAATGGCTGGGTAGATGAGAGTGGATCTTACTAGGGCGATGTAGAGTTGGCGTTTTACTTCTAGGTTCAGGTGTTTGAATCGGTAAAGGCGTGAGAGGTTTTGCTGTGCTATTGCTGCTCGTTGTCTGGTGTGGGGTGCATATCCGGTTGTGCTGATTGTGAGACCCAGTACTTTGCCTGAGCTTGTATAGGGGTGTGGGGTGTTGTTGATGTGCACTGTTGGGTGTTTGCGGCGGCTGATAACAATTATTTTGAATTTGTTTGTGTTGGTTTGGATTTTCCATTTTCGTTCGTAATCGTTGATTTGGGCAATGGCTCTTGTTGTTAGTAGAGCTGCCATGTTGTATGAATGCTTTGCGGAAATGATTTGTGTGATGTCGTCTGCAAAGGCTATGTAGTCGGTGTTGGGTATTGGTGGGGGGAGGTCGTGAGTGAAGTAGTTGTACAGTGTTGGGGAGAGGACTGCACCCTGGGGGACACCTGACTTGATGGAGAAGGGTGGGCCAGTGTAGTTTGCGATTCGTATGGCTCCGGTGCGGTTAGTGATGAAGCTATACAGGATTTTTGTGAAGAGGGGGTGAATTTGTAGCTGTGACAGTTTGAATTTGAATCCTGTGCGCCAAACTTAGTCGAAGTCCTTGCTTACATCTCGTAGAAAGATGTCTGTTTTGTTTCTCTGTGTTTGCTTAATGTGATGAGTCTCGTGTAGCATGGCCTGTCTGTCTCAGAGTGTGATTGTCTGTGAGAATTGGGAGCCTAGTGTTTCTTAAGTACTTTCGAATGGCTATTTATTGTGCATGAATGAAATGTTAGTCAATATACTTGTACTTTGAAAATGAATATTGTTTTCAGGTATGAAAACTGAAATGATTAATGAATAAACAATTCATTGCGACGATTTTTCATTTTGTGAAGAATGGAGTAACTATTGTAATTTCCTGTTCTATCACGTCCTAAACACGTCAGATAAGTTTTGTAGATTATTTCCCGTCGAATTACACTCGCTATTGTGCCATTGCTGTCATTGTGTAATGTGATGAACGTTATAAATAGTATTGGTATAATTAACTCCCACATTATATGAATGTGATCGCTGGTAACTATGATACCACTTTTCATGCTGTCACCATGTCTTCACAACATCATCTAAGTTCAGAACAACAATTCCAGCTACAATAGCTAGTTAATCATTAAACCCTTCCGGGCTGCAAAAATATTATGCACTTGGCACTGAGAGAAATCCGCCACAACCTCGTCGTTTCGAAAAAAGTCCGTTTATAAATTACGTATATTTTTCATACAATTTAGTTTACTCTCATAAATTGTAAAAAATAATTTATATTCGACCTTCAAGCTATAACCAATGTTAGATAAATTAAAATAATTACATGATTTATTCGTTCATTCCATATAAAGCACTTTTTATCGCAGCAACAAATTTTTTCTCTTATTGGATAACTCAAGTATTTAGAAAAGTGACTTCCATTTACAAAATGTGTCCCCACGGAGTGGAAGGAAGCTTCCCCGCTGCCTCATGTGACCTGCTGTGAGCACCATCGCTGTATTGAGTGTTTTGCTGCTGTTGCCTCTATCGTTACTTCGGTGTGTGACCTGACGCAGGGCTGTTGTTCCTATTGTCTGCACTTGTTTCGTCGTTGTACGTACGATTTTACGATAACTTTGCAGCACAATATTAATATAGGTATGATTTGGCCATATTTCCTATGTTATTATTTTACACTAGTGTGCACGGCCCGTCAAAAATGACGGGATTCAATACCTTTCTTGAACAAATTTTCCAGATGTGGATGTCAAACAAATATTTCGACCCTAACTGTACCCGTGATGAATATTCTTGTACTTGTGCACTGGTGAAACTCGTATCACAGATACGGTCATTCTTACTATCCCTATGAGCGTGACAGAGCAATGGAGAAGCGGACGACAAACAAATTAACCAAGGGTATTGTTAGGTAGTAGCAGGACCCGTGGAAATTCCACGGACAATGTCTTCGTCAAAGCTAGGTGGACCCTTAAAAAATTCCGTCGACATTACCCTACCTATGCCAACTCAACCTATCCTAACCTAACAAATCCTAACCTTTCCTATCCTATCCTAACCGAACCTATCCTGATAAAATGTCATACATTTCAATGCGTATAGAGGCCTTCTTTTACTGTTACATTGAGGAATTCGGTATCCATGATACCGCTAACTCAGACAACCTATGTTTCTCAAGAAGCAGACACGAAACAAATATATAAATAAATATATAAATAAACACACAACGGGTATTATTGGGTTAGATGACGATATGAGAAGCAGCACAGAGACACCTCACTACTGCACCACATCATGGGTGGAGGCAGGGCTGCCGGCAAATGATGGTTGTATTTGTTCAAAGTTGATCTCTGGATTTGTTGGTATTGTTTTTATGGTACCTTTGAATCCATATTCAATTGTAGGTGCACATTATTTAATACAAGTACCTATTTATTACAAGTGGGTACGAATATTTGGAGTTCCTACATTTATTGTACATGACTGTATCTCTGTGTATAATAAAGTATAAAGAAATATTTTATATTATTTGCCTACACTATGCCTGAACCTACCTGATTTTTATGAATAGTCCTGATAGTATTTCAAATATTTTGTTCAAGTTGGGATTTTCTGTAGTCTTTACTCTTTACATTATACAGAGCTTCATTATTCCTTACAAAATCAATATATATATAATATTTTTCGCTGTTCCACAGTTTTGTTACGTTTACTTCTGTCAAACTTATAATCAGCGTCTCTACAATAATGAGCAACACCGCCACCGTAAAAAACGTCCACCAACGTACGTCTGGAGTAGATAGCGGCGAGCAGGGGACCGGCACGTTTCACATGTCTATCCACAGGCGCCGAAGCCGTCACAGGTAATTCGCATTCAATCCTCCACACTGTTTGTAGTCACACTTACCTTTATAAATTTTATCTTAACAGCTGAGCCTGTTTGTTTCTCTTTCCCAATTGATTGTATATGATGAATGTATTTAAGTTACGAATAATTTTCCTTAAACAAAACTCGAATAATTTTCTTGGTGTAAGAAATTTGTTAGTGTCGTTGTAATTACTAAAGAAACTATTAGAAATTTAATTCATGCCCATATTTTTTCATGTATTAAAGCCAGTATCGGAGTACTTCGCAAAATTTAATTTTTCAAACTTACGGTAGCCTAAGTATTTTAAGAAAAATGTCGAATTCAATCGTAAAGTCATCTTTTTATTCAATAGAAAGAAGCTCTTACCTTGCCTTAAGTACCCAGTCGTTGAAAACATCTATCTGTTGTTGTTACTAGGTTTGTTGTGCTGCTATTCTTCCTACCGCCATTACGCGTCATCGAAATAGAAGACGACTTACAATTTCTATGATCATTGTTTCATTACTACTGGTGTACACAGCCCGTCAAAAACGACGGGATCCTATATTTCCTTTGAACAAATCCTCCAGCTGTGGATGCCCAACAAATATATCCATCCCAACAGTACCCGCCATCAAAATATTCTTGTACTTGTGCACTGGTGAAACTCGTATCACAGATACGGTCATTGAGCGTCCTTGTGAGCGTCACAGACACACGCACCAACCAATTTGATGTGTTCACTCACATGCCCATTGTGATAACATAGCACTAATTACGCACAAAATGATATATATTATTTTTTCGTATAAAAATTCAGGTGGACAACTAGAGTTTTGTTATGTACGGAATGATTATTAAATTCATATCAACTGTCAGAATCAAATTTGACTTTCAATGAAAACCATAAAGAAAATAATAAATACAATGCTGAATAATTATGACCGAAATATATACAATCGAATGTCATTTGTCATTGGTAAATGATTTGTATTGTGGTGTAATTATTCAACTGCTGGAGTCACACCAGCACCGTACCTACACCACCACCGCACCTACACCACCACCGTACCTACACCACCACCGTACCCATCCCACCACCGTACCTACACAACCACCGTACCTACACCAGCACCGTCCCTACACCAGCACCGTACCCACACCACCACCGTACCTACACCATCACCGTACCTACACCACCACCATGCCTATACCATCACCGTACCCACACCAGCACCGCACCCACACCAGCACCGTACCTACACCA
The DNA here is from genome assembly GCA_030386875.1 of Morinoia aosen. Classification (NCBI taxonomy): domain Eukaryota; kingdom Metazoa; phylum Arthropoda; class Malacostraca; order Amphipoda; family Talitridae; genus Morinoia; species Morinoia aosen. Next base: position 113,124,682 of record CM059576.1, read on the forward strand.
CCACCGTACCTACACCACCACCGTACCTACACCACCACCATACCTACACCATCACCGTACCTACACCAGCACCGTACCCACACCACCACTATACCTACACCACCACCGTACCTACACCACCGCCGTACCTACACCACCACCATACCTACACCCCCACCGCACCTACACCACCACCGTGGCAACCAACAATGTAATCCATATATAAGAAACAAAAGAGAGATGCGTTGATATTACAAGAACCAAAATATAAGAAGCAACAACAATGCCCATAGCACCAACAATGAGAGCCAGCGTGTTGTTGTTCTGAGCAACGGAAATTGTGGTCTACAAATATATACTGGATTGCGTGCATGACGCATTCACAAATACACTAGTCACTCATCAAACACTCCAAATAGAATGAATACTTGTGCATGAATGTATACGATCAAAATTTGGAATCTTGAATTTACATTATGATTGAATCAATTCATGTGCAATCATTAGTATGAGCAAACAAGTCATTTATACAAATTTGATACACATTAGGATATAAATTAGTTAGTCATCTCAAAAAAATTGATGATTTAGGTCAGATGAAATACTCGTTTGAATTGAAATCATGAAATTCAATTTGAAATAAAATATTGACCTATTTTTGACAGCGATAAACTGCTATTTCATGGTAAACAGCATCTCTCCGGTAGCAAATCAAATTTTACAAAAATATAAATGTTAAATTAATATGGTTTCCAATCAGAGTACGCAAAAGAGACGGATTGTATGACGCTTCCGTGGTTAACTGCTTATGAAAGTCTACATTGACTCGCATTGATCGAACTGGTTACCTAATGAAAAAGTCTTGGCGGTCGAGAGCAGTGGGGTCGGTCACTTCAAAATTTCAGTTTTTCATCTGATTCGTTTGAAACCAGGCCAGTATATGTATTTGTTGCATGTAAACTTTTTTCTCTCATGTGATCATTCATTTAGGCCTTACTTTTTTTTAAAAAGACGAAAAATTAGTTTTTTGGTACATTTTATGGATACCTCAAAGGAATATATGTCATTGAGTTTTTATGCTAGAACAGAAACAAAGACAGTTTTAGAATCCTTGCAACAATTTACCAAAAGTATGATCTAAAGTTTTTACATATGAACATTTCTTCTATATGTTATATATGATCACTAGTTAGCATTTACAATAATTTTGGGTTTTGAGCTTGACGCACAAAAATTACACGTGAATTTGGGAAGAAAGACACCATACTTTTGTTAGAAATGTTCCAAGGATTCTAAAACTGTCTTTGTTTTTTCCTAGCATGAAAACTCACCGACTTCTATTTTTTTGAATGTTGAAAATTAGAGGTTTTGGGTATAAGCGAAATACGACATTTTTTGTTGGTGTAATATAAAGGACATTGTATATAGTTGAATGGTGTTTTCATTTTATTTCGATTACCTCCATGCATAACTTCATATTCACGCTGTGAATTGTAATTTCAAAATAAAATCAATAACAAATATACTTTGTTAACAAAAAATTATGAAATTTTATATTTGTAGTCTGATTCATATGAAATTTGACTATTGAATGTAACTTTTGAAAAAAAAGAAACACAATTTCTGCTTTTCATTTTTTTGATTTAGGCCTTGGTTTGTGAAAACATAGGGCATATTGGTTTTTTAGTTCCTTCTTATTGATTTTTCAGATGAATAGAATTCATTGAATTTTATGCTTGAACAAAAACAAAGACAGTTTTAGAATCCTCGAAGCATTGTAAACAAAGTTACGGTTTAAAATTTTCCATTTCCCGTTTAATTATCTTTTTATATGGGGTCGAAAATTCAGGATTTTTGATTGACCCTCCCCCCCCCCCCTCCCCTCTCCCTGGGGTTGATCTATTGTCCGTAGCGCCATAAAATTTTAGGACCGAATAGTCCACCACCTAAGGGTCCTTTTACAACAACAAAACAACACAAGCTCACCGGACCGACAGGGGCCTGGCAGCGGCCTGAAGTGACCCCTTAACTACCGGTAGAGGAGGCACTACAATGGACGGTTGCGTCGTGACAAACCTGACTCCCTGACCACAGCTGCGGTCGGTTGCTGCCAGCACGCGGCCGAGTTCCTGTGCAGCTCCTGCCTGAGTGTGCAGAGTTGCATCGTTTGGCCGTAGGTAGTGTGGCGTATTGGCTGGTGAGGGTGGCAATAGTTGTTAGTTAACGACTATAGTACACTTGCGTGAACACGACACCTGCCGTAGTGTGGCGTATTGGCTGGTGAGGGTGGCAATAGTTGTTAGTTAACGACTATAGTACACTTGCGTGAACACGACACCTGCGGTAGTGTGGCGTATTAGCTGGTGAGGGTGGCAATAGTTGTTAGTTAACGACTATAGTACACGTGCTCTCCGTGGCACAGCGGTTAAGGGATCGGACTTGTATGCTGGAAGTCGCGGGTTCGTTCCCTGCGCTGGCGCGGAGATTTTCCCTGTTGGGTATAAGGGAAAGCTCAAGCACAATACCCCACTCAACCCAGGTGTCGGAAATGGGTACCGGCTTTACGGGGGAACCGTCATGGTGTCCTATATATAGGGTTAGTTATAAGACATTTGAAAAACCAATGCTAAGATCATATGTATCAGGCTTGATTGGAAATAAAGCATCCCAAAGATGCCGATGTAAACCTTAACCTTGCGCGAACACGACACCTGCGGTAGTGTGGCGTATTGGCTGGTGAGGGTGGCAATAGTTGTACTGCGTCTGTACGTGTTGTTGTCTGCCATTAGTTACTGCAACTGCTGGTGTTGTCTGCCACTAGTTACTGCGTCTGCAGGTGTTGTTGTCTGCCACTAGTTACTACTGCGTCTGCAGGTGTTGTTGTCTGCTAATAGTTACTGCTGCGTCTGCAGGTGTTGTCTGCCACTAGTTACTGCTGCGTCTGCACGTGTTGTTGACTGCCACTAGTTACTGCGTCTGCAGGATTTGTCTGCCACTAGTTGCAGCGTCTGCAGGTGTTGTCTGCCACTAGTTTCTTACACATTTTGGAAGGACCGACAAACCAAAACACTGCAGCCTGTTTAGGTTTTCAAAATAATTCTAACACGCGTCATTTACAACTTCTAAGCGTACACTTTACCTGCCCGTCCCAGAGTGTGATTGTGTGCGTGAGAATTTGGAGGCTAGTGTTTCTCAAGTACTTTCCAATTACTATTTATTGTGCGTGAATGAAATGTAAGTCAATGTACTTGTACTTTGAAAAATGAATATAATTTTCATGCATGAAAATTGAAATGATTAATCACCAATATATTCATTACGACGATTTGTTATTTTGTGAAGAACAGAGTAACTTTTGTAATTTCCTGAACACGTCTAATGAGTTTTGTAAATCATTTCTCGTCGAATTACACTTTCTATTGTTCCATTGTGTAATGTGATAAACGTTATAAATAGTATTGGCTTAATTAGCTCGTGCATTATATGAATGTGATCGCTGGTAAGTATGATACCACTTCTCATGCAGTCATGCTAGCACCGTATCTCAATACCGTCATCATCACACACCGTAAATCCCATACAGAGTGTCAAGCCCTCTAATCGATAACCCTTTCGGGTTACAAAATTGTTTATAAGCAACAGGTACAGAAATTCGAAACTCGAAGTCGACGTTTCGCGCAAAGTCTCTCTCAAAATAACAAATACTATTGATAAAATGAAGTCAACTTACATCAATTCTGATAAATTCTTTTATTCGAATTTCAAACTATGAACAATGGTAGGTTAATAAGATAAATCGCTTGAATTATTTGTTCATTCTATATAAAACATTTTTTATCACAGCAATCATGTATTTCAGTTTTTTGGATAACTCAAGTATTTAGAAAAGTGAGTTACATCCACAAAATGTGTCCCCACGGAGTGGAAGGAAGCTTCCCCGCTGCCTCATGTGACCTGCAGTGAGCACCATCGCTGTATTGAGTGTTTTGCTGCTGTTGCCTCTATCGTTACTTCGGTGTGTGACCTGACGCAGGGCTGTTGTTCCTATTGTCTGCACTTGATTTATCGACTATAACGCTAATTTACGATATTTCCTACGCTAACAATACCGGTACGAAAGAGTTCACCGGAGACAAAGACGTGAGAAGGATCGTTGTACGATGCATTTGCCACACAGCTGGAACAGCGCGAAAACTTACCTACGCAAGACAGTGTTGCCATCATATACTCACGAGCGTAAGAAAGCAAGTATTGCCACACAAGGCTAACGAGAACATTTTAGGACAGGAATAAGGAAATGAAACTGCAGAGTTCTATAAAGTTATATATATTTATATATATATATATATATATATATATATATATATATATATATATATATATATATATGACGGACCTGGTATGCCAGCAACAGCAGCCATACCAACAGCAACAGCAGCAATACAAACAGCAACAGCAGCAATACCAACAGCAACAGCAGCAACACAAACAGCAACAGCAGCAATACCAACAGCAACAGCAGCAATACCAACAGCAACAGCAACAATACCAACAGCAACAGCAACAATACCAACAGCATCAACAACACCACCAACAACAAGGACAACACCACCAAAAACAACAACAACAACAACAACAACACCAACAACAATACCAACAACACCAACAACACATCAACAACAACAACAACACCAACAACAACAACAACAGCACAACAGCCTGACAGTTGCACGCAACAAAAGCACAAGTCAACGCGCAGTCGTTACGTACAATCTACATTTACTGCAGCCAATGAAGACACTGAACGATCACTGGGATAATGAATCAGTTACCGTAATGAATATTTTCTATGAATCTAGAATAAGTGAAACTTTTTATTGGGTGGACGCAAATAACCGAGGAAATTTGCTGACCATTTCTCAGCCATTCAATGTTGTGTTGTTTGATGTGCAACATTTGTGTTGTTGTCCTGTGTGTGTTGTGTTGTTTGATGTGAAACATTTGTGTTGTTGTCCTGCGTGTGTTGTGTCGTTTGGTGTGCAAAATTTGTGTTGTCCTGCCTGTGTTGTGTTGTTTGGTGTGCAACATTTGTGCTGTTGTTCTGCCTGTGTTGTCATGTTATCGTTGTTATTCTGCTTGTGTTGTCAAGTTATCGTTGTTGTCCTGCTTGTGTTGTCAAGTTATCGCTGTTGTCCTGCCTGTGTTGTCAAGTTATCGTTGTTGTCCTGCCTGTGTTGTCAAGTTATCGCTGTTGTCAAAATGTGTGAATGAAGCAATAACTCAATATTCATTTAAAAATGAATTTAGTCAATTATCAATAATTTGAAGTTGAAGAAACAAGTTTTGAGACATACAGAGTTCGATATGACATTTGGAATATCAAAGTGCTAACAAATTTAATTTGTTAAATAATACAAGAAAAAAACGTGTAGGCAAAAAATCAAGTTTCCTGATCTATGACAACCATTCATGATAAAATATGAGGTAAGATTTGTCCGACTGAAGTGTGAAGCATCGTAGCTACTTTACTTATGTTCGATAAATGCGATAAATATATTTTTGAGAGTCATGCCAGACTCCATAGAAGATTGGATCACAAACCTGTACTGAGTCGTAGGCAGGTATGGCAAATTACGTACGTGTACATTCTGGTGTTGGGTTAATGGTGGTACAGTTTGGTAGGTAAGTTCTCGGGACGCCTTGATGGTGTTGGGTTAATGGTAGTACAGTTTGGTAGGTAAGTTCTCGGGACGCCTTCATGGTGTTGGGTTAATGGTAGTACAGTTTGGTAGGTAAGTTCTCGGGACGCCTTCATGGTGTTGGGTTAATGGTAGTACAGTTTGGTAGGTAAGTTCTCGGGACGCCTTCATGGTGTTGGGTTAATGGTAGTACAGTTTGGTAGGTAAGTTCTTGGGATGCCTTCATGGTGTTGGGTTAATGGTAGTACAGTTTGGTAGGTAAGTTCTCGGGACGCCTTCATGGTGTTGGGTTAATGGTAGTACAGTTTGGTAGGTAAGTTCTCGGGACGCCTTGATGGTGTTGGGTTAATGGTAGTACAGTTTGGTAGGTAAGTTCTCGGGACGCCTTGATGGTGTTGGGTTAATGGTAGTACAGTTTGGTAGGTAAGTTCTCGGGACGCCTTCATGGTGTTGGGTTAATGGTAGTACAGTTTGGTAGGTAAGTTCTCGGGACGCCTTCATGGTGTTGGGTTAATGGTAGTACAGTTTGGTAGGTAAGTTCTCGGGACGCCTTCATGGTGTTGGGTTAATGGTAGTACAGTTTGGTAGGTAAGTTCTCGGAACGCCTTCATGGTGTTGGGTTAATGGTAGTACAGTTTGGTAGGTAAGTTCTCGGGACGCCTTGATGGTGTTGGGTTAATGGTAGTACAGTTTGGTAGGAAAGTTCTCGGGACGCCTTGGTGGTGTTGGGTTAATGGTAGTACAGTTTGGTAGGTAAGTTCTCGGGACGCCTTCATGGTGTTGGGTTAATGGTAGTACAGTTTGGTAGGTAAGTTCTCGGGACGCCTTGGTGGTGTTGGGTTAATGGTAGGACAGTTTGGTAGGTAAGTTCTCGGGACGCCTTCATGGTGTTGGGTTAATGGTAGTACAGTTTGGTAGGTAAATTATCGGGACGCCTTCATGGTGTTGGGTTAATGGTAGTACAGTTTGGTAGGTAAGTTCTCGGGACGCCTTCATGGTGTTGGGTTAATGGTAGTACAGTTTGGTAGGTAAGTTCTCGGGACGCCTTGATGGTGTTGGGTTAATGGTAGTACAGTTTGGTAGGTAAGTTCTCGGGACGCCTTCACGGTGTTGGGTTAATGGTAGTACAGTTTGGTAGGTAAGTTCTCGGGACGCCTTCATGGTGTTGGGTTAATGGTAGTACAGTTTGGTAGGTAAGTTCTCGGGACGCCTTGATGGTGTTGGGTTAATGGTAGTACAGTTTGGTAGGTAAGTTCTCGGGGCGCCTTGATGGTGTTGGGTTAATGGTAGTACAGTTTGGTAGGTAAGTTCTCGGGACGCCTTGATGGTGTTGGGTTAATGGTAGTACAGTTTGGTAGGTAAGTTCTCGGGACGCCTTCATGGTGTTGGGTTAATGGTAGTACAGTTTGGTAGGTAAGTTCTCGGGACGCCTTGATGGTGTTGGGTTAATGGTAGTACAGTTTGGTAGGTAAGTTCTCGGGACGCCTTGATGGTGTTGGGTTAATGGTAGTACAGTTTGGTAGGTAAGTTCTCGGGACGCCTTCATGGTGTTGGGTTAATGGTAGTACAGTTTGGTAGGTAAGTTCTCGGAACGCCTTCATGGTGTTGGGTTAATGGTAGTACAGTTTGGTAGGTAAGTTCTCGGGACGCCTTGATGGTGTTGGGTTAATGGTAGTACAGTTTGTTAGGAAAGTTCTCGGGACGCCTTGGTGGTGTTGGGTTAATGGTAGTACAGTTTGGTAGGTAAGTTCTCGGGACGCCTTCATGGTGTTGGGTTAATGGTAGTACAGTTTGGTAGGTAAGTTCTCGGGACGCCTTGGTGGTGTTGGGTTAATGGTAGTACAGTTTGGTAGGTAAGTTCTCGGGACGCCTTCATGGTGTTGGGTTAATGGTAGTACAGTTTGGTAGGTAAATTATCGGGACGCCTTCATGGTGTTGGGTTAATGGTAGTACAGTTTGGTAGGTAAGTTCTCGGGACGCCTTCATGGTGTTGGGTTAATGGTAGTACAGTTTGGTAGGTAAGTTCTCGGGACGCCTTGATGGTGTTGGGTTAATGGTAGTACAGTTTGGTAGGTAAGTTCTCGGGACGCCTTCACGGTGTTGGGTTAATGGTAGTACAGTTTGGTAGGTAAGTTCTCGGGACGCCTTCATGGTGTTGGGTTAATGGTAGTACAGTTTGGTAGGTAAGTTCTCGGGACGCCTTGATGGTGTTGGGTTAATGGTAGTACAGTTTGGTAGGTAAGTTCTCGGGGCGCCTTGATGGTGTTGGGTTAATGGTAGTACAGTTTGGTAGGTAAGTTCTCGGGACGCCTTGATGGTGTTGGGTTAATGGTAGTACAGTTTGGTAGGTAAGTTCTCGGGACGCCTTCATGGTGTTGGGTTAATGGTAGTACAGTTTGGTAGGTAAGTTCTCGGGACGCCTTGATGGTGTGGCAATGGAGGGACGAAGTCTTCCTGGCATTCAATAACGACTTAAATGTGAAAGAAATAGTCAATGAATTCCTTAAAAAATATTTTTGTTACCGTTCAATCATCGTAAAATTGATGTTCCATAGACTTCCTTAAAATGTAGTTATTAATAAAATGTATTTCGCAAGAAATGTTGCATTTTCAATATATGGTGTGTAAATATCCCTAAATTCGAATGTTTTTATTGCTAAAATGATGAGTGTCCTAATTTCAGGATATTAATCTATAATTTTCACAGCTTGAATATTCTGTGTCGTGAAAGTACGGATTGTCAACCTTGTAAAAATAACGTGGTATATTTTTGAAGCAATTCCTGGACGTCAGTTCTCAGGAATTGTGACTCTTCAGTAATGTTTAGATAGGTGGGCTAGTTAGGGGTTAGGTGGGGTGTGGTGGGCGAGCTGGGGTGTAGTGGGCGAGCTGGGGGTTAGGTGGGGTGGGGTGGGCGAGCTAGGAGTTAGGTGGGGTGGGCGAGCTGGGGGTTAGGTGGGGTGTGGTGGGCGAGCTAGGGGTTATGTGGGGTGTGGTGGGCGAGCTAGGGGTTAGGTGGGGTGGGGTGGGCGAGCTGGGAGTTAGGTGGGGTGTAGTGGGCGAGCTGGGGGTTAGGTGGGGTGTGGTGGGCGAGCTGGGGGTTAGGTGGGGTGTGGTGGGCGAGCTGGGGGTTAGGTGTGGTGGGCGAGCTGGGGGTTAGGTGGGGTGTGGTTGGCGAGCTGGGGGTTAGGTGGGGTGGGGTGGGCGAGCTAGGAGTTAGGTGGGGTGGGGTGGGCGAGCTGGGGGTTAGGTGGGGTGGGGTGGGGTGGGCGAGCTGGGGGTTAGGTGGGGTGGGGTGGGCGAGCTAGGAGTTAGGTGGGGTGGGGTGGGCGAGCTGGAGGTTAGGTGGGGTGTGGTGGGCGAGCTAGGGGTTAGGTGGGGTGTGGTTGGCGAGCTAGGGGTTAGGTGGGGTGTGGTGGGCGAGCTAGGGGTTAGGTGGGGTGGGGTGGGCGAGCTAGGGGTTAGGTGGGGTGGGGTGGGCGAGCTGGGGGTTAGGTGGGGTGTGGTGGGCGAGCTAGGGGTTAGGTGGGGTGTGGTGGGCGAGCTAGGGGTTAGGTGGGGTGTGGTGGGCGAGCTAGGGGTTAGGTGGGGTGGGGTGGGCGAGCTAAGGGTTAGGTGAGGTGTGGTGGGCGAGCTGGGGGTTAGGTGGGGTGTGGTGGGCGAGCTAGGGGTTAGGTGGGGTGTGGTGGGCGAGCTAGGGGTTAGGTGGGGTGTGGTGGGCGAGCTAAGGGTTAGGTGAGGTGTGGTGGGCGAGCTGGGGGTTAGGTGGGGTGTGGTGGGCGAGCTAGGGGTTAGGTGGGGTGGGGTGGGCGAGCTAAGGGTTAGGTGGGGTGTGGTGGGCGAGCTAAGGGTTAGGTGGGGTGTGGTGGGCGAGCTAGGGGTTAGGTGGGGTGTGGTGGGCGAGCTAAGGGTTAGGTGTGGTGTGGTGGGCGAGCTAGGGGTTAGGTGGGGTGTGGTGGGCGAGCTAAGGGTTAGGTGAGGTGTGGTGGGCGAGCTGGGGGTTAGGTGGGGTGTGGTGGGCGAGCTAGGGGTTAGGTGGGGTGTGTTGGGCGAGCTAGGGGTTAGGTGGGGTGTGTTGGGCGAGCTAGGGGTTAGGTGGGGTGTGTTGGGCGAGCTAGGGGTTAGGTGGGGTGTGGTGGGCGAGCTGGGGGTTAGGTGGGGTGGGCGAGCTAGCCCGGTGCGCCTAAACAGGAGGTTGGTGATCCTACACCAGGAAATTCGGCGTAGCGGATGTCCTTAACATGGGTTCATGTGTTAAAATAACAACCATAAATTCACTGCTATATATCACTCACTATGATAGCGAAATAATAGTTCGGGCGATGAAAGGAGAAAGAGAGAAAGACACTTTAAATATTAAATCCTTTGCGCCCTTCAAATTTCCATAGTTAGTCTTCGCAAACGTAAAAAATCATTTCCAAACATTCAACATTGCTATCTCACAACTCAAATATCCAGGGCATGAAAAAGCGAACAGTTTCACGAATGATTCAAATGCATTTCTTACTTTTTCTTTGTTTTGAATCGTTGTATTGGGCGTGAAGAATTGTTTTCAAAATGAAACGTTGAGCTTGAACAGTACAATTTTGATACATTTTGTTTTCGTTCGGTTTGGAGAATTATTTTAGAATATTATTTATGTAAGCCGTTGTCGGCTAACGGGAGGAGAACTCTCTTGCCTCTTGAAAATGGGAGGAGGGGGAAGTGCAGTGTCTGTATTGGTGTGTCCTGTTGAGGTGGTGTTGTTGTCTACCACTAGTTACTGCGTCTGTGGGTGTTGTCTGCCACTAGTTACTGCGTCTGCAGGTGTTGTCTGCCACTAGTTACTGCGTCTGCAGGTGTTGTCTGCCACTAGTTACTGCGTCTGTGGGTGTTGTCTGCCCCTAGTTACTGCGTCTGCAGGTGTTGTCTGCCACTAGTTACTGCGTCTGCAGGTGTTGTCTGCCACTAGTTACTGCGTCTGCAGGTGTTGTCTGCCACTAGTTACTGCGTCTGTGGGTGTTGTCTGCCCCTAGTTACTGCGTCTGTGGGTGTTGTTGTCTGCCACTAGTTACTGCGTCTGCAGGTGTTGTCTGCCACTAGTTACTGCGTCTGCAGGTGTTGTCTGCCACTAGTTACTGCGTCTGCAGGTGTTGTCTGCCACTAGTTACTGCGTCTGCAGGTGTTGTCTGCCACTAGTTACTGCGTCTGTGGGTGTTGTCTGCCCCTAGTTACTGCGTCTGCAGGTGTTGTCTGCCACTAGTTACTGCGTCTGTGGGTGTTGTCTGCCACTAGTTACTGCGTCTGCAGGTGTTGTCTGCCACTAGTTACTGCGTCTGTGGGTGTTGTCTGCCACTAGTTACTGCGTCTGCAGGTGTTGTCTGCCACTAGTTACTGCGTCTGCAGGTGTTGTCTGCCACTAGAGACTGCGTCTGCAGGTGTTGTCTGCCACTAGTTACTGCGTCTGTGGGTGTTGTCTGCCACTAGTTACTGCGTCTGCAGGTGTTGTCTGCCACTAGTTACTGCGTCTGCAGGTGTTGTCTGCCACTAGTTACTGCGTCTGCAGGTGTTGTCTGATACTAGTTACTGCATCTGCAGGTGTTGTCTGCCACTAGTTACTGCGTCTGCAGGTGTTGTCTGCCACTAGTTACTGCGTCTGTGGGTGTTGTCTGCCCCTAGTTACTGCGTCTGCAGGTGTTGTCTGCCACTAGTTACTGCGTCTGTGGGTGTTGTCTGCCACTAGTTACTGCGTCTGCAGGTGTTGTCTGCCACTAGTTACTGCGTCTGTGGGTGTTGTCTGCCACTAGTTAGTGCGTCTGCAGGTGTTGTCTGCCACTAGTTACTGCGTCTGCAGGTGTTGTCTGCCACTAGTAACTGCGTCTGCAGGTGTTGTCTGCCACTAGTTACTGCGTCTGTGGGTGTTGTCTGCCCCTAGTTACTGCGTCTGCAGGTGTTGTCTGCCACTAGTTACTGCGTCTGTGGGTGTTGTCTGCCACTAGTTACTGCGTCTGCAGGTGTTGTTGTCTGCCACTAGTTACTGCGTCTGTGGGTGTTGTCTGCCACTAGTTACTGCGTCTGCAGGTGTTGTCTGCCACTAGTTACTGCGTCTGCAGGTGTTGTCTGCCACTAGTTACTGCGTCTGCAGGTGTTTTCTGCCACTAGTTACTGCGTCTGCAGGTGTTGTCTGCCACTAGTTACTGCGTCTGCAGGTGTTGTTGTCTGCCACTAGTTACTGCGTCTGTGGGTGTTGTCTGCCACTAGTTACTGCGTCTGCAGGTGTTGTCTGCCACTAGTTACTGCGTCTGCAAGTGTTGTCTGCCACTAGTTACTGCGTCTGCAGGTGTTGTTGTCTGCCACTAGTTACTGCGTCTGTGGGTGTTGTCTGCCACTAGTTACTGCGTCTGCAGGTGTTGTCTGCCACTAGTTACTGCGTCTGCAGGTGTTGTTGTCTGCCACTAGTTACTGCGTCTGCAGGTGTTGTCTGCCACTAGTTACTGCGTCTGCAGGTGGTGTTGTCTGCCACTAGTTACTGGGTCTGCAGGTTTTTTCTGCCACTAGTTACTGCGTCTGCAGGTGTTGTTGTCTGCCACTAGAGACTAGGTCTGTGGGTGTTGTCTGCCACTAGTTACTGCGTCTGCAGGTGTTGTTGTCTGCCACTAGTTACTAGGTCTGTGGGTGTTGTCTGCCACTAGTTACTGCTTCTGCAGGTGTTGTTGTCTGCCACTAGTTACTGCGTCTGCAGGTGATGTCTGCCACTAGTTACAGCGTCTGCAGGTGTTGTTGTCTGCAACTAGTTACTAGGTCTGTGGGTGTTGTCTGCCACTAGTTACTGCGTCTGCAGGTGTTGTTGTCTGCCGCTAGTTACTGCGTCTGCAGGTGATGTCTGCCACTAGTTACTGCGTCTGCAGGTGCACGTGCCCCGTTACACGGCCTCCTGTTGTGGCTTAAAGGTAAGCTCTATAGAACAGAGTGCACGTGCCCCGTTACACTGCCTCCTGCTGTGGCTTAAAGGTAAGCTCTAAAGAACAGAGTGCACGTGCCCCGTCACACTGCCTCCTGTTGTGGCTTAAAGGTAAGCTCTATAATACAGAGTGCACGTGCCCCGTTACACGGCCTCCTGTTGTGGCTTAAAGGTAAGCTCTATAGAACAGAGTGCACGTGCCCCGTTACACTGCCTCCTGTTGTGGCATAAAGGTAAGCTCTATAGAACAGAGTGCACGTGCCCCGTTACACTGCCTCCTGTTGTGGCTTAAAGATAAGCTCTATAGAACAAAGTGCACGTGCCCCGTTACACTGCCTCCTGTTGTGGCTTAAAGATAAGCTCTAAAGAACAAAGTGCACGTGCCCCGTTACACTGCCTCCTGTTGTGGCTTAAAGATAAGCTCTATAGAACAGAGAGCACGTGCCCCGTTACACTGCCTCCTGCTGTGGCTTGAAGGTAAGCTCTATAGAACAGAGTGCACGTGCCCCGTTACACGGCCTCCTGCTGTGGCTTAAAGATAAGCTCTATAAAACAGAGTGCACGTGCCCCGTTACACTGCCTCCTGTTGTGGCTTAAAGATAAGCTCTATAGAACAAAGTGCACGTGCCCCGTTACACTGCCTCCTGTTGTGGCTTAAAGATAAGCTCTATAGAACAAAGTGCACGTGCCCCGTTACACTGCCTCCTGTTGTGGCTTAAAGATAAGCTCTATAGAACAGAGTGCACGTGCCCCATTACACTGCCTCCTGCTGTGGCTTGAAGGTAAGCTCTATAGAACAGAGTGCACGTGCCCCGTTACACTGCCTCCTGTTGTGGCTTAAAGGTAAGCTCTATAGAACAGAGTGCACGTGCCCCATTACACTGCCTTCTGCTGTGGCTTAAAGGTAAGCTCTATAGAACAGAGTGCACGTGCCCCGTTACACTGCCTCCTGTTGTGGCTTAAAGGTAAGCTCTATAGAACAGAGTGCACGTGCCCCGTTACACTGCCTCCTGTTGTGGCTTAAAGATAAGCTCTATAGAACAGAGTGCACGTGCCCCGTTACACTGCCTCCTGTTGTGGCTTAATTAAAGGTAAGCTCTATAGAAAAAAGTGCACGTGCCCCGTTACACTGCCTCCTGCTGTGGCTTAAAAGTAAGCTCTATAGAACAGAGTGCACGTGCCCCGTTACACTGCCTCCTGTTGTGGCTTAAAGGTAAGCTCTATAGAACAGAGTGCACGTGCCCCGTTACACTGCCTCCTGTTGTGGCTTAATTAAGGGTAAGCTCTATAGAACAGAGTGCACGTTCCCCGTTACACTGCCTCCTGTTGTGGCTTAATTAAAGGTAAGCTCTATAGAACAGAGTGCACGTGCCCCGTTACACTGCCTCCTGTTGTGGCTTAATTAAAGGTAAGCTCTATAGAACAGAGTGCACGTGCCCCGTTTCACTGCCTCCTGTTGTGGCTTAAAGGTAAGCTCTATAGAACAGAGTGCACGTGCCCCATTACACTGCCTCCTGTTGTGGCTTAATTAAAGGTAAGCTCTATAGAACAGAGTGCACGTGCCCCGTTACACTGCCTCCTGCTGTGGCTTAAAGGTAAGCTCTATAGAACAGAGTGCACGTGCCCCGTTACACTGCCTCCTGTTGTGGCTTAATTAAAGGTAAGCTCTATAGAACAGAGTGCACGTGCCCCGTTACACTGCCTCCTGTTGTGGCTTGAAGGTAAGCTCTACAGAACAGAGTGCACGTGCCCCGTTACACTGCCTCCTGTTGTGACTTAATTAAAGGTAAGCTCTATAGAACAGAGTGCACGTGCCCCGTTACACTGCCTCCTGTTGTGGCTTAATTAAAGGTAAGCTCTATAGAACAGAGTGCACGTGTCCCGTTACACTGCCTCCTGTTGTGGCACCTGCAAAGCCAACGCAACGGAGGTGCGCATATACATACCTCCTGGACATGCATGCTTACGCAAGTGAGCGAGAATGTGCCTTAACGTTATGTTGCAGTGAATGTAGGCTTTCTTAATAATGAAAGAATTATAAATCTTTGCAAAAATTTTACTGCTAACGCGTGTGATTGAACCTATGAGAATTTGAAGGATTGCGTATCTTAAAAAAGTTCAAAATCACTATAAATTTAGCATGAATGAAATTTTAATCTAAGCACTTAAAAAAAAAAGAAATAATTTTCAACTTCATAATCGAAAAAACATAAGAAAACAAAATCATTGATATATTTTGCAAAACAGTTGTAGTTTCTGGGTAGCTAATGTATTTTTCTCATTGAATGTTTTCTTCTGCGCAAAATAATGGAAGATGAAGAAATGTCAAGGGCTCTAAGGAAAGTTGTAATTCAAACTAGAGACCACTCCCGACTCCTCCCTCCAGGCATCTGCCATCCAGCGCACACTTTTATGCCTATAAATGAAATTTCTTACTCAATTACAATTACAATTACAATAACAGTGGTGGCAGAATATGTTTAAATCTTAAATGAGACTAATTACACCTTGATCAATACAAAACATGGCAATAAAGTGAAATTTTATCAGGTTCTTGCTCAGAGGACCAGAACGGTATAGTTCACAATTGATACACCGTTAAGTGTTCCTGGCACACTCCACGGTTACCCAGTCCGGGCCATCAATGCGACGGTCCGCGAAGCTCCCAAACGTCCACGGGTCCCTCCGAGCAGGCAGCCTACAGAGGCGGTGACGAGGTTCAAGCGAGCAAAACAGTCCAACAATACAGAAGTACAGCACGCGAACATGGGCTGAAGTGTAACCGTAAACGTTACGTTGCCTAAATGCATTACACGGCACTGAAGGTTAGATGAAGTGAACAGTGGCGGGTTGGGGAGGAATCTGACGCTCAAACTTGGTGCGTTCTGAGGTCAGCTGCGGTCACGTCATGAATGAAGTTCCGAACAAAATGTGCTAGCACGTATCAGCCACAGGTATCTAAATTTTACATTTTGAATATAAATTTACATCGACATACAGAATTTTGTACATCTTCATTATGTCACATTACCTGCACGTCACGTGAGTTTTGTAAATCATTTCCCGTCGAATTACACTCGCTATTGTGCCATTGCTGTCATTGTGTAATGTGATGAACGTTATAAATAGTATTGGTATAATTAGCTTCAGCATTATATGAATGTGATCGCTGGTAACTATGATACCACTTCTCATGCTATCACCATGTCTTCATACCATCATTACCATATGAATGTGATCGCTGGTGATTGTGTTGTCATGTCTCCATACCATCAATACTAAACGTTACTACCATTTCATACCATTTCAATAGCAATCGCTCCCCACACGTCCAGCCGTTCTCCGTCTCTAAATTTCCAGTATTTGGCTAAAAATATATATTTGCAACTCCTGCACAAATATCGAAATAAGTCCGTTTTAAAATAATCTATTTTACTCATGAAAAATACAATTATTCACTCAAATTGTAATAAATTATCAACATTCGAACTTGAAAATCAAACCGACGGTCGATAAAGGAATAAATAAAAATCGAATAATTTTTTTGTCACAACCTACAAAATATGCTTTATGACACCCATCGCAAAAATTTTAATAAGATAACTTAAGAATTTTGACAAGTGAGTTTCATTCCCAGAAATTGTCCTCACGTAGTGACGTTATGCTTCCACGTATAGTTACTTCACTTGTGAACTACCACGAGCGGAGGCATACTCCGGGACTTCGCTTACAGGAGAGGCTCTATTGTCTACCCACAATCGGCTTTAAAGTTTAACTTTCTAACTTAATTTACCTTAGTCTTCTTCAACTCAAATGAATTGAAATCATGTATTAAAGTTACAAATAGCTTTCTTCAAATATAACTGAATATATCACTTGTCATGAAAATAGATAGTTTTCATTATCACGTGTAAAATAACTATTACAAATTGATTCGTGCCCACATATTTCCATGAATGAAAACCAGTTCCAGAGTAATTCACGCACTTTGATTATTTCAGTGTGAACGGTAACTAAAGTATTTTAAGAAAATTGTCGAACTCAAACGTATAGTCACCTTTTATTCAATACAAAGAAGCTCTCACGTTGCCTTATGTACCCCGTCGTGGTCAACATCTATGTGTTGTTGTTTTTGTTACTAATGTAATTTCTCTTTACATTCTAGTGCATTATGATTCTTCCTTTTCATTACGCGCCATCGTAGTAGGCGACGACTTGCAGTTACTATGATCATTCTTTTATTACATAAGTGGTGCACGGCCCGTCAAAAAGACGGTATTCGATATTTCCCTTGCACAAAGCATCCAGCTTTGGATGCCCAACAAATATATCCATGCCTACAGTACCCGCCATTAAAATATTCTTGTACTTGTGCACTGGTGAAACTCGTATCACAGATACGGTCATTGAGCGTCCTTGTGAGCGTCACAGACACACGCACCAACCAATTTGATGTGTTCACTCAGATGCCCATTGTGATAACATAACGCAAATTACGCACAAAATGATATATATATTATTTTTTCGTATAAAAATTCAAGTGGACAACTAGAGTTTTGTTATGTACGGAATGATTAATAAATTCTAATCAACTGTCAGAATCAAATTTGACTTTCAATGAAAACCACAAGGAAAATATACATGGCTGAATAATTATGACCGAAATATATACAATTGTATGTCATTTGTTATTGGTAACTGATTTATATTCTGATGTAATTATTCAACTGCCGGAGTCACACCACCACCGTACCTACACCACCACCGTACCTACACCAGCACCGTACCTACACCAGCACCGTACCTACACCAGCACCGTACCTACACCAGAACCGTACCTACACCACCACTGTACCTACACCAGCACCGTACCTACACCACTACCGTACCTACACCACCACCGTACCTACACCAGCACCGTACCTACACCACTACCGTACCTACACCAGCACCGTACCTACACCACCACCGTACCTACACCAGCACCGTACCTACACCACCACCGTACCTACACCACCACCGTACCTACACCACCACCGTACCTACACCACCACCGTACCTACACCACCACCGTACCTACACCACCACCGTACCTACACCACCACCGTACCTACACCACCACCGTACCTACACCACCACCGTAACTACACCGCCACCGTACCTACACCACCACCGTACCTACACCACCACCGTACCTACACCACCACCGTACCTACACCACCACTGTACCTACACCACCACCGTACCTACACCACCACCGTACCTACACCACCACCGCAAATACACCACCACCGTACCTACACCACCACCGTACCTACACCACCACCGTACCTACACCACCACCGTACCTACACCACCACCATACCTACACCAACACCGTACCTACACCACCACCGTACCTACACCACCACCGTACCTACACCACCACCGTACCTACACCACCACCATACCTACACCACCACCGTACCTACACCACCACCGTACCTACACCACCACCGTACCTACACCACCACCGTACCTACACCACCACCATACCTACACCACCACCGTACCTACACCACCACCATACCTACACCACCACCGTACCTACACCACCACCGTACCTTCACCACCACCGTACCTACACCACCACCGTACCTACACCACCACCGTACCAACACCACCACCGTACCTACACCACCACCGTACCTACACCACCACCGTACCTACACCACCACCGTACCTACACCACCACCATACCTACACCACCACCGTACCTACACCACCACCATACCTACACCACCACCGTACCTACACCACCACCGTACCTACACCACCACCGTACCTACACCACCACCGTACCTACACCACCACCGTACCTACACCACCACCATACCTACACCACCACCGTACCTACACCACCACCGTACCTACACCACCACCGTACCTACACCACCACCGTACCTACACCACCACCGTACCTACACCACCACCATACCTACACCACCACCGTACCTACACCACCACCGTACCTACACCACCACCGTACCTACACCACCACCGTACCTACACCACCAACGTACCTACACCACCACCGTACCTACACCACCACCATACCTACACCACCACCGTACCTACACCACCACCATACCTACACCACCACCGTACCTACACCACCACCGTACCTACACCACCACCGTACCTACACCACCACCGTACCTACACCACCACCGTACCTACACCACCACCGTACCTACACCACCACCATACCTACACCACCACCGTACCTACACCACCACCGTACCTACACCACCACCGTACCTACACCACCACCGTACCTACACCACCACCATACCTACACCACCACCGTACCTACACCACCACCGTACCTACACCACCACCGTACCTACACCACCACCGTACCTACACCAGCACCGTACCTACACCACCACCGTACCTACACCACCACCGTACCTACACCACCACCGTACCTACACCACCACCGTACCTACACCACCACCGTACCTACACCACCACCGTACCTACACCATCACCGTACCTACACCACCACCGTACCTACATCACCACCGTAACTACACCGCCACCGTACCTACACCACCACCGTACCTACACCACCACCGTACCTACACCACCACCGTACCTACACCACCACCGTACCTACACCACCACCGTACCTACACCACCACCGTACCTACACCACCACCGCAAATACACCACCACCGTACCTACACCACCACCGTACCTACACCACCACCGTACCTACACCACCACCGTACCTACACCACCACCATACCTACACCAACACCGTACCTACACCACCACCGTACCTACACCACCACCGTACCTACACCACCACCGTACCTACACCACCACCATACCTACACCACCACCGTACCTACACCACCACCGTACCTACACCACCACCGTACCTACACCACCACCGTACCTACACCACCACCGTACCTACACCACCACCATACCTACACCACCACCGTACCTACACCACCACCATACCTACACCACCACCGTACCTACACCACCACCGTACCTTCACCACCACCGTACCTACACCACCACCGTACCTACACCACCACCGTACCAACACCACCACCGTACCTACACCACCACCGTACCTACACCACCACCGTACCTACACCACCACCGTACCTACACCACCACCATACCTACACCACCACCGTACCTACACCACCACCGTACCTACACCACCACCGTACCTACACCACCACCGTACCTACACCACCACCATACCTACACCACCACCGTACCTACACCACCACCGTACCTACACCACCACCGTACCTACACCACCACCGTACCTACACCACCACCATACCTACACCACCACCGT
This sequence comes from Morinoia aosen, assembly GCA_030386875.1. Classification (NCBI taxonomy): domain Eukaryota; kingdom Metazoa; phylum Arthropoda; class Malacostraca; order Amphipoda; family Talitridae; genus Morinoia; species Morinoia aosen. The sequence goes on from CM059576.1 coordinate 113,144,669, forward strand.
ACCTACACCACCACCATACCTACACCACCACCGTACCTACACCACCACCGTACCTACACCACCACCATACCTACACCACCACCGTACCTACACCACCACCGTACCTACACCACCACCGTACCTACACCACCACCGTACCTACACCACCACCGTACCTACACCACCACCATACCTACACCACCACCGTACCTACACCACCACGGTGGCAACCAGCAATGTAATCCATATATAAGAAATAAAAGAGTGATGCGTTGATATTACAAGAACCAAAATATAAGAAGCAACAACAATGCCCATAGCACCAACAATGAGAGGCAGCGTGTTGTTGTTGTGAGCGACGGAAATTGTGGTCAACATATATATACCGGCTGAGTTGCTGACTTCATTCACAAATACACTAGTCACTCATCGAACATTCAAATTAGAAAAAAAACTTGCACTTGAATGTATATAATAAAAAAAAATGCAACTAAAATTTAATATATCATGACAATTAGGTTTAGTTTGTGAGAACATGAATATCGGCATTAACATATTTTTGATAATTAATTTAGTTTCATTATCAGGAAGTAATTTAGCGAAGGTACTGACGATTTTATTTGTCCCACGCTTGTAACCTTTACTAAAAAAACCCATTTATGAGCGTCTCGGACGCATGTGAATATTGGAGGTCTTATGATGATGTCGCTGTAAGTAACAGGAGATGTAAGTTCTCGTTGTTTGATACAGAATTAGCAGGTTACGGCAATATCAATTTAGATATAATTCATACAACAAACATCCCAACTTTCATAGCCGATGCTATAGGCACAACATTCGCTTGTTGTGCCCGCATCGAGCAAAAATCAACTGTGTTTTTATCATTAGGATAATAATGGAAACTGGTCTGAATAAACCTATGGCAAAAATATGGTAGTTAACACTGATGGCAATGATGGGAGACAGAATAACTCTCTAAATGCTTATATCGAATTTGTAAGTTAATAATAATATACTAGTAATGTAGGACATCCAATTATTGAAATTATTTTTCATGACCTGTAAATTAAAAATTACATAATGATTGAATCAATTCATTTGCAGTCATTAGTATGAGCAAACTAGTTATTTGTACATATTTGACAAACATAAAAAATAATTTAGTCACCATACTTTTCGAAATTCGTTGATTTAGGTCAAATTAAATACTCGTTTAAATTGAAAATATAAAATTGAGTTCGAATTAAGATATTGATCTATTTTTGATTAGAAAAAAATGACATTTCATGGTAAAAAAGTCTTTTTGGTATAAAATTATCTTTTACGAAAATACATACGATAAGTTAATATGGTATCCAATCAGGCTATTTTAACTCGTCGACTTCATCTTCTGTATTAATTTCTAACTATTTTTGAGAGTCTGCATAGACTCGCAATAATGAAACTGGTTACCTATTGGGAACGTCTTTGCGGTCGAGAGTAGCGACAGTAAGTGGGTCACTTCAACATTTCAGTTTTCTAATCTGATTCGTATGAAATTAGGCCAGTATATGTATTTGTTGGATGTAAACGTTTTATCACTCATGTGACTTTCATTTAGGCCTTAGTTACTCATCTTTAGAAAATCAATAATTTAGGTCAGATGAAATATTCGTTTCAATTGAAATTATCAATTTAAATTTGAAATAAAATTTTCACCTATCTTTGATGGCGACAAACTGACATTTCATGGTGATGAGAATCTTTGCAGTATAGTATCTTATTTGACATAAATACAGTCGGTAAATTAATATGGTTTTCAACCAGCGTACGCAACTTTTCGAAGATTTCTTCTACTGTTCTTTGATAATATTATTGAGAGTCTTTACTGACTTGCATTGATGAAACTGGCTACCTTACGGAAAGCTATTTGCGGTGGAGAGTAGCAACCTTAAGGAGGTCACTTCAACATTTCAGTATTGTCATCTGATTCGTTTGAAATTTGTTCAGTATATGTATTTCTTGAATGAAAACTTTTTCACTCGTGTCACTTTTTCATTTAGGCCTTACTTTTTTTGAAAAAGACGAAAAATTAGTTTTTTGGTACATTTTTATGGATATTTCAAAAGAATATATGTCATTGAGTTTATATGCTAGAACAAAAACGAAGACAGTTTTAGAATCCTTGGAACATTTTAACCAAAGTACAGTGTTAAATTTTTACAAATGAAAGTTTCTTTTATCTATTATATATGATCACTAACTAGCATAAACAATAATTTTGGGATTTGAGCTTGATGCACAAACATTATATGTGAAATTGGGAAGAAAGGCACAATACTTTCGTTAGAAATGTTCAAGGGATTCTAAAACTGTCTGTTTATTGCTAGCATGAAAACTCACCGACTTCTATTCTTTTGAATGTTGAAAATTAGAGGTTTTGGGTATAGGCGATAAACGAAATTTTTTGTTAAAGTGTAATATAATGGACATTGTATATAATTGAATGCTGTTTTCATTTTTATTTCGATTACCTCCATGCATAACTTCATATTCACACTGTGAATTGTAATTAAATAAGATTACAAATTTTATTTTCTTTATAAAAAATTATGATATTTTATATTTGTAGTCTAATTCTTATGAAATTTGACTAATATATGTAACTTTTGAAAAGAAACACAATTTCATCTATTCATTTTTTTCGACTTAGGCCTTGGCTTGTGGAAACATTAGACATATTGGTTTTTAGTTCCTTATTATTGATATTTCAAATGAATAAAACTAATTGAATTATTATGCTAGAACAAAACCAAAGACAGTTTTACAATCCTTGTAGCATTGTAAACAAAGTAAGACTTTCAAATTTTCCGATTCCCGTTTTGTTTTCTTTTCATATGGGCTCAAATGGGGTCGAAAACTCAGGACTTTTGGTCCCCTTACCGCCCCCCCCCCCTCCCTGGAGGGGGGGATCTAGTGTCCGTGGCGCCATAAAATTTTAGGACCGAATAGTCCACCACCCAAGGTTCCTTTTCCAACAACAAAACAACACAAGCTCACCGGACCGACAGGGGCCTGGCAGGGGCCTGAGGTGATCCCCTTAACTTGCGTGAACATGAACTTATACCCCCTTAACTTATAGTACACTTGCGTGTACACGAACTTAAACCCTCTTAACTTATAGTACACTTGCGTGAACACGAACTTATACCTCCTTAAATTATTGTACACTTGCGTGAACACGAAGTTATACCCCCTTAACTTATAGTACACTTGCGTGAACACGAACTTATACCCCCCTTAACTTATAGTACACTTGCGTGAACACGAACTTATACCCCCTTAACTTATAGTACACTTGCGTGAACACGAACTTATACCCCCTCAACTTATAGTACACTTGCGTGAACACGAACTTATACCCCCTTAACTTATTGTACACTTGCGTGAACACGAACTTATACCCCCTTAACTTATAGTACACTTGCGTGAACACGAACTTATACCCCCTCAACTTATAGTACACTTGCGTGAACACGAACTTATACCCCCTCAACTTATAGTACACTTGCGTGAACACGAACTTATACCCCCTTAACTTATAGTACACTTGCGTGAACACGAACTTATACCCCCTCAACTTATAGTACACTTGCGTGAACACGAACTTATACCCCCTTAACTTATAGTACACTTGCGTGAACACGAACTTATACCCCTTAACTTATAGTACACTTGCGTGAACACGAACTTATACCCCCTTAACTTATAGTACACTTGCGTGAACACGAACTTATACCCCCTTAACTTATAGTACACTTGCGTGAACACGAACTTATACCCCCTCAACTTATAGTACACTTGCGTGAACACGAACTTATACCCCCTTAACTTATAGTACACTTGCGTGAACACGAACTTATACCCCCTCAACTTATAGTACACTTGCGTGAACACGAACTTATACCCCCTCAACTTATAGTACACTTGCGTGAACACGAACTTATACCCCCTCAACTTATAGTACACTTGCGTGAACACGAACTTATACCCCTTAACTTATAGTACACTTGCGTGAACACGAACTTATACCCCCTCAACTTATAGTACACTTGCGTGAACACGAACTTATACCCCCTCAACTTATAGCACACTTGCGTGAACACGAACTTATACCCCCTTAACTTATAGTACACTTGCGTGAACACGAACTTATACCCCCTCAACTTATAGTACACTTGCGTGAACACGAACTTATACCCCCTCAACTTATAGTACACTTGCGTGAACACGAACTTATACCCCCTCAACTTATAGTACACTTGCGTGAACACGAACTTATACCCCCTCAACTTATAGTACACTTGCGTGAACACGAACTTATACCCCCTTAACTTATAGTACACTTGCGTGAACACGAACTTATACCCCCCTTAACTTATAGTACACTTGCGTGAACACGAACTTATACCCCCTTAACTTATAGTACACTTGCGTGAACACGTACTTATACCCCCTTAAATTAGTGTACACTTGCGTGAACACGACACCTGCCGTAGTGTGACGCGTTAGCTGCGCAGTAGCAGAATTCCTGCGCTCGGCAGAGACGCACTTACATCAAATGTTAGGACAGAGGCTGTGTCGCAACCACAAATGGCTTCACAAATAGTAAATTAACTTTCTATTAAACCCAAACTTGCATAACGAACGAATTATTACAGCCCACGGGCTAACAATTATCTAAATAGAGTACATTGTCAGGATTGTGCCTTCGAAGTGTGCATGTGAGAACAGCTCAATACTGAGTATTGGATCCTACTTCCAGTGTTGGATACAATTAGCGAGTATTGGCTCCCGCGTCTTGTATTGGATAATATTCTCTTATTGGAAATTTAGTTCAGCCAATATTGGCCCTAGATTGATCGAGTTTTGGGTGCTGGGTTTGATGCCAGAAAGATTTTTATCAGTAATAATAATTAAAAGAACTATTTTAAATAATTTCCACAATTATCATCATCAATATAATTTACTCGTTGAAATTAAATTATTTATCAAAATATTTAATTACCTTTTCAACGGTTAGTACACCAGAATATTTATCTTGCTATTATTTATCTTCATGTTTCAATCATAAATTAAATCAAAATACAATCACAAACCAATAACCAATCTAATCTCAAACTAATCACAAATACAATCACAAATCAATGACAAATCTACCAATAATTTCAGCACCAATCTATCCCTCGGTCAGCATCCAATACTAAAATAATCTGCTGCCAATATTGCCTGAACTTATTTCCAATATCAGATCGAAATTTCTATCTTAAATAGAAAATAACAGAATATTATCCGTAACTTGACGTTGGAGCCAATACCCAGTGATTGCCTGTCCAATACTGGACGCAGGAGCCAATACTTAGTATTTGGCTGTAGCGACATGTACAATGTACATGTATTTTCCTCCCAATACGTCCCAACCTGTCATAGCCTTGCGGCTGCAAAGTTTGTATCAGGATTCTTTTTAATCCCATTAAAGAGAACCATCATTCAACGAAATTGTGAAGTCTTCAAAAACTATTTTAGAAACATAATTTTTTTTTGTTTTAATTTCGCAATCAATGAACAATAAAATGAAATCATATATGAAAACACCTGACTTCGTATATTGTACACTCAATTATTTATTTTGTTTAAACAATTAATTCATATTTACAAAACATATTCATTAAATTCAATAAGTCATTTTCTGGGTGACAATGTTATGTTAATTTCACCGAAAGGCATGTGTCCTGAGGTCGGGATATTATCAACGAAGAAGTGTATAATTAGAAGGATGTGTACATACATCACTTCTCATCTCTTCAGTTAGCCTCCAACATTGAATAGATCTATAATTAATTAGACTACAACCTTTCCAAGGGAGCAATTCATTTCACTGTAGTCTGCTGATCGATGTCAGCAAGGTTGGTATGCATTTCATAAGAGTAGAATTAGACAAAATTGAGCCTGACTACTTAATGGAAAGTTCCTTTTACATAATACTCACATCTTATTGTATGGTACCACTGCTTTACATAGTGTTCATGCGATATTACTTCCTTTGCTCTAAAAACTAAAAACATCATATTAATTATCTCATACACTTTCAACAAAGTTACACACATCACTTAACACAAATTGCACTAACTCTAATCCATCCTCTTATCACACGGCCTCGTATACCCAGAATAAAATAAAACAATTTATACATGAAATAAGTAAATGCGCTTTGCGTGAACGCTTAAAGTTCAGCCAACAGTTGCTGTTGTGTTTGTTTGATGGTTAACTTAATTACCTACATTTAAATTACCTCAACCTTAACCTTAATTACCTTAATATTATCTTAACCTTAATCTTAATTACTTTAATTATCTTAACCTTACTTACCTATTTCAGGGCCATCGAAAACTCTGAAAAATGATTAGACTATATGAGAATGACTGTTGTAGTCTAAATGAGCATTATTATTGAAATGTTGATCAGCATGTCTCTTGCAGCACAAATCAACACGTCTACAGGAGTACACACCAAAACAATAACACACTTACACGCCCCCCTTAACGGATCAGCAAGTGCGTCTCGTACACAACACCACACTGGTCCATCTTGTTCAGCGTCCGTGTGTCCTACTGGGCTGTAAAAAATGAGCTTTTTACAAAAAAATGCCCAAAATCTTTCAAGCGTTTGACACTCGAAAACACCGACGCTTTATTGTTTCATTCAAATGTAGAATATACAGATAAAATGATATTTTATGAATTGCGGTTCATCATTCAAATGTTATTTAAATTTACTATAATTGTTTGATGTAATAGATCACGTTGAAAATTCCACTTTTTTTGAAGCATTGTTTGAGAAACTTACGTTTATTGGGAGTTCTTATGATTTATCGGTAACTAAAATATTAAATAAATGTTCTTACAAAAATACCACATTTGCTACTGAATGTTAGGCAGCGCAACATTCAAGACAAAGAGCCAGTGTACATAGAATATATCAACATGGAATAGAACAATTGGGGAATAGTTGTACAGGAGTTCTCCTCAGACCTGAAAGGTTGCGGTATTGTACAAAGGCTTGCGATAGATTGGGAGTTTCATCAAAGGCGCACAATATCATTAGTGTTCCCTTGAGGGACTACAATGATGGTGTTGGGTATTGTGTACAAACTTGGTACAATGAGTGTATGAAAGCATGGGTTGGCTACATTTGAGGTGATAACGAATAGTTGTGGCACAAGTAGATCGTGACTGACCAGGCGTGCTCGAGTCCAGGGCCTCGTTGGATGGTCAAGTTGTTGGCACGAAAATGAGAACTGCACTCAAACAAATGAGATAGTCCCCACTAGTTACAGCGTCTGCAGGTGTTGTATTCACGGCTAATGTTTTGTGGTCGTAACTGACAACTATTGCCACCATCATCAGCCAACATGTCACACTACCTGCGGCCAAACGACGCAATTTTGTACATTCAGGCAGGAGCTACACAGGAAATAGCGGCGTGCTGGCAGCAACCGACCGCAGCTGTGTTCAGGGTGTCTGGTTTGTCGCAACTCAACCGACCATTTCAGTACCTCCTCTACCTGTAATATACGTCACTGCTTTCCAATGCTAACAGCCCGTAGTTTAAGAGCACATGTAACCTATGCGAGCTGTCATTCACTCTCAAAAATAAATCAGGTTCGCAAGTATTAATTTACCCTAACCAGACTAGTGTGCGCTGGTTCATTTCCATATTAAATTAACGTATGTATTGGTGTAAAATATGGTACTGTACTGAAAAGATTCTGTTTTGCATAAAATGTCACTTCGTCACTATTAAAAGATAAATATTTTTTTTATTTCGATATATTTCCACAATTTGGACTTTCACGAATATGTAATCAAACAAAGCATATAAAGTCAATGTCTTCGGTGACAAATTCATTTTTTTGTGAATCAAAATTTAATAAATGACTTGATTGCACCTAACCAATAATTGCACATTAATTAATTCAATTATTATCTAATTTTTACTCTGAAGGTCTTGAAAAATTATTTCAATAATGGATTGTCTTATATTACTAAAATATTATAACTTACTTAGGGAGTTCAATACAAGCATTTAGAGAGTTATTCTGTCTCCCATCATTACCGTCAGAGTTAATTACGTTATTTTTGCAATAGGTTTTATTCAGACCAGTTTTCATTATTGTCTTTATGGTAATTATAAAAAATTATAGTACAATCACACGGTGGGTCAAAACTTGGTACTCATAAAATATTGCACTTAAAATGTCCTTACGTCCATACAGAGTAAGTTAGAGGTTGGAGCTAAGGGGACCGGTAACGGCCTGGCTAAGTTTGGGTGAGCAGGTTAGGTTAGGAAGCGCAGCGTTCTGTGATGTCGACAGCGAGCGAAATGGTTGGACGGCTCGTGATAAAATGGGAAAGTTGCGATGGAAGCCTAAACTGGTGTTTGGATTACAATTGATATATCAATTTTACTGTTTTTAATGTCACAATAATTATACACTGGTCTGCGTCATTTTTGAGGTTTAGGTTTTGTTGATTGTTTCTTCATGGGTTTTGCATGCTGATGTCAGAAATGTAACCCAATTTGCCCAATCAGATCAGGTTTTCATACTATCTCAAAATCAAAATTCAAAATTATTGTAAATAAATAATGTGTTTTCCGAAGGATTTGTTTACTCTGCCTTTAATGATTTTTCATTTTTTCAGAAATTATCATTCATTTTTTATGCCAAATAGTGTAGTACTTCTTTCATGAATAAATCATAAAAATAAGCATCACATTAAACATCCAGATGTGCCATCTGCCATAAAGCCAGTGCCTCATGGACCAGGAATTCCAATTCCAACACCACCTCAAGCTTACACAGATCTGCTATCGGATTCTGATGATGAAATGGAAGATATATCTGATACATGCCAACCTCTAGTTGAATCACATCAGCCCAAACCGTTTAGTCAAGCCGAGTTAAATGATCTGACACGAGATTTGACTTGTCCAAAGAATCTGCTCAATTACTTGGATCACGTTCCAGCGAAAACAATTTGCTTTGCTATCTGCAGAAACAACGTTCTTCTGGTACCGCAGCCGCGATGAAGAGTTTCAAAAATATTTTAGCTCGGACCAAGAAAATTCGCTGGTCTACTCTAATAACATCGGCAGTCTCATTGCTGCAATGGGTTTTCCATAGGATCCTACAGAATGACGACTATTCATCGACTCCTCAAACAGAAGCTTAAAAGCAGTGCTTCTCTTCAATGGCAACACAATTTCATCTGTTCCTGAAGGATACTCGGTGTAGATGACAGAAAACTATAAAAACATGGAGCTATTGCTAACTGCTTTACAATACAAAGACCACAATTAGCTGATTTGTGGAGACCTTGAAGGTAAGTTTTGTAAAAACTGGTATTATATCCCATCACAAATTTAATATTATGAATTTATGCCATGATTTATCTTTGTTTTCATAGCACCAGCAATATATTTGAGGCTACTTGAAATGTATTTAAAATCTTTTGATTGTTACACACATTTTTCATTTACAACAAAAATGTGTTTTGTTTTGTTTCTAGGTTGTGTTCATGGCGTTGGGACTACAAGGCGTGTAAACCAAGTATCTCTGTTTCCTGTGTATGTGGGACAGCCGTGCAGACAAGCAGCACTATGTTCAACACAAATGGCCAGCAAGATCTACTTTGGAACTAGGTTCTCACAACGTTGTATCACATTCTCTCGTAAATCCGGAGAAGATTCTATTGCCGCCTTTAATTGCATATAAAGTTAGGCCTAATGAAAAATTTTGTGAAAGCACTCGACAAAGAGAGCCGAGCCTTTATTTTCCTGAAACAGAAATTTCCACGCGTAAGTGAGGCCAAACTGACAGCTGGTATTTTTGATGGACCTCAGATCAAGGAACTTTTGAAAGATCATAACTTAGACGAAAGTATGCAAGACAGTGAGAGGAGAGCCTGGCATTCATTCAAGTCTATTGTACCAAATGTTTCTAGGCAAACACCGAAGTCAAATATACATACGTGTTGTCAATGAGCTCCTGAAAAACTACCAAGATCTAGGTGCACGTATGTCCATAAAAATGCATTTCCTCAGTTCGCATTTGAACTATTTTCCAAAAAACTGGCGATTTCAGTGAGCAAGGAGAGCGTTTTCACCAGGACATTCGAGTGATGGAGGAGAGGTAACAAGGTCGCTGGGATGTGAATATGCTTGCAGACTACTGTTGGTGCCTCAAGAGAGATGCTCCAGATTTACATCATAGAAGAAAATCTGTCTGTAGTAGTAGTAGTAGTAAAAACATCAATTTGCTAGCGCTTCAGTGCCTGCACTATGTCATCCCTTCTTAAAGTTTTTTCAAACCTAAAACTCTGATTTCTTTAAAAACTTAGCAATTTTGTCTATTACTTTTAACTTTCATAAGCACTAGCCATGTACAACTTTAGCTATAACTTACATATTTTCCACATGTTTGTGGTAAGTATAAATAAGAATATTTATATTTGGGTAACATTTGTTTTCTTAAACCTGAAATAGCAAAAAAACATAGTCTGATTGAGCAAAACGAGTTACATTTCTGAATTCAGCATGCAAAATGCATATCAGATCCGTTGAGAAACATGAAGCCTCTTGAATTTCATTTTTAAACGCAGACCAGTGTTATGTGAGTGATTGTGAATCGTGCGTACAATGACGAAACAAGTGCAGACAATAGGAACAACAGCCCTGCGTCAGGTCACGCGCCGAAGTAACGATAGAGGCAACAGCAGCAAAACACTCAATACAGCGATGGTGCTCACAGCAGGTCACATGAGGCAGCGGGGAAGCTTCCTTCCACTCCGTGGGGACACATTTTGTGAATGTCTTCCACTTTTCAAAATACCTGAGTTATCCAACGAAACAGTTTCATTTTCCTGTAATAAAAAAAGGTTTTATAGCCTATGATATGAAATAATGAATCCTATTTTTAATTTCATTTATTTACAATTAGTTGGGTCTTGAAGTTACATTATTGATAACTTATAACAATTGAGTTAAGTTAACTATGTTTTTTAATTGTACATATTATTTGAAGGTGGATTTTTTTGTAAAACGCAGGCCGTAGTTGTCAGATAAACGAAAAAAATGTTTACTCCCTAATTAAGAAACCTAGTAGGGCCTAACGTTTGGCTAGCAAATGTATAGTAAACTAAATGGTAAGCACGTTGTGTGGTTATGCTGGTATGATGACATGGTGACAGCATGAGAAGTGGTATCATAGTTACCAGCGATCACATTCATATAATGCTGGAGCTAATTATACCAATACTATTTATAACGTTCAACACATTACACAATGACAGCAATGGCACAATAGCGAGTGTAATTCGACGGGAAATGATTTACACAACTCACGTGACAAGATTTAGGAAGTGAAGTAACAGAAAAAGACAAAAGTTACCACATTAATTCTTAAAAATGTCGTTATGATATTTTTCTTTTCGAATTATTTCAGTTGTCAGACTTGAAAAATATTTTCCTTTTTCATGGACGAATACTTTGAGATCATTTCTTTTATGTACAATAAATAGTAATTTGCAAATCAATTGAGAGACAATAGTCTTCAAATTTCCACGGCTTCAATCACACTCTATGACAGATAGAACATGTGTACATAGAGAGAGTCACTTAATTTTCGTAGGCCTTGTAGGCTGCTACATTCCTATGTGTCGGTAGCTGCCAAAGTTGCGTAGGTAACTAGTGGCCGACCACACCTGCAGACGCAGTAACTAGTGGCAGACCACAACACCTGCAGACGCAATAACTAGTGGCATACCACACCTGCAGACGCAGTAACTAGTGGCAGACCACAACACCTGCAGAAGCAGTAACTAGTGGCAGACCACAACACCTGTAGAAGCAGTAACTATTGGCAGACCACAACACCTGCAGACGCTGTAACTAGTGGCAGACCACAACACCCGCAGAAGCAGTAACTAGTGGCAGACCGCAACACCTGCAGACGCAGTAACTAGTGGCAGACCACAACACCTGCAGAAGCAGTAACTAGTGGCAGACCACAACTCCTGCAGACGCAGTAACTAGTGGCAGACCACACCTGCAGACGCAGTAACTAGTGGCAGACCACAACACCTGCAGAAGCAGTAACTAGTGGCAGACCACAACATTTGCAGAAGCGGTAACTAGTGGCAGACCACACCTGCAGGCGCAGTAACTAGTGGTAGACCAGAAAACACCTGCAGAAGCAGTTACTAGTGGCTGACAAAAACACCTGCAGACGCAGTAACTAGTGGCAGACCACAACACCTGCAGACGCAGTAACTCGTGGCAAACCACAACACCTGCAGAAGCAGTAACTAGTGACAGACCACAACACCTGCAGACGCAGTAACTAGTGGCAGACAACAACTGCAGTCGCAGTAACTAGTGGCAGACAACAACTGCAGTCGCAATAACTAGTGGCAGACAACACCTGCAAATGCAGAAACTAGTGGCCGGCAACACCTGCAGACGCAGTAACTAGTGGCAGACAACATCTGCAGACGCATTAACTAGTGGCAGACAACACCTGCAGACGCAGTAACTAATGGCACACACCTGCAAACGCAGTTACTAGTGGCAGACAACACCCGCAGGCGCAGTAACTAGTGGCAGACAACACCTGCAGACGCAGTAATTAGGGGCAGACAACACCTGCGGACGCAGTAACTAGTGGCCGACAACACCTGCACACGCAGTAAAGCTGGGTTTACACGGAGGGTGTCTTCCCCAGGGTGACGCCCCTACCCTACCCCTCTCACCCGCTCAAGCTTCCCCACTTGCGTTTAGACGGAGGGTGAGATGCCCAGGGCTGCCGAAATTGGTGCGTTCAGCAAATATACGAGTTTCCCTTAGAAAAATGTATTTTAATTTCTCTGGAGTGAGGATTTTGTCATGGGCAACTTCATAAAAAGGGATCTATTGATTTCGAATGACAATAATTGCAAAATAAATGTAGGCAACCCCTCAAACTATGTCAATATAAATGAGATTTATTTTGGTGCTGCTGCAGAAAGCATTCTCCTGAGAAATGTCAACAAAATATGTACCAAAAAACTAGAAGAGTTTGGATTGAAAGATCTTAATAAATGTAATTCAATAACACCATATTCAATGCATTTCTCCAATTTTGCGAAAAAGGAGCAGCATGAAAATATCAATATGAAGTGGCGAGAACTGTTTGGTCAAGATGCTCCTTTCAAGACAGAAATTGTGTCTGAAAAATTCTGGTACGCAGCTTTGTTACTCGCTGCTTCCCGAGTTCATGATGCAGCTTTTGTCAATACCGCAATATTTTGCAGCAGCTAGAAATTTTTTTCGACCCTAACTACATAATAGCAAAAAACAGGATTTCGTTAACAAGAGCAAGACTAAATGCATGAATGAGATCAAAATCTACGTTAGAGAACACAGACTGCAAAAATTGGAAGCCACCACGGTAGCTTAGTCAACAAATTAAATAAAAAACATTGGCAGATAAAGGAAGAAGAGGAGGAAAAAGTTTCATTCTAGCAGGAAAAGTAGGTAAAACCTTAAAATTTTCGTTTTATTGCTAGTTAAATAGATTTGGTACGCTCTAACAATTTTTGGTACGCTTTCATGAAGGTTTTGTACGATCATCAGAAAAAAATCGGCAACCCTGGAGATAACAGTGACTGAGTGAGGATGTCTAAATGTAATTCAAGGTACGTGCAGAAAAGAAGATACTATTTTTAACCAGTAAACTATTTCACAGAGGCCGGCATTAGATCAACGTATTCGTGAAGAATTCAAGAATTACTTCTCAAACGAAGGCACAGAAACGAATGTTTCAATTAGATTAATAAGGGATGGAGGCGAATCAATAAAACTTAACGCGTTTATAGCTTCTTATATGAACTTAGTGCCCAAACAAAGGAATAATAAAATATAGCTTGCCCAGCAAATGTATATAGAGATAAAAATGAATGAAATATGCGCGATAGTCTGATTACAGGATATAGAAATAAGTAACAAAAATTCTATCAGTCTAAGTCCTATCACGAGCCATCTTGTGTTAATAATAGCATGATAGCGAACAATTTGTGCTACTATTGTTAGAGGTAATAACTTTTGAATTAGATCGAAAATCATTTCAGTGATAGTACATGATAAAAAAATATATTTACAGCCGCAATAAATACAATCAGACTGACGCTATGCTCTCAATAAATCTATCAATGTGAAAACTTTAGCCTTCCGGCTATTTTCCAGATCAGGAGAGACTTTTGCATTAAGATTACGCATGAGAACATGACGACAGAGCAGCTAAGACATACATCCTGTCTTCAAGACTGTCTGAAGCGTACTGTCGCTCTGGCGCTCTGAGGCAGTACCATGGTAGACGAAAGAACAGGTAGCAGCAAACCAGTCTTTTATCGAATCGTGCTGCGTGCGAGTGACGTCAAGGCATCGCACCATTAGCAGCGCCGCTTACATAAAGGTACATTGCATATGGCAACACTGCTAACCCGAAATCTGGCATTACTGTAAGCGAAGCGTTACTGGTACGACAATCTGGCATGCCGTTGAAACGAAGTGTGATGGCGTTAAGTGAAGTGAAATGTTGCGGCCTCACGTGAAATTTAATAAGTGTTCCTTAATTTAATGTCGGAGTAATTCTAAAAATTTACCTAAGATATTTCAATGTCTTGGTTTCAATTCTAAAGAATGGATTTTGCCGAGTTGAAATGTCCAGGTTAATTAATAACTTATTTATGTTAGCAGCTACCATTTCAAAAAGACCGACTACCGAAAAATCCTATCAGCATTTAATTAAGACGCACATTTCAATGAAAAGTGGTGTTGTGCTGTTGTTATATGATCACTGGAGTTTGGAACTGGAAGGTAAGAAATTAAACTTTTAATATTATTTTAATATAATTTAAAAAGGATGGCTCATAACTAATTTTTTCAGTGGATGAAGTTGCATCTCTTTATCAAAGCTTTGAAACCAGATACAATTAGAACAGGTAAAATTTGATATGCTAGTTCCATGGGAAAATGCTGTTGACTTGCCTGAAATTTAAAGTATAAAGGAAACAAATAATTAGGAATATGATGTGCTACAATTCAATGCCAAAAAATGACATAGGGGGGGCCTACTGCTTATTTTCAATTTTTTTTAATACCTTGGAGCTTTTCATTCCAAAAAGGTGACCTAAATCGGTCAATGTGAAGTTTAATGCAACCACAGAAATTAATAATTATATTCCAAACAATCACTAAAGAAACCCATTAAAGAACGTTTTACAAGAATGACATTCTGATAGCTGATGCGTTATTTTTGAATAATTGAACTTTGATGTTGGCCTTCCCGCGCCATAGGAAGCGAGCGTAATTTAATTAAAAACGGAAGCTAACTCCCTATTACAAACGTAGAGAGGTTGGGTTGTGAGGGGGAGGCACAGTTCTTCTAGTAAAAATTTTAAATAAAGCTTCTAGCCCACCCATTAGGGTGACGACCGCAATCTTGTTTACATCGGGTCTAACATGGCGACCACAATGGGCGCTGCCATCTTGGACCCGATGTCAACAAGATTGCTGTCGTCACCCTAATGGGTGGGTTAGAAGCTTTATTTATAACTTTCACTAGAAGAACTGTGCCTCCCCCTCACAACCCAACCTCTTTACGTTTGTCATAGCTTCCGTTATTAATTAAATTCCGTTTCATGCGCTCGCTTCCTTTGGCGCAAAGGCCAACTTCAAAGTTCAATTATTCAAAAATAACGCATTGGCAAGCAGAATGTCATTCTTGTAAAACGTTCTGAAATGGGTTCCTTTAGTGATTCCTAAGATCGGAATTCTTATTTTCCGTGGTTGCATTAAACTTCACATTGACCCCTAAATCTTGTGGTAGGGTACTATCAGCTTCATTTGTATGTAAATTTCTGTGTGTAAATTAATCTGGAAGTAGGATGTGATGTCAAATTTTACCAGGTTTAAAATAAGAAAAAACTTCACTGGTATTGTTCAAAATTTGGGTAAATTTTCCTGAACAACACACTAATCGATTTTCAAAGTTTTTTTGATTGGATCATGGTAATCACTTCAGAATAAACAACTTTTCTTCCATGCCATTTCTGGTGCAAAGGGTATTTACTCAACATAACCTAAAAAATTATAGTCAATATGTTTTTTAGGTGCCTCATGGAAATTGATAATTCCATTCCAAGCAATCACTAAAGGAACGTATTTAAAAACGTTTACTTGAATGTCATTCTGCTCGCTGATGCGTTTTTTAAGAGTTATTCAACTTTGAAGTTATAGGAGCGTCGCTCATGAACTGTCTTTCTCGCGCCATAGGAGCGTGCGTTCCAACAACGCAACAAGCGCGGCAGGCAGGAGAAAAGTTGTTTCCGCAATATATTGCATAATTTATTATTTGCTAACCCCGCGGAGCCTGAGCCTACTTCTAGGATGTTTTCGTTAAAAACAAAAGAAACGTTGGTAAATGTGTAGCGTTGGTCAGTAGCGTTGAATTTGAAAAAAAATGTGAGAGTTGGTTACAAATGTTCCTAGGATTCTAAAAATGTCTTTGGTTTTGTTCTAGCATCAAAACTCGAGGACTAGTCCCATCTTGAATGTTGAAAGTTAGAAGTGTTGGGTATCAGCAAAAAACAAAATTTTTTGTTGAAGTGGCATTTAATGAACAATTTATGTATTTGAATAGTTTTATTTTTATTTTGATAATTTCCATACATAACTTCATATTCACAGTGTGAATTGTGATTTCCAAACCAAAAAAAAATTTCTTTCAAAAATATGATATTTTTTATTTTCAGTCTGATTCATATGAAATTTGACTATGATATGTAACTTTTGAAAAGAAACACAATGTATTCGATCAATTGTTTTGATTTAGGCCTTAGTTTTTGAAAAAATTGACATATTGATTTTAGGTATTGATATTTCACTGGTACTGATATTTCAAAATGGGACTCATCATTGAGTTTTGATGCTAGAAAAAACACAGTTTTAGAATCCTTGGAACATTCCTAACAAACTAACATGGGCTTTTTTCCATTTCCCATTTGTTCTCTTTGTACGCGGGGTTGAAATTGGCTCAAAATTAAAGATTTTGGTCCCCTCCCCCCCTTTGGGGAATCTATTTATCCGTAGCGCCATAATATTTTAAGACCGAATAGTCCACCACCTAAGTGTCCTTTTCCAACAAAAACATGAAAAATGACCACCAATCGGACGAAAAAAAGTTGAACAGCCGGGACGGTCTCCTTAAGAGTACATTTTGGTTTGGTTATGTTAGGAATTTAGGTAACTTTTTGGCAATAATGCATTGGTTGCTGCTTTTAGTATTAAGTATTTCAAGTATTAACAAACTTCAAATTTTTTTTGAACCTGTGTTATTGAGTGTATTATTGACTCAAACTGCTCATTTAAGGCCAATTGCTTACATGTTGATGACATTCATTATGTATAAAATAGGTAGTAATTCTTGGATGTTGAAGAAAAAAATAGTAGAAAACTATTATTAGTGAAAAATGGTAGAAAACTATTGAACTAAAAATAAAAAATATCATTAAACATCCTGTTCTACATAATTTTCTTTTTATGTATTGGGTAGTATTGTTTTTGGGAATCTATATCCATTAGTACCCCCATAATGATTGCTCATCATGGGTGACTCTTGTTAGTAATGATATTAGAATTAAGGAAATATTGTGCATAGATATCCAGTTATTATCCACACTGTAGCACCATTTAATTTCATGCCAAATTTGAGTTCTGCACACTTAATGACTTTATACAGTACTCCATTAAGCTGTGTTTTCACTGCAAATGGTGCACCTGCAGCCATTGTTCAAGACTCATCCATACATATTCTTGGTATCTATATTTTCATAATTCAAATTTGACTCATCCATATTGGTGGATATAAACATTATGAAACATTTCTTTTCTTTTTGCAAGTTGGTTCTTTATAAAAGCTAGTTGATCTTGATTGTTAAAGTTCAGTAAGAAGAGTTGACAACATAATTTCTTTACTAAATTTCAATCTGTAAGTGACTTACTGGGCCTGCATTTTAAGAGCCCATTTTTACTGTAAGTGTTGTAAGTTTTTAGGTTTCTAATTGATTCTGATAAACTTTTTCTTCATAGAGAATTGTAACATCTCTAAGTGTAGTATAAAAATATCTAATACATTAATCCATTACAAGGTATGTTATGATCATAAGCTAAGATTAAATCCATTGAACTTTTGTTATCAAGAGTGTTTTGAGATTCTTCTAGGTTTCATTGGTCTAGTTTTTCTCTTACAAGGTAATTATTTTTCAAAAATTAAATTTAAATTCTTCATTAGCTTTGTTAGATTGTATTGAGTTCTTTTTAGTATTTCCCCTCAGGGGGACACAACTATTGTATCTATGGGAGTTAGTGCTCCCAGAGATACAATGTGAGGGCCCGAGCTAAAGGTTAGGTAGGCTTTCTTTTTGTTGAAATAAGACTTTCTTTGGTTCACTGCTGTCCTGTTTTTTCAGCACTTACTACTTTCTTCTTCAACTTTGATCTTGTTTCATGAACTTCTTTCTCATCTTACTGTTTCTGTGCCCTTTCTGCATAGATTCCACGTAACCTTAACTCCATACTAAATGGTGCCTTCTTCATTCCTCTCTTTGGATCTCATTTGTTGAGGATAGGGAGGCTTAAACTGACTAATAATCTAATCTAATCTTTTTAGTATTTTTGAAAACTTTTTAAAATTAAGTGTTGTCATTTAGGGTCAATATTTTTTGTTTTCATATGTTCATTCAAGATTTCATTACAGAGAGACTTAATTTTTACATAAAGTGTTGCTACGTACTGTTTCATTTGAATTGATTTATTTTTCAAGACATGGAATTGACATACCATCCAATCAAGCTGCTGATCACTCACTGCTCTTCTCTGCCTCTTCTCTCATTCGAGCTCCTCTTGCTTCCAATTGCGAGACAGCTCCTGATGAGCAATTAAGAGAGACCTTGGGCTTCTTAGCAGAGGTGAGATGAGTCTGGTAACCCACTAAGGAATACATACATGTCAGTATAAAATTTAAGATGTCTAGATTATAGACAGATTTTCTTGACTCAATCATTAGGAGTCTTATTAAAAAGATTTTTTCATTTTTTACTTATTCTTTAAAAGTTTTCAAAAGTGTAAGATAGGATTATTATTTAACATCTCTCAAAAATCTAAACATATTAGACAACATAAATGTTAGAGAGGAATTGTGGGAAATAAGAGTGCATAAACTTAAGTTTTGTTTTAGGCCATGTATTTCATACTTCTCTGCCTATTACTATCAATCATTTGTTTTCTTTTTTCCCCTCATAACTTATTTCCCCCATGATATCCCACATTGCATTCTTTTATTTTCTCACTAAATGGTGCCTTTCTCCTGCCTCTCCTTTAAACTGGATTTTTTTAGCGGTTAAGGAGGCTTGAACTAACATATAATCTAATCTTACCTTTTTGTCTCTTTTCTTCTCTTTCTCCATTGAGACTCCTTATAGTTTTACATTTAATATTATGCTATAGTTCATCATCTCCATTTCCCCTCAGGGGGATACAATTTTTGTATCTATGCAAATTAGCACTCCCAGGGGGACAATGTGAGGGCACAAGCTGAGAGTTAGGTAGGCCTTTTTTGTTGAAATAAAAAGCTTTTGTTATCTTAAGAGCCATCTTTTTTTTGGTTAACTGCTGTT
This sequence comes from Morinoia aosen, assembly GCA_030386875.1. Classification (NCBI taxonomy): domain Eukaryota; kingdom Metazoa; phylum Arthropoda; class Malacostraca; order Amphipoda; family Talitridae; genus Morinoia; species Morinoia aosen. The sequence continues at coordinate 113,164,459 of CM059576.1, forward strand.
CTGTTTTTCAGCAACTACTACTTTCTTCAACTTTGACCTTGTTTTATGAACTTCTTTCTTATGTTACTGTTTCAATGCCTTTTCTGCGTAGATTCTGCGTTCCCTTAGCTCCATACTAAATGGTGCCTTCCTCCTTCCTCTCTTTGGATCGCCTTTGTTGCAGATAGGGAGGCTTTAACTAGCTAAGAATGTCATCACCATTTCTTCATATACTTTTTCAATGGTGCTTCCCGTTGAGCGTAATTCTTCACAACTGTCCCCTTTTCTAATTGCTCTTCCCTGCATCTCAATTTATCATATTAGCTCCATTTTCACTAACAGATTTAAATCTGTATCCTTAACTGCAACTGAAAGGCTTGCTTATGAAGCGAAAGACTTCATTAAAAAAATTTTCAACGTGAGCTCACATTTTTTCTTGCCTTTCAGGAAAGAAAGTGAAATGATTCCACTTATCATTGAGGTGTCTGAAGAAGAACAAAAGGCTGCTGTGGTGTTCAACGGAGCCACCGAGATCGAAGGAAGTTTTCCTTTTGTGGAAGTGGAAGAGATTTGAAGCCCCCAAACAAGATTTGAAGGACCAAACAAGAATTGCATCTGAGGCATACTGCAGCATGCAAAGTGCCTCAGTCAAGTCAGAGCAAGTTACCCAAACAGCTCCGTTTTCAGCATGAAGGGATGTCTGCAGTAGGGGGTTACAGTCCTGGAAAGTATCATGTATCATTATGTTAAACAATGTTGGGCTGATCACTGATCCTGTGTGACACCCTACATCCGGAAACATTGCTTGCTCGGATAAGGTGTCATTGATTCGGACTCTTATTTTGCATTATTTGATGAAAGACATTATGGTTTGAGGTAGGTTACCTGCAAATCCTAAAATCTGTAGCTTTTGCAATAGCCCATAATGCCAGCCAGTGTTGAAAGCCTGTTTTATATCGAAAAATACTGCAACATAAAAATCTTGCAGGATTATTGCTTTCCGAATGGAGTTTCCAATACGTGCGAGTCCATCCAGAGTGCAACGGTCTGCTCTGAAACTGCTCTTCCCTCAACTGACGGCTTTAGCCTCTACTACTTGTTTTTCCGGAAAATCGCTCTTGCTTGCTTAAATGCGATCCATTTATCAATGTTCTCAAGGGGATTTTTGTAATGGTTGTAGGCCTTATGGTATTTCCTATGGGCTATCTTGCACTCATCAGTCCACCAGCTGCTTGTCCTTTATTGTTGTGTAAATTAGCGCTCCCAGGGGGACTATGAGAAGGTCTGAGCTAAAGGTTAGGTAGGCTTTCTTTTGTTGAAATAGAATAGGTTTTTGTTTTGTTACGGTTCACTGCTGTCTTGTTTTTCAGCACCTACTACTTCTTCAACTTTTTCTTGTTTCATGAACTTCTTTCTTAGCTTCCTGTTTCTGTGCACCTTGTGCATAGATTCCGCGTTCCCTCAACTCCATACTAAATGGTGCCTTCCTCCTACCTCTCTTAGAACATCTTTGTCGTGCAATTAAGGGAGGCTAAAACTTGCTTATATAATAATAATAATAATTTTTGTTGTGTAAAGCTTTGACTAGCCTTGATGTTGCCAATATTGCTTTGGTTATGGATTGAAAAGCATCGGATATTGTCTATTTTGAGCAGTTTGGGAACACTAGAGCAGTTTCAAATATTGCCAATATGCATTGCGCAAGCGCCATCTTGGTAGTTCGGCCTTGGGAATTGATAAAGCTGAATCAATAATCAGTGGAAAGTGATCTCTTGTCAATGTGTCACTACAAGTGTTCCATGTAAACTTGGAGTGCAGATCCTCAGTGACTATTGTTAGATCTATGTGTGTATATGTACCTCTGGAGAACAAGAAAGTTGGGGCTGAATTATTCAGTAATATTAGGTTGTTTTCAGTCATCCAGTTCTCTATTATTTTACCCTGTGTGTCACTGAAGTCAGGGCCCCAGCTATAGCTGTGAGCATTTGAGTCCATCATAATAATGCTAGATCCTGTAATCTGATAACTGATGTCTTGTAACTTCTGCAATAAACCATAACTTTCCAAACGGGGTGGCAAATACACATTTATTATATTGATAGGCTTTTTGTTGATAAATATTTTGCAGAGCACAAGCTCTAATGGAGTAATCAATTGTGTTGTTGTGTTTGGTATGCTGGAGTGAATGAAAATAATCACCCCACCTCCTCTACCTTCCCTTCTTTCATATCGGAAAGGGCTGAAGTAATTCTTCAATTATATGTTATAGCGCTGTTGTAAAAATGATTCTTGAATACATGTAATTCCTGACTGATGTTGATCAATAAGCAAGTGAAGGTAAGGTAGTTTTGCAAAGTATCCTTTTAGATTCCATACCCCTCAGGGGGATACAATTAATGTATCTATGGGAATTGGCGCTCCCAGGGGGATAATGTGTGGGCCCGAGCTAAAGGTTAGGTAGGCTTTCTTTTTTGTTAAAATAGAATAGGATTTTGTTTTGTTACGGACCATCTTTTTTCGGTTCACTGCTGTCCTGTTTTTTCAGCACCTACTACTTTCTTCTTCAACTTTGACCTTGTTTCATGAACTTCTTTCTCATCTTACTGTTTCTATGCCTTTTCTGCATAGATTCCACGTTCCCTTAACTCCATACTAAATGGTGCCTTCTTCCTTCCTCTCTTTGGATCTCATTTGTTGAGGATAGGGAGGCTTAAACTAACTAATAATCTAATCTAATCTTTTAGATTCCATTGTAGGATTGTTAAGTTCATGCGTGACAGATGAGAGAGGTAACATTTAATTTTGTGAGTAACTCGGAAATTAGTTTACCAGCTTCTAATATATTTTCTATTTCTTTTAGGCTGTCTATTTTTCAGTTATAGTGTTTGCCAGTAAGATTTTGATAATAGCAGGGAGAAGTTGGATGATTAGATTTTTAAAGCAGCCCACCATTTGTTTCTCCTGGGAGGTTTTCGGCATATGTGGTGTTGCATTTGAGTTGTCTACATCTCTTAATTGAGATTGTCTTTCTAGCATGTTCCTGTGATCCGGAGGATAACCAGAGGCTACATCAGTCTCAGGCAATGTATTTGAGCCCAGGGAAGCATGTTGGCTTCTTCTAGTGGTTTGTATTGGTGTAGATTGATTCCTGCAGTTTTGGCTGGTTATCATCTGCTTATGTTTTTTGTTAGCAAAAAAGCAGAACCACCTCTACTGAGAGGTGGTTCTGTTGTCAAGTGGGTGTGTACTATAAGATCGGGTTACAGCTGCATATGTATTCCGAGAGAAATTTTGCTTTTGTGGCCGAGTCAGAGCCGGGAATATGTGCTGTGATTCGAGGGCAATATATTCTTCAGTGTTTATCTCTAGTTGTTTTTTTGTTGTTGAGAGTAGATGGCACGTGATTAATTAAAAGAAATATTTTTGCTGGCCTTGATTTTGCAAATTTCGTGTTCTTCGACATATGTTGGACTGTTTTTGGAGTTAACAGAATGATTCCCTTTGCAGTTAGGGCAATGGTAGTTGTCTGATTTGCAGCTTGCTTAGTCATGTTCTGCTGATGAACAGTTTCTACAAATTTTTTTGTTCCGGTAGATGGAAGCGGTATGCCCCAGCTCCAACATTTTGTGCAATGGATTGGGTTTGGATAGAAAGGATGGACTTAGCAATTAAAATATCCTGCCTTAATCTCCTTAGGGCATTCTGTTTCTAGAAAAGTTAAAACGAACATGTGAGAGTCGGCTAGCTTTGGGTCCATATACATTTTCCTGATACCTACTATTCCTGTAGGGGCATGATGCAGCAGCTGTTCATCCAGAGACTCGCCAAGAAATTCAGGTGCACAAATCTTGTCTCATACAGTAGAGGCTCCCCAGGCTATTTGAGTATTAATAGAGATTTTATCCAAGGATTTGGCTGCGAGTAATGTTTTTGTTTATTCAAAGGTTTTTACGTCTATTATTAAGCTTCCTGTTTTTTTTTGTATTCCACTTGTTCCACTGGGCCACAAATTTGATTGATTAGGCTCTGCACTCTGAATGGACTCAGTTTTGTTAGTTTGATCTGTTCATCTGTAGCAGAGATTATGACATGCCTGGAAGAATCAGGTATTTTATCTATGTTTTCTGGCAGGTTCAAATCAATTTTAGCAGATCTGGGTTCTGTGAAAGTTGCTTGATTGTTTGTAAATTGCTCTTGGTTGTTTGGAATGGTATCTATAGTTGTATTTAGAGACCTATCCCTAGATATCACTGCAGATGGATTGCTCTTAAAGGACAAGTCAGTTGTACAAAACTACAAGTTGTTGCTTAAGTTCCTTTTCTTCTTCCCATGAGCTACTTTTTCTGCAGGTTCAAGGCTTTGGTCCAATGTTCGTTTTTGTGGATTAGTGGGCTTTTCAGTTTCATTTGTAGCTGCTAATATTGCATTGTTGTCAAGACTTGTGTGCATTTGTATTTCTGATAGAGATGGTTGAGTTAGGGCAGTACTTCCCCTCAGGGGGATACAATTATTGTATCTATGGGAATTAGCTCTCCCAGGGGGACTATGTGAGGGCCTGAGCTAGAGGTTATGTAGGCTTCCTTTTTGTTGAAATAGAATAGGTTTTTGTTTTGTTACGGACCATCTTTTTTCGGTTCACTGCTGTCCTGTTTTTCAGCACCTACTACTTTCTTCTTCAACTTTCTCTTGTTTCATGAACTTCTTTCTTAGCTTCCTATTTCTGTGCACCTTGTGCATAGATTCCGCGTTCCCTCAACTCCATACTAAAGGGTGCCTTCCTCCTTCCTCTCTTAGAACATCTTTGTCGTGCAATTAAGGGAGGCTAAAACTTTCTTATATAATAATAATAATAATAATAACCCTCTACACTGCAACTTTTTTGGAAAGGTTGTTTATAACTAACTTATGGAAACCTCTGCAAAACTATGATATATATTGTTTCATGCAGTATTGCAGAGTTAAAAGAATTGGTACTCAAATTGTGATTTTGACTAACTGGTCATTCTAAAGTATATCTTTATAATCCATTAAGCTAAATTTATTCATTTGTGAATTTTAAGTGTTCAGGTTATTTTTATTTTATAGTTCTTTACTTACTGGCACGGAGAGTGTCCTGATGTTTGAATATAGCGCTAATGCATTGGGAGTCCTGCAGCTTATTATTAATTAGTCACTCGTCGTATGTGATTACTCAAGTCCTTTCCTAGATTTAAGTAATTAGTTTTATGTTGTTTCTTTTGTGTAGATTTTGGAATTTATAACTGCAAAATGTCGAAGCGCGCATAGAGCGGTGGTATACCAAATGTTGTTTTGAGAGGAAAATAGTTTATTTCATTCATTATCGACAAAAATTTATGTGATATAAATTCAGTGTGTTTTTAAGTGAGGAAAATATTTTTCCATGGACAAATAATTATTGTCTCTTTGGATTTTGCTCTCTATTCTTGAAGAACTAGTTATGTTAAGTCCCATGGTTAGAGTTTCGTAGGGCTTCTTTTTGTTACAATTTAAAGCTTTGTTTTCTTTTCTTAAAAACTCTCTTTTCTTTTTATCCACTGCTGTTCCGTTTCTCATCACCTATGATTTTCTTCTTCAGCGTTAATTTTGTCTTAATCTTGCTCCTCAATTTAATATTTCTATGTACAGGGTATCTTCCCTTCAGGGCGATGCAACTATTGTATCCTTGGGAATGAGTGCTCCTAGGGGGATTATGTGAAGGCCCGAGCTGAAGGTTGGGTAGGCTTTCTTTTTGTTGAAATAGAAAAGATTTTTGGTTTGTTATGGACCATCTTTTTTCAGTCCAGTGGTGTCCTATTTTTCACCATCTACGACTTTCTTCTTCAACTTCGTCTTGTTTCATGAACTTCTTTCATAGCTTACTATTTCTATGCATCTTGTGCATAAATTCCGCATTTTCTGAAATCCATACCAAATGGTGCCTTCCTCCTTTCTTTCTTTCTTACTTTTTTCTTCGATACGCCCTTTCCTGTAGCGGTCACGGAGGCTTAAACTTGCGTATTATCTTTTCCAGTGAAGCGAAATATATAGCATGTTTTATTTCAAATAAACACATAAGTACAGAATTTTATATTATCCTTACGATCCGGTGCGCAATCGTCAGGCTCATCCGCATGAAAAGATAATAAAACGTCTTATTTGATTGATTGAAGTAAATTTTCTAATTTGTTTGGAAAGGGCTTTCAATTTACGAAGCTGCTGTTATAATTAAATAAAAAAATTTGCACGTAGCCGGACTGAATTAAATTTTCCAAAAATACAAATCCGGATACGTGGGGGCATAACGGCAGTCGGTCCTGTTGTTGATTGTACGTCTGGAAGGCAGAGTACGCTGCGTGGTAGTACGCACGCTGCCGCCTCTGACGTCATCTTGCGTGCGAGTGATGTCATCCGGCTTGTTTGTTATGAAGCTTTCTATTGGCCAGTCGAATTTGCGAATGTGCGCGGCTGTACCCGTAGAAGTGACTTTACCTCCTTTAGTATACCGTGGATACGACTGCACATGGGGGAGGTGGGTTGTGTTGATGCATGTTACGGTAGCCGTTCTCATTTGGACTACAATAGACATGCTCATATCAATACCTGTTAAGTGCTTCTAGCGCACCAAGAGTTTTCTACATAGTTTATGTTCTCAATGAAGAAAAAGCTTTATTAATCGTAGGCCATAAGAAAAATAGGCTGAATACGATTAGAATAATTCTCAATTGGGAACCAATGATAGTTCCCAACTCCTCATCATAATCCACGGATGAGGACATTCTCTATATTTATCATTTGCCTAGTTAAATGGTGAAGTTTTCACTGAACAGAAGTAAGAGAGTGTGAGTGCGTGTGTGTGTGTGTGTGTGCGTGTGTGTGCGTGTGTGTGTGTGCAATGATTCCCACGTCCATGTCGCTCATCACGTCACACCACCTGCACGTCACATGAGTTTTGCAAATCATTTCCCGTCGAATTACACTCGCTATTGTGTCATTGCTGTCATTGTGTAATGTGATGAACGTTATAAATAGTATTGGCATAATTAGCTCCAGCATTATATGAATGTGATCGCTGGTAACTATGATTCCATTTCTCATGCTATCACCATGTCTTCATACCATCATTACCACAGCATAATTTCCATTCAGACTGCAATAGCTCGCTAATCGTTAAGCCCCACCGGGCTTCAAAAATATATACGTCAACGGACACATGACGTTAAGAACCTTATCTCAACGTTTCGCATGAACTCCCTTTGCAAATAACGTATACTATTCATAAAATGTAGTTAACTTTCATCAATTCTAATAAATATTTTTTAATCGAATTTCAAACTATAAAAAATAGTAGAAAAATGAGATAAATCACATTAATTATTTGTTCATTCCATATAAACTATTTTTATCACATCGAAAAAACATTGAAATTTATCGGATAACTCAAGTATTTAGAAAAGTTAGTTACATCCGCAAAATGTGTCCCCACGGAGTGGAAGGAAGCTTCCCCGCTGCGTCATGTGACCTGCTGTGAGCACCATCGCTGTATTGAGTGTTTTGCTGCTGTTGCCTCTATCGTTACTTCGGTGTGTGACCTGACGCAGGGCTATTGTTCCTATTGTCTGCACTTGTTTCGGCGTTGTACGTACGATTTCATGATAACTCTCACAATAATTGTGATATTAAAAGCAATAGATTGAAATACTGATAGTAATCCAAACACCAGTTCAGGCTTCCATCGCAACTTTCCCACTTTATCAAGAGCCGTCCAACCATTTCGCTCGCTGTCGACATCACAGAACGCTGCGCTTCCTAACCTAACCTGCCCACCCAAACTTAGCCAGGCCGTTACCGGTCCCCTTAGCTCCAGCCTCTAACTTACTCTGTATGGACGTAAGGACATTTTACCTACATCATTTTATGAGTACTAAGTTTAAACCCACCGTCTAATTTATTTATGATTTTTAATAATTAACATTAAGACAATAATGGAAACTGGGCTGAGTAAAACCTATCACGAAAAAACCGTAATTAACACTGATATTAATGATGGTGACAGAATAACTCTCTAAATGCTTGCATTGAATATTTTCAAGTTAGCCATAATATTTTTAAAATTTATGACAAAAAATTATTGAAATGATTTTTCATGACCTTCAAAATGAAAATTAGATAATAGTTGAATTACTTAATGTGCAATAATTATTGATAGGAGCACTCAAGTCATTTCTTCAATTTTGAAAAACAAGAAAAAATGAATTTGTCACCGAAAAGAATTTATTTTCCTAATTCAGGAATAATTAAATATTCATTCAAATATAAATGGCGGAAATACATCAGAATTAAAAAAATTATTCATCTTCAATTAGTGACAAACTGACATTTAATGACAAACACAATCTTTCACGAATAGTACCATATTTTCCAACAATACATACGATAATTCCATTTGGAGATTAACAAGCGCGCACTACTGTGCCATTGAGTCAATTCTTACTCGTAGAATTTAAACTAATTTTGAGGGTCGACATCGACTCGCATAGGTTACGTTGACTCAGATACTTGAAGCTGATTGCAGTCGACAGCAGTGACGTATATTACAGGTAGAGGAGGTACTAAATTGGTCGGTTGAGTTGCGACTTACCAGACTCCCTGAACACAGCTGCAGTCGGTTGCTGCCAGCACGCCGCTATTTTCCTGTGCAGCTCCTGCCTGAGTGTACAAAATTGCATCGTTTGGCCGTAGGCAGTGTGACATGTTGGCTGATGATGGTGGCAATGGTTGTCAGTTACGACCACAAAACAATTGCCGTGAACACACCTGCCATCGCAGTAATTAGCGGGGACTATCCCATTTGTTTGTGTGCACTTCTCATTTTCGTGCCAACAACTTGACCATCCAACGAGGCCCTGGACTCGAGCACGCCTGGTCAGTCACGATCTACTTGTGCCACAACTGTTCGTTATCACCTCAAATGTAGCCAACCCATGCTTTCATACACTCATTGTACCAAGTTTGTACACAATACCCAACACCATCATTGTAGTCCCTCAAGGGAACACTAATGATGTTGTGCGCCTTTGATGAAACTCCCAATCTACCGCAAGCCTTTGTACAATACCGCAACCTTTCAGGTCTGAGGAGAACTTCTGTACAACTATTCCCCAATTGTTCTATTCCATGTTGATATATTCCATGTACCCCGCATTTTGTTGTTTATTTATTACTTTAGTTACCGATTATATATTTTAAAACACAAAAAAACGTAGGTTTATCATACATCTCTTCAAAAAAGCAAAAATATCAACGTGACCTATTTCATCTAACAAATATAATAATTTTTCATAACATATGAATTAGAAGCCGCAATTCATAAGCTTTCATTGCATCTGCATATTCTATATATGAATGAAACAATATATGTTTGGAATGTCAAAAGCTAGCAGGCTAATGCGGCAGTTTTCAATGTTCCGCTTTATTTTTACAGCCCAGTAGGGCACACGGCAGCTGAACAAGATGGACCAGTGTGGTGTTGTGTACGAGACGCACTTGCTGATCCGTCGAGGGGGCGTGTTGGTGTGTTGTTGTGTTGGTGTGTGTTCCTGTAGACGTGTTGATTTGTGCTGCAGTAGACATGCTGATCAACATTTCAATAGACATGCTCGTTTAGACTACAGTAGACACGGTCATTTAGACTACAATAGACACGGTCATTTAGACTACAATAGACATGCTCATTTAGACTACAATAGACATGCTCATTTAGACTACAACTGTCATTCTCATATAGTCTAATCATTTTTCAGAGTTTTCGATGCCCCTGAAGTAGGTAAGTAAGGTTAAGATAATTAAGGTAATTAAGATTAGGGTTAAGATAATTAAGGTAATTAAGATTAAGGTTAAGGTAATTTCGATGTAGGCAATTAAGTTAATCATCGAACAAACACAACAGCAGAAATTGTTGGCTTAACTTTGAGTGTTCACGCAGCGCGTATTTTCTTCTTTCATGGATAAATTGTTTAATTTTATTCTATGTATACCAGCCCGCGTGATAAGAGGATGGATTAGAGTTAGTGCGATTTGTGGTAAGTAATGTGTGTAACTTATTCAAAGGTTTATGATATAATTAGTACGGTATTATTGGTAATGAAGGCAGAGGAAGCAATATACCATGAACCCTGTGTAAGGCAGCGGTAAGGTACAATATCGCATGAACCCTGTGTAAAGCAGCGGTAAGGTACAATATCCCATGAACCCTGTGTAAAGCAGCAGTAAGGTACAATATCGCATGAACCCTGTGTAAAGCAGCAGTAAGGTACAATATCGCATGAACCCTGTGTAAAGCAGCAGTAGGGTACAATATCGCATGAACCCTGTGTAAAGCAGCAGTAAGGTACAATATCGCATGAACCCTGTGTAAAGCAGCAGTAAGGTACAATATCGCATAAACCCTGTGTAAAGCAGCAGTAAGGTACAATATCGCATGAACCCTGCGTAAAGCAGCAGTAAGGTACAATATCGCATGAACCCTGTGTAAAGCAGCAGTAAGGTACAATATCCCATGAACCCTGTGTAAAGCAGCAGTAAGGTACAATATCGCATGAACATTGTGTAAAGCAGCAGTAAGGTACAATATCGCATGAACCCTGTGTAAAGCAGCGTTAAGGTACAATATCGCATGAACCCTGTGTAAAGCAGCAGTAAGGTACAATATCGCATGAACCCTGTGTAAAGCAGCGGTAAGGTACAATATCCCATGAACCCTGTGTAAAGCAGCAGTAATGTACAATATCGCATGAACCCTGTGTAAAGCAGCGGTAAGGTACAATATCGCATGAACCCTGTGTAAAGCAGCGGTAAGGTACAATATCGCATGAACCCTGTGTAAAGAAGCAGTAAGGTACAATATCACATGAACCCTGTGTAAAGCAGCGGTAAGGTACAATATCACATGAACCCTGTGTAAAGCAGCAGTAAGGTACAATATCGCATGAACCCTGTGTAAAGCAGCAGTAAGGTACAATATCGCATGAACCCTGTGTAAAGCAGCAGTAAGGTACAATATCGCATGAACCCTGTGTAAAGCAGCAGTAAGGTACAATATCGCATGAACCCTGTGAAAAGCAGCAGTAAGGTACAATATCGCATGAACCCTGTGTATAGCAGCAGTAAGGTACAATATCCCATGAACCCTGTGTAAAGCAGCAGTAAGGTACAATATCGCATGAACCCTGTGTAAAGCAGCAGTAAGGTACAATATCCCATGAACCCTGTGTAAAGCAGCAGTAAGGTACAATATCGCATGAACCCTGTGTAAAGCAGCAGTAAGGTACAATATCGCATGAACCCTGTGTAAAGCAACAGTAAGGTACAATATCGCATGAACCCTGTGTAAAGCAGCGGTAAGGTACAATATCGCATGAACCCTGTGTAAAGCAGCAGTAAGGTACAATATCGCATGAACCCTGTGTAAAGCAGCGGTAAGGTACAATATCCCATGAACCCTGTGTAAAGCAGCAGTAAGGTACAATATCGCATGAACCCTGTGTAAAGCAGCGGTAAGGTACAATATCGCATGAACCCTGTGTAAAGCAGCGGTAAGGTACAATATCGCATGAACCCTGTGTAAAGCAGCAGTAAGGTACAATATCGCATGAACCCTGTGTAAAGCAGCAGTAAGGTACAATATCGCATGAACCCTTTGTAAAGCAGCAGTAAGGTACAATATCGCATGAACCCTGTGTAAAGCAGCAGTAAGGTACAATATCGCATGAACCCTGTGTAAAGCAGCAGTAAGGTACAATATCGCATGAACCCTGTGTAAAGCAGCGGTAAGGTACAATATCGCATGAACCCTGTGTAAAGCAGCAGTAAGGTACAATATCGCATGAACCCTGTGTAAAGCAGCGGTAAGGTACAATATCGCATGAACCCTGTGTAAAGCAGCAGTAAGGTACAATATCGCATGAACCCTGTGTAAAGCAGCGGTAAGGTACAATATCGCATGAACCCTGTGTAAAGCAGCGGTAAGGTACAATATCGCATGAACTCTGTGTAAAGCAGCGGTAAGGTACAATATCGCATGAACCCTGTGTAAAGCAGCAGTAAGGTACAATATCGCATGAACCCTGTGTAAAGCAGCGGTAAGGTACAATATCGCATGAACCCTGTGTAAAGCAGCGGTAAGGTACAATATCGCATGAACCCTGTGTAAAGCAGCAGTAAGGTACAATATCGCATGAACCCTGTGTAAAGCAGCAGTAAGGTACAATATCGCATGAACCCTGTGTAAACCAGCAGTAAGGTACAATATCGCATGAACCCTGTGTAAAGCAGCAGTAAGGGACAATATCGCATGAACCCTGTGTAAAGCAGCAGTAAGGTACAATATCGCATGAACCCTGTGTAAAGCAGCAGTAAGGTACAATATCGCATGAACCCTGTGTAAAGCAGCAGTAAGGTACAATATCGCATGAACCCTGTGTAAAGCAGCAGTAAGGTACAATATCGCATGAACCCTGTGTAAAGCAGCGGTAAGGTACAATAAGATGTAAATATTATGTAAAATGAACTTTCCATTAAGTTGTTAGGCTCAGTTTTGTCTTATTCCACTCGCATGAGATGCAGACCGAGCCTTGCAGACAGCGACCAGCAGACTACAGTGAGATGAATTACTCTCATAGAAAGGCTATAGTCTAATTATAGATCTATTTAATGTTGGAGGCTTACTGAAGAGATGAGACGTGATGTATCAAAACATACCCTTCTAATTATACACTTCTTAAATGATAATATAAAAACACCTGCATTTTGATTAGGTGAAAAAATAACATTGTCACCCAAAAACTAACATATTGAATTTTAGAAATATGTTCCGTAAATATGAATTAATTGTTCAAACAAAATAAATAATTGAGTGTACAATAAACAAAGTCATGTGTTTTCATATATTTATATTTTATTGCTCATTAATTGCAAAATAAACAAAAAAACGGAATTTTATGTTTCTACAATAGGTTTTTGAAGCCATTACAATTCCATTCATTGGCAACTCGATTTATTGGCAAGAATAAGAATCCTAATAGAAATTTTGTAGCCGCAAGGCTATGACAGGTTGGGAGGTACTGGGAAGGAAATACATGTAACTCGTCCATGTAGCTTCAGTCCAATTCGGTGTATTGGCTCCTGCGTCCAGTATTGGATAGGCAATCACTGAGTACTGGCTTCTGCGTCCAGTATTGGATGGATAATCACTGAGTATTTGCTCCTGCGTCCAGTATTGGATGGACAATCACTGAGTATTGGCTCCTGCGTCCAGTATTGGATAGGCAATCACTGAGTATTGGTTCCTGCGTCCAGTATTGGATAGGCAATCACTGAGTATTGGTTCCTGCGTCCAGTATTGGATAGACAATCACTGAGTATTGGCCCCGTCGTGAACAACATCTATGTGTTGTTGTTGTTACTGTTACTTCTGTTTACATTCTAGTGTATTGTTATTCTTCCTCCCGCCATTACGCGTCATCGCGGTAGACGACGATTTCCAATTACCATGATCATTGTTTCATTACTACTGGTGTACACAGCCCGTCAAAAGTGACGGGATCCTATATTTCCTTTGAACAAATACTCCAGCTGTGGATGCCCAACAAATATATCCATCCCAACAGTACCCGCCATCAAAATATTCTTGTACTTGTGCACTGGTGAAACTCGTATCACAGATACGGTCATTGAGCGTCCTTGTGAGCGTCACAGACACACGCACCAACCAATTTGATGTGTTCACTCACATGCCCATTGTGATAACATACCACAAATTACGCACAAAAAGATATAAATTTATTTATTCGTACAAAAATTGAATTGGACAACAAGAGATGTACGGAACGATTAATAAATTCAAACCAACCGTACGAATCAAATTTGACTTTCAATAATTACCATTAGGAAAATAATGAATACAAGGCTGAATAATTATGATGTAAATATGTACAATCGAATGTAATATGTTATTGGTAACTGATTCATATTTTGGTGTAATTATTTACCTGCCGAACTCACACCAGCACCGTACCTACACCACCACCATACCTACACCAGCAACGTACCTACACCACCACCGTACCTACACCAGCACCGTACCGACACCACCACCGTACCTACACCACCACCGTACCTACACCACCACCGTACCTACACCACCACCGTACCTACACCACCACCGTACCTACACCACCACCGTACCTACACCACTACCGTACCTACACCACCACCGTACCTACACCACCACCGTACCTACACCGGCACCGTACCTACACCAGCACCGTACCTACACCACCAACGTACCTACACCACCACCGTACCTACACCACCACCGTACCTACACCACCACCGTACCTACACCAGCACCGTACCTACACCACCACCGTACCTACACCACCACCGTACCTACACCAGCACCGTACCTACACCAGCACCGTACCTACACCACCAACGTACCTACACCATCACCGTACCTACACCACCACCGTACCTACACCACCACCGTACCTATACCAGCACCGTACCTACACCTCCACCGTACCTACACCACAACCGTACCTACACCACTACCGTACATACAATACTACCGTACCTACACCACCACCGTACCTACACCACCACCGTACCTATACCAGCACCGTACCTACACCTCCACCGTACTCACACCACAACCGTACCTACACCACTACCGTACCTACACCACCACCGTACCTACACCACCACCGTACCTACACCACAACCGTACCTACACCTCCACCGTACCTACACCACAACCGTACCTACACCTCCACCGTACCTACACCACAACCGTACCTACACCACTACCGTACCTACACCACCACCGTACCTACACCTCCACCGTACCTACACCTCCACCGTACCTACACCACAACCGTACCTACACCACAACCGTACCTACACCACAACCGTACCTACACCTCCACCGTACCTACACCTCCACCGTACCTACACCTCCACCGTACCTACACCACAACCGTACCTACACTACTACCGTACCTACACCACCACCGTACCTACACCTCCACCGTACCTACACCTCCACCGTACCTACACCACAACCGTACCTACACCACAACCGTACCTACACCACAACCGTACCTACACCACTACCGTACCTACACCACCACCGTACCTACACCACCACCGTACCTACACCACCACCGTACCTACACCTCCACCGTACCTACACCTCCACCGTACCTACACCACAACCGTACCTACACCACCACCGTACCTACACCACCACCGTACCTACACCACCACCGTACCTACACCACCACCGTACCTACACCACCACCGTACCTACACCACCACCGTACCTACACCTCCACCGTACCTACACCACAACCGTACCTACACCACCACCGTACCTACACCACAACCGTACCTACACCACCACCGTACCTACATCACCACCGTACCTACACCACCACCGTACCTACACCACCACCGTACCTACACCTCCACCGTACCTACACCACAACCGTACCTACACCACCACCGTACCTACACCACAACCGTACCTACACCACCACCGTACCTACACCACCACCGTACCTACACCACCACCGTACCTACACCACCACCGAGGCAACCAACAGTGTAATCCATATATAAGAAATAAAAGAGTGATGCGTTGATATTACAAGAATCAAAATATAAGAAGCAACAACAATGCCCATAGCACCAACAATGAGAGGCAGCGTGTTGTTGTGAGCGACGGAAATTGTGTTCAACATATATATATACCGACCGAGCTGCTGACTTCATTCATAAATACACTAGTCACTCATCGAACACTCAAAATTGAAGACAAAACTTGTGCATGAATGTATATAATCAAAATTTGGAATCTGGAATCAAAATACAATATATTTCAGAAATAAGGTATATTTATTGAGAGCATGAATATCGCCATCAACTTATTCTCGAACGTTGCGTTTATTTCATTGTTAGCATGTTATTTGGTGTAGGTAGTGACGACTTCATCTGTAAGTACGCATGTGTCTCTTTCATTCAAAAATTATTTTTGCGCGTCTCGTAAGCTTTTACATATTGGAGGTATTATATATGATGTTGCACCAAATAGCGAGAGATATAAGTTGACGTTGTTCGATGAATATGTGCAGGTTACGGCTATATCAATTTAGATATAATTACATAAACAAACATCCCAACTTTCATTACTGATGCCATAGGCACAACATTCGCTTGTTGTGCCCGCATCGAGCAAAAATCAACTGTGCTTTTATCATTAGGACAATAATGGAAATTGGTCTGAATGAAACCTATGGCAAAAATATCGTAGTTAACATTGATGGCAATGATGGGAGACAGAATAACTCTCTAAATGTTTATATCGAATTTGTAAGTTAATAATAATATTTTAGTAATGTAGGACAACCAATTATTGAAATGATTTTTCATGACCTGTAAATTAAAAATTACATAATTACTGAATCAATTCATTTGCAGTCATTAGTATGAGCAAACTAGTTATTTGTACATATATGACACACATAAAAAAATAAATTAGTCACCCTAAACTCAGAAATCATTGATTTAGGTCAATTTAAATACTCGTTTGAATTGAAAAGATGAAATTGAATTTGAATTAAAATATTGACTTATTTTTGATGGCGATAAACTGACATTTCATGATAAACAGAATCTTTCCGGTATAAAATTATGTTTTACAAAAATACATATGTTAAGTTGATTTGGTTTCCAATGAGCCTGCGGTCAACTAAGAAATGCGGTCTTTATAAATTACTAAGTATTTTTGAGAGTCTGCATGGACTCGCATTGATGAACCTGGTTATCTGTTGGAAATGTCTTTTCGGTCGAGAGTAGCGACAGTAAGGGGGTCACTTCAACATTTAGTTTTCTAATCTGATTCGTATGAAATTTGGTCAGTATATGTATTTGTTGAATGTAAACGTTTTTCACTCATGTGACTTTTTCATTTAGGCCTTAGTTACTCATCTTTAGAAATTAGTTACTCATCTTTAGAATATCAATAATTTAGGTCAGATGAAATATTCGTTTGAATTAAAATTATTAAATTAAATTTGAAATAAAATATTCACCTATCTTTGATGGTGACAAACTGACATTTCATGGTGACAAGAATCTTTCCAGTATAGTATCTTATTTTACATAAATACAGTCGTTAAATTAATATGGTTTTCAACCAGCGTCTCAACTGAGCGAAGATTTCTTCCACTGTTCTTTGATAATATTATTGAGAGTCTTCACTGACTCGCATTGATGAAACTGGCTACCTTACGGAAAGCTATTTGCGGTGGAGAGTACCAACCTTAAGGAGGTCACCTCAACATTTCAGTATTGTCATCTGATTCGTTTGACATTTGTCCAGTATATGTATTTGTTGAATGTAAACTTTTTTACTCGTGTGACTTTTTCTTTAGGCCTTACTTTTTTTGAAAAAGACAAAAAATTAGTTTTTTGGTACATTTTTATGGATACTTCAAAAGAATATATGTCATTGAGTTTATATGCTAGAATAAAAACAAAGACAGTTTTAGAATCCTTGGAACATTTTAACAAAAGTATGGTATAAAGTTTTTACATATCAAAATTTCTTTTATATATTATATATGATCACTAACTAGCATATACAATAATTTTGGGTTTTGAGCTTGACGCACAAAAATTACACGTGAAATTGGGAAGAAAGACACAATACTTTTGTTAGAAATGTTCAAGGGATTCTAAAACTGTCTTTGTTTTTTCCTAGCATGGAAACTCACCGACTTCTAATCTTCTGAATGTTGAAAATTAGAGGTTTTGGGTATAGGCGATAAACGAAATTTTTTGTTGAAGTGTAATATAATGGACATTGTATATAATTGAATGCTGTTTTTATTTTTATTTAGATTACCTCCATGAATAACTTCATATTCACACTGTGAATTGTAATTAAAAAAATAACAAATTTTCTTTTTTATGAAAAATTATGAAATTTTATATTTGTATTCTAATTTTTATGAAATTTGACTAATATATGTAACTTTGAAAAAGACACAATTTTTTCTATTCATTTTGTAAAATTAAGGCCTTGGTTTGTGAAAACATTGGACCTATTGTTTTTTTAATGCCTTTTTATTGATATTTCAGATGAATACAACTAATTGAATTATTATGCTAGAACAAAACCAAAGACAGTTTTAGAATCCTAGAATCCTAGGATTCTAATATTCATTCCTTGATTGATATTTCAGATGAATACAACTAATTGAATTATTATGCTAGAACAAAACCAAAGAATGTTTTAGAATCCTTGTAGCATCGTAAACAAAGTTACGCTTTCAAATTTTCATTTCCCGTTTTGTTTTCTTTTTATATGGGGTCGAAATGGGGTCGAAAATTCAGGACTTTTATCCCCCCCCCCTCTCTGGGGGGGATCTAGTGTGCGTAGCGCCATAAAATTTTAGGACCGAATAGTCCACCACCCAAGGTTCCTTTTCCAACAACAAAACAACACAAGCTCACCGGACCGACAGGGGCCTGACAGGGGCCTGAGGTGACCCCCTTAACTTGCGTGAACACGAACTTATACCCCCTTAACTTATAGTACACTTGCGTGAACACGAACTTATACCTCCTTATCTTATAGTACACTTGCGTGAACACGAACTTATACCCCCTTAACTTATAGTACACTTGCGTGAACACGAACTTATACCTCCTTATCTTATAGTACACTTGCGTGAACACGAACTTATACCCCCTTAACTTATAGTACACTTGCGTGAACACGAACTTATACCCCCTTAACTTATAGTACATTTGCGTGAACACGAACTTATACCCCCTTAACTTATAGTACACTTGCGTGAACACGAACTTATACCCCCTCAACTTATAGTACACTTGCGTGAACACGAACTTATACCCCCTTAACTTATAGTACACTTGCGTGAACACGAACTTATACCCCCTTAACTTATAGTACACTGCGTGAACACGAACTTATACCCCCTTAACTTATAGTACACTTGCGTGAACACGAACTTATACCCCCTTAACTTATAGTACACTTGCGTGAACACGAACTTATACCCTCTTAACTTATAGTACACTTGCGTGAACACGAACTTATACCCCCTTAACTTATAGTACACTTGCGTGAACACGACACCTGCCGTAGTGTGACGCGTTAGCTGCGCAGTAGCAGAATTCCTTCGCTCGGCAACAGACACACTTACATTAAATGTTAGGACAGAGGCCGTGTCGCGACCACAAATAGTTTCACAAACAGTAAATTAACTTGCTATTAAGCACAAACTTGCATTACGAACGAATTTTTCCAGCCCACGGGCTAACAATTATCTAAATAGCGTACATTGTCAGTATTGTGCCTGCGAAGTGTGCATGTGAGAACAGTTCAATACTGAGTATTGGATCCTACTTCCAGTGTTGGATACAATTACCGAGTATTGGCTCCCGCGTCATGAATTGGATAATATTCTTTTATTAGAAATTTAGTTCAGCCAATATTAGCTTTAGATTGATTGAGTATTGGGTGCTGGGTTTGATGCTAAAAATATTTTTAATAATTTTAAATGAAATAACTACTATTAATAATTTTCACTGGTATATTATTAGTATAAATTACTCGCAAAAATAAAATAATTTATCAGAATATATAATTAATTTTTCACAGGTTTTTACAGCAGAACACTCATCTTGCGTCGGGACCAAACATTTGAGCAGCATAACTTATCTGCATGGTTCAATCAAAAATCGAATACAAATACAATCACAAATCCAATCACAAACCCAAAGACAAATGTACCAATAATCACAGCACCAATCTATCCCTCAGTCAGCATCCAATACTAAAATAATCTGCTGCCAATATTGCCTGAACTTATTTCCTAAATCAGATTGAAATTTTTATCCTGAATGGAAAATAGCAGAATATTTTCCGTACCTCGACATGGAAGCCAGTTCTCATTTATTGTCTGTCTAATACTGGACGCAGGAACCAATACCCAGTGATTGCCTATCCAATACTGGACGCAGGAACCAATACTCAGTGATTGCCTATCCAATACTGGACGCAGGAACCAATACTCAGTGATTGCCTATCCAATACTGGACGCAGGAACCAATACTCAGTGATTGCCTATCCAATACTGGACGCAGGAACCAATACTCAGTGATTGCCTATCCAATACTGGACGCAGGAACCAATACTCAGTAATTGCCTATCCAATACTGGACGCAGGAACCAATACTCAGTGATTGCCTATCCAATACTGGACGCAGGAACCAATACTCAGTGATTGCCTATCCAATACTGGACGCAGGAGCCAATACTCAGTGATTGTCCATCCAATACTGGACGCAGGAGCCAATACTCAGTGATTGCCTATCCAATACTGGACGCAGGAACCAATACTCAGTGATTGTCCATCCAATACTGGACGCAGGAACCAATACTCAGTGATTGCCTATCCAATACTGGACGCAGGAACCAATACTCAGTGATTGCCTATCCAATACTGGACGCAGGAACCAATACTCAGTGATTGTCCATCCAATACTGGACGCAGGAGCCAATACTCAGTGATTGTCTATCCAATACTGGACGCAGGAACCAATACTCAGTGATTGCCTATCCAATACTGGACGCAGGAACCAATACTCAGTGATTGCCTATCCAATACTGGACGCAGGAGCCAATACTCAGTGATTGTCCATCCAATACTGGACGCAGGAGCAAATACTCAGTGATTATCCATCCAATACTGGACGCAGAAGCCAGTACTCAGTGATTGGCTATCCAATACTGGACGCAGGAGCCAATACTCAGTGATTGCCTATCCAATACTGGACGCAGGAGCCAATACTCAGTGTTTGCCTATCCAATACTGGATGCAGGAGCAAATACTCAGTGATTTCCTATCCAATACTGGACGCGGGAGCCAATACTCAGTGATTGCCTATCCAATACTGGACGCGACAGCCAATACTCAGTGATTGCCTATCCAATACTGGACGCAGGAGCCAATACACCGAATTGGACTGAAGCTACATGGACGAGTTACATGTATTTCCTTCCCAGTACCTCCCAACCTGTCATAGCCTTGCGGCTACAAAATTTCTATTAGGATTCTTATTGTTGCCAATAAATCGAGTTGCCAATGAATGGAATTGTAATGGCTTCAAAAACCTATTGTAGAAACATAAAATTCCGTTTTTTTGTTTATTTTGCAATTAATGAGCAATAAAATATAAATATATGAAAACACATGACTTTGTTTATTGTACACTCAATTATTTATTTTGTTTGAACAATTAATTCATATTTACGGAACATATTTCTAAAATTCAATATGTTAGTTTTTGGGTGACAATGTTATTTTTTCACCTAATCAAAATGCAGGTGTTTTTATATTATCATTTAAGAAGTGTATAATTAGAAGGGTATGTTTTGATACATCACGTCTCATCTCTTCAGTAAGCCTCCAACATTAAATAGATCTATAATTAGACTATAGCCTTTCTATGAGAGTAATTCATCTCACTGTAGTCTGCTGGTCGCTGTCTGCAAGGCTCGATCTGCAAATCATACGAGTAGAATAAGACAAAACTGAGCCTAACAACTTAATGGAAAGTTCATTTTACATAATATTTACATCTTATTGTACCTTACCGCTGCTTTACACAGGGTTCATGCGATATTGTACCTTACTGCTGCTTTACACAGGGTTCATGCGATATTGTACCTTACTGCTGCTTTACACAGGGTTCATGCGATATTGTACCTTACTGCTGCTTTACACAGGGTTCATGCGATATTGTACCTTACTGCTGCTTTACACAGGGTTCATGCGATATTGTACCTTACTGCTGCTTTACACAGGGTTCATGCGATATTGTACCTTACTGCTGGTTTACACAGGGTTCATGCGATATTGTACCTTACTGCTGCTTTACACAGGGTTCATGCGATATTGTACCTTACTGCTGCTTTACACAGGGTTCATGCGATATTGTACCTTACCGCTGCTTTACACAGGGTTCATGCGATATTGTACCTTACCGCTGCTTTACACAGGGTTCATGCGATATTGTACCTTACTGCTGCTTTACACAGGGTTCATGCGATATTGTACCTTACCGCTGCTTTACACAGAGTTCATGCGATATTGTACCTTACCGCTGCTTTACACAGGGTTCATGCGATATTGTACTTTACCGCTGCTTTACACAGGGTTCATGCGATATTGTACCTTACTGCTGCTTTACACAGGGTTCATGCGATATTGTACCTTACCGCTGCTTTACACAGGGTTCATGCGATATTGTACCTTACTGCTGCTTTACACAGGGTTCATGCGATATTGTACCTTACCGCTGCTTTACACAGGGTTCATGCGATATTGTACCTTACTGCTGCTTTACACAGGGTTCATGCGATATTGTACCTTACTGCTGCTTTACACAGGGTTCATGCGATATTGTACCTTACTGCTGCTTTACAAAGGGTTCATGCGATATTGTACCTTACTGCTGCTTTACACAGGGTTCATGCGATATTGTACCTTACTGCTGCTTTACACTGGGTTCATGCGATATTGTACCTTACCGCTGCTTTACACAGGGTTCATGCGATATTGTACCTTACCGCTGCTTTACACAGGGTTCATGCGATATTGTACCTTACTGCTGCTTTACACAGGGTTCATGGGATATTGTACCTTACCGCTGCTTTACACAGGGTTCATGCGATATTGTACCTTACTGCTGCTTTACACAGGGTTCATGCGATATTGTACCTTACCGCTGCTTTACACAGGGTTCATGCGATATTGTACCTTACTGTTGCTTTACACAGGGTTCATGCGATATTGTACCTTACTGCTGCTTTACACAGGGTTCATGCGATATTGTACTTTACTGCTGCTTTACACAGGGTTCATGGGATATTGTACCTTACTGCTGCTTTACACAGGGTTCATGCGATATTGTACCTTACTGCTGCTTTACACAGGGTTCATGGGATATTGTACCTTACTGCTGCTATACACAGGGTTCATGCGATATTGTACCTTACTGCTGCTTTTCACAGGGTTCATGCGATATTGTACCTTACTGCTGCTTTACACAGGGTTCATGCGATATTGTACCTTACTGCTGCTTTACACAGGGTTCATGCGATATTGTACCTTACTGCTGCTTTACACAGGGTTCATGCGATATTGTACCTTACTGCTGCTTTACACAGGGTTCATGTGATATTGTACCTTACCGCTGCTTTACACAGGGTTCATGTGATATTGTACCTTACTGCTGCTTTACACAGGGTTCATGCGATATTGTACCTTACCGCTGCTTTACACAGGGTTCATGCGATATTGTACCTTACCGCTGCTTTACACAGGGTTCATGCGATATTGTACCTTACTGCTGCTTTACACAGGGTTCATGCGATATTGTACCTTACCGCTGCTTTACACAGGGTTCATGCGATATTGTACCTTACTGCTGCTTTACACAGGGTTCATGGGATATTGTACCTTACCGCTGCTTTACACAGGGTTCATGCGATATTGTACCTTACTGCTGCTTTACACAGGGTTCATGCGATATTGTACCTTAACGCTGCTTTACACAGGGTTCATGCGATATTGTACCTTACTGCTGCTTTACACAATGTTCATGCGATATTGTACCTTACTGCTGCTTTACACAGGGTTCATGGGATATTGTACCTTACTGCTGCTTTACACAGGGTTCATGCGATATTGTACCTTACTGCTGCTTTACGCAGGGTTCATGCGATATTGTACCTTACTGCTGCTTTACACAGGGTTCATGCGATATTGTACCTTACTGCTGCTTTACACAGGGTTCATGCGATATTGTACCTTACTGCTGCTTTACACAGGGTTCATGCGATATTGTACCCTACTGCTGCTTTACACAGGGTTCATGCGATATTGTACCTTACTGCTGCTTTACACAGGGTTCATGCGATATTGTACCTTACTGCTGCTTTACACAGGGTTCATGGGATATTGTACCTTACCGCTGCTTTACACAGGGTTCATGCGATATTGTACCTTACCGCTGCCTTACACAGGGTTCATGGTATATTGCTTCCTCTGCCTTCATTACCAATAATACCGTACTAATTATATCATATACCTTTGAATAAGTTACACACATTACTTACCACAAATCGCACTAACTCTAATCCATCCTCTTATCACGCGGGCTGGTATACATAGAATAAAATTAAACAATTTATCCATGAAAGAAGAAAATACGCGCTGCGTGAACACTCAAAGTTAAGCCAACAATTTCTGCTGTTGTGTTTGTTCGATGATTAACTTAATTGCCTACATCGAAATTACCTTAACCTTAATCTTAATTACCTTAATTATCTTAACCCTAATCTTAATTACCTTAATAATCTTAACCTTACTTACCTACTTCAGGGGCATCGAAAACTCTGAAAAATGATTAGACTATATGAGAATGACAGTTGTAGTCTAAATGAGCATGTCTATTGTAGTCTAAATGAGCATGTCTATTGTAGTCTAAATGACCGTGTCTATTGTAGTCTAAATGAGCATGTCTATTGTAGTCTAAATGAGCATGTCTATTGTAGTCTAAATGACCGTGTCTATTGTA
Source organism: Morinoia aosen (assembly GCA_030386875.1). Lineage (NCBI taxonomy): Eukaryota > Metazoa > Arthropoda > Malacostraca > Amphipoda > Talitridae > Morinoia > Morinoia aosen. The sequence continues at coordinate 113,189,173 of CM059576.1, forward strand.
GTCTAAATGACCGTGTCTACTGTAGTCTAAACGAGCATGTCTATTGAAATGTTGATCAGCATGTCTACTGCAGCACAAATCAACACGTCTACAGGAGTACACACCAACACAACAACACACCTACACGCCCCCTTAACGGATCAGCAAGTGCGTCTCGTACACAACACCACACTGGTCCATCTTGTTCAGCTGCCGTGTGCCCTACTGGGCTGTGAAAATAAAGCGGAACATTGAAAACTGCCGCATTAGCCTTGGTACAATGAGTGTATGAATTGTACCACATTGTACCACAAACTTGGTACAATGAGTGTATGAAAGCATGGGTTAGCTTCATTTGAGGTGATAACGAACAGTTGTGGCACAAGTAGATCGTGACTGACCAGGCGTGCTCGAGTCCAGGGCCTCGTTGGATGGTCAAGTTGTTGGCACGAAAAGGAGAACTGCACACAAACAAATGGGATAGTCCCCGCTAGTTAAAGCATCTACTAGTGTTAATTACAGCTATTGTTTCGTTGTCGTAACTAACAACTACTGCCACGATCATCAGCCAACATGTCACACTACCTGCGGCCTAACGATGCAATTTTGTACATTCAGGCAGGAGCTGCACAGGAAAATAGCGGCGTGCTGACAGCAACCGACCGCAGCTGTGTTCAGGGTGTCTGGTAAGTCGCAACTCAACCGACCATTTCAGTACCTCCTCTACCTGTAATATACGTCACTGCTATCGACTGCAATCAGCTCCAAGTATCTGAGTTAATGTAACCTATGAGAGTCATATTGACTCTCAAAAATAGCTGAAAAAAATGTGCTTTGTGTGGAAGAAAAGGCTCCGCTACATGAGGCTGGTTATTGGCACATTAAATTAACGTATGTTTTTTTGTAAAAAATAGCACTTTTCTTAAAATATTCTTTTTCTCATAAAATGTCAATTTGTCACTGATCGAAGGTGAATAATTTTTTTTATTTCGAAATATTTCCGCCATTTAGAGTTGAACGAATATTTAATCAAACGTAATATCATTTAAGTTTTTGATCGGTGACAACTACATTTTTTTTTGTGAATCGAAATCGAATAAATGACTTGTGTGCTCCTACCAATAATTGCACATTAATTAATTCAATTATTATCTAATTTTTGCTTTAAAGGTCATGAAAAATCATTTCAATAATTTATTGTCTTATATTAGTAAAATATCATGACTAACTTAAGAAATTCAATACCAGCATCTAGAGAGTTATTTTGTCTCCCATCATTGTCGTCAGTATTAATTACGTTATTTTTGCAGTAGGTTTTATACAGCCCAGTTTCCATTGTTGTCTTAATGGTAAACATTAAAAGTCCTAATTAAATCGGACGGTGGGTTAAAACTTAGTTTTCATAAAATAATGTACATAAAATGTCCTTACGTCGATACAGAGTAAGTTAGAGGCTGGAGCTAAGGGGACCGGTCACGGCCTGGCTAAGTTTGGGTGGGCAGGTTAGGTTAGGAAGCGCAGCGTTCTGTGATGTCGACAGCGAGCGAAATGGTTGGACGGCTCATGATAAAATGGGAAAGTTGCGATGGAAGCCTAAACTGATGTTTGGATTACAATCAATATTTCAATTTATTGCTTGTATTATCACAATAATTATGAGAGTAATCAAAAAATCGTACGTACAACGACGAAACAAGTGCAGACGACAGGAACAACAGCCCTGCGTCAGGTCACACACCGAAGTAACGATAGAGGCAACAGCAGCAAAACACTCAATACAGCGATGGTGCTCACAGCAGGTCACATGAGGCAGCGGGGAAGCTTCCTTCCACTCCGTGGGGACACATTTTGTGGATGTAACACACTTTAATAAATACTTGAGTTATCCTAGAACTTTCGAGTTTGTTATCGTGTTAAAAAAATGCTTTATAAAAAATGAACAAATAAATCATATGATCTAACTTATTTGTCTACCATTGGTTGGATTTTGAAGTTCGAATAAAAAATATTTATTACATTGGATTCAAGTAAACTATATTTCATGAAAAGTATACGATATTTGCAAACGGAATTTATACGAACCGTCGATTAACGGTGGGAATTCAATTTCAAATACATACTAAGAAATTATCAAAACCTGTATGGGCTCGACGAATAGCAAGCTATAGCAGTCTGAGTGGAATTTTCGTTGTGATAATGATGGTAGGAAAGCATGGTGATACCGTGGGAAACGGTATCATAGTTACCAGGGATCACATTCATATAATGCTGGAGCTAATTATACCAATACTATTTATAACGTTCATCACATTACACAATGACAACAATGGCACAATAGCGAGTGTAATTCGACGGGAAATGATTTACAAAACTCATGTGACGTGCGGGTGGTGTGGCGCGATCAAGTGATACAACTGGAAATGGATACAACTTTTATAGGTATTTTTTTAATACAGGGATTGTTAGGTAGTAACAGTGATAGAACTGGAAAAGTAATAGAAGTAAAATGGTTACATTTTCTTTAAAAGATCTTATATTGTCGCAATGAATTTTTTCCAAATTATTTTAGTTTTTACACATGAAAATCATTTTCTTTTTCGTGTACGAGTCCACTGACTTACATCTGATTCCCCCAAAATAAAGAGTTATATGAACTTACATAAGAAACACTAGCCTTCAAATTCCCACGGATGCAATCACACTCAGAGAGATAGGACATGTGTATGAGTGCTGTGAAACAATTCTTTAAGGCCTTTATATGCCGCTATATTTCGTTAGGTCGGTACATGCTAAGTTGCGTATGTAACTAGCGGCAGACATCACCTGCAGACGTAGTAACTAGTGGCAGACATCACCTGCAGACGCAGTAACTAGTGGCAGACAACACCTGCAGACGCAGTAACTAGTGGCAGACAACATCACCTGCAGACGCAGACACTAGTGGCAGACAACACCTGAAGACGCAGTAATTAGTGGCAGACAATACCCACAGACGCAGTAACTAGTGGCAGACAACAACACCTGCAGACGCAGTAACTAGTGGCAGACAACACCTGCAGACGCAGTAACTAGTGGCAGACAACACCTGCAGACGCAGTAACTAGTGGCAGACAACACCCACAGACGCAGATACTAGTGGCAGACAACAACACCTGCAGACGCAGTAACTAGTGGCAGACAACACTTGCAGACGCAGTAACTAGTGGCAGACAACACCTGCAGACGCAGTAACTAGTGGCAAACAACACCTGCAGACGCAATAACTAGTGGCAGACAACAACACCTGCAGACGCAGTAACTAGTGGCAGACAACACCTGCAGACGCAGTAACTAGTGGCATACAACACCTGCAGACGCAGTAACTAGTGGCAGACAACACCCACAGACGCAGTCTCTGGTGACAGACAACACCCACAGACGCAGTAACTAGTGGCAGACAACACCTGCAGACGCAGTAACTAGTGGCAGACAACAACACCCACAGACGCAGTAACTAGTGGCAGACAACACCTGCAGACGCAGTAACTAGTGGCAGACAACAACACCTGCAGACGCAGTAACTAGTGGCAGACAACAACACCCACAGACGCAGTAACTAGTGGCAGACAACACCCACAGACGCAGTAACTAGTGGCAGACAACACCTGCAGACGGAGTAACTAGTGGCAGACAACACCTGCAGACGCAGTAACTACTGGCAGACAACACCTGCAGACGCAGTAACTAGTGGCAGACAACAACACCACCTCACCAAGACACACCAATACAAACACTGCACTTCCCCCTCCTCCCATTTTCCAGAGGCAAGAGAGTTCTCCTCTCGTTAGCCGACAACGGCTTACATAAATAATATTCTAAAATAATTCTCCAAACCAAACGAAACCAAAATGTATCAAAATTGTACTGTTCAAGCTTAACGTTTCATTTTGAAAACAATTCTTCACGCCCAATACAATGATTCAAAACAAATAAAAAGTAAGAAATGCATTTGAATCATTCGTAAAATTGTTCGCTTCTTCATGTCCTGGATATTTGAGTTGTGAGGTAGCAAAGTTGAATGTTTGGAAATGATTTTTTACGTTTGCGAAGACTAACTATGGAAATTTGAAGGGCGCAAAGGATTTAATATTTAAAGTGTCTTTCTCTCTTTCTCCTTTCATCGCCCGAACTATTATTTCGCTATCATAGTGAGTGATATATAGCAGTGAATTTATGGTTGTTATTTTGACACATGAACCCATGTTTAGGACATCCGCTACGCCGAATTTCCTGGTTTGGGATCACCAACCTCCTGTTTAGGCGCACCGGGCTAGCTCGCCCACCACACCCCACCAAACCCCTAGCTCGCCCACCACACCCCACCTAACCCCAGCTCGCCCACCACACCCCACCTAACCCTTAGCTCGCCCACGACACCCCACCTAACCCCTAGCTCGCCCACCACACCCCACCTAACCCCTAGCTCGCCCACCACACCACACCTAACCCCTAGCTCGCCCACCACACCCCACCTAACCCCTAGCTCGCCCACCACACCCCACCTAACCCCCAGCTCGCCCACCCCACCCCACCTAACCCCTAGCTCGCCCACCACACCTAACCCCCAGCTCGCCAACCCCACCCCACCTAACCCCTTGCTCGCCCACCACACCCCACCTAGCCCCCAGCTCGCCCACCACACCCCACCTAACCCTTAGCTCGCCCACCACACCCCACCTAACCCCTAGCTCGCCCACCACACCCCACCTAACCCCTAGCTCGCCCACCACACCCCACCTAACCCCTAGCTCGCCCACCACACCCCACCTAACCCCTAGCTCGCCCACCACACCCCACCTAACCCCCAGCTCGCCCACCCCACCTAACTCCTAGCTCGCCCACCCCACCTAACCCCCAGCTCGCATACCCAACCCCACCTAACCCCCAGCTCGCCCACCCCACCCCACCTAACCCCCAGCTCGCCCACTACACCCCACCTAACCCCCAGCTCGCCCACCACACCCCACCTAACCCCTAACTAGCCCACCTATGTAAACATTACTGAAGAGTCACAATTCCTGAGAACTGACGTCCAGGAATTGCTTCAAAAATATACCACGTTATTTTAACAAGGTTGACAATCCGTACTTTCACGACACAGAATATTCAAGCTGTGAAAATTATAGATTAATATCCTGAAATTAGGACACTCATCATTTTAGCAATAAAAACATTCGAATTTAGGGAAATTTACACACCATATATTGAAAATGCAACATTTCTTGCGAAATACATTTTATTAATAATTACATTTTAAGGAAGTCTATGGAACTTTAATTTTACGATTGTTGAACGGTAACAAAAATATTTTTTAAGGAATTCATTGACTATTATTTTCACATTTAAGTCGTTATTGAATGCCAGGAAGACTTTGTCCCTCCATTGCCACACCATGAAGGCGTCCCGAGAACTTACCTACCAAACTGTACTACCATTAACCCAACACCATGAAGGCGTCCCGAGAACTTACCTACCAAACTGTACTACCATTAACCCAACACCATGAAGGCGTCCCGAGAACTTACCTACCAAACTGTACTACCATTAACCCAACACCATGAAGGCGTCCCGAGAACTTACCTACCAAACTGTACTACCATTAACCCAACACCATGAAGGCGTCCCGAGAACTTACCTACCAAACTGTACTACCATTAACCCAACACCATGAAGGCGTCCCGAGAACTTACCTACCAAACTGTACTACCATTAACTCAACACCATCAAGGCGTCCCGAGAACTTACCTACCAAACTGTACTACCATTAACCCAACACCATGAAGGCGTCCCGAGAACTTACCTACCAAACTGTACTACCATTAACCCAACACCATGAAGGCGTCCCGAGAACTTACCTACCAAACTGTACTACCATTAACCCAATACCATGAAGGCGTCCCGAGAACTTACCTACCAAACTGTACTACCATTAACCCAACACCATGAAGGCGTCCCGAGAACTTACCTACCAAACTGTACTACCATTAACCCAATACCATGAAGGCGTCCCGAGAACTTACCTACCAAACTGTACTACCATTAACCCAACACCATGAAGGCGTCCCGAGAACTTACCTACCAAACTGTACTACCATTAACCCAACACCATGAAGGCGTCCCGAGAACTTACCTACCAAACTGTACTACCATTAACCCAACACCATCAAGGCGTCCCGAGAACTTACCTACCAAACTGTACTACCATTAACCCAACACCATGAAGGCGTCCCGAGAACTTACCTACCAAACTGTACTACCATTAACCCAACGCCATGAAGGCGTCCCGAGAACTTACCTACCAAACTGTACTACCATTAACCCAACACCATCAAGGCGTCCCGAGAACTTACCTACCAAACTGTACTACCATTAACCCAACACCAGAATGTACACGCCCGTACGTAATTTGCCATACCTGCCTACGACTCAGTACAGTTTGTGATCCAATCTTCTATGGAGTCTGGCATGACTCTCAAAAATATATTTATCGCATTTATCGTACATAAGTAAAGTAGCTACGATGCTTCACACTTCAGTCGGACAAATCTTACCTCATATTTTATCATGAATGGTTGTCATAGATCAGGAAACTTGACTTTTTGCTTGCACGTTTTTTCTTTTATTATATAACAAATGATATTTTTAAGCGGTTTGATATTCCAAACGACATATCAAACACTATATTTATCAAAACTTGTTTCTACAACTTCAAAATTATTGATAAATGACTTAATCGTTTTTTGAAATGAATATTGAGTTATTGCTTCATTCACACATGTTGATTTCTGTGTACAGCAGCGCGCAACAACGATAACTTGACAACACAGGCAGGACAACAACGATAACTTGACAACACAGGCAGGACAACAACGATAATTATATAATTTGACAACACAGGCAGGACCACAACGATAATTTGACAACACAGGCAGGACAACAACGATAACTTGACAACACAGGCAGGACAACAACGATAACTTGACAACACAGGCAGGACAACAACGATAACTTGACAACACAGGCAGGACAACAACGGTAACTTGATAACACAGGCAGGACAACAACGATAACTTCACAACACAGGCAGGACAACAACGATAACTTGTCTGTAGGTGTTGTCTGCCACTAGTTACTGCGTTTTCAGGTGATGTCTGCCACTAGTTACTGCGTCTGCAGGTGATGTCTGCCACTAGTTACTGCGTCTATAGGTGATGTCTGCCACTAGTTACTGCGTCTGCAGGTGATGTCTGCCACTAGTTACTTGCGTAACTTACCCAATGAAATATAGCACCATATAAAGGCCTCAAAAAATTGTTTCACAGCACTCATACACATGTCCTATCTTTCTGAGTGTGATTGAATCCGTGGGAATTTGAAGGCTAGTGTTTCTTATGTAAGTTCATATAACTCTTCATTGTGGGTGAATCAAATGTAAGTCAGTGTACTCGTACACGAAAAATAAAATGATTTTCACATATATAAACTAAAATAATTTAGAAAAAAGTCATTGCGACAATTTTAGATTTCAAAAAAAAGGTAATTATTGTAGTTCTACTTATTTCCCAGTTCTATCACTGGTACTACCTAACAATACCTATATCGAAAAAATACCTATAAAACTTATATCCATTTCCAGTTCTATCACTTCCTAAATCACGTCACACCACCTGCACGTCACACGAGTTTTGTAAATCATTTCCCGTCGAATTACACTTGCTATTGTGCCATTGTTGTCATTGTGTAATGTGATGAACGTTATAAATAGTATTGGTATAATTAGCTCCAGCATTATATGAATGTGATCGCTGGTAACTATGATACCACTTCTCACGCTATCACCATGTCTTCATACCATCATTACCACTCAATGTAACTACCATTTCAATAAAAATCGCGCCCCACACGTCCTGCCGTTCTCCGTCTCTAAATTTCTAGTATTTGGCTAAATATATATTTGCTACTCCTGCATAAATATCGCAAAAAGTCCGGTTTCAAATAATCTATTTTACTCATTAAACATAAAATTATTCACACAAATTGTAATTAATTTTCGATATTCAAAATAATCAAATAATAATAACCAAAATAATCAAACCTATGGTCGATAAAGGAATAAATAAAATCGCATAATTTTTTTTCATAACCTTTAAAGTAGTTTTATCACACCCATTGAGAAAAGTTTTAATGGGATAACTCAAGAATTTTAAGAGGTGAGGTTCATTTTCAAAATGTGTTCTCATGGAGTGGAATTTATCTTTCACGTTAAGAATCTTCATGTGACTACTACCACAGGCCGTGGAACATGCTGGGATTCCAATAACAGGTAAGTAATATACAGTAACGCCACTAGTGGCTGTGAAATTCCTTTTAAATAAGTTATTAAATCTTCGGTGGCTGTGATCCATGAATTAGATACATGTATTAAAGTTACAAATAGTATTTCCTATACAAAATTGTGTTTTTTTTTGTTCGAAAAATAATCAGCAGTGTTCATTATTAGGAGTTAGTAAACTAGAAAAATTTCATTCATGCCTATATTTTTTATGTATTGAAACCAGTTCCTGAGTAATTCACGTACTTGATTTCTTTTTGTTGAACAGTAACTAAAGTATTTTGAGAAAATTGTCTATTTCTATCGTATAGTTATCTTTTTATGCAATAGAGAGAAGCTCTCACGTTGCCTTATGTACCCCGTCGTGGACAACATCTAAGAGATGTTGTTGTTACTGCTGTAACTTCTTTTTACATTCTATTGTATTGTTATTCTTCCTACCGCCATTACGCGTCATCGCGGCAGACAACGACTCACAATTACTATGATCATTGTTTCATTACTTCTGGTGTACAGAGCCCGTCAAAAATGACGGGATCCTATATTTCCTTTGAACAAATCCTCCAGGTGTGGATGCCCAACAAATATATCCATCCCAACAGTACCCGCCATTAAAATATTCTTGTACTTGTGCACTGGTGAAACTCGTATCACAGATACGGTCATTGAGCGTCCTTGTGAGCGTCACAGACACACGCACCAACCAATTTGATGTGTTCACTCAGATGACCACTTAATCACGCTGTCAATGAAGCCTAATGACTATTTTTGATAGGAGTTTCACCAATGAACATGATTAGGAGTATTTTAATCGCAGGTACTGTTGGGTTGGACATATTTTTTTATGATCCAAATCTGAAGTGTACTTTTTTAAGTAATTATCGATTACAGTCATTTATGACGGATGGCGTACACCAAAAAAACCAACACCTCGACCTTCTCACAGCGCCAACAGCGTAACATCACCTCCCCCCCCCCCCCCCCTTCAAAAACACAAGGATTCACTAAATGTGAAAACATGGCACAAATTACGCACAAGAAACATGCAAATTTGTGTATGTATTTAAAAAATCAAATGGACACCTAGTGTTTTGTTATGTACGGGATGATAATAAATTCTTACCCACTGTCGGAATCAAATTTGACTTTCAATAATTACCATTAGGAAAATAATGAATACAAGGCTGAATAATTATGATCTAAATATATACAATCGAATGTCATTTGTTATTGGTAACTGATTCATATTTTGGTGTAATTATTTAACCGCCGAACTCACCCACCACAGTACCTACACCACCACCGTACCTACACCACCACCGTACCTACACCACCACCGTACCTACACCACCACCGTACCTACACCACCACTGTACCTACTCCACCACCGTACCAACACCACCACCGTACCTACCCCACCACCGTACCTACACCACCACCGTACCTACACCACCACCGTACCTACACCACCACCGTACCTACACCACCACCGTACCTACACCACCACCGTGGCATCCAACAATGTAATCCATATATAAGAAATAAAAGAGTGATGCGTTGATATTACAAGAACCAAAATATAAGAAGCAACAACAATGCCCATAGCACCAACAATGAGAGGCAGCGTGTTGTTGTTGTGAGCGACGGAAATTGTGGTCAACATATATATACCGGATGGCGTGCAGCTTTGACTCACAAATACACTAGTCACTCATCGAACATTCAAATTAGAAAAAAAACTTGCACTTGAATGTATATAATCAAAATTCAGAATCTTGAACTAAAATTAAATATATCATGACAATTAGGTTTAGTTTGTGAGAACATGAATATCGGCATTAACATATTTTCGATAATTAATTTAGTTTCATTATCAGGAAGTAATTTAGCGCAGGTACTGACGATTTTATTTGTCTCACGCTTGTAACTTTACTAAAAAAACTCATTTATGAGCGTCTCGGACGCATGTGAATATTGGAGATCTTATGATGATGTCGCTGTAAGTAACAGGACATGTAAGTTCTCGTTGTTTGATACAGAATTAGCAGGTTACGGCAATATCAATTTAGATATAATTCATACAACAAACATCCCAACTTTCAATACTGATGCTATAGGCACAATATTCGCTTGTTGTGCCCGCATCGAGCAAAAATCAACTGTGTTTTTATCATTAGTTTAATAATGGAAACTGGTCTGAATATAACCTATCGCAAAAATATCGTAGTTAACACTGATGGCAATGATGGGAGACAGAATAACTCTCTAAATGCTTATATCGAATTTGTAAGTTAATAATAATATATCAGTAATGTAGGACAACCAATTATTGAAGTGATTTGTCATGACCTGCAAATTAAAAATTACATAATGATTGAATCAATTCATTTGCAGTCATTAGTATGAGCAAACTAGTTATTTGTACATATTCGACACACATAAAAAATAATTTAGTCACCCTATTTTTGAAATTATTTGATTTAAGTCAAATTAAATACTAGTTTGAATTGAAAATATAAAATTGAATTTGAATTGAGATATTGACCTTTTTTGTTTGGAATAAACTGACATTTCATGGTAAAAAAAATTTTTCAGTATAAAATTTTGGTTTACGAAAATATATATGTTAAGTTAATATGGTTCCCAATCAGCAAACCAGTGTTGTCATCTACTATATCTGCATTAACTTCTAACTATTTTTGAGAGTCTGCATGGACTCGCATTAATGAAACTGGTTACCTATTTGGAACGTCATTGCGGTCGAGAGTAGCGACCATGCGGGGGTAACTTCAACATTTTAGTTTTCTAATCTGATTCGTATGAAATTAGGCCAGTATATGTATTTGTTGAATGTAAACTTTTTTACTCGTGCGACTTTTTCATTTAGGCCTTAGTTATTCATCTTCAGAAAATCAATAATTTAGGTCAGATGAAATATTCGTTTCAATTGAAATTATCAAATTATATTCGAATTAAAATATTCACCTATCTTTGATGGTGACAAACTGACATTTCATGGTGATAAGAATCTTTCTGGAATAGTATCTTATTTGACATAAATACAGTCGTTAAATTAATATGGTTTTCAACCAGCGTACGCAACAATGCGAAGTTCTCTTCTACTGTTCTTTTAACATATTTTTGAGGGTCATTACTGACTCGCATTGATGAAACTGGCTACCTTACGGAAAGCTATTTGCGGTGGAGAGTAGCGACCTTAAGGGGGTCACTTCAACATTTCTGTATTGTCATCTGATTCGTTTGAAATTTGTCCAGTATATGTATTTGTTGAATGTTAACTTTTTTACTCGTGTGACTTTTTCATTTAAGCCTTACTTTTTTTGAAAAAGACGAGGAATTAGTTTTTTGGTACATTTAGATGGATATTTCGAAAGAATATATGTCATTGAGTTTATATGCTAGAACATAAACGAAGACAGATTTGGAATCCTTGGAACATTTTAACAAAAGTACGGTGTTAATTTTTACCAAATGAAAATTTGTTATATATTATATATGATCACTTACTAGCATATACAATAATTTTGGGTTTTGAGCTTGATGCACAAAAATTATATGTGAAATTGGGAAGAAAGACACAATACTTTTGTTAGAAATGTTCAAGGGATTCTAAAACTGTCTTTGTTTTTCCCTAGCATGGAAACTCAGCGACTTCTATTCATTTGAATGTTGAAAATTAGAGGTTTTGGGTATAAGCGACAAACGAAATTTTTTGTTGAGGTGTAATATAATGGACATTGTATATAATTGAATGCTGTTTTCATTTTTATTTCGATCACCTCCATGCATAACTTCATATTCACACTGTGAATTGTAATTAAAAAAAATTACAAATTTTATTTTTTATAAAAAATTATGAAACTTTATATTTGTAGTCTAATTCACATGCAATTTGACTAATATATGTAACTTTTGAAAAGAAACACAATTTAATTTATTCATTTTTTCGATTTTGGCCCTGGCTTGTGAAAAAAATTGGACATATTGGTTTTTTAGTTCCTTATTATTGATATTTCAAATGAATAAAACTATTTGAATCATTATGCCAGAATAAAACTAAAGACAGTTTTAGAATCCTTGTAGCATTGTAAACAAAGTTACGCTTTCATATTTTCCATTGCCTGTTTTGTTTTCTTTTTATATGGGCTCAAAATGGGGTCGAAAATCCGCCCCCCCCCCCCCCTCCCTGGGGGGAGGATCTAGTGTCCGTAGCGCCATAAAATTTTAGGACCGAATAGTCCACCACCTTTGGGTCCTTTTCCAACAACAAAGCAACACAAGCTCACCGGACCGACAGGGGCCTGGCAGGAGCCTGAGGTGATCCCCTTAACTTGCGCAAACATGAACTTATACCCCCTTAACTTATAGTACACTTGCGTGAACACGAACTTATACCCCCTTAACTTATAGTACACTTGCGTGAACACGAACTTATACCCCCTTAACTTATAGTACACTTGCGTGAACACGAACTTATACCCCCTTAACTTATAGTACACTTGCGTGAACACGAACTTATACCCCCTTAACTTATAGTACACTTGCGTGAACACGAACTTATACCCCCTTAACTTATAGTACACTTGCGTGAACACGAACTTATACCCCCTTAACTTATAGTACACTTGCGTGAACACGAACTTATACCCCCTTAACTTATAGTACACTTGCGTGAACACGAACTTATACCCCCTTAACTTATAGTGCACTTGCGTGAACACGAACTTATACCCCCTTAACTTATAGTACACTTGCGTGAACACGAACTTATACCCCTTAACTTATAGTACACTTGCGTGAACACGAACTTATACCCCCTTAACTTATAGTACACTTGCGTGAACACGAACTTATACCCCTTTAACTTATAGTACACTTGCGTGAACACGAACTTATACCCCCTTAACTTATAGTACACTTGCGTGAACACGAACTTATACCCCCTTAACTTATAGTACACTTGCGTGAACACGAACTTATACCCCTTAACTTATAGTACACTTGCGTGAACACGAACTTATACCCCCTTAACTTAGTGTACACTTGCGTGAACACGAACTTATACCCCCTTAACTTATAGTACACTTGCGTGAACACGAACATATACCCCCTCAACTTATAGTACACTTGCGTGAACACGAACTTATACCCCCTTAACTTATAGTACACTTGCGTGAACACGAACTTATACCCCCTTAACTTAGTGTACACTTGCGTGAACACGAACTTATACCCCCTTAACTTATAGTACACTTGCGTGAACACGAACTTATACCCCCTTAACTTATAGTACACTTGCGTGAACACGAACTTATACCCCCTTAACTTATAGTACACTTGCGTGAACACGAACTTATACCCCCTTAACTTATAGTACACTTACGTGAACACGAACTTATACCCCCTTAACTTATAGTACACTTGCGTGAACACGAACTTATACCCCCTTAACTTATAGTACACTTGCGTGAACACGAACTTATACCCCCTCAACTTATAGTACACTTACGTGAACACGAACTTATACCCCCTTAACTTATAGTACACTTGCGTGAACACGAACTTATACCCCCTTCACTTATAGTACACTTGCGTGAACACGAACTTATACCCCCTTAACTAAGTGTACACTTGCGTGAACACGAACTTATACCCCTTAACTTATAGTACACTTGCGTGAACACGAACTTATACCCCCTTAACTAAGTGTTCACTTGCGTGAACACGAACTTATACCTCCTTAACTTATAGTACACTTGCGTGAACACGAACTTATACCCCCTTCACTTATAGTACACTTGCGTGAACACGAACTTATACCCCCTTAACTAAGTGTACACTTGCGTGAACACGAACTTATACCCCTTAACTTATAGTACACTTGCGTGAACACGAACTTATACCCCCTTAACTAAGTGTACACTTGCGTGAACACGAACTTGTACCCCTTAACTTAGTGTACACTTGCGTGAACACGAACTTATACCCCTTAACTTATAGTACACTTGCGTGAACACGAACTTATACCCCCTTAACTTATGGTACACTTGCGTGAACACGAACTTATACCCCCTTAACTAAGTGTACACTTGCGTGAACACGAACTTATACCCCTTAACTTAGTGTACACTTGCGTGAACACGAACTTATACCTCTTAACTTACAGTACACTTGCGTGAACACGAACTTATACCCCCTTAACTAAGTGTACACTTGCGTGAACACGAACTTATACCCCCTTAACTTAGTGTACACTTGCGTGAACACGTACTTATACCCCCTTAACTTATAGTACACTTGCGTGAACACGTACTTATACCCCCTTCACATATAGTACACTTGCGTGAACACGACACCTGCCGTAGTGTGACGTGTTAGCTGTGCAGTAGCAGAATTCCTTCGCTCAGCAACAGACGCACTTACATTAAATGTTAGGACAGAGGCTGTGTCGCAACCACAAATGGCTTCACAAATAGTAAATTAACTTTCTATTAAGCCCAAACTTGCATCACGAACGAATTTTTCCAGCCCACGGGCTAACAATTATCTAAGTAGAGTACATTGTCAGTATTGTGCCTGCGAATTGTGCATGTGAGAACAGCTCAATACTGAGTATTGGATCCTACTTCCAGTGTTGGATACAATTACCGAGTATTGGCTCCCGCGTCTTGTATTGGATAATATTTTCTTATTGGGAATTTAGTTCAGCCAATATTGGCCCTAGATTGATCGAGTTTTGGGTGCTGGGTTTGATGCTAGAAAGATTTTTATCAGTAATAATTAAAAGAACCATTTTAAATGATTTCCACAATTATCATTCTCAATATAATTTACTCGTTGAAATTAAATTATTTATCAGAATATTTAATTAGCTTTTCAACGGTTTGTACACCAGAATATATATCTTGCTATTATTTATCTTCATGTTTCAATCATAAATTAAATCAAAATACAATCACAAACCAATAACTAATCTGATTTCAAACTAATCACAAATACAATCACAAATCAATGACAAATCTACCAATAATTTCAGCACCAATCTATCCCTCAGTCAGCATCCAATACTAAAATAATCTGCTGCCAATATTGCCTGAACTTATTTCCAATATCAGATCGAAATTTCTATCTTAAATAGAAAATAACAGAATATTATCCGTAACTTGACATTGGAGCCAATACTCAGTGATTGCCTGTCCAATACTGGACGCAGGAGCCAATACTCAGTATTTGGCTGTAGCGACATGTACAATGTACATGTATTTTCCTCCCAATACGTCCCAACCTGTCATAGCCTTGCGGCTGCAAAGTTTGTATCAGGATTCTTTTTAATCCCATTAAAGAGAACCATCATTTAACGAAATTGTGAAGTCTTCAAAATCCTATTTTAGAAACATAAAATTTTTTCTGTTTTAATTTCGCAATTAATGAACAATAAAATGAAACCATATATGGAAACACCTGACTTCGTATATTGTACACTCAATTATTCATTTTGTTTAAACAATTAATTCATATTTACAAAACATATTCATTAAATTGAATAAGTCATTTTCTGGGTGACAATGTTATGTTAATTTCACCGAAAAGCATGTGTCCTCAGGGCGGGATATCATCATCGAAGAAGTGTATAATTAGAAGGATGTGTACATACATCACTTCTCATCTCTTCAGTTAGCCTCCAACATTGAATAGATCTATAATTAATTAGACTACAACCTTTCCAAGGGAGTAATTCATTTCACTGTAGTCTGCTGGTCGATGTCAGCAATGTTGGTCTGCATCTCATAAGAGTAGAATTAGACAAAATTAACTTGTGTATTGTTGTAAAATATGGTACTATACTGAAAAAATTCTGTTTTCATAAAATGACAGTTTACACTAATCAAACCAAAATACTTTTTTTATTTCGAAATATATCCACAATTTGGAATTGAACAAATATTTAATCAAATCTGATCCATTTATATAATTTTTCTCGGTGACAAATTCATTTTATTTGTGAATCAAAAGTGAATAAATGACATGTGTGCTCCTACCAATAATTGCACATGAATTAATTCAATTATTATCTAATTTTTATTTAGAAGGTCATGAAAAATCATTTCAATAATTAGTTTTTCTAAAGTACTACAATATCATGACTAACTTAAGAAATTCAATACGAGCATTTAGAGAGTTATTCTCTCTCCCATCATTGTCCTCAATGTTAATTACGTTATTTTTGCTGTAGGTTTTATTCAACACAGTTTCCATTATTGTCTTAGTGGTAATTATTAGGAATGATAATTAAATATGATGGTGGGTTAAAACTTTGTACTCATAAAATAATGCACTTAAAATGTCCTTACGTCCATACAGAGTAAGTTAGAGGTTGGAGCTAAGGGGACCGGTAACGGCCTGGCTAAGTTTGGGTGGGCAGGTTAGGTTAGGAAGCGCAGCGTTCTGTGATGTCGACAGCGAGCGAAATGGTTGGACGGCTCTTGATAAAGTGGGAAAGTTGCGATGGAAGCCTAAACTGGTGTTTGGATTACAATTGATATATCAATTTTACTGTATTTAGTATCACAATAATTATGAAGGTAATCATAAAATCGTACGTACAACGACGAAACACGAGCAGACAATAGGAACAACAGCCCTGCGTCAGGTCACACACCGAAGTAACGATAGAGGCAACAGCAGCAAAACACTCAATACAGCGATGGTGCTCACAGCAGGTCACATGCCTATTTTGTGCCATGTTATCACAACTAGTGAATCCTTGTTTTTTTGAAGGGGGGGAGGAGGTGATGTTACGCTGCTGGCGCTGCGAGAAGGTAGAGGTGTTGGGTTTTTTTGGTGTACGCCATCCGTCATAAATAACTGTAATCGATAATTTCTTAAAAAAATATACTTCAGGTTTGGATCATAAACAAATATATTTAACCCAACAGTACCTGCGATTAAAATACTCCTAATCATGTTCATTGGTGAAACTCCTATCAAAAATAGTCATTAAGCTTCCTTGACAGCGTGATAAAGTGGTCATCTGAGTGAACACATCAAATTGGTTGGTGCGTGTGTCTGTGACGCTCACAAGGACGCTCAATGACCGTATCTGTGATACGAGTTTCACCAGTGCACAAGTACAAGGATATTTTAATGGTGGGTACTGTTGGCATGGATATATTTGTTGGGCATCCACAGCTGGAGGTTTTGTTCAAAGGAAATATAGGATCCCGTCACTTTTGACGGGCTGTGTACACCAGTAGTAATGAAACAATGATCGTGGTAAGTGTAAGTCGTCGTCTACCGCGATGACGCGTAATGGCGGTAGGAAGAATAGCAGCACAACAAACTGTAGAAAGTATCACTAGTAACAACAACAACAACACATAGATGTTGTCCACGACGGGGCACATAAGGCAACGTGAGAGCTTCTTTCTATTGAATAAAAAGATGACTTTACGAAAAAAATCAACATTTTTCTTCAAATACTTGGGTTACCGTAAATTTAACAAATTCAATTTTGCGAAGTACTCCGAAACTGGCTTTAATACATGAAAAAATATGGGCATGAATTAAATTTTTAATAGTTTCTTCAGTAATTACAACAACATTAACAAATTATTCACACGAAGAAAATAATTCCCGTTTTGTTTAAGGAAAATTATTCGTAACTTTAATACATACATCCAATACAATCACTTCGTACAGTGAATTAAAATTCGCTCCTAAATAATTAAAGCATTTAACGCCAGGTGTGGCTAGAAACTGTAAGCAGTAGGGAATGCGAATTACCTGTGGCACATGTGGATAGACATGTGAAACTTGCCGGTCGCCTGCCCCCGCCGTCGCGTCCAGACGTAAGTTGGTGGATGTTTTTTGCGGTGCCGGAGTTGGTGATTATTGTAGAGACGCTGATTATAAGTTTGCCAGAAGTAAACTTTACAAAACTGTGGAACTGGAGATGATATATCTATTGATTTTGTTAGAAATAATGAAGCTCTGTATAATGTTAAGAGTCAAGACTACAGAAAATTCCAACTTAAACAAAATATTTGAAATAATATCGGGACTATTCATGAAAATCAGGTAGGTTCATGCACAATGAAGGCAAATAATATAAAATATTTCTTTATATTTTATAATACAAAGAGATAAAGTCATGCGCAATATTTTTAGAAACTCCAAATATTCGTACCCATTTGTAATAAATAGGGTACTTTTATTAAATAATGTGCACCTACAAGAGAATTTGGATTCAAAGGTACCATAAAAACAATACCAACAAATCCAGAGATCAACTTCGACAACATACAACCATCATTTGCCGGCAGCCCTGCCTCTACTCATGATGTGGTGCAGTAGTGAGGTGTCTCTGTGCTGCTTCTCGTATCGTCATCTAACCCAATAATACCCGTTGTGTGTTTATTTATAAATTTATTTGTATATTTATTTGGTGTCCGCTTCTTAAGAAACATAGGTTGTCTGAGTTAGCGGTATCATGCATACCGAATTCCTCAATGTAACAGTAAACGATGGCCTCTATACGCATTGAAATGTATGACATTTTATCAGGATAGGTTCGGTTAGGATAGGATAGGAAAGGTTAGGATTTGTTAGGTTAGGATAGGTTGAGTTGGCATAGGTAGGGTAATGTCGACGGAATTTTTTAAGGGTCCATCTAGCTTAACGAAGACATTGTCCGTGGAATTTCCACGGGTCCTGCTACTACCTAGCAATACCCTTGGTTAATTTGTTTGGCGTCTTCTTTTCCATTGCTCTGTCACGCTCATAGGGATAGTAATATTGACCGTATCTGTGATACGAGTTTCACAAGTGCACATGTACAAGAATATTCATCACGGGTACAGTTAGAGTAGAAATATTTGTTTGACATCCACATCTGGAAAATTTGTTCAAGAAAGGTATTGAATCCCGTCATTTTTGACGGGCCGTGCACACTAGTGTAAAATACTGGCATAGGAAATATGGCCAAATCATACCTATATTAATATTGTGCTGCAAAGTTATCGTAAAATCGTACGTACAACGACGAAACAAGTGCAGACAATAGGAACAACAGCCCTGCGTCAGGTCACACACCGAAGTAACGATAGAGGCAACAGCAGCAAAACACTCAATACAGCGATGGTGCTCACAGCAGGTCACATGAGGCAGCGGGGAAGCTTCCTTCCACTCCGTGGGGACACATTTTGTGAATGGAACTCACTTTTCTAAATACTTCAGTTATCCAATCAAATGATTTCTTGATTACTGTTAAAAAAAATACTTTATGAGTTATGAAAATGTTATTTGAGTAATTTTATCCATTTGATGACGGTAGGTTGAATTTTAGAGTTTGAATATTGTGATTAATTACGTTTAGTGAAACTTGAATTTATTTTCTGAATAATATTCGTTATTTGAATCCGGATGTTGTGCAAAATGGTTTTCGAGTGAATAGGATTGTTCAACAAAGACAATTTCTAATTTTGGATCCCGAAAGGGCTGAAAGGATGAGATGATTTCAACTGGCAGATGTGTATACCCGCACAGTACATGGTAGTCGCATATTGTGGTGATGATGGTATGAAAGCATGATGGCATGAGAAATGGTATTATAGTTACCAGCGATCACATTCATATAATGCTGGAGCTAATTATACCAATACTATTTATAACGTTCATCACATTACACAATGACAGCAATGGCACAATAGCAAGTGTAATTCGAAGGGAAATGATTTACAAAACTCATGTGAGGTGCAGGTGCTGTGACGCGATTTAGGAAGTGATAGAACTGGAAATGAATAGAACTTGAACTTCAAGTTCTATCACTAGAAGTGATAGAACTGCAATAGCTAACTTTTCTTTAAAAATCTAAAATTGTCGCAATGAAGTTTTTTTTTAATCATTTTCGCGTTCGAGTACATTGACTTACATTTGGTTTACCCTGAATAAATAATAATATGAACTTTTATAAGAAAAACTAGCCTACAAATTCCTTCTGAAGCAATTACACTTAGGAAGATAGGACATGTGTATGAGTACTGTAAAACAATTCTTTAAGGCCTTTATATGCCGCTATATTTCGTTGGGTCGGTACATGCTAAGTTGCGCAGGTAACTAGGGGCAGATAACACCTGCAGACGTAGTAACTAGTGGCAGACAACACCTGCAGACGTAGTAACTAGTGGCAGACAACACCTGCAGCCGTAGTAACTAGTGGCAGACACGACCTGCAGACGGAGTATCTAGTGACAGACAACACCTAAAGACACAGTACCTAG
This sequence comes from Morinoia aosen, assembly GCA_030386875.1. Classification (NCBI taxonomy): domain Eukaryota; kingdom Metazoa; phylum Arthropoda; class Malacostraca; order Amphipoda; family Talitridae; genus Morinoia; species Morinoia aosen. Next base: position 113,209,822 of record CM059576.1, read on the forward strand.
TGGCAGACATCACCTGCAGACGTAGTAACTAGTGGCAGACAACACCTGCAGACGTAGTAACTAGTGGCAGACAACACCTGCAGACGTAGTAACTAGTGGCAGACACGACCTGCAGACGGAGTATCTAGTGACAGACAACACCTAAAGACACAGTACCTAGTGGCAGACAACACCTGCAGACGTAGTAACTAGTGGCAGACAACACCTGCAGACGTAGTAACTAGTGGCAGACAACACCTGCAGACGTAGTAACTAGTGGCAGACACGACCTGCAGACGGAGTATCTAGTGACAGACAACACCTAAAGACACAGTACCTAGTGGCAGACAACACCTGCAGACGTAGTAACTAGTGGCAGACAACACCTGCAGACGTAGTATCTAGTGACAGACAACACCTAAAGACACAGTACCTAGTGGCAGACAACACCTGCAGACGTAGTAACTAGTGGCAGACAACACCTGCAGACGTAGTAACTAGTGACAGACAACACCTAAAGACACAGTAACTAGTGGCAGACACGACCTGCAGACGGAGTATCTAGTGACAGACAACACCTAAAGACACAGTACCTAGTGGCAGACAACACCTAAAGACACAGTACCTAGTGGCAGACAACACCTAAAGACACAGTAACTAGTGGCAGACACGACCTGCAGACGGAGTATCTAGTGACAGACAACACCTAAAGACACAGTATCTAGTGACAGACAACACCTAAAGACACAGTACCTAGTGGCAGACAACACCTAAAGACACAGTAACTAGTGGCAGACACGACCTGCAGACGGAGTATCTAGTGACAGACAACACCTGCAGACGTAGTAACTAGTGGCAGACAACACCTGCAGACGTAGTAACTAGTGGCAGACAACACCTGCAGACGTAGTAACTAGTGACAGACAACACCTAAAGACACAGTACCTAGTGGCAGACAACACCTGCAGACGTAGTAACTAGTGGCAGACAACACCTGCAGACGTAGTATCTAGTGACAGACAACACCTAAAGACACAGTACCTAGTGGCAGACAACACCTGCAGACGTAGTAACTAGTGGCAGACAACACCTGCAGACGTAGTAACTAGTGACAGACAACACCTAAAGACACAGTAACTAGTGGCAGACACGACCTGCAGACGGAGTATCTAGTGACAGACAACACCTAAAGACACAGTACCTAGTGGCAGACAACACCTGCAGACGTAGTAACTAGTGGCAGACAACACCTGCAGACGGAGTATCTAGTGACAGACAACACCTAAAGACACAGTACCTAGTGGCAGACAACACCTGCAGACGTAGTAACTAGTGGCAGACAACACCTGCAGACGTAGTAACTAGTGGCAGACAACACCTGCAGACGTAGTAACTAGTGACAGACAACACCTAAAGACACAGTAACTAGTGGCAGACAATAACAACACCACCATTCAGGACGCACCCATCTATAAAACTCCCCATCCACTTTCATCATATTTCGTCTGTCTAAATGGATTTAACAGAAATATAATTTCTTACAGGAAAATTTAATCTCACATTAATTATTACCAAGTCGTTATAGGTGTGTTCAGAATTTGAAATCAATCAAAGCGTAAAAAATTGTAGGGTTTTTTAACCGGAACACAGGAAATAACGCACAGAAGAACTCGAACTTTTAATAATTCAAACTTTTACAACACGACAAAATTGTCAACGTTAAACTTCTCACTTGGGAGAATTCACAGAATTAAATGGTCTTCAGAGTGGCAGGAGACCTAACGAGTTTTACGGCGTATCTTGTTACGTCATGAGCTTTAACAAGGAGAACTGGAGGCCATTACAGTTCCGGCACCTCCCAGCCCAACACAGAACTGCAATTTAATAAGGAGGCATGAATTAGTGATTTAAATGAGGTACCACCGCGTCAGATCATATAACACTTTGACTTCATTATTAGAAAGTTTCATTTGTATTCACATACGAACCTAAGCATACCCAGAATCGAAGAAATTAAATTTGGAGATGAAACACACGCTGGAGAAGAGAAGTTAGGCTTGGTAAACCAAAGAAAGTGGCCTCTGAAAGGAACATCCCATGCAGATCACGCTCGCCAAAGGGTTCTGAGGGGGAACAAAAAGCCACAACAGAAAACTAGAACCTTTTCACGTTTCGCGTATATAGGAAATCTCATATGACCACCGGCTCACCTTGAAATAGTGCCTAAATCACTTATGATTTCAAGAGGGCACCGTAGAGCCACGGGTAGTATGATAGTGAAAATAGTTTAAGATCTCAAGGACCGAATAGTTTAAGAGTCACAAGGACCGAATAGTTTAAGAGTCACAAGGACCAAGTAGTTTAAGAGTCACAAGGACCAAGTAGTTTCAGAGTCACAAGGACCAAGTAGTTTCAGGGTCACAAGGACCGAATAGTTTAAGAGTCACAAGGACCAAGTAGTTTCAGAGTCACAAGGACCAAGTAGTTTCAGAGTCACAAAGACCGAATAGTTTAAGAGTCACAAGGACCAAGTAGTTTCAGAGTCACAAGGACCAAGTAGTTTCAGAGTCACAAGGACCGAATAGTTTAAGAGTCACAAGGACCAAGTAGTTTCAGAGTCACAAGGACCAAGTAGTTTCAGAGTCACAAGGACCAAGTAGTTTCAGAGTCACAAGGACCAAGTAGTTTCAGAGTCACAAGGACCGAATAGTTTAAGAGTCACAAGGATCAAGTAGTTTCAGAGTCACAAGGACCAACTAGTTTCAGAGTCACAAGGACCGAATAGATTAAGAGTCACAAGGACTAAGTAGTTTCAGAGTCACAAGGACCGAATAGTTTAAGAGTCACAAGGACCGAATAGTTTAAGAGTCACAAGGACCAAGTAGTTTAAGAGTCACAAGGACCAAGTAGTTTCAGAGTCACAGGGACCGAATAGTTTAAGAGTCACAAGGATCAAGTAGTTTCAGAGTCACAAGGACCAAGTAGTTTCAGAGTCACAAGGACCGAATAGATTAAGAGTCACAAGGACCAAGTAGTTTCAGAGTCACAGGGACCGAATAGTTTAAGAGTCACAAGGATCAAGTAGTTTCAGAGTCACAAGGACCAAGTAGTTTCAGAGTCACAAGGACCGAATAGATTAAGAGTCACAAGGACCAAGTAGTTTCAGAGTCACGAGGACCAAGTAGTTTCAGAGTCACAAGGACCAAGTAGTTTAAGAGTCACAAGGACCGCGTAGTTTAAGAGTCACAAGGACCAAGTAGTTTCAGAGTCACAAGGACCAAGTAGTTTAAGAGTCACAAGGACCAAGTAGTTTAAGAGTCACAAGGACCAAGTAGTTTCAGAGTCACAAGGACCAAGTAGTTTCAGAGTCACAAGGACCAAGTAGTTTCAGAGTCACAAGGACCAAGTAGTTTAAGAGTCACAAGGACCGCGTAGTTTAAGAGTCGCAAGGACCAAGTAGTTTCAGAGTCACAAGGACCAAGTAGTTTCAGAGTCACAAGGACCGAATAGTTTAAGAGTCACAAGGACCAAGTAGTTTCAGAGTCACAAGGACCAAGTAGTTTCAGAGTCACAGGGACCAAGTAGTTTCAGAGTCACAAGGACCAAGTAGTTTAAGAGTCACAAGGACCAAGTAGTTTCAGAGTCACAAGGACCGCGTAGTTTCAGAGTCACAAGGACCGCGTAGTTTGAGAGTCACAAGGACCAAGTAGTTTAAGAGTCACAAGGACCAAGTAGTTTAAGAGTCACAAGGACCAAGTAGTTTCAGAGTCACAAGGACCAAGTAGTTTAAGAGTCACAAGGACCAAGTAGTTTCAGAGTCACAAGGACCAAGTAGTTTAAGAGTCACAAGGACCAAGTAGTTTCAGAGTCACAAGGACCAAGTAGTTTCAGAGTCACAAGGACCAAGTAGTTTCAGAGTCACAAGGACCAAGTAGTTTCAGAGTCACAAGGACCAAGTAGTTTCAGAGTCACAAGGACCAAGTAGTTTCAGAGTCACAAGGACCAAGTAGTTTAAGAGTCACAAGGACCAAGTAGTTTTAGAGTCACAAGGACCAAGTAGTTTCAGAGTCACAAGGACCAAGTAGTTTCAGAGTCACAAGGATCAAGTAGTTTCAGAGTCACAAGGACCAAGTAGTTTCAGAGTCACAAGGACCGAATAGTTTAAGAGTCACAAGGACCAAGTAGTTTCAGAGTCACAAGGATCAAGTAGTTTCAGAGTCACAAGGACCAAGTAGTTTCAGAGTCACAAGGACCGAATAGTTTAAGAGTCACAAGGACCAAGTAGTTTCAGAGTCACAAGGATCAAGTAGTTTCAGAGTCACAAGGACCAAGTAGTTTCAGAGTCACAAGGATCAAGTAGTTTCAGAGTCACAAGGACCAAGTAGTTTCAGAGTCACAAGGACCGAATAGTTTAAGAGTCACAAGGACCAAGTAGTTTCAGAGTCACAAGGATCAAGTAGTTTCAGAGTCACAAGGACCAAGTAGTTTCAGAGTCACAAGGACCGAATAGTTTAAGAGTCACAAGGACCAAGTAGTTTCAGAGTCACAAGGATCAAGTAGTTTCAGAGTCACAAGGACCAAGTAGTTTCAGAGTCACAAGGACCAAGTAGTTTCAGAGTCACAAGGACCGAATAGTTTAAGAGTCACAAGGATCAAGTAGTTTCAGAGTCACAAGGACCAAGTAGTTTCAGAGTCACAAGGACCAAGTAGTTTCAGAGTCACAAGGACCAAGTAGTTTCAGAGTCACAAGGACCAAGTAGTTTCAGAGTCACAAGGATCAAGTAGTTTCAGAGTCACAAGGACCAAGTAGTTTCAGAGTCACAAGGACCAAGTAGTTTCAGAGTCACAAGGATCAAGTAGTTTCAGAGTCACAAGGACCAAGTAGTTTCAGAGTCACAAGGACCAAGTAGTTTCAGAGTCACAAGGACTAAGTAGTTTCAGAGTCACAAGGACCAAGTAGTTTAAGAGTCACAAGGATCAAGTAGTTTCAGAGTCACAAGGACCAAGTAGTTTAAGAGTCACGAGGACCGCGTAGTTTAAGATGGGCAGAAAAGAGGTTGCGAACATGCAAGATAAATAACTGAACAAAAAGAACAGAAAACGCGATTGCAATCACAAATTAAAATAGTAAAGAAAAGGCGATCACATACTCCCTGACAGGTGCTACGCACAAGAGGCCAAGACCTCCTCACAGCGCGGTTCAATTCAATCTCATTTGTCACAGACAAGGCACCTGTCGAGCTTAGTGTTGCCACAAGCCTCAACTTTAGCGAAATTTCTCTCCAAGAAAATTAGTGACTTTTCCATAAAAAAAACATTTTAAATTCAAATTCTTACAAAATTTTCAAACATAAATTTAGTCGCAGACTTTATAATTTTTATTTGAATTGTCATAAGAAACCGTTCGAAAAATTACGTATTCTAAAATTTCTCGAATTTCATGCCTAACTAAAGAAATTTGCCACAGGCCTCCATGTGTAGAGATATGCCGCCTGCCACCACCGCCAGAAGCGCACCGTTCTGTGAGGTCGGCCGAGCGAAGTCGGTGGGAGGCGCTTGTAAATATAGGGAAGTTGTGATGGAAGCCTTGACTCGTGTTTGTATTATGTTTATTGTATCTATTTTGTTATTTTGTGTATTGTAGGAAAGATGAGTGAAAAGTGAAAAAGATGAGTGAAAAATAAAAATGTTTGAAGATAATGTGATTTGTTTTCTAATATGAAACCTTTATAGGACATTAATGTTTTCTTTCTTATCCACGTCCCACAATCGATTTCATGTTTCTGACTTAAGTAGACTGTCTTGTGCCACTATTTTTAGTACTAAATTTTATAAAATTCATGCTATAATAAAAGATATTTTTTCTGTTCCCCTCGATTGGAATTCTGGTTTATAATGGCTAGTTTATGCTGATATTTGCGCACATGCTTACTTGTATATATGTGTACGTGTGCACGCTATGCGTATGACACTCTGTAGAATGCGTATGTATTGCCTCGATGCATAGAAATGCATTTGTGTATGCTTACGAGTTTGGTGTAAGTATGTGCGTGGGTATGTCTGTGCATGCGCATGTATATATATCTACATGTATACGTGCACATATGTGTGTACTAAACTGACAACTAGCATTTTACTAGAGAAAATGGTCTTTTTTCTGTGCACTCTCAACTTGTAACATTACCTAACTCGTCATCTCTTTATTATTGTAAAGCATTCATGTACAAACTATACATTTGTTCTGCGATCATCCATTATATTTAAATAAAATGCTTATTAACTAATGACCGGTATGTTAAAATTGTTGAATCAGAAATACAAAACTTATAATCTTCTTGGTCCTCATGCTTATGTGTACATATATGTGTTTATATTCACATGTATGTGTGCACATATGTGTGTACTAGACTGACAACTAGCATTTTACTAGAGATAATGGTCATTTTCTGTTCACTCTCAACTTGTAACATTACCTAACTCGTCATCTCTTTATTATTGTAAAGCATTCATGTACAACTTATTCATTTGTTGTGCGATCATCCATTTATATTTGAATAAAATACTTATTAACTAACGACCGTTATGTTAAAATTGTTGAATTAGAAATTCAAAACTTATAATCTTCTTGGTCCTCATGCTTATGCGTACATATATATATATATATATATATCTGTGTGTGTGTGTATGTATGTATATATATATATATATATATATATATATATATATATATATATATATATATATATATATGTATATATATATATATCATTTAGACTACAATAGTCATTCTCATTTAGACTACCATAGACATTCTCATTTAGACTACAATAGACGTGCCATGCATTGCTTCCGTTGTGCATCGATCACCTTTTAGGGTGATTGGTGGCGCAGTCGGTAGCGTGCTGGCGCGGTAACTTATAAGTCACGAGTTCGATTCCATGAACTCCCTGTACATTTATTTCGTTTGAAAAAAACCTATGCGTGGACGGAGAGCCCGCTTAACCAGACTCAGTAATTGTTTCTGGGGGTAATATGACTTTGAGCTGTTGATACATAAGGGAATTATATGCGTGGACGGAAGAGCCCGCTTTCGCCGTGCCATGCATTGCTTCCGTTGTGCATCGATCACCTTTTAGGGTGATTGGTGGCGCAGTCGGTAGCGTGCTGGCGCGGTAACTTATAAGTCACGAGTTCGATTCCATGAACTCCCTGTACATTTATATATATATACGTATATATATGTATATGGATTTGTATTTATATATTTTTTTCATGCTTCCTTAAAATGACATTTTTGAACATTTGCCGAAACAAGCGATTCATATATTATTTCCTGGCATCAATAATTGCGAAGTTTTATGTCATGTACATGTAAACTGTCAAAAGTGTTTTCACCCCACAATGAAAATGCATCGTCCATGAATTTGCGTTATCTCTTATAATTATCATTACATGTATTGTCAAATGTAGATTAAGCAAGATTAGGAGTACATTGCCCTCAATCATATCTTTTCGACTAGTGACACGAGTTTTTTCAATACTCGTGTGTGTGTATCATCTAAGTGTATTAATTTTAAGATATTTAAAAACCAATGATTGTAATATTGTACAATCTCTATTGGAAATAAAGTTTTTTCTTTCTTTCTTTCTTTCTTACCCACAACGGTGACAACAAGCAATGACGATAGGGACAATAGCAATGCATTAGATCATACACAGAAGTAACACTAGTAACAACAACGACACATCGATGTTACCCACAACGGTGACAACAAGCAATGACGATAGGGACAATAGCAATGCATTAGATCATACACAGAAGTAACACTAGTAACAACAACGACACATCGATGTTACCCACAACGGTGACAACAAGCAATGACGATAGGGACAATAGCAATGCATTAGATCATACACAGAAGTAACACTAGTAACAACAACGACACATCGATGTTACCCACAACGGTGACAACAAGCAATGACGATAGGGACAATAGCAATGCATTAGATCATACACAGAAGTAACACTAGTAACAACAACGACACATCGATGTTACCCACAACGGTGACAACAAGCAATGACGATAGGGACAATAGCAATGCATTAGATCATACACAGAAGTAACACTAGTAACAACAACGACACATCGATGTTACCCACAACGGTGACAACAAGCAATGACAATAGGGACAATAGCAATGCATTAGATCATACACAGAAGTAACACTAGTAACAACAACGACACATCGATGTTACCCACAACGGTGACAACAAGCAATGACGATAGGGACAATAGCAATGCATTAGATCATACACAGAAGTAACACTAGTAACAACAACGACACATCGATGTTACCCACAACGGTGACAACAAGCAATGACGATAGGGACAATAGCAATGCATTAGATCATACACAGAAGTAACACTAGTAACAACAACGACACATCGATGTTACCCACAACGGTGACAACAAGCAATGACAATAGGGACAATAGCAATGCATTAGATCATACACAGAAGTAACACTAGTAACAACAACGACACATCGATGTTACCCACAACGGTGACAACAAGCAATGACGATAGGGACAATAGCAATGCATTAGATCATACACAGAAGTAACACTAGTAACAACAACGACACATCGATGTTACCCACAACGGTGACAACAAGCAATGACGATAGGGACAATAGCAATGCATTAGATCATACACAGAAGTAACACTAGTAACAACAACGACACATCGATGTTACCCACAACGGTGACAACAAGCAATGACAATAGGGACAATAGCAATGCATTAGATCATACACAGAAGTAACACTAGTAACAACAACGACACATCGATGTTACCCACAACGGTGACAACAAGCAATGACGATAGGGACAATAGCAATGCATTAGATCATGCACAGAAGTAACACTAGTAACAACAACGACACATCGATGTTGCCCACAGCGGGGTACATAAGGCAACGTCAGAGCTTCCTGCCATTCAGTAACAACATGTACAGAATGTAGCAATTACGATGAACACACAAACTCAATAATGCTTCAGTTGCCGTTATTTTTCGAAACAATGAATTTGAAAAATTTCGCTAAAAAATTACAGGAATTAATAGTAAAAAATTAATTCGGGATCAAATGTTGTTTTTTAGTCGCATTTTTAGTGATTTTAACGAATATATCGAATTCGAGCAATCAAAATTATCAATTTACCACATATAAGGGTCAAACTTTCAAAATAAGGTACGGACCTCAATTTGCTCCCGTCTAAAGTGAGTTTGAAATAGTAAAATAGTCGAATATAAAAATTTTGGAAGCTTCTTTCAGCTCGCATTGAATAACGTAGAGTGCACAACGGTGACGCAGAGGTGTGGTCAGTCTGTCGATGCTAGTAGAAAAGACGGAAAGAGAGTTTGGCACAGGGTGTCGGTGAGAATAGAGGTGAAACGGAAAAGGATACTGATGAAAATGCGCTTTGCGCACATGATGCTAGTGTTGTGGGTTTTCTGTAAGTTGTTTGAGGGTGGTGGCGGAGGTGTGTAATGGGGAGAGCTCGTAGCTGTCACCACGTGTAGCCAGGATACGCCTGCACCTGGGGGAGGTGGGTTGTGTTGATTCGTGTTACGGTAGCCGTTCTCATTTGGACTACAATAGACATGCTCATTTAGACTACAATAGACATTCTCATTTAGACTACAATAGATATTCTCATTTAGACTACAATAGACATGCTCATTTAGACTACAATAGACATTCTCATTTAGACTACAATAGTCATTCTCATTTAGACTACAATAGTCATTCTCATTTAGACTACAATAGTCATTCTCATTTAGACTACAATAGTCATTCTCATTTAGACTACCATAGACATTCTCATTTAGACTACAATAGTCATTCTCATTTAGACTACAATAGTCATTCTCATTTAGACTACAATAGTCATTCTCATTTAGACTACAATAGTCATTCTCATTTAGACTACAATAGTCATTCTCATTTAGACTACAATAGACATGCTCATTTAGACTACAATAGACGTGCTCATTTAGACTACAATAGTCATTCTCATTTAGACTACAATAGTCATTCTCATTTAGACTACATTAGACATGCTCATTTAGACTGCAATAGACATGCTCATTTAGACTACAATAGTCATTCTCATTTAGACTACAATAGACGTGCTCATTTAGACTACAATAGACGTGCACATTTAGACTACAATAGACATTCTCATTTAGACTACAATAGACGTGCTCATTTAGACTACAATAGTCATTCTCATCTAGACTACAATAGACATGCTCATTTAGACTACAATAGACATTCTCATTTAGGCTACAATAGACATGCTCATTTAGACTACAATAGACATGCTCATTTAGACTACAATAGTCATTCTCATTTAGACTACAATAGTCATTCTCATTTAGACTACAATAGACATGCTCATTTAGACTACAATAGACGTGCTCATTTAGACTACAATAGACGTGCTCATTTAGACTACAATAGACGTGCTCATTTAGACTACAATAGACGACGTGCTCAATTAGACTACAATAGACGTGCTCATTTAGACTACAATAGACGTGCTCATTTAGACTACAATAGACGTGCTCATTTAGACTACAATAGACGTGCTCATTTAGACTACAATAGACGTGCTCATTTAGACTACAATAGACGTGCTCATTTAGACTACAATAGTCATTCTTATTTAGACTACAATAGTCATTCTCATTTAGACTACAATAGTCATTCTCATTTAGACTACAATAGTCATTCTCATTTAGACTACAATAGTCATTCTCATTTAGACTACAATAGTCATTCTCATTTAGACTACAATAGACGTGCTCATTTAGACTACAATAGACGTGCTCATTTAGACTACAATAGTCATTCTCATTTAGACTACATTAGACATGCTCATTTAGACTACAATAGACGTGCTCATTTAGACTACAATAGTCATTCTCATTTAGACTACAATAGTCATTCTCATTTAGACTACAATAGTCATTCTCATTTAGACTACAATAGTCATTCTCATTTAGACTACCATAGACATTCTCATTTAGACTACAATAGACGTGCTCATTTAGACTACAATAGTCATGCTCATTTAGACTACAATAGCCGTGCTCATTTAGACTACAATGGACGTGCTCATTTAGACTACAATAGACGTGCTCATTTAGACTACAATAGTCATTCTCATTTAGACTACCATAGACATTCTCATTTAGACTACAATAGACGTGCTCATTTAGACTACAATAGTCATTCTCATTTAGACTACAATAGACGTGCTCATTTAGACTACAATGGACGTGCTCATTTAGACTACCATAGACATTCTCATTTAGACTACAATAGACGTGCTCATTTAGACTACAATAGTCATTCTCATTTAGACTACAATAGACGTGCTCATTTAGACTACAATAGTCATTCTCATTTAGACTACAATAGTCATTCTCATTTAGACTACAATAGACATGCTCATTTAGACTACAATAGTCATTCTCATTTAGACTACAATAGTCATTCTCATTTAGACTACAATAGACATGCTCATTTAGACTACAATAGACGTGCTCATTTAGACTACAATAGACGTGCTCATTTAGACTACAATAGACGTGCTCATTTAGACTACAATGGACGTGCTCATTTAGACTGCAATAGACATGCTCATTTAGACTACAATAGTCATTCTCATTTAGACTACAATAGACGTGCTCATTTAGACTACAATAGACGTGCACATTTAGACTACAATAGACATTCTCATTTAGACTACAATAGACGTGCTCATTTAGACTACAATAGTCATTCTCATCTAGACTACAATAGACATGCTCATTTAGACTACAATAGACATTCTCATTTAGGCTACAATAGACATGCTCATTTAGACTACAATAGACATGCTCATTTAGACTACAATAGTCATTCTCATTTAGACTACAATAGTCATTCTCATTTAGACTACAATAGACATGCTCATTTAGACTACAATAGACGTGCTCATTTAGACTACAATAGACGTGCTCATTTAGACTACAATAGACGTGCTCATTTAGACTACAATAGACGACGTGCTCAATTAGACTACAATAGACGTGCTCATTTAGACTACAATAGACGTGCTCATTTAGACTACAATAGACGTGCTCATTTAGACTACAATAGACGTGCTCATTTAGACTACAATAGACGTGCTCATTTAGACTACAATAGACGTGCTCATTTAGACTACAATAGTCATTCTTATTTAGACTACAATAGTCATTCTCATTTAGACTACAATAGTCATTCTCATTTAGACTACAATAGTCATTCTCATTTAGACTACAATAGTCATTCTCATTTAGACTACAATAGTCATTCTCATTTAGACTACAATAGACGTGCTCATTTAGACTACAATAGACGTGCTCATTTAGACTACAATAGTCATTCTCATTTAGACTACATTAGACATGCTCATTTAGACTACAATAGACGTGCTCATTTAGACTACAATAGTCATTCTCATTTAGACTACAATAGTCATTCTCATTTAGACTACAATAGTCATTCTCATTTAGACTACAATAGTCATTCTCATTTAGACTACCATAGACATTCTCATTTAGACTACAATAGACGTGCTCATTTAGACTACAATAGTCATGCTCATTTAGACTACAATAGCCGTGCTCATTTAGACTACAATGGACGTGCTCATTTAGACTACAATAGACGTGCTCATTTAGACTACAATAGTCATTCTCATTTAGACTACCATAGACATTCTCATTTAGACTACAATAGACGTGCTCATTTAGACTACAATAGTCATTCTCATTTAGACTACAATAGACGTGCTCATTTAGACTACAATGGACGTGCTCATTTAGACTACCATAGACATTCTCATTTAGACTACAATAGACGTGCTCATTTAGACTACAATAGTCATTCTCATTTAGACTACAATAGACGTGCTCATTTAGACTACAATAGTCATTCTCATTTAGACTACAATAGACGTGCTCATTTAGACTACAATGGACGTGCTCATTTAGACTACAATAGACGTGCTCATTTAGACTACAATAGATGTACTCATTTAGACTACAATAGACATGCTCATTTAGACTACAATAGACATTCTCATTTACATTAATCATATTTCAAAGTTTCTGATATCCCTGCAATAGGTAATTAAGGTTAAGGTAATTAAAGTAATTAAGATTGAGGTTATGGTAATTTAGATGAAGGCAACTAAGTTAACCATCGAACAACCCCAACAACAGCAACCATTGACTGAATTTTGAGCGTTCACGCACAGCGTATTTTCTTATTTCAAGTATAAATGGTATAATTTTATTCTCTGTGTACCAGGCCGCGTGATAAGAGGATGGATTAGAGTTAGTGCAATTTGTGTTAAGTGGTGTGTGTAACTTTGTTGAAGGTGTATGATGTGATTAGGATGGTATCATTGGAAATTAAAGCAAAGTAATTAATATCATGAACCCTGTGTAAAGCAGCAGATCGAAATTACCATCGAGATCGCTTTAGCTCGCTAACCTTTACGCCCTTCCGGGCTTCAAAAATAGTTAAGTACTATCCATAAAGCTGTCTGTTTCATCAAAGGCGCACAATATCATTAGTGTTCCCTTGAGGGACTACAATGATGGTGTTGGGTATTGTGTACAAACTTGGTACAATGAGTGTATGAAAGCATGGGTTGGCTACAATTGAGGTGATAACGAAGAGTTGTGGCACAAGTAGATCGTGACTGACCAGGCGTGCTCGAGTCCAGGGACTCGTTGGATGGTCAAGTTGTTGGCACTAAAATGAGAACTGCACACAAACAAATGGGACAGTCTCCGCTAGTTACAGCGTCTGCAGGTGTTGTGTTCACGGCAATTGTTTAGGGGTCGTAACTAACAACTATTGCCACCATCATCAGCCAACATGTCACACTACCTGCGGCCAAACGACGCATTTTTGTACATTCAGGCAGGAGCTGCACAGGAAAATAGCGGCGTGCTGACAGCAACCGACCGCAGCTGTGTTCAGGGTGTCTGGTAAGTCGCAACTCAACCGACCAATTTAGTACCTCCTCTACCTGTAATTTACGTCACTGCTGTCGACTGCAAACAGCTTCAAGTCTCTGAGTCAACCGTGGAGGGAGTATATATGGAGGGAGCATAGCCGTCTGTGAAGAGAACCAGTTTTTGAGATTTCTCCCATGTTTGTGGTAACCAATAGCCGTCTCGCAAGTGTGACGTCAGCACGGAAGCCAGTTACCTACTAACTACGCTAGGGTGCGCACATGCTCGCTGATTGCTCTTCCAGCTGTTGAGTTTATCGTAATCATTAATTTGGGATTCTAAGACTCCGAAAGATAATAAATTGTGTTTCCTCACTCGAGGACACTTAATAATATCAAAGTTACTAGCAAAGATACATTAAGAGTTAAAAACTGTAAAGATTACAGGCCCTTGAATATAACAAATTAGAGAGCGACTTGCACGCGCACCTCATCCTTCGATTTGTGGAGCGGTACTAATCTTGCTTTGGAAAATGGGAGGGCGAATCGTAGAGGAGGTGAGGAGGCGAGGAGGAGCCAACTTCAGCCAAGCGGCTGTGGTTGGCTCACGTGTGGGGCCTTGCCAATGCCCCAGTCTCCCAACTTTTGCAGCTAATTTGAACCCGATTGGAATCGGCTATGCTCCCTCCATATATCCTAGCTCCATGGAGTCGACGTAACCTATGCGAGTCATATTGACTCCCAAAAATAGTTGCAAAAAATGTGGTCTGTGTGGACCATTAGGCGTCGCTACATGAGGCTGGTTATTGGCACATTAAATTAACGTACGTATTTTTGTAAAAAATGGCACTTTTTCTAAAATAGTCTGTTTTTCATAAAATGTCAATTTGTCACTAATCGGAGGTGATTAATTTTTTTGATTCCGAAATATTTTCACCATTTAGAGTTGAACGAATATTTTATCAAACCTAATATCATTTAAATTTTTGATCGGTGACAAATCCATTTTTTATTGGTTATCAAAATCGAATGAATGACATGTGTGCTCCTACCAATAATTGCACATTAATTAATTCAATTATTATCTAATTTTTGCTTTAAAGGTCATAAGAAATCGTTTCAATAATTTATTGTCTTATATTACTAAAATATCATAACTAACTTAAGAAATTAAAAACAAGCATCTGGAGAGTTATTCTGTCTCCCATCATTGTCATCAGTATTAATTACGTTATTTTTGCAGTAGGTTTTATTCAGCCCAGTTTCCATTATTGTCTTCATGGTAAACATTAAAAGTCCTAATTAATTAGGACGGTGGGTTAAAACTTAGTTTTCAATAAAATAATTTACATAAAATGTCCTTACGTCGATACAGAGTAAGTTAGAGGCTGGAGCTAAGGGGACCGGTCACGGCCTGGCTAAGTTTGGGTGGGCAGGTTAGGTTAGGAAGCGCAGCGTTCTGTGATGTCGACAGCGAGCGAAATGGTTGGACGGCTCTTGATAAAATGGGAAAGTTGCGATGGAAGCCTAAACTGGTGTTTGTGTTACAATCAATATTTCAATTTATTGCTTGTATTATCACAATAATTATGAGAGTAATCAAAAAATCGTACGTACAACGACGAAACAAGTGCAGACAATAGGAACAACAGCCCTGCGTCAGGTCACACACTGAAGTAACGATAGAGGCAACAGCAGCAAAACACTCAATACAGCGATGGTGCTCACAGCAGGTCACATGAGGCAGCGGGGAAGCTTCCTTCCGTGGGGACACATTTTGTGGATGGAACTCACCTTTCTAAATACTTGAGTTATCCTAGAACATTTGGGTTTGTTATCGTGTTAAAAAAATGCTTTATATAAAATGAACAAATAAATCATATGATCTATCTTATTTGTCTACCATTGGTTGGATTTTGAAGTTCGAATAAAAAATATTTATTACATTGGATTCAAGTAAACTATATTTTATGAAAAGTATACGATATTTGCAAACGGAATTTATACGAACCGTCGATTAACGGTGGGAACTCAATTTCTAATATATACTAAGAAATTATTGAAACCTTTATGGGCTCGACGAATAGCAAGCTATAGCAGTCTGAGTGGAATTTTCGTTGTGATAATGATGGTAGGAAAGCATGGTGATACCGTGGGAAACGGTATCATAGTTACCAGCGGTCACATTCATATAATGCTGGAGCTAATTATACCAATACTATTTATAACGTTCATCACATTACACAATGACAACAATGGCACAATAGCGAGTGTAATTCGACGGGAAATGATTTACAAAACTCATGTGACGTGCAGGTGGTGTGGCGCGATCAAGTGATACAACTGGAAATGGATATAACTTCTATAGGTATTTTTTTAATATAGGGATTGTTAGGTAGTACCAGTGATAGAACTGGAAAAGTAATAGAAGTAAAATGGTTACATTTTCTTCGAAAAATCTTATATTGTCGCAATGAATTTTTTTCAAATTATTTTAGTTTTTACACATGAAAATCATTTTCTTTTTCGTGTACGAGTCCACTGACTTACATCTGATTCCCCCAAAATAAAGAGTTATATGAACTTACATAAGAAACACTAGCCTTCAAATTCCCACGGATGCAATCACACTCAGAGAGATACGACATGTGTATGAGTGCTGTGAAACAATTCTTTAAGGCCTTTATATGCCGCCATATTTCGTTAGGTCGGTACATGCTAAGTTGCGTATGTAACTAGCGGCAGACATCACCTGCAGACGTAGTAACTAGTGGCAGACATCACCTGCAGACGCAGTAACTAGTGGCAGACAACACCTGCAGACGCAGTAACTAGTGGCAGACAACATCACCTACAGACGCAGACACTAGTGGCAGACAACACCTGAAGACGCAGTAATTAGTGGCAGACAATACCCACAGACGCAGTAACTAGTGGCAGACAACAACACCTGCAGACGCAGTAACTAGTGGCAGACAACACCTGCAGACGCAGTAACTAGTGGCAGACAACACCTGCAGACGCAGTAACTAGTGGCAGACAACACCCACAGACGCAGATACTAGTGGCAGACAACAACACCTGCAGACGCAGTAA
Organism: Morinoia aosen; assembly: GCA_030386875.1. Taxonomy (NCBI): domain Eukaryota; kingdom Metazoa; phylum Arthropoda; class Malacostraca; order Amphipoda; family Talitridae; genus Morinoia; species Morinoia aosen. The sequence goes on from CM059576.1 coordinate 113,226,963, forward strand.
CTAGTGGCAGACAACACTTGCAGACGCAGTAACTAGTGGCAGACAACACCTGCAGACGCAGTAACTAGTGGCAAACAACACCTGCAGACGCAATAACTAGTGGCAGACAACAACACCTGCAGACGCAGTAACTAGTGGCAGACAACACCTGCAGACGCAGTAACTAGTGTCAGACAACACCTTCAGACGCAGTAACTAGTGGCAGACAACACCCACAGACGCAGTCTCTGGTGGCAGACAACACCCACAGACGCAGTAACTAGTGGCAGACAACACCTGCAGACGCAGTAACTAGTGGCAGACAACAACACCCACAGACGCAGTAACTAGTGGCAGACAACACCTGCAGACGCAGTAACTAGTGGCAGACAACAACACCTGCAGACGCAGTAACTAGTGGCAGACAACAACACCCACAGACGCAGTAACTAGTGGCAGACAACACCCACAGACGCAGTAACTAGTGGCAGACAACACCTGCAGACGGAGTAACTAGTGGCAGACAACACCCACAGACGCAGTAACTAGTGGCAGACAACACCTGCAGACGCAGTAACTAGTGGCAGACAACAACACCACCTCACCAGGACACACCGATACAAACACTGCACTTCCCCCTCCTCCCATTTTCCAGAGGCAAGAGAGTTCTCCTCCCGTTAGCCGACAACGGCTTACATAAATAATATTCTAAAATAATTCTCCAAACCAAACGAAACCAAAATGTATCAAAATTGTACTGTTCAAGCTTAACGTTTCATTTTGAAAACAATTCTTCACGCCCAATACAATGATTCAAAACAAATAAAAAGTAAGAAATGCATTTGAATCATTGGTGAAATTGTTCGCTTCTTCATGTCCTGGATATTTGAGTTGTGAGATAGCAAAGTTGAATGTTTGGAAATGATTTTTTACGTTTGCGAAGACTAACTATGGAAATTTGAAGGGCGCAAAGGATTTAATATTTAAAGTGTCTTTCTCTCTTTCTCCTTTCATCGCCCGAACTATTATTTCGCTATCATAGTGAGTGATATATAGCAGTGATTTATGGTTGTTATTTTGACACATGAACCCATGTTTAGGACATCCGCTACGCCGAATTTCCTGGTTTGGGATCACCAACCTCCTGTTTAGGCGCACCGGGATAGCTCGCCCACCACACCCCACCAAACCCCTAGCTCGCCCACCACACCCCACCTAACCCCCTGCTCGCCCACCACACCCCACCTAACCCTTAGCTCGCCCACGACACCCCACCTAACCCCTAGCTCGCCCACCACACCCCACCTAACCCCTAGCTCGCCCACCACACCCCACCTAACCCCTAGCTCGCCCACCACACCCCACCTAACCCCTAGCTCGCCCACCACACCCCACCTAACCCCCAGCTCGCCCACCCCACCCCACCTAACCCCTAGCTCGCCCACCACACCTAACCCCCAGCTCGCCAACCACACCCCACCTAACCCCTTGCTCGCCCACCACACCCCACCTAGCCCCCAGCTCGCCCACCACACCCCACCTAACCCTTAGCTCGCCCACCACACCCCACCTAACCCCTAGCTCGCCCACCACACCCCACCTAACCCCTAGCTCGCCCACCACACCCCAACTAACCCCTAGCTCGCCCACCACACCCCACCTAACCCCTAGCTCGCCCACCACACCCCACCTAACCCCCAGCTCGCCCACCCCACCTAACTCCTAGCTCGCCCACCCCACCTAACCCCCAGCTCGCATACCCAACCCCACCTAACCCCCAGCTCGCCCACCCCACCCCACCTAACCCCCAGCTCGCCCACTACACCCCACCTAACCCCCAGCTCGCCCACCACACCCCACCTAACCCCTAACTAGCCCACCTATGTAAACATTACTGAAGAGTCACAATTCCTGAGAACTGACGTCCAGGAATTGCTTCAAAAATATCCCACGTTATTTTGACAAGCTTGACAATCCGTACTTTCACGACACAGAATATTCAAGCTGTGAAAATTATAGATTAATATCCTGAAATTAGGACACTCATCATTTTAGCAATAAAAACATTCGAATTTAGGGAAATTTACACACCATATATTGAAAATGCAACATTTCTTGCGAAATACATTTTATTAATAACTACATTTTGAGGAAGTCTATGGAACTTTAATTTACGATTATTGAACGGTAACAAAAATATTTTTTAAGGAATTCATTGACTATTATTTTCACATTTAAGTCGTTATTGAATGCCAGGAAGACTTCGTCCCTCCATTGCCACACCATGAAGGCGTTCCGAGAACTTACCTACCAAACTGTACTACCATTAACCCAACACCATGAAGGCGTCCCGAGAACTTACCTACCAAACTGTACTACCATTAACCCAACACCATGAAGGCGTCCCGAGAACTTACCTACCAAACTGTACTACCATTAACCCAACACCATGAAGGCGTCCCGAGAACTTACCTACCAAACTGTACTACCATTAACCCAACACCATGAAGGCGTCCCGAGAACTTACCTACCAAACTGTACTACCATTAACCCAACACCATGAAGGCGTCCCGAGAACTTACCTACCAAACTGTACTACCATTAACCCAACACCATGAAGGCGTCCCGAGAACTTACCTACCAAACTGTACTACCATTAACCCAACACCATCAAGGCGTCCCGAGAACTTACCTACCAAACTGTACTACCATTAACCCAACACCATGAAGGCGTCCCGAGAACTTACCTACCAAACTGTACTACCATTAACCCAACACCATCAAGGCGTCCCGAGAACTTACCTACCAAACTGTACTACCATTAACCCAACACCATCAAGGCGTCCCGAGAACTTACCTACCAAACTGTACTACCATTAACCCAACACCATGAAGGCGTCCCGAGAACTTACCTACCAAACTGTACTACCATTAACCCAACACCATGAAGGCGTCCCGAGAACTTACCTACCAAACTGTACTACCATTAACCCAACACCATCAAGGCGTCCCGAGAACTTACCTACCAAACTGTACTACCATTAACCCAACACCATCAAGGCGTCCCGAGAACTTACCTACCAAACTGTACTACCATTAACCCAACACCAGAATGTACACGCCCGTACGTAATTTGCCATACCTGCCTACGACTCAGTACAGTTTGTGATCCAATCTTCTATGGAGTCTGGCATGACTCAAAAATATATTTATCGCATTTATCGAACATAAGTAAAGTAGCTACGATGCTTCACACTTCAGTCGGACAAATCTTACCTCATATTTTATCATGAATGGTTGTCATAGATCAGGAAACTTGATTTTTTGCTTACAGGTTTTTTTCTTCTAATATTTTACCAAGTAAAATTTTTGAGCTCTTTGATATTCCAAACGTCATATCGAACACTACAAATATCAGAACTTGTTTCTACAACTTCAAAGTAACTGCTAAATGACCAAGTCATTTTTGGGAATGAATATTGAGTTATTGCTTCATTCACACATGTTTGCTGTGTACAGCAGCGCGCATCAGCGCTAATTTCACAACACAGGCAGGACAACAACACAAATGTTGTACACCAAACAACACAACACAGGCAGGACAACAACACAAATGTTGTACACCAAACAACACAACACATGCAGGACAACAACACAAATGTTGTACACCGAACAACACAACACAGGCAGGACAACAACACAAATGTTGTACACCAAACAACACAACACAGGCAGGACAACAACACAAATGTTGTACACCGAACAACACAACACAGGCAGGACAACAACACAAATGTTGTACACCAAACAACACAACACAGGCAGGACAACAACACAAATGTAGTACAGCAAACAACACAACACAGGCAGGACAACAACACAAATGTAGTACACCGAACAACACAACACAGGCAGGACAACAACACAAATGTTGCACACCAAACAACACAACACAGGCAGGACAACAACACAAATGTAGTACACCGAACAACACAACACAGGCAGGACAACAACACGAATGTAGTACACCGAACAACACAACACAGGCAGGACAACAACACAAATGTTGCACACCGAACAACACAACACATGCAGGACAACAACACAAATTTTGTACACCAAACAACACAACACAGGCAGGACAACAACACAAATGTTGTACACCGAACAACACAACACAGGCAGGACAACAACACAAATGTTGTACACCAAACAACACAACACAGGCAGGACAACAACACAAATGTTGTACACCGAACAACACAACACAGGCAGGACAACAACACAAATGTTGTACACCAAACAACACAACACAGGCAGGACAACAACACAAATGTTGTGCACCGAACAACACAACACAGGCAGGACAACAACACAAATGTTGTACACCGAACAACACAACACAGGCAGGACAACAACACAAATGTTGTACACCGAACAACACAACACAGACAGGACAACAACACAAATGTTGTACACCAAACAACACAACACAGGCAGGACAACAACACAAATGTTGTACACCAAACAACACAACACAGGCAGGACAACAACACAAATGTTGTACACCAAACAACACAACACAGGCAGGACAACAACACAAATGTTGTACACCAAACAACACAACACAGGCAGGACAACAACACAAATGTTGTACACCAAACAACACAACACAGGCAGGACAACAACACAAATGTTGTACACCAAACAACACAACACAGGCAGGACAACAACACAAATGTTGTACACCAAACAACACAACATTGAATGGCTGAGAAATAATCAGCAAATTTCCTCGGTTCCTCTCACATTTTATAGGTTCATAGAAAACATATGTTAGGGTAACTGATTTATTATCACAATGAGCGTTCAGTTGCCTCATTGGCTGCAGTAAATGTAGATTGTACGTAAAGACTGCGCGTTGACTTGTGCTTTTGTTGCGTGCAGCTGTGTCTGGCGGCGTGTTGTTGTGTTGTTGTTGTCGTTGTTGGTGCTGTTTGTGTTGTTGTTGTTGTTGTTGGTGTTGTTGTTGTTGTTGTTGTTGGTATTGTTGATGTTGCAGTTGCTGTTGGTTATGTTGCAGTTGCTGTTGGTATTGCTGCTGTTGCTGGCGTACTAGATCCGTCACATATACATAACTTTATACAACTCTTCTGTTTCATTTCCTTGTTCCTGTCCTAAAATGTTCTCGTTAGCCTTGTGTGGCAATACTTGTTTTCTTACGCTCGTGAGTATATGATGGCAACACTGTCTTGCGTAGGGAAGTTTTTGCGCTGTGCCAGCTGTGTGGCAAATGCATCGTACAACGATCCTTCTCACGTCTTTGTCTCCGGTGAACTCTTTCGTACCGGTATTGTTAGCGTAGGAAATATCGTAAATTAGCGTTATAGTCGATAAAACAAGTTCAGACAACAGGAACAACAGCCCTGCGTCAGGTCACACACCGAAGTAACGGTAGAGGCAACAGCAGCAAAACACTCAATACAGCGATGGTGCTCACAGCAGGTCACATGAGGCAGCGGGGAAGCTTCCTTCCACTCCGTGGGCACACATTTTGTGGATGTAACACACGTTTCTAAATACTTGAGTTATCCAAAGAATATACAACATTATGCTGTGATAAAGTATGCTTTATATGGAATGAACAAATGAAACATGTGATTTATCTTATTTAACTACCACTGGTTATAGTTTGAAGTTCGAATAAAGAACATTTATTCGAATTGACGAAAGTTAACTATATTTTATAAGAAATATACGTTATTTGGGAACGGACTTCATGCGAAAAGGTAATCAGAGGTTATCGAGAAGCATTAAAAAAACTGTGTTTAAATAGTTTTAAAGCCCGGGAGGGCGAAACGCTTAGCGAGCTAAAGCAATCTCATTGGTAATTACGATGTGGTAATGCTGGAGTGAAGACATGGTGATTGCGTGAGAATTGGTATCATAGTTACTAGCGATCACATCCATATAATGCTGGAGCTAATTATACCAATACTATTTATAACGTTCATCACATTACGCAATGACAGCAATGGCACAATAGCGAGGGTAATTCAACGAGAAATGATTTACAGAACTCATGTGACGTGCAGGTGGTGTGACGTGATCAAGTGATAGAACTGAAAATGGATAGAACTAGAAGTGATAGAACAATAGTTCTACAATAGTTACCTTTTCATAATAAAATCTAAAATTCTCACCATGATTTTTTTGCATTATTTTAATTTTCACATTTGAAAATCGTTTACGCATTCGAGTACATTGATTTACATTTGATTTACCCAGAATAAATAAGAATATGATATTACATGAAATTACATAAGAAACACTAGCCCTCAAATTCCCACGGATTCAATAACACTCAGAAAGATAGGACATGTGTATGAGTATTGTAAAACAATTCTTTATTGCCTTTATATGTTGCTATATTTCGTAGGGTCGGGACATGCTAAGTTGTGCATGTAACTAGTGGTAGACATCCCCTGCAGACGTAGTAACTAGTGGCAGACATCACCTGCAGACGTAGTAACTAGTGGCAGACATCACCTGCAGACGCAGTAACTAGTGGCAGACATCACCTGCGGACGTAATAACTAGTGGCCGACAACAAAACCTGCAGACGCAGTAAGTAGTGGCAGACATCCCCCGCAGACGTAGTAACTAGTGGCAGACATCACCTGCAGACGCAGTAACCAGTGGCAGACATCACCTGCGGACGTAATAACTAGTGGCAGACAACAACACCTGCAGACGCAGTAACTAGTGGCAGACATCCCCTGCAGACGTAGTAACTAGTGGCAGACATCACCTGCGGACGTAATAACTAGTGGCAGACAACAACACCTGCAGACGCAGTAACTAGTGGCAGACATCCCCTGCAGACGTAGTAACTAGGGGCAGACATCACCTGCAGACGCAGTAACTAGTGGCAGACATCACCTGCGGACGTAATAACTAGTGGCAGACAACAACACCTGCAGACGCAGTAACTAGTGGCAGACAACAACACCTGCAGACGCAGTAACTAGTGGCAGACAACAACACCTGCAGATGCAGTAACTAGTGGCAGACAACAACACCTGCAGACGCAGTAACTAGTGGTAGACAACACCTGCTGACGCAGTAACTAGTGGCAGACAACACCTTCTGACGCAGTAACTAGTGGCAGACAACACCTGCTGACGCAGTAACTAGTGGCAGACAACACCACCTGCAGACGCAGTAACTAGTGGCAGACAACACCTGCAGACGCAGTAAATAGTGGCAGAAAACAACACCTGCAGACGCAGTAACTAGTGGCAGACAACACCACCTGCAGACGCAGTAGCTAGTGGCAGACAACACCTGCAGACGCAGTAAATAGTGGCAGAAAACAACACCTGCAGACGCAGTAACTAGTGGCAGACAACACCCATTAATCCAAGACACACCAACACACACACACACACACACAAAACTCCTCCAAACATTTCAGTAAAATTCTCTGCCTACATGTGCAATGGCCTAAAAATTTACTTTCAATTGTTCAAAAAGTTTCTTGAACTCAAACCAACTTAGTGACTAGTTATTCGTGTGTACAGTTTATAAAATCAACTTTACAAATGTGGTTAATACGTTATATCGATCAACAAAAATCATGTAAATGGTTTATTTGCCTATTAAAATGTCTAGTGTGAGTGTGTGTGTCTGCAATGAATCCCCCCGTCCAGGTCACTCATCGCGCCACACCACCTGCACGTCACATGAGTTTTGTAAATCATTTCCCGTCGAATTACACTTGCTATTGTGCCATTGCTGTCATTGTGTAATGTGATGAACGTTATAAATAGTATTGGTATAATTAGCTCCAGCATTATATGAATGTGATCGCTGGTAACTATGATACCATTCCTCACGCCATCATGTTTTCATACCATCATTCCCACAATATGATACTACCATTTACTTGACAGGTGCACATCTGTTACTTTTAACACCACTATAGTTAATCCCACCGGGTTCCAAAATTAGGAAATATGATTTTTTATTCCTTCACCTACGTGTGAGGATTCCGCACAAATTCAATATTCAATTAACGTATATTATTCATGAAATTACATTAAGTAACATTAATCGTGATTAATTATCAGTATTCAAACTTCAAAATTAAGCATATGGTCATCAAATAGAAAAAATTACGTAAATAATATTTTCATACCTCATAAAGTATTTTTTATAACAGTAATCGAGAAATCATTCGATTGGATAACTCAAGTATTTAGAAAAGTGAGTTCCATCCACAAAATGTGTCCCCACGGAGTGGAAGGAAGCTTCCCCGCTGCCTCATTTGACCTGCTGTGAGCACCATCGCTGTATTGAGTGTTTTGCTGCTGTTGCCTCTATCGTTACTTCGGTGTGTGACCTGACGCAGGGCTGTTGTTCCTAATGTCTGCACTTGTTTCGTCGTTAAACGTTACGATTCACAATCACTCTCATAATTATTGTGACATTAAAAACAGTAAAATTGAAATATTGATTGTAATACAAACACCAGTTCAGGCTTCCATCGCAACTTTCCCATTTTGTCATGAGCCGTCCAACCATTTCGCTCGCTGTCGACATCACAGAACGCTGCGCTTCCTAACCTAACCTGCCTACCCAAACTTAGCCAGGCCGTTACCGGTCCCCTTAGCTCCAACCTCTAACTTCTCTGTATCGACGTAGGGACATTTCGAGTTCATTATTTTATGCAAGCTAAGATTTAACCAATCGTCATATTTATTTATGACTTTTAATGTTTACCATTTAGACAATAATGGAAACTGGTCGGAATAAAACCTATAGCAAAAATAACGTACTTAACACTGACGGTAATAATGGGAGACGGAATAACTCTCTAAATGCTTGTATTGAATTTCTTGAGTTGGTCATAATATTTTAGTAATTTAAGACAATAAATTATTTAAATGATTCTTCATGACCTTTGAAATAAAAATTGGATAATAATTGAATTAATTAATGTGCAATTATTGGTAGGAGCACACAAGTCATTTATTCAATTGTGATTCACAAGAAAAAATGTATTTGTCACCGATTAAAAATTTAAATGAAATTAGGTTTGATTTAATATTCGTTCAACTCTAAACGGCAGAAATGTATCAGAATCAAAAAATTATTTACCTTCGATTAGTGACAAACTGACATGGTATGAGAAACAGAATATTTTACGAATAGTGCCATATTTTACAAGAATACATACGTTAATTTAATCTCGAAATAACCAGCCTCAGATATTTACCTGTTTTTCCACAATGGTAGTTGATCTTTTAATACACGTCAACGTTGACTCACATATTTTATATTTGCTCAGATACCTGGAGCTGTTTGCAGCCGTAAGCAGTGGCGTATATTACAGGTAGAGGACGCACTGAAATGGTCGGTTGGGTGTCGACAAACCTGACTCCCTGAACACAGCTGCGGTCGGTTGCTGCCAGCACGCGGCCGTGTTCCTGTGCAGCTCCTGCCTGAGTGTGCAGAGTTGCATCGTTTGGCCGTAGGTAGTGTGACGTATTAGCTGGTGAGGGTGGCAATAGTTGTTAGTTAACGACTATCGTACACTTGCGTGAACACGACACCTGCCGTAGTGTGGCGTATTAGCTGGTGAGGGTGGCAATAGTTGTTAGTTAACGACTATCGTACACTTGCGTGAACACGACACCTGCCGTAGTGTGGCGTATTAGCTGGTGAGGGTGGCAATAGTTGTTAGTTAACGACTATAGTACACTTGCGTGAACACACCTGCCGTAGTGTGGCGTATTAGCTGGTGAGGGTGGCAACAGTTGTGAGTTAACGACTATCGTACATTTGCGTGAACACGACACCTGCCGTAGTGTGGCGTATTGGCTGGTGAGGGTGGCAACAGTTGTTAGTTAACGACTATCGTACACTTGCGTGAACACGACACCTGCCGTAGTGTGGCGTATTAGCTGGTGAGGGTGGCAATAGTTGTTAGTTAACGACTATAGTACACTTGCGTGAACACGACACCTGCCGTAGTGTGGCGTATTAGCTGGTGAGGGTGGCAATAGTTGTTAGTTAACGACTATAGTACACTTGCGTGAACACACCTGCCGTAGTGTGGCGTATTAGCTGGTGAGGGTGGCAACAGTTGTTAGTTAACGACTATAGTACACTTGCGTGATCACGACACCTGCCGTAGTGTGACGTATTGGCTGGTGAGGGTGGCAATAGTTGTTAGTTAACGACTATAGTACACTTGCGTGAACACGACACCTGCCGTAGTGTGGCGTATTAGCTGGTGAGGGTGGCAATAGTTGTTAGTTAACGACTATAGTACACTTGCGTGAACACGACACCTGCCGTAGTGTGACGTATTAGCTGTCATTAAATGAAGTCAGTACCTAACACATCCTCCCCCCACCCCCTGTGGAGTTGTAGATGTGCTACGCGTGGCAACTGACACATGCTTATAAACATAGAATAATGATCCGAATGTTTTCTCGCAGCCACGAATGGCTTTTAAAATTTTTGAACTTTGGCAAGAAGCGCGTACTTGGCTTCGCGATGTTTATAGAGAAGACGGAATGAGAGTTTGACACAGAGTGTGTCGGGAAGAGAAGGGGTGAAGCGGAAAAGGATAGATAGGGAAACGATAGAGATGCGCTTTGCGCATATGATGCTAGAGTTGAGGGTATTTTTTGTAGGTACTCATGAGTAAACAGTCATGAGTAAGGATGTTATCGATTGTGGGTTAATTTTGCGGTTGATATATTTTAGAATAGCTTAATATATATTTTTTCGTCTTATTTAAATGTATATATTTTAAATGCTTCGTTAAATCAGCTCATTATTTTTGTTTCATTGCGTAAGTTTGCTATAAAATGAATCAATGATTACGCATTGGAATAGCATCTGCTGCACTCATGAACGGTAACATTCTTATTTTCCCCCGTCTTCACATCATTCAACACGTCACATCGCCTGCACGTCACATGAGTTTTGTAAATCATTTCCCGTCGAATTACACTTGCTATTGTGCCATTGTTGTCATTGTGTACTGTGATGAACGTTATAAATAGTATTGGTATAATTAACTCCAGCATTATATGAATGTGATCGCTGGTAACTATGATACCATTTCTCACGCTATCACCATGTCTTCATACCGTCATTACCAACATCGTAATTATCATTGGGATTTCGATACCTAGCAAGTCGTTACGCCCTTTCGGGTTACAAAATTTGTAAGTTTAATAGCTCTGCAGTTGGTAGTCCTTAACATTTCGCATCAAGTCCGTCTGCAAATAACATATATTATTCATAAAATATAGTTGACTTACACCAATTTTGATAAACATTCTTTATTAAAACTTTAAACTATCCCCAATGGAATAAAAATAAGATAGATCATATAATTTAATTGTTCATTCAAATAAAGCATTTTTCATCACAGGAAAATAATATATTTTTTCTTTGATAACTCAAGTATTTAGAAAAGTGGGTTACACAAAATGTGTCCCCACGGAGTGGAAGGAAGCTTCCCCGCTGCCTCATGTGACCTGAGGCGGTTTTCCAGTCATAACCCAGAGAGTTACCCGGGTAACTCTCATCGGGGTAACTCTCGACCAGATCCGAAAATGCAACTGTGAACACGATTTTGCCATTTTGAGGTTACTCAGGCATTGTTTGTAAACAAACATTGAATCAGCTGATTACCTTGCTCTCTTATTGGAATTGATTACGAAAGTTGAAGTTTAGAGTATGATGATAACAATCATTATGTTTTATACTGACGCTTAGCCCCGTCAATGATTTCATTTGTTGACATAGCTTCATGTTAGATATTAAGATATACACCTAATTTTCCATTAGTAACTTTGTTATAGGTTGTGTGTGTTTTTGTTGAGAAAGTGATCTTTGATGAGCGAATCTTATTCCTAAGGTTACGAATAATTAAATTCTCATACATTTCGTTATTTAATAGCAATAATTTTATCTCAATTGAGTGCTTTATTTATTTAATTATTTTATTTGTAAAATTAAAATTTGAATTTTTACCTAAGAAAATTACATGAACAATATAAAATTCTATTCTCAGCCAATGCTGGTTCTAAGGCTGTGAGGGGTTCTGAAGGTACCAGGGAGCTGATGTCCAGCCTCCTAGCCTTGCAAAGGCACCCACCCCCCCCACGTAAGAATTCAGGACCTGCACTCACCCGGCGATACGGGTAGCGAGACCCCGGAAGGGTACCGATCGGTTCGGGTACCTCCGAAATACAAGGAAAGGATACCCGGATGGAAAAGGAAAGGTCGGTCGAACACGAGACTTAAAGTATATTAGTACTCTAAAACGGCTACTCGGGAGCGAACAAGTGGCCGAGGTAGCCGAACACCTAACCTATCCTATCCCTAGATCCTAAAGTAATCCTTAACCCTAGGTTACACAACAGACGCGGTAACGCTCCCGCATAGGGCACAGTGTCCTGACACTGGACGGTTAGGCCCCCCGTAATCGTCTGGGCCCGAAGCCACCTCCGCGATCTCGGCGCAGCTCGAGATGAGGCTGGCGCTGGTCGTACTAGGCTCTAGACTATGGCGGAGCCCAACTCCAAGCGTGAAGCCGGAGGGCTGGGAAGAGTCAACAAGGGGTCGAGAGGCCAGGTTACACGCGAAGACTTCTCCCCACGTAGATCCTCTCCATTGTCTTAGAATGGTTTAGAGAAGCGAGAGAGTTCCCATAGGGTACGTCCTTCTCCACCATAGCCTGAAGGGCACAAACAATACATACGACTACTACATGGAATAGCGGATATGTTCAAACAAAGACATATACAAAACCAATATGGACAAGTAGGATGATAGTCATAGACGCCATAATAATCCTAATCAAGCTCTTACATACCTGTCACACACGAGGGCGTGACCTGTTAACGACAACACAACTAGATCTAGCGGCCTCGACAATAGATCCGTCCGATCGGCAGATGCGCTTCTTCTACAACGTCGTCCGTCCAGGAGGCAGGTCTGTCACGGTGGCCATGCCCCGACAAAGGCAATGTTTAGTAGTGGTCTACAATGCTCAGTTATAAAGCTTTCCTCTTGGTTATGAAGTGCTTTTTTACAGCTGATGATGGAGAGATCAAGTAACATAAAATTGACTGAGCTATGCAATTGCTGTCAAGATAATCTAGTGCAATAACTTTACTTAAAGTAAACCTAATTTTGTTCTTCGTTGAAGCAATTGAGTAGCGTTACTCTACAAGCCTTCATGAAAACTATTAGTTAATCTATGAGTAGTTGGCAGTTCTCAACCCTATCACAATTTTTTAATTCATCAATGTATATAAATGAAGTATTGCAAATGTGAATTTTTTAGGCTAATAGTTTATGAGAGAAATAATCATGAATTTTCTTTTTTTTTGCAGGCATGAGATATACTTTGATCATTCATTCCCTTATAAATTCCTTCAGATTGATAACTCAGAATTTTTTAAGGACATTAGAATCAGTTAACAGGCATTTTCTTAGCTCAAAAATATTCTGAAACCTTCTCCAACAGATGACTATCCCAACAAGCTTTGTCCTATGCATCAAATGAAATTTTCAGAAGCTCTCATGGTGTTGTGGTATCTTGCTTCAAAAACAACTTCTAAAGAGACTGTGTTGTTCTTCTGGCCAAGTCAAGAGTGTTTTTTACAGGATATTGAGTGTAATTTACTCTACTCAGGTCTTTAAAATATCCTGGCCCCTGACTTGAATAGAAATGTTACTGACCTCATATGAGTGCAGTATATGACAGTGTCATTCAAGTGGAGTCAATCACTTTCTATGATTCCTGATACTGAATAAAATAATTGCTTATGTTGGTAGGTGGACAATTTTATCCATTTTGATATCAGAAATGGCCTGTGTAAATTACTGGGATGTTCTGGACAAATAAATTGTGTGATTTTACAAGTTATGGTAGGTTACTTGTGCAGAGATTGACATTTTGAGTGATTTCAACAAATTATAGTTTCAGAAAAAATAGTGTTTGTAATATATGGAGAAAATTACAAGCTGCCAAATGTTTGCCCAACTATGATGAAGAAATCAAGAGAACCAATGGAAATTTTCTGTCAGAAAAATTTCATGTGCTGTTAAGACTTCATTATAAGAGTATCTAAAATTTTAATGATAGTATGTCATGTTAATGTATTACTAACTTAATATAGGTGTACAAGCATTGCTTGGGGGGGGAATTAATACACTGGTTTGATTAGGACTACTAAATTTGTCATTGTGGTATCAGATTAGAGGGAGTGGAACAGATGATTTGATTACTAAATGTCTCTGAATGGTTTTAAAAAATGAACGTTTTTATGCATAATTCAAGCTCAAAAAAAAAAATTGGATGGAATACAGATCAGATGTGAAAGATAGAACTTTATTTTGTATTTGCATAGGTTTTAATATAAGGGAATATAGTACATGTGCACCTGACTGTTTGATAGACAACATCATGCTCATTACGTGTGATACTGTTGATCAGTGTGGGTATGGCAATAAATTGCAGGTTGTAGGGCTGTATAATTAACAGTGAGGAACTCAAAGATATTGACAGCTACACACGTTCAGCAGTATAGGGGTTGTCATTATGCTGTAATAACTCCTCTCTCCTTCCTCTCCGAAGTATGGAAGTGAGGGCAGAGTCAGGTTTTAGTCAATTTGTTCCTCTAATTATGCACAAGTTTTCTAGCTTTGAAATATGAATGTTAATAATTTTCAATATCTTTGTTGAAGTGTCTTTTCTGTCGTTTTGAATGTAATTCCTCAACAAGATACTCAGCTAGCATCCATAGTAATCATTATGCTAACTTCATTAGGTAGCTTTAATATATTGTTTTGAGTCTAAATACTTTCAAACAAAATAAGTGATACCTCATATTTTCTTATCAATAAAAGAGTTCATCACCTTGTATTTGGTTTTTATGGTCCAGCTAAAATATAGGTCTTCACCAAAGAGATGATTAAGGAATTCAACTTCATGAAGTAATGGGCTGTTCTACATTCAAATAAATGAAGTATAAACAAGGAATGAAAGAAAACGTAGTGACTTGTCATTATTTACTGTAGTAATAATTAGATAATTAAAAACGGTAGGTAAAGAGCTATCGATTGAATGATTGAAAATGGAGAAGAAATTGAAACATAGTACAATCATTGCAGTCTATCTTCAAGTTATGAATCTCATGAAAACCTCAACTTCAATGAAGAAAATCTGTACAAATTATTTGCATCTTAGAACGAGCATTGCTAGTTGTCCAGCTGAGACTGATATTTATTCACTTTAGGTCCGCGTAAGACGATACATAATTCGAGGATTGACTGTAACAGGCAATGCGATGGAAATCGGTGCAATTTTTGCTTCACATCCTTTTAAGCTCTATAAATTGGATGAAAAACTTATTTGAACAGAATAATTAACGCTCGGCATGACACTGCCAGTATTATTATTAATTCAAGAATTTCTATCCACAATAAACTCAATCTGATGAGATTGAAGAACAAGGAATTTCTAGTATGGACCATAAAACAGTCAACGCACGAAGTGTTCTCTAGTACAGGATACCCTGCGTATTGAAACAGCAATTTTGAAAAAGGGTGAAGAAGAAATTGCTAAGTATGCATCAGAACTGAGAGAAGCAATGTGAACGCAACTGATAGAACTGGACACTTGAGGGTGCTAGTCTATAGCAATGGACGATCAAATCAAAATTAGCTCGTTACCATCCAACGCTAGGGTAAGTGTATGTTTATACAGCAGCGTAGTTGAGAGCGGCACGAGGGGTGACAGCATCACGGCACCGGTCCTCTCTTATATGTAATCATAATGCATGATGATGAATGAAAACTATCACAGCATAGTTCCTCTTAATTTGGCTGATGCGTTTTATACTTATTTTGAATGATACAAAAAATGATTCAGTTCAAAATTATGGGTCAATATAACGCACACATAGATTTACAGCCAAGCTGCTAAGCTGACGTTAGGATATGTTAAATTAATTCATAGCTTAAAATGCGATCACACAATTATTCTTCGTTTACGGGGTAATGTAATGAAAGCACACTGAAGGTGATTGTTTATATACATCTCATCGAAATGGAAGAAATATTGCAGTAGGAGCTGTTACTTCTACTACAGGGTGTCCCACAAAAATGTCCCCAACTTTTTAATTGATTGTATCTCCGCTTCAAATTAACATGTTTGAATTGTCTTTTTTTCACAATGCAGTAAATTTTATTTTCTTTTTGAATAATTCAAGCTTTTGAAAATCGATTGAATAACCACTTTACAACGATTGATTTACTAAAAGGGATAGGAAAACTAATCATTTCAAAGAAAATTTTTTAAAACAATACCGACGTTCTTCCTTAAAAGAGTAACAAATAATTACCATAAATTACGTTTAAATAAAGAAAACAATTTAGAATCCTTCGTCATACCATCCATTTCTCTCAAGGCAAACTTAACTTCTAGCCACAATTGAATGGAGAGTTGTGCGGATTATTTCTCCGTTTCCTTTCAGTTCTTGAAACACTTCAATTTGTTGTCAAAGAATTATTAATGATGGAGGTTACGTTTTAGCAACAAAATTTACTACATTGCGAGTGAAAAAACAATTTTTGGAAAGTACAAAACTAAGGAAGAATATTGAAATTGCTTTAAAAACTTTTCCTTTGAACAATTAATTTTTCTACCTCTTTCAGTAAATCGACCATTGTAAAGTGGTTATTCAACAGATTTTCAAAAACTTAAATTTTTCGAAAAGGAAATAAAATTTACTACATTTTGAAAAAATGACAATTCATATGTGTTAATTTAAAGCGGTGATATAATCAATTAAAAAGTTAGGGGCATTTCTGTGGGACACCCGGTATAATAAATGATAGTAACCACAGCAAATACTTTCTTAAAAACTTTTGAGGCAATTAAGGTCTGCTCGAGCCAATTTTCTCCGTCGTCAGCACCTCCACCTCCACCTCCACCAGCTAATCGGGAGCAGACGATGGCACTCCTGCTGTGAGCCAAATGCTGATGACGTCGATGCCACTGGCATGGCTAAGGTATTGAGATGCGGAGGCGCTTTTCTTCTGGCCTTCCGTCCACGACACGTAAGATTCTGGAATTTTATATGTGCACGTGATTATTAAAATTCAAAGAAGCAAACCAATCTTCAAGATCTTTGGCCTACAATAAAAGAAGCTTGTTTTCACAACGTCGGAACAATAAATGCATCTTGCCCCACAACATTTCCTTTTTCTGGATGACCACATGTAAGATGGACTTTATGCAGACACATCTCAAAAGTTTTGATGAAATATTTAGGACAGAAAGACAAACATCTACTTAACGTGTGAGACACCAATACAAACACCACTCCATCTCAATTCGTGGTTGACGCGGTTATGCTAAGCCGCTATGTAGAACGAGGCAAAATTGCACTCACAAGAGATAATAAGTACAGCGAAAATTATTTTACATCCAATGATAAGAAGCCATATAATGAACGAACCTGCTTAAATTTCTCACAAGAAAAAAATGAGTGAAGAGCAGAAAAATATCTTCATTTCATTGAAAAAATAATTATAGGACCACAATGACCCCAGATATGCAATTGAAATGTTACATCAGCAGTAAGTGCATCGCCTTTGAACAAATACAAGTCAAAGTATTTTGATGAGTAAGGCTAATTAATAGTAGAGAAAGCACAATACGTTCATATACAGAATGTTGTGTAATTCCATGTACATATTTTAACCACAGATAGAGCTACAAAAAGCACACTCTATGGTGATTTCATTGTTTAAAGAATTAAATATGAAAAAAGTTATATCACTTAAAAGTTTTTCCCCAGAAATCCTTTTGGTTATAGAAATTAAATTTTTTGGCTGATTTGGATAAAATTTAGTTCAGGGTGATACTTTGCCTATTCTTGAGGTTAATTACTTAAAAACATTAAAATATTAACCCAAAAAGTAATTAGAGTGAACTGGAGTCAAAGCCAAATACGTTTATGGTCTCGATTGAAAATGTACCAAAA
This sequence comes from Morinoia aosen, assembly GCA_030386875.1. Lineage (NCBI taxonomy): Eukaryota > Metazoa > Arthropoda > Malacostraca > Amphipoda > Talitridae > Morinoia > Morinoia aosen. Next base: position 113,245,031 of record CM059576.1, read on the forward strand.
ACTTATTCCGTCACAAAGTTTACGTCAAGAGCTTTCAAGTGATGTAATAAAATAAAATGTAAAATGTTATCTTTCTATTTCCTACTTTACAATCGATTTTCACGACCAAAACAGCTGCCAGGCTCAGCGTGTAGCCTCACTACAAGGCTGCTATCGTCACGTCACGTTGGCATGTAACATAAACAAACTTGTTGAACTTGTGAATCGAAGTAACTTAATGTGGCGATTGTACAATGTGTTAGTATTTCAGAATTTGGATAAATAAACAAGTAACTTGTTTATTTAACGTTACACGCTGGTGCGACGCGACGGTAGCAGCCTTATAGTGAGGCTACCCACAGAACCAGGGGCTGTTTTGGTCGTGAAAATCGATTCTAAAGTAGGAAATAGTACGATAACCAGCAATTTTAGAACATCATTTGAAAGCTCTTGACATAAACTGTGTGATGAAATGAGTCTTTTGTAACTTTTCAGTTGAGGACATAAAAGTATTTGGCTTTGACTTTAGATCTCTGTAATTACTTTTTGGGTCAATATTTTGCAGTAATTTAAAATATTTAATTTAAAATTAAACTAATTATTACCATTAACTAAATTTTCATGAAAATCAGACAAGAAATAAAATTTTTTTGACCAAAAGTATTCATAGTAAAAAACTTTGAAGTGATGTAACTTTGTTGAAAATTTGATTTTATAAACAATAAAATCACCAAAAGGGGTTTTTCATAGCTCTATCTGTGGTTAAAATACATGCATCAAATACACAACACCCTGTGTATCAAAATCAAGTGCATTGCTTTCTACTCCTCGAGTCAAATCTATCGATATCCCTGTATCTATATTCAACAAAATTGAGTACCAAAAAGTAATTGATACCATGTACAGTGGGAGTAATTAGATCACTCTTCCTCTGGCATAACAACAAATAACACACCTTTAAAGGATTGTAGGCTCTGGAGATCACGATCTAACTGCTGGGAATCGACCTCATGCTGTGACTGCAGCTCCTGCAATGCTGGCAGGACCTCATGTGCTAAGAGACTTTCTTCCAGTAGAACAGCTCCTGGTGGTGTATGTCTTGGTAGTCATTTGTGTAAAGAATAAACAATAGAAAGAAGTTAAGTTATATCAATCCCCAATAACATTAAGTTGGCACACAAGAAACAAAAAAAATTAGAATGCGACGGTGTTCTTCTAATTTCTAATGTTCTTCTAATTTCGTTAACAAAAACGAGGCAACTAGCCCAAAAAACTAAAGTATCTAAAAAGCATGAATATTTCATTGAAAAAGTACGTGAATAAAAATGTCCTAAAACTCAGAATGGTAAGTAATTGAACCAACAAGAGGTGTGATTTGAACAGGTTGGACGAGCATGCGTGTTTAGGAAAGGGCTCATAATGATCATTTGAATGCGCAAATTGAACCTAATTCTTGACCAATTGAGATGTCAAGGGGAAAACGCAGTGTGATAAAAAAAACATATATTAGCAGCTTGACCTTATAGAGACTGAGAAATAGTGGCATGGAAACAGAGATGTGAAAAAGCATGAAGGTTTTCTGTTTCCACCTCAGAGATAGTAAGTTGTAAATCATTCAAATATCTGTTACAGCCATAGGTATTCATCCAAAGCTATAACACAAGTTGAATGACCAATCGGATTTAAACAGTTTTCTGATCAGTGGAAGGGTGCAGCTCAATGAAACAAGAAATTAATGAATGAATTGCAAGATTTAGATCAATCCCATTGCCAGCAAATGTCAATCACACAGTACAGGTCTTTGGACTGAAAAAAAAAAACATTTAATACAAACAAAAAATAAGGTTCACCTCAAGAAACCCACACAAAATCTCTATATTTTGTAATATAAAATCTAGAAGCGCTAAGGTAGAATTAAAAATGAGAAGCATCTATTTATTTTAATACTGATCATTACACTCACAATTCACATCCATCCAATCATTTAAAAGAAATAGTATCAACCCTGAAAACTTGCTAAATTTATATGATTTTCTGTATGACACTTCCCTCCATCATAGTCATTTTAAAAACAGTGCACAACACACCAAGGTTAAATACATGCATATATGAGGTAAAATCATAATCAAGTTCGAATCTCTAATGGCAAAATATGAACACAAGCAAAAATAAATGAACACTAGAAGACATCAACTCTGTGCCCTATCCATGCAACAAACCTCTTGGCTGTACAGCATGTTAGGCTTTTACTCTGCAGTGCTGAGTCTGAAGCTGCCCAGATATTCTCGGTTCCTTTGTAGTGGAGAGTGTTAAACCCTTTGCTGCATGAGTTTCTTTCCGTTCAGTAGATGGACATGCTGTAGATTCCTCTGGAAATTGAAATAATTGAACTTAGATTGACTGAGATTTAGGAGGAAGAGGAATACTCAGGTCGTTTATAAATCAATACTTCTAGGCTGATGCTGACAAAGACCTACTAGACCTACTCACTTGCACTACTGTAGAAGAAAGAAGTACATAAGCTCACTTTAATTTATATTATTTTATGGTATACAAATTTTTAGAAATTAAAAGATAACATTTGCTTTCTCTAACTCTATAATCAACATCCTTCAATGCACATGCATCAAAAGTGGACTCCTTCTCAGAAGTTGATGTTAACAAAATCAATGAACTCACAAAATGGTGAAGCACAAAGGATAGGTTTGAAGTGCTTCAAATTATTAATATAATTACTGAGCTACTGGTAATATATCTATTAATATTATTTAATTATTCTTTTCACCTGGTCTTCAAGAAATATGTTTAACTGAAATAAGTGATGATGACAGCCCAAATGTAACACACCTCAATATCAAGGCCATTGTCTTTATCATGATAAATGATTTGTATCACTTCTGACATTAAATTAACAAGCTTTTCAATTGGAGTGCAATAGTTTTCCACATACATAATAATGAAATTTTCCTTAATATAGATGAATAACTTACCTAACAAATAAACTTCCAGATATCCACTTGAAACTTGTTAAGAATCCTTGTGAAACTCTAAACCGGTGGCATCGGACCTCTTCACTGGACTGTGATATATACTCATAACTTGAACACTGATGGTGCCTGAAATGGAAAGGAGCATAGCTTCAGATACCAAGCTGATTTAATTATAATTTTTACTCACATAAAAAAGCAAATTTATGCAATGAAAGATGCTACTGTCACTTTCATCAACACTATGATAATGTTGATATAACTGAATAAAAAATTCCTATTCTTTACTTGAACACACATCTGTTGCACGCTGACGCAAATTAGTTGTCCTGAAAAATGATACACTAAGACACAATGTATATCAAGAAGATAAATGGAACATATCTGATGAAAAGAATGAGGCTCACTATAAGTGTTTCTTCATTTTACAATCTTTTACAGGCCACTTGAATATTTTATAGGTCCTAGTACTTTCTCAAAAAGGAAGGGATACAAATATTTTTATGGAGGTTTTGCTTATGCCTTTCTTTTTTCTGTTTGTCTTTTTCAAATTTTGTGAGTCATTTTGCTTCAGAAAATTTAATATTAAATGTACAATTGACTTAGAAGTCTCCTAAAATGAATTTTTATCAGGCTGCTTTGGACAATAATTACCTGTTGTGATAGAATACAGTCTACAATACACACTAACTAGGCTCTCCTTTAAAAAACACCATGACAAGTTAAAAAGTTATGATATGTCCTTTATGGTTTCTTTTCATCTCAATGAAACAAGGAACAAAAATTTTTCTCTCAAGTTTTGAGCAGAACATGGGAATGAAAGCTTGCACACTAATTGCACAGGTAGCACAGCTGGTTTTATTAACCCTTCAGCACCCCACATAATTTTTTGGCCCTCTGTCAAAAAATAGCTTCAATACATTCTAGTTCTGCTTGAATTTCTTTCCTTTTGTGTTATTTAAAGATCACCATTAAGTAGGAGTTTTTTACTAGCCTGATATTAGTGACTACCACATATCAGAACCAGCTTAGTGAGGATGGTTGTAATAACAGTGATACGAGTATAAAAATAAGGTGTAAGAAAGAATCAGTCCAAAAAGCAACATCTATGTAAAAGGTATTCATATATATAGGGTTAAACTAGCAACTGCTGAATGCCATTGTTTTTTTACAGTTCAGAATAATGCAAAATAGCTATTATTGAATTGAAAATAACTTAGTAAATATCAAGTTAAGAGAATTTATGTTCTGAGTACAGCACAAATACTTTTAATCAGCTGAACATACTAGATGCTTTTACAAAACACATTTATAAGTATTTTTGCTATTAGGCAAGGAGATGAGACTGCATCATTATGGCTGGATAGAGTAAAAAGTTTGAGTTAACTTAATAAGGTTATTAAGCATACAATTTATTTCGTTTTTTTAAATTAAAACTCTGTGAGAACAGCTCAGTAGCAACAATGAAATACTTTAATAAATTATTTAACTGACTAACTATTTAATTAATTTTGAATACTTATTCCAAAAATGATGTTCTCTTTGAAACAAAATTGTAAAATTTTCAAGATGTACTTAAAAATTAGCATAAATGCGCAAGGCATCTTATTTTGACAGTTTACCAGAGATATATGTCCAATTTTTAAAGCCAAGTTGATTTTTTCAATAGATGTTAATAGTGTCAATTTACACTCAGCATGAATGTTATCATCTACTAATTGATTATATGGAGTAACATATCAGATGAAAGATATTTTAAATCATTTCTATAAAATTACAAAGTTATGATGAAGTTATTTTTCAAATGGATCATCAATTAACAGATGAACATAAAACAAAGATGTCCCACACTTATATGACAGTAAACGTTGAAGGAAGGACAATTATCAATTTTCCACTTTTTAGTGCCTAAACATAGCTAATTAGATTGAAATAAAGAACCTTTCTTCTACGCATTTTTCGTCGCAAATTAGTATTAAACGAGTTATAGTTTAGTTTGGGTACTTTGTAAATTATTATTTGCTGGCCCTGCAGAGCCTGAACCCACTTCTAAGATTTTTTAATTAATAACAATAGAAATTATCCTTCAAAAATAATGAGTTATAGCGGTATGTCAACTTTTGTCTTAAATGGCGAGAATGCGCTTGATCATTCGAGCGCGTCAGAAGGGAGAGTCCATTGTAGTGTTTCCATCCAATGCGCTTGATGAATTACTTTCTGCTTCAAAGACTGGAGTTGCAGTAGGTCATTTACCACTATAACTTGTAAAGTACTCATTTCTAACGGAAGGTGCATAGAAGAAAACTTGTTGATTTTGATCTAATTAATTACGTTAACGCACTGAAAACTTAAAAAACGATTACCTACTGGGAAACGCTTCACATTTACTAAAAATATTTCTATAAGACTATATTCACAAAACTAGTCAAACTTGTATATTTACATGACATCATTTCAATTGTGTGAGATGAATGAACTATAAATAATAACAAGACCCTTATGTCTAGTACCACAACCGTTCAAATCAATAGGATAGTCTAGTTAGTTCAGCCAGCAATAACTGAGTAAAAAGCAGTTTAAAAAATTAATTCATACAAATAAAATTAAATGAATATAAAATTAATTTAAGTAATACTATTACTTGCAAGATAAGTTTATGAAAAAAGAAAAATACTTGTATCTTGATGACTATGAACTGCCCTAGCCTTACAGCAAATACGCTCCTTGTGTTCGTTCCAGTCAATTTCATATAACTTTTCATTTTCATGATAAAACCTTTACACAATATGCTAAAATACTAAACACTATACACACATCTTACAATTTCATCCTATTTGACCACTAATTTTTAATTATATACAGACATAGTACCACATTAGCGAAAGCCCGCCTAAAATTTGTTTGTAAACATTTGTGACGTCATAACCCAACCCAGTCATAATCCTTTTCAAAACAAGGTTACAGAGAAAGTTACTCGGGTGACACGAACCTGTGTTTCTAGAAGCAATCTCGGCAACGGATCATCTTTGGAAACACTGTTTTTGACGGATCGAGTAACCCGCGTAACACCGAGGGTTACTCGATCACTTTGAGATTATGACTGGAAAACCGCCTCAGCTGCTGTGAGCACCATCGCTGTATTGAGTGTTTTGCTACTGTTGCCTCTATCGTTACTTCGGTGTGTGACCTGACGCGGGATTGTTGTTCCTATTGTCTGCACTTGTTTCGTCGTTGTACGTACGATTTCTCTCATAATTATTGTTGTAGTGGAAATAACAAAATGTCAATTGTAATCCAAACGCCAGTTTAGGCTCCCATCGCAACTTTCCCATTTCATCAAGAGCCGTCCAACCATTTCGCTCGCTGTCGACATCACAGAACGCTGCGCTTCCTAACCTAACCTGCCCACCCAAACTTAGCCAGGCCGTTACCGGTCCCCTTAGCTCCAACCTCTAACTTACTCTGTATGGACGTAGGGACATTTTAAGTACATTATTTTATGAGTACTAAGTTTTGACTCACTGTCTAATTTAATTATGATTTTCAATTATTACCTGTAAAAGAAAATAAAGAAACTTGGTCTGAATAAAACCCATAGTAAAAATAACGTAATTAACTCTGACGGCAATGATGGGAGACAGAATAACTCTCTAAATGTTTTTATTGAGTTTCTGAAGTTAGTCATAATATTTCAGTAATTCAGAACAACCAATTACTAAAATAAATTTTTCATGGCCTTTAGAATAAAAATTAGATAAGGATTGAATCAATTCAATTGCAATCATTGGCAGAAGCAAAAAATCTTTATTCAATTTCGAAATACATGTATAAATAAATTAGCCACCCAAATTTCGATTTGTGGTGTCAAGTAGGACTAGAAAGTTGTTTAAATTGAAATTATTCAAATCTATCAAATTTAAAAAAAATACGTATCTTTGATTAGCTATGAACTGATTTTTCATAAAAAAACAGAATGTTTTACCACTATACAAATCATAAATTGGCATGGTAATCAACCAGTTCAATCGAATATCAACTCGCTAAAAGTGAAAGATCTTATGTTTTTGAAGCCTTAAATCAGTGGTTCTTAACCTGGGGTCGTTTGAGATTTCTTAAGGGGTCATAAATGGTTCTGGAGAATTATTTATTTTTCATATACATTATGCACGTATTTGAAATAGCAATTAGGGCTTTTACCAGTTTAATAATTTGATGGGTACAACACTGGTCACAAGTTGGATGGTCTGATGGACATTAACCATAGCCAGTGTTACCAAAATAGCGTTAAATTCCCATTATGGCTCAATCGGATACTCCTCCAAGTCACTTGAAACGTGACGTGAATAACATGATATCTCTGACGCCCTGCCACTGGTGCGCGTTCATGGGTGGGAGGGCTGCAAGGTGAACGAAATTAGTTTGCTTTGGCAATGAAAACTCTCCCACCTGGACTTCAAGAAGTGCTTACTGACGTTGTGAAGATTGTGAACCGTATACGAGGAAGTGCAACAACTTCAAGGATTTTTAAATTGCTCTGTGAAGAAATGGGTGCTGAATTTTCTGTTCTACTATTTCATACAGAGGTACGTTGGCTCTCACGCAGCAAAGTTTTAAATCGCATGCTACAAATTCGCGAAGAAATAACAATGCTGTTGGAACGTGGTCATACAGCAAAGGAGAATCTTCTTCATGGAAAGATGCAGAATGATTGTTTTGTAACAAAGGTTGCCTACTTGGCAGATTTCTTCTCGGAAGTAAATTTTCTGATTAATTCAATCCAAGGAAACGTTACAATGATACACACAGCTCGTGACAAAGTGGCAGCGTTCAAGTCTAAGATTCAACTTTACCAGAAAAGAGTTCAGGACGGTGACATCACTTTCTTTACGGAGATGATGAGTCTCCTGGGTTCCATGCCAGATGCTGAATGTAGTTTCCGTGAGGAGATCTCCACTCATCTTTTGGCAGTAAATGACGCCATCGAAACTTACTTTCAAGGACTGAACGATCGCTGTACTGATGCGTGGATCTATATACCCTTTTCAGTAAAGGATAGTACCATCAGTGATCCTGATGTTGCTGCTAAGGTAGAATTTTATCAGATTCGTGAGGATTCTCAGCGTAACGTCGATTTTGCCGAACAGGAGCTCCCAACATTTTGGGCAAAAGTGAAGGACTACTGTCCTATTCTCTCGATGCGTGCATTAACCATGTTGATTCAGTCCCCGTCAACCTACCGGTGCGAGGTTGGATTCTCAGCAATGGTTGCACTGAAAACGAAGGCACGCAATAGGCTTGTCATCGATGCTGACATGAGGTGTTGCCTATCGAACACTGGTCCTCGCTTTGATAGACTTATGGCTGCAAAACAATTTCAACCATCACACTGAGTGAATGAGAAGTAGGTGCTAGGTTTTACGAGGTGTTAAATGATTTTTTTGAATTTATAACTTTATGGCATTTGTAGAAGCTAGGAAAGTGGAATTTTTCAAGGTTTTAGTTCTGTTCTGTTTCCAATAAAATTGTATAGGAGAAAACCATGGTCTTCCTGTATTTTTTTTACTTGACCCTTTGACAAGGTTCATTATTTCCAAACCGAGTATAGGGGGTCCGATTATATGATACTCTGATTAGTCCCGGGGGGGGCATGGGACGAAAAAGGTTGAGAACCACTGGTTTACACTATAATAGACGTGCTCATTTAGACTACAGTTGTCGTGCTCATTTAGACTACAGTTGTCGTGCTCATTTAGACTACAGTTGTCGTGCTCATTTAGACTACAGTTGTCGTGCTCATTTAGACTACAGTTGTCGTGCTCATTTAGACTACAGTTGTCGTGCTCATTTAGACTACAATTGACATGCTCATTTAGACTACAATTGACATGCTCATTTAGACTACAATAGACATGCTCATTTAGACTACAGTTGTCGTGCTCATTTAGACTACAATTGACATGCTCATTTAGACTACAATAGACATGCTTATTTAGACTACAATTGACATGCTCATTCAGACTACAATTGACATGCTCATTTAGACTACAATAGACATGCTCATTTAGACTACAATTGACATGCTCATTTAGACTACAATAGACATGCTCATTTAGACTACAGTTGTCGTGCTCATTTAGACTACAATTGACATGCTCATTTAGACTACAATAGACATGCTTATTTAGACTACAATTGACATGCTCATTCAGACTACAATTGACATGCTCATTTAGACTACAATAGACATGCTTATTTAGACTACAATTGACATGCTCATTTAGACTACAATTGACATGCTCATTTAGACTACAATAGACATGCTTATTTAGACTACAATTGACATGCTCATTTAGACTACAATAGACATGCTTATTTAGACTACAATTGACATGCTCATTCAGACTACAATTGACATGCTCATTTAGACTACAATAGACATGCTTATTTAGACTACAATTGACATGCTCATTCAGACTACAATTGACATGCTCATTTAGACTACAATAGACATGCTTATTTAGACTACAATTGACATGCTCATTTAGACTACAATTGACATGCTCATTTAGACTACAATTGACATGCTCATTTAGACTACAATAGGCACGCTCATTTAGACTACAATAGACATGATATCAATACTTGCCAGATGCTTCTAGGCGCCAAGAGTTTCTGCGCAACTTATGCTTTCTGTAAACGAAAAGCTTTATTTTGCCATAGGCAACAAGAACAATAGGCAGAATACGATCAGCACAATTGTCCATTGGCAACTAATGATAGTTCCAAACTCTTCATTAAAATGTACGGATGAGGATATTCTCTATTTGTATCATTTGCCCAGTTAAATGGTGAAGTTTTCAGTGAACAGAAGTGGGAGTGTGTGATGCGTCTGCTGTTGCCAAACCACGGGTATACCAAATGGCAACTGATGACGCGTTCCTTTGGCCCCCACACCCGCCCACTCTCGACCCACTGCCTGCACACCTTGTGAGGGCCCAAGGCTTGTCCTGGTCCCCGAGCTTTGCTTTAAAATATGTAAAATGTGTTGCTTCAGAAACGCGCTGGTGTTTGCCCGTTGCCTTGGAATGGCGACACCACCACAGATACAACAAAAGGAGTGAGGGCAGGGTAGGCGGTTACGACGAGAAGTAGCGGGGCTGCAGACGAGTGATATCTCAGAGGCAATATGAATGTAAGGTGAACGTTAATTTTGAATGCTATGTAGAGTGTGTGTGTGTGTGTGTGTGTGGTCGGAGAATAGAATGTTTAGGGCGGGTGAATTTGTAGAGATACCTGCCTTTTCTGCAATTTGGATAACCACTAACTCTACTTAAACCTGGCTTAGCATCTTATGCTTTGGCTAATGTAAAGTCTACATTTGTTTTATACACGAATGTTGCTCTATTGGAAGTGTGATAAATCAGCTGTTCTAAAAAATTATGCCTCATATTAAATCTAAAAGATTTCCGTTCAGGTTGCTGGTAGCAACTGACCGCAGCTTGCGTTCAGGGAGTCTGTTGCCTCAGGTGACACCACGGTGGAGGAAACAAGTTAGGGTTATTTCCATGGGGGAAATTACACTTCTTGTTCGGGTAGCCAATAGAAAGGCTTTATTTCAGACAAACTTTATGACGTCACCAAAACACTATGTCGTTAGGCCAATAGTGGTGCCAGATTTGGGGGTAGCAGTGCTACCAGATGCAATATGAGCTGTGCTGTTGGTTTGTTGCCGTGACGTCAGCAATACCGCACCGTCAACTAAAAAAAAGACTGGTTTGAACCTACCTTGTTTCCTCCACCGTGGTGGCACTCAGCTCATCCCTACATGGCAGTTGTAAATCTCATCTTGAAATTTCAAGTAATATGCTATCAAATTTTTCCGGACTCCTACGCTTCACATTTATCATGGCAATGCATAGTGTAGCCGCAACGGCCTTTAAAAATAATACTTTGCTAAATGAAAAAAGATTTTCCGTCTGTTAACGTTTAAAATGTGCTGACCTTCTTCAAAATTTCAGAAATAAAAAATCAAGAGCTGCGGATATAAGTTCAATTATTCATGAAAATGATTAAAACTTGAATATTGGTGAAAAAGGGTTACAAAACTTATTTTTCGTTCAATATTTATTTTATTTATGCATCAAAAGAATCTACGAACATAATCTGAGAAAAGAAAAAGAAAAATTGTGAGGGTTGACTGAATTAAATGTAAAATAGGGAATCGCAATTCCAGGGCCACAACTACCCAATCCCGTCCACATCCGTAGCCAAGAACAAGACGCCGACTGTTGATGTCGGCAGCGTTGTCGCTCCCTACCCGCGTAGTGACCCGCTGAGGCTGTGTGGCGGTTGTGCTGCTTTGCCAGCAGCATTGGCATCTCAGTTGTGTAGGTGTTTCTTTACTCATTTTATGGACTTGTTCTGTGTGTTAGAAGTTGGATCTTTTCTTGCGTTTCAGCACTGAAGACGGAATTGTAACATTCCTAAACGTTTGTCATGACAAATAATACAAATGTTCACTTTTAGATTGGTTCTCCTTCTTATCTTAATGCATATTAAAACAAATTGATTTTGCAGTAATCAAAATAAACGAACCAACAATAATACCAGAAGCACCAACAATGAGAGTCAGCGTGTTGTTGTTCTGTGCAACGGAAATTGTGGTCAACAAAAACATTTCCTGCGTGACGTGTAGACGTCACCTCAAAATACACTAGTCACTCGTCAAAAACTCAAAATAAAAAAAAACTTATGCTTGAGCTCATATATAATCGAAATTTAGCATCTTGCAATAAAATAAGATATATTATGGGAATAGGCCATATTATCTGAAAAAACATGATTATCGGTATTGAGTTTTATTAAAGATTATTAATTTAATTAATAGTACGTAATTTAGGGTAGCACTGACGATTTATATTAAGGTTGTCTAATTTTTCCAGTAATTTAAAAGTTAAGTTATTTTTGATCGTCTCTGACGGTATAGTATGAGCTGATAAGGAACGCATTGCACTAAATAATCGAAGTTCTAGAATTCGAATTTTGAGTAATATTTGCTGGGTACGGGTATTTCAATTTACATACAATTAAAATACCAACATCCCAACCTTCATTGTTCATGCTATAAGCGTTATATTCGCTCTCTATGCCGCCTTAAGCAAAAATCAGCACGCTGCCGTGTTTGTAGTGTTATATACATTACTTTGTGAGGTGTTACGGTGCTGGTGTACGGGAGGGGCTTACAGCTGGTGACGTGTGGTGGTTACAGCTGGTGACGTGTGGTGGTTACAGCTGGTGACGTGTGGTGGTTACAGCTGGTGACGTGTGGTGGTTACAGCTGGTGACGTGTGGTGGTTACAGCTGGTGACGTGTGGTGGTTACAGCTGGTGACGTGTGGTGGTTACAGCTGGTGACGTGTGGTGGTTACAGCTGGCGACGTGTGGTGGTTACAGCTGGTGACGTGTTGTGGTTACAGCTGGTGACGTCCCCAGCGAGCTGAGGGCACCTCGGTAGACGCAGCGTTTGTTGCCATGGGGTGAGGAGTTTGTGCTGTGTTGGTATTTACCTGGCAACTGTCTATAGCTGGCAATTAGTGTTCGTTTTTAAAGTCGCAATCGGTTGACAAATTTGATTCTCTCTGCTTCAGAGAGCACCATTCCACCCATCGGGTATTTTGTGGAGAAAACTACTCGAGTTTCTACAACACGACACAGATCTCAGATGCAAGTTGGAGTTCTACTATACATCTTACAGTTACCCACCGTCACACAATATCTGTGCATACAGTCCCGACCGAGCACTCGGTGAGGTGGATGAGAGCAAGTCACTTGGGAGACCCGCGCCTCCAGCGGCGCGTGAACGGGGCTTGTGAGACGGAGACGGCGCTCGTGTTGCCTTTCTCAGATATTTGGTGCACTTTTGTTGAGTTACTTAGCGTATGATACTTAACATCAATTAGTTCCTTACATTTATTTTTGAGAAGATACGTGAGTGTATATTCTGGTGACAGGACAACGTTCATTTCGACCCAGATTAGCATGAACGACACTTATCCATCTTGAGTAATTAGAACAGTTATATCAAGGTTCTAAGCGTGTAACAGATTATCTATTGCTCAGAACGCAAACAAATGAAGTTGATACCAATTTGAGGGTCACACTAGTTATGGAAGTAAAAAATTGCACATACAACGACGAAACTAGTGCAGACAATAGGAACAACAGCCCTGCGTCAGGTCACACACCGAAGTAACGATAGAGGCAACAGTAGCAAAACACTCAATACAGCGATGGTGCTCACAGCAGGTCACATGAGGCAGCGGGGAAGCTTCCTTCCACTCCGTGAGGACATATTTTGTGAAGGGAACTAACTTTTCAAAATAATTGAGTTATCCAGAGAAAAAGATAAATCATTTACATAATAAAATCCCTTTATATGGAATGAACAAATAAATCATGTGATTTATGTTATTTATTTACCATTGGTTATAGTTTGAAGTTCGAAGGAAGAACATTTATTAGAATTGATAAAATTTTACTGGATTTTATGAATAGTATACGTTATTTGCAAACGGACTTCATGCGAAACGAGAAGACACAGGTATCAGTAATACTTTTGTTGCTAGATAATATTTATAAAGCCCTGTGGGGCTTAACGATTAACCAGCTATTGAGGTGAGAATGGTTTTATCACTGTGGTAATGATGGTATGAAGACATGGTGATAGCGTGAGAAGTGGTATCATAGTTACCAGCGATCACATTCATATAATGCTGGAGCTAATTATACCAATACTATTTATAACGTTCATCACATTGCACAATGGCAAGTTGAATTCGACGGGAAATGATTTAGAAAACTCATGTGACGTGCAGGTGGTGTAACGTGATCAAGTGATAGAACTGAAAATGGATAGAAATTGAACTTCCAGTTCTATCACTGGAAGTGATAGAACAATAGTTACAATACAATAGTTCTACAATAGTTCTATCACTGGAAGTGATAGAACTACAATAGTTACTTTTTCATGATAAAATCTAAAATTCTCATAATGAATTTGTTTTGCATTATTTTAGTTATCACATTTGAAAATCGTTTTCGCGTTCGAGTACATTTGTTTACATTTGATTTACGCAGAATATATGGGAATATGAACTTACATAAGAAACACTAGCCTACAAATTCCCACGGATGCAATCACACCCAGAGAGATAGGACATGTGTATGAGTGCTGTGAACCAATTCTTTAAGGCCTTTATATGCCGCTATATTTTGTTGGGTCGGTACCTGCTAAGTTGTGCATGTAATTAGTGGCAGACAACACCTGCAGACGCAGTAACTAGTGGCAGAAACCACCTGCAGACGTAGTAACTAGTGGCAGACATCACCTGCAGACCTAGTAACTAGTGGCAGACATCACCTGCAGACGTAGTAACTAGTGGCAGACATCACCTGCAGACGTAGTAACTAGTGGCAGACATCACCTGCAGACGTAGTAACTAGTGGCAGACATCACCTGCAGAACTAGTAACTAGTTGCAGACATCACCTGCAGACGTAGTAACTATTGGTAGACATCACCTGCAGACGTAGTACTAGTGGCAGACATCACCTGAAGACGTAGTAACTAGTGGCAGACATCACCTGCAGAGGCAGTAACTAGTGGCAGACAACACATTCAGACGCAGTAACTAGTGGCATACAACACCGGCAGACGCAGAAACTAGTGGCAGACAACAACACCTGCAGACGCAGTAACTAGTGGCAAACAACAACACCTGCAGACGCAGTAACTAGTGGCAGACAACAACACCTGCAGACGCAGTAACTAGTGGCAGACAACACCTGCAGACGCGGTAACTAGTGGCAGACAACACCTGCAGACGCAGTAATTAGTGACAGACAACAACACCTGCAGACGCAGTAACTAGTGACAGACATCACCTGCAGACGCAGTAACTAGTGACAGACATCACCTGCAGACGCAGTAACTAGTGGCAGACATCACCTGCAGACGCAGTAACTAGTGACAGACATCACCTGCAGACGCAGTAACTAGTGACAGACATCACCTGCAGACGCAGTAACTAGTGACAGACATCACCTGCAGATGCAGTAACTAGTGACAGACATCACCTGCAGACGCAGTAACTAGTGGCAGACATCACCTGCAGACGCAGTAACTAGTGGCAGGCAACACCTGCAGACGCAGCAACTAGTGGCAGACAACACCTGCAGACGCAGTAACTAGTGGCAGGCAACACCTGGAGACGCAGAAACTAGTGGCAGACATCACCTGCAAGCGCAGTAACTAGTGACAGACATCACCTGCAGACGCAGTAACTAGTGACAGACATCACCTGCAGACGCAGTAACTAGTGGCAGACATCACCTGCAGACGCAGTAACTAGTGACAGACATCACCTGCAGACGCAGTAACTAGTGACAGATATCACCTGCAGACGCAGTAACTAGTGGCAGACATCACCTGCAGACGCAGTAACTAGTGACAGACATCACCTGCAGACGCAGTAACTAGTGACAGACATCACCTGCAGACGCAGTAACTAGTGGCAGACAACACCTGAAGACGCAGTAACTAGTGGCAGACATCACCTGCAGACGCAGTAACTAGTGACAGACATCACCTGCAGACGCAGTAACCTGTGGCAGACAACACCTGAAGACGCAGTAACTAGTGGCAGACATCACCTGCAGACGCAGTAACTAGTGACAGACATCACCTGCAGACGAAGTAACTAGTGGCAGACATCAACACACACAAGATAACTATCCCACGACAACACACCACAGTTCATCTGCCCACAAAGGCTTAAAAGTTTACATTCAAATTCTAAGAAATTTACTCTCAAGTTTCGACACTCATTATCGTGAAACGTGTAAATAGTTTGTAAAATCAATTGAATATATGCTGGTAACAAGTGTTACAAATCAACGAAAATCATGTAAATGATTCATTCGCAAAATAAAATGTCAATACTACGTTTTCCAACTCAGAATTTAAATTATATGGTGATTGGAATGAAAAATCATTCCAATAATTCGTATTCTAAACATTCATGAATTTCATGTATAACTAAAGAAGTTTGCCATAGGCCTCCATGTGTAGAGATATTCCGCCTGCCACCACCGCCAGAAGCGCACCGTTCTGTGAGGTCGGCCGAGCGAAGTCGGTGGGAGGCGCTTGTAAATATAGGGAAGTTGTGATGGGAGCCTTGACTCGTGTTTGTATTATGTTTATTGTATCTATTTTCATTATTTTACGTGTTATAGGACTGATGATTGAAAATAAAAATTGTTACCCACAACGGTGACAACAAGCAGTGACAATAGGGACAATAGCGATGCATTAGATCATACACAGATGTAACAACAATAATGAAGGCATCTACGGATGCTTTATTTCCAATCAAGCCTGATACATATCACCTTGTACATTGGATTTTCAAATGCCTTATAACTAACGCCAGGACGCCAGGACGCTTTCCCCTGGCCAAGACCGGTACCCATTTCAGACACCTGGGTGTGTGCGCCCGCCAGGCATATAAATAGAATCGGCGAGAGACATCGTCGTTCATTAGCGGTGGGTTGCCGTAGAGGTCGCGTTTACAAACAGGAGCGTCGCTGTTCAGTAGCGGAAGCTCGGCTGTCGAGAAAGCATCTGTAGAGATCACAGATGCGCTATAGAAGTAACGAGATTACCTTCCGATCTAAAGATTCTCTACCAATTACGAAGCCTGTGTCAATTCTGAAGTAACAATAAAGGATAACCACATTCGGCTGTTGAGTCACTCCCGAACCTCATTCGCGTTAGTTTCGACCTGATACTGAAAAGGCCGGAACATATTTGGTGCCCGTGTATGGGGATGCCACATTAAAGATATCCACATTGCCACATTGCCCCATTGAAGAAGAAAGATATCAAGAATTGATCTTCAGTTCTGCTGATCAGTGATTTTAAATGTGAGGAGTGTCAACCTGTTTGGAGTAACGTCGCATAGTTATCACATTACTTCAGAGCATCGAGAAAAGGAAGAAAGACGTCAGCGCAGAAAATCGAAGTTCTTTCCAAGAAACTCTTCGAGAAAGAAACACTTCGAGGGAGAAAAAATCGAAAATTTACATCGCTACTCAAAGGAGAAGATGAAGTGAGGGGTCCAGACCAACAACCTGGTCTGTCGACGAGATCTACGCATCTACGCACTGTCATCTGCAACGAGAAGAACTACGAGATCTACGCATCGCCAAAATATTAAGTTAAGTGTACGCCGATAATATTGCTTGCAAATTAAAAATACGCATGCGCTCAAATTAATGATTATACATCATCATTATAAAATTAATGAGTAGAAAGTTGAGCAGCGAGCAGTGCAGTAAGCAGTAAGCATTGCAAGTGCTGATTCCGGGAAGTGGAAGTTGAGCGGCGAGCGCGAGCAGCGTAGGCATTGCAAAAGCGCAGTAAGCAAGCTGATTCCCGGGAGTGAGAGAGCGAGCGTATACGCGGAAACGTTGTGTGGAGAGGTAGTCCATTGTTCTCCAGAACAAGTGAAGGAAGTTGTTGCTATTGTTCTCGGGCCATTGTTCTCTAGCATATAAGAGTAAGCTGGAGCAGCTTGCCTCTGTTCAGAGTGGTGCCAGCCTTCACGAGCAATTAGCAAATAGCCTGTTTTAAGTCCGCTGAAAATGTGAGTTACCATTTTATTTGCATGTAGAAAATTTTATTGTGTGTAGAACATTTTTCTTTTAATGGAAATTAGAGGTTTATGAATATAGGATTATTTTTGTGCTTATGTCGGACAGTGACTCTGACGAATACGAGTATATAAGAACCATTCCGTACCTGACTAGCTTTGGTAGGTTGTCAGTCCCTGTTTTCAGATTACCTATTCCTCAAATACCTATCACCATGGCGACCACCACCACTGTTACCCCTGTTACGAGCGCAGCCATTACCACAGTTAGCCCTGTAACTAGTACCGTTACCACGGTGACAACTTCTATTGTAGGTCCAATACCTAGTGTTGTGATTGCTGGGCAGGATCTGCCGCAGTACAGAGGTAGAAAACGGAAAAATGACCCGGACTTCATAGAAAACAAATCACTAGAAACGCATATAAAAAATGTGAGAGCGTATTTCAACATGCTTTCAGACAATTCAGAAGAAGCCAAATTAAACTTACTACTGAGGACGGCAGACAAGCGGGTAGGAGACTTTAATACGGTTGTTGCTTCCATAATTAGTGAAGGTTATGAATTAAGTTTCGAAGAAGTCGTGCACCTGTTAGAAAATATCTACGTATCAAAAGGTGAAAGATCTTTGCACGCGGTCGCCTGTGATCTAAATAACGTACGCCTGAAAAGAAACGATGCATTAGCTAGCCAGTTCGTGGCTATATTATCCAAAATCCGTAAGCTAACCCACAGAATAATGACCAGCCCGGAGTGTTCGAACAGAGCCCACCCCTATGTAGTAAATTGTCCCGATCCTGTTGCTCTCGATAAGTATATCGAGAATACCTTAATTGTTGCGTTAGCAATGGCTATCATCAACCCTCTAGTAACAGAAGATTTTTCCAAAAAACTATTTAACAAACCCTTCAAATCGTCGGAAGAGCTTCTTCAGAGACTCGTGACTGTAATTAGGAATTTTCCCGAGGATAAGCAAATATTAGCGACTCGATCTGAGAGATCTATGGAAATCTATTGTGCTGAGGATGATCATTCGTCCGAATCAAACTTCGAAGCTGCCTGTGATGAGGCCGAAGTGCATACAATGACAAGAGGCGGATTTCAAGGTAGAGGTAGGACGCGTAGGCCCTACTGGAGACCAAATTTCCCGAGACCAACTTTCCGTGCTAGACCTCACGTAAAATCTTATGTTGGAGATAGAGAATTGGGGACTCTAGAAGTCCAGGCATTGGAGACAGCTGAAACAAAGCGTTGCTCGAAGTGTTACAATCATGTGTGTGTCTGTCAAGGACAAGGCGAGTCGGCAACCACGGTGGCTAGGAAACCGACTGATTGGTACAAACCAGGTTCATCTCAGACAGCCACCGAGCATTCACTGCGTGATGTAGTTTGTTTTCGTTGTAATAAGTTAGGACACTACGCAAGAGATTGTAGGTCCAGAAGAGACTATTTAAACAGACCAGGCAGATCGGATCGTTTCCGTGCGCGAGGACAGTATAAAACTCGTATGTCAGAAAAAGGCCAGGTAGAAACTTACCAAACTAACAGTGGCAATGATTTTTAGCGTAAACAGCAGAGACGATTTCATTTCCGATAGAAATAACGTCAATGGTAAAAATGAAACTACAATAACTAAGTATGACTCTACGGCGACAAATCCCTGTGAACCCGAGGAGAATTCTGGTGCTGAAGGTTCCCTCGTTAAAAATGTTGAGATGATAGATCCACTAATTAAGTGTGAAAATAGATATGAATCGCTGGGAGAGGCGGAATTAAGTGATGATCTGAACGCTCATGGCACTGAAATAGAAAGCCACAAAATAATAGAAAGCCATGTGACGGCGAACGTTTGTAAATACGAAGAAGATGAAGAAGTTGAAGTTACAGGACAGAATGAATTATTTGTAATACGAAAAAGTCATAAGCCCATGATTGTGCTTAGAAAAGATGCAGACCTGTGGAATGCATTGATTGATTCAGGATCAGAGAAGTGCCTAATCAGCTACCACAGAATAAGTGAGATAAGTAATGACGTGAAGCCAAGTTCTCTGACTATAAAAGGCGTTAACGCTAAGAGTAATGTTGAAGGCGAGGTGGAGCTTGTCCTAAAGTTAAAAAACGGAGTAAGTTTAAAGACAAATGCTTTAATAATTAAAGATGGTATTTACAATTATGACGTCATTATTGGGCGTGATTTATTAGACAAGAACGCCGTTGTAGACTTAAAACAAAGATGTTTAATTATCAAAGACGAGAAAATCCCCTTTGCAGAGGTAAAACGACGAAAAAAGAGAAAGACAGAGTGTCTTGAGTATTTAATAGAGAATACTGAGTGTCTCATGGCGGACACGATTACGTCCAGAGCTAAGAAAAAAGTCCTAAATAAGCTAAGAGAGAAGAGGACGTGCACTGCTGAGAGAGCAGGCGAGGAAGTAAAAAGGGATGGTAAGAGAGAAAATCAGCCTGTTCGAGGCGTAGTTGCAGTTACCAATTCCCACACAAGGCCAAGGCCGTTAAGAGTGCATACTCGACAAGTGGAGATTGCTCCCAATGTAATTTTGAAACATGTTGGACATGTTGGAAAGTGTAAAAATGGAGAATACATAATAAAGAAAGCAACTTTAAAAGAAGGCATTTGTGTCGCAGAAGCAATTGTGAGAGTTAACAATAGGAGAAAGATTCCATTGTTGTTAATTAATAGCTCCGACAGAGCGATTATAAGTACTTTAGAAAAAGTGGAGAAGGATCATGTTGAATCCGAAGTTTACTTGTCAGATGTACAAGGAGAATTAAAGGGAGGATTGAGTACCTTTGTGCAGGCAACGAGTGTTGTTCAGGACAGTCATTTAGATGTCGAGAAGAAAGACACTAATAGTAAATCTGTCGGGATCACAGGAGTTGTCGACGAAGGGTACGTTTCTGATTCCAAAGAAGTAGCCCGTGGTCGGCGGAAATTAAATATTGATGATATCAAGTGTCTGATGACAGACGTGGTTGCCCAGAGGAGGCGTAAGGAGTAATATTTGCTACGGTATAGAGAGCCTAGAAAATGGCGGAAGGCAACTAGATAGCCTAGCGATAAATGCTGTGGGGCAGCGAATAACCCCGAGACAGAAATGCTGTGGGGCTATCTGGGAAAAGGCAAATTAGTACCAGGTAATTCTATCAGCGAGGTCAAAGTATTGAAGTAGAAATGAATTCGCGCAGACAATTAAGTGAGTAAGCTTTAGAGAAGCGAATGTTTGCGATGTTCCCGGTAATGCGAATCTACCCAGGGTCGACAGTGTTTGTGGTGAAAGTTTCAATGACATCTCTGGTAAAGACGTTGGGGTAGTATCTGTAGAACCGAGGCATTGTTGTAACGATATTCGTGTTGATGAACTAGGAATTAATGCCATTGATACCATGATGATCAGAGTTTAGTATTGTAGATTGCGGTTGTCATTGTGCTGGCGAACAGAAGTAACGTACAAGAGAAGTAATGAGAGGCGTTAGACGCCCATTAATTAACCACGCGTGGTGGTGAGGTAATTAGTTAAGAGAAACGAGTAATAGAGGTAGAGTGTGCAGAGCAGCGCGCAGCGCCGGCTGCACAAGGCAATGAACCCTATACCAAGGCGATACATTCGCCAGACAGTGAGACGCCGAACTTCCTGTGGCTCTGTTTAGCAACAGTTGGCAGCCGAGGTACGAAGGCGTGGGCATGAATATGACTGGTAAATAGTCATGAATAAGATGTGTTTTGAAGAATTGACAAATAATTGAATAGTGAAAACTAATTAAAAGTCAATAAATATTCAACTTAATTCTTAGTTATCCGTTAAACGAGAGTGGCTGCCCGTAATGTTTTTTGAGCACGTTTACGATCTAGTGCGTCATAACAGTCATTTTTGCAAGTCTTCTAGAATTTCATAATCAGTAAAGTTATGTTGTGTAATTTGAAATTAATCAAACGCAAAAGAATTTAAAATTTATCGTCAAGTCTCCCAAGGTTTCTACGGGATAATTTACAATTGATTGAGCGATTAAAATTTTGAGTATTTGACGTCAATATTGATTTTTGCCTTGACAACTTTTTGTGTACGTACTGTAATAGTATGTCCTTACGTGTTCAATCATTCTTTTTGTTGTATTTGCTTATGCTTCATGTTTAACCTCGTATATGCTTTAGTATTTAACCTTTTTGATTGAGGCATTAACGCAACGCGATAAGTGAAACGTAAAGTACCCGTTCACAGTGTAACAGTTCAACAAGTACAGTATAATAATACGTAATTTTCTTGTGCAAAAGCAGTACGTGATTACTGATTGTGATCTGTCGTGGCAAGAAACATTGATGACCTTGCAGAAATTTATTTTTTCATTGTGCATCGAGGCTGAAAATGCCACAGTTTTGCTCACGATAGAAACGGTTAATTAACAGTTTTTAGTTTTGAAGTGCGTTCTATGAGTTTCTTTCTTAAGACTTTATGTATGTCTTGCGTTAGGAAATATTGTTTCGCGCAAACACCTTGTGACGAGATGTTGAGCTTAGGATGTTGTCATACTGTTGTTGCGACATCAAAGTTGTGTTCGTCAAGCCGTCAGCTAGAGTTGATAAACTGAGATGCAATCTTGGAAATGTCAACACGAGAGTGCGAGCGCGAAGCCGCGAGATCTGCGCTTCTGCCGCAAATTGTTTGGCAACAATGCTAGGCAGTGTAGTTGATATGAATGTGTCTTAATGAGAATGAAGCGTTGCCTTATTATGAAACGACAATTGCTTAATTAAACTTGTGGCCATGCTAATTTCCTGTCTCGTATCCTTTCAGATTCGGGCGACTCCTGAACAACTATTTGCACTTCCACCTCAAGTTACCGCGTAACTTTACAACACTAGACTCCAACATTCTGAATCTGAATACCATAGATCAGAGTATCATGTTCCGCTTATCCAATCTGCAACGGAGTAGTAACCTTCCATTGTCTTAGATTAATTCTATTTTATACGGAAAAAATCTCTATTATATACTGATTATGTATTCTATTTTATAGATTATTTTGTTCTTTTTTCCAATTGCATTGAAAATTCTGTTCTCGAAATATGTTAATATGTTAATCCAAAATGAAAATTTTGTTCTCGATCTGACGGTAGGTGTCCAGTTTGTTCAAGAAAGTGTACCTTATGGAAAGGATTTATTAAGTACGCGTTTTGATGTTTGATTTTGATATTTTGATATGTTAATAAAATTGTGTGGTGTATCCATTTGTATCCGAAATATCTGGAGTATCCAAGAATTCTAAGATTCAATTGATAAATAACTTGATCATGAATGAACAAATTGTTTGAGCTAAGTGCGTAGAGTGATTATTTGGTTGATTTTGGGTAATAAATCTAGTACTGAATTGACACTAAAATATAATATTGACACTAAAAATAATGTTTAACAAGATGTAGGATTACCTTGAAATTTGTTTATGATGACAGCAAAGGCCATACCTGCCTACCTCCGTTCATAATGCGGAGCAATTTTGTCATACGTTCTGATCTGTGTAATTAACTTGACGAGTTGTAAGAATTATTGATCGTCAAAGGATAATCAATGTGATTGATTGACGTTTTAAAAATATTTTTATTGTAATAAAAAATTTTTTGTGCGCGGGGGGTCCTTGATGTGCGCCCGCCAGGCATATAAATAGAATCGGCGAGAGACATCGTCGTTCATTAGCGGTGGGTTGCCGTAGAGGTCGCGTTTACAAACAGGAGCGTCGCTGTTCAGTAGCGGAAGCTCGGCTGTCGAGAAAGCATCTGTAGAGATCACAGATGCGCAATAGAAGTAACGAGATTACCTTCCGATCTAAAGATTCTCTACCAATTACGAAGCCTGTGTCAATTCTGAAGTAACAATAAAGGATAACCACATTCGGCTGTTGAGTCACTCCCGAACCTCATTCGCGTTAGTTTCGACCTGATACTGAAAAGGCCGGAACAGGTGGAGTGGGGTATTGTATTTGGAATTTTTCTCCTATACCCAACAGAGAAAATCACCGCCGCCGGCGCCGAGATTCGATCCCAACAACAACACATCGATGTTGCCCACAGCGGAGTACATATGGCAACGTCAGAGCTTCCTGCCATTCAGTAACAACATGTATGTGACAATTACGATGAACCCACAAACTCAAAAATGTTTTTGTTACCGTATCACTTCTCAGATAATTTTTTTACCAGACTTCACTAAAAAAAGCTAAAGAAACTGATACTAAAGAAAAAATTTTAAATAAAATGTCATATTTCCATTCATAGTCGAAGTCATTTCAGTGAATGTATTAAATTCAAAGAAATAAAATTGTAAATGTATCTGATGTGAGGATCAAACCCTACAATTTGTTACGCATTTCAACCTGGTGTCGATGAAGAGTCGACATTAATGGATCTAAAAACAAATATCTAAAAATTTTGGAGATCAATCTTGGCTTGTTATGAAGAACGTCAATGACGCTATATACTGCAGTGCGCCATGCGGAGGACCCGCTGCAGTCACCACGTGTAGCCAGGACACGACGGCACATGGGGGAGGTGGGTTGTGTTGATGCATGTTACGGTAGCCGTTCTCATTTGGACTACAATAGACATGCTCATATCAATACCAGTTGCTTGCTTCTGGCGCACTATAAGTCATCTAAGGAATTTGTGTTCTCAATAAACAACAAAGTTTTATAAATCGTAGGCAATACGAACAATAGGCTGAATACGATTAGAATAATTCTCAATTGACAACTAATGATAGTTCCCAACCCTCCATTATAATTTACGGATGAGGATATTCTCTATTTGTATCATCTGTATCAGAATTGTAATTTGAGTATTACTGATCATATGAAAATTTTACTTGTACGTATTTGGAGAAACAGAGAGTGACTGAAATGAGTTAGTCATTTAGAGTGTATTGTATTGACCCACCGTGTCTGCGTTTGACATACTGGTTATCCGAGTGATTCCGTCCAATGACAGCTTGTGACAGGGATTGGTGGATCCTGAGAAGTTCATTGGACAAGTCTGGTACACAGGCGCTGAACTCGTGTGAATATTGTGAGTGTTGCGGCGGGAGCTGTAGGCCGCTACAAAGGCCCCGACACTCTCGGTCTTCACTTTCATGTTCAAGTCCACGCAGGGTTGCTTAAAGGTAAGCTCTATAGAACAGAGTGCACGTGCCCCGTTACACTGCCTCCTGTTGTGGCTTAAAGGTAAGTTCTATAGAACAGAGTGCACGTGCCCCGTTACACTGCCTCCTGTTGTGGCTTAAAGGTAAGCTCTATAGAACAGAGTGCACGTGCCCCGTTACACTGCCTCCTGTCGTGGCTTAAAGGTAAGCTCTATAGAACAGAGTGCACGTGCCCCGTTACACTGCCTCCTGTTGTGGCTTAAAGGTAAGCTCTATAGAACAGAGTGCACGTGCCCCGTTACACTGCCTCCTGTCGTGGCTTAAAGGTAAGCTCTATAGAACAGAGTGCACGTGCCCCGTTACACTGCCTCCTGTTGTGGCTTAAAGGTAAGCTCTATAGAACAGAGTGCACGTGCCCCGTTACACTGCCTCCTGTTGTGGCTTAAAGGTAAGCTCTATAGAACAGAGTGCACGTGCCCCGTTACACTGCCTCCTGTCGTGGCTTAAAGGTAAGCTCTATAGAACAGAGTGCACGTGCCCCGTTACACTGCCTCCTGTTGTTGCTTAAAGGTAAGCTCCATAGAACAGAGTGCACGTGCTCCGTTACACTGCCTCCTGTTGTGGCTTAAAGGTAAGCTCTATAGAACAGGGTGCACGTGCCCCGTTACACTGCCTCCTGTTGTGGCTTAAAGGTAAGCTCTATAGAACAGAGTGCACGTGCCCCGTTACACTGCCTCCTGTTGTGGCTTAAAGGTAAGCTCTATAGAACAGGGTGCACGTGCCCCGTTACACTGCCTCCTGTCGTGGCTTAAAGGTAAGCTCTATAGAACAGAGTGCACGTGCCCCGTTACACTGCCTCCTGTTGTGGCTTAAAGGTAAGCTCTATAGAACAGAGTGCACGTGCCCCGTTACACTGCCTCCTGTTGTGGCTTAAAAGTAAGCTCTATAGAACAGAGTGCACGTGCCCCGTTACACTGCCTCCTGTTGTGGCTTAAAGGTAAGCTCTATAGAACAGGGTGCACGTGCCCCGTTACACTGCCTCCTGTCGTGGCTTAAAGGTAAGCTCTATAGAACAGAGTGCACGTGCCCCGTTACACTGCCTCCTGTTGTGGCTTAAAGGTAAGCTCTATAGAACAGAGTGCACGTGCCCCGTTACACTGCCTCCTGTTGTGGCTTAAAGGTAAGCTCTATAGAACAGAGTGCAAGTGCCTCGTTACACTGCCTCCTGTTGTGGTACCTGCAAAGCCAACGCAACGGAGGTGTGCATACACTTACGTCCTGGACATGCATTCTAGCGCAGCTTAGTGAGAACGTCACACACCGTTAGGTTCGAGCCTATGTAGGCCTTCATTATTATTTAAGTATATTTCATGTAATCCAACGTCTTACTGTTTCCGATTGTAATTGAATCCTTGAAAATTTGAAGGCTAGTGTTTCTGAAATAAGTTCGAAATCACTATATATTTGGTATGAATAAAATTTGAATCAAAGCACTTCAAGAAAAAAATGAAAATTAATTTTCAACTTCATAATCGAAAAAATCTATGAAAATAAATCAGTGGAATTTTTGGATGAAAATGCTGTTTTCCTTCGGCAGCTGGTGTATTTTTCTGTTTACAATTTCTTCATCATGTACGTTAGCTGCACGTCACATGAGTTTTGTTAATCATTTCCCGTCGAATTACACTCGCTATTGTGCCATTGCTGTCATCGTGTAATTTGATGAACGTTATGTATAGTATTGGTAAAAAGGATAGGTAGGAAAAGGATAGAGATGCGCTGCGCGCATATGATGCTAGTGTGGGGGCATTTTATTCTCGGGAGTTTAGGGGTAATCGTTTTTACTCTTCCCATGTCTTCCATTCTTCCGCAGAGTGCGTTTGCAAATAACGTATATTATTCATAATATATGGTCAACTTTCATCAATTCTAATAAATGTTCTTCATTCGAACTTCAAACTATAATCAATGGTAGATAAATGAGATAAACCACATGATTTATTTGTTCATTCCATATCAAGTATTTATTATCACACCAACAAAATTTTTAGGTTTTTTGGATAACTCAAGTATTTTCAAAAGTGAGTTCCATCCACAAAATGTGTCCCCACGGAGTGGAAGGAAGCTTCCCCGCTGCCTCATGTGACCTGCTGTGAGCACCATCGCTGTATTGAGTGTTTTGCTGCTGTTGCTTCTATCGTTACTTCGGTGTGTGACCTGACGCAGGGCTGCTGTTCCTGTTGTCTGCACTTGTTTCGTCGTTGTACGGACTATTTTTCACTTCCATAACTAGTGCGACCCTCAAATTGGTATCAACTTCATTTGTTTGCGTTTTGAGCAATAGATAATCTGTTACGCGCTTAGAACCTTGATATAACTGTTCTAATAACTCAAGATGAATAAGTGTTGTTCATGTTAATCTGAGTCGAAATGAACGCTATTCTGTTACTTGAATATACACTCACGTCTCTTCTCAAACATAAATGTAAGGAAATAATAGATGTTAAATATCATGCGCTTAGTGATGAAACAAAAGTGGACTAAACATTTGAGAAAGGCAACACGAGCGCCGCG
Source organism: Morinoia aosen (assembly GCA_030386875.1). Lineage (NCBI taxonomy): Eukaryota > Metazoa > Arthropoda > Malacostraca > Amphipoda > Talitridae > Morinoia > Morinoia aosen. Next base: position 113,272,423 of record CM059576.1, read on the forward strand.
CCGCCGTCTCCGTCTCACAAGCCCCGTACACGCGCCGCTGGAGGCGCAGGTTTCCCAAGTGACGTGCTCTCATCGACCTCACCGAGTGCTCCGTCGGGACTGTACACACAGAAATTTGTGGCGGTAGAAAACTGTCAAATTAATGGTAAAGCTGAAAACAACGACTGAGGTCTGTGTTCCCTCTCAGTAGCTCGCGTGGTTTTCTCCACACCGTAGCCAGTGGATTGATTAGTGCCCTTTTTATCCGAGCGGATCAGATTTGTCAACCGATTGCGAAACGAATAACCAACACCAGTTGCCAGGTATAGACAGTTGACAGGTAAAGACAAACGTTGCCAACATTGAGCACCCCAAACTCACGGTAGCAATCACCAGCACCAGTTGCCAGCAATAGACAGTTGCCAGGTAAACACCAACACTGAGCACCCAACTCACAACACCGCAACACACGCTGCGTCTACCGAACTGCCCTCAGCTCTCTATGGCGGCAGCGTGCGGTCGCGTCTGACGTGGTGCGAGCGTAACTTGTGCCTCCCCGACTTACGGACACTTGTACACACAGCGGCCTTGTGTTGTGGGACGTGGTGACCTGGTGTGACGTGGTTACCTGGTGTGGGTGTTGGTGGTACATCGTTGTTCTGTGTTTCAGTGGGAAAGTAGGGTTTTTATCAGGTTTATCAGCAGTTGATATTGCATGTTTCGGATTGTTACGAAGGTGGAAAACGTCTGAGATCTTATTTCGAACTAGTTTTGAAGAATTTATGAAGGACAAATGCTAGACCACAACACCTCACCAGCTGTAACACCACACGTCACCAGCTGTAACCACCACACGTCACCAGCTGTAACCACCACACGACACCAGCTGTAACCACCACACGTCACCAGCTGTAACCACCACACGTCACCAGCTGTAACCACCACACGTCACCAGCTGTAACCACCACACGTCACCAGCTGTAACCACCACACGTCACCAGCTGTAACCACCACACGTCACCAGCTGTAACCACCACACGTCACCAGCTGTGACCACCACACGTCACCAGCTGTAACCACCACACGTCACCAGCTGTAACCACCACACGTCACCAGCTGTAACCACCACACGTCACCAGCTGTAACCACCACACGTCACCAGCTGTAACCACCACACGTCACCAGCTGTAAGCTCCTCCCTTACACCAGCACCGTAACACCTCACAAAATAATGTATATAACACTAAAAATTCGGCAGCGCTTTGATTTTTCCTTAATAAGGGCATAGAAAGAGAATATAATTCCAATGGCGTCATTAATGTAAGTTGCGATGTTTATTTATTAAATTATATCTACATTGACATAGCCGTAGCCTCCATATTTTATTCTAATTGACGATATATCAACTTTTCAGGAACTTAGGGCAACATGTTCCACATATTTACGTTTGCTAGCGCCCTAGACGCACAAAAATAAGTAACCTGATTTATCAAGTCGCATGTGTAACGACACGCAGGCGTAGGTGCTCAGGCTAAATTATCTATTATCAATAAAATAAAAACAGTGTTTGACAAAATTTTGATGTCGATACTCATGTTCTCTTAAAATAATGCGTTTTTCTGATATTAAATGTTATTCTTTCGCGAAATTCCCTATTTTCCTTATGCACATTAAAGCACAAGTATTGCTTTTCATTTTTAGTGCGAAGAGTGACTAGTGTATTTTTATAGGAGTCGTACATGCCATTTGGTGAATGTTGGGTGACCACAATTTCCATTGCTCAGAACACGCTGACTCGCATTGTTGGTGCTATTGACATATGTTTTGCTTCTTATGTTTTGATTCTTGTAAAATCAATTTATCACACATTTATGTGTTAAAATATGCATTAAGAGAAGGAAGAGAACCAATGTATAAATGAACCTACGTATCATTTGTCATGGCCAACGTTTAGGAACGTTACAATTCCGTCTTCAGTGCTGGAACACAAGAAAAGATCAAATTTCCAACACACAGAACAAGTCCATAAAATGAGTAAAGAAACACCTACACAACTGAGATGCCAATGCTGCTGGCAAAGCAGCACAACCGCCACACAGCCTCAGCGGGTCACTACGCGGGTAGGGAGCGACAACGCTGCCGACATCAACAGTCGGCGTCTTGTTCTTGGCTGCGGATGTTCATGGAATTTGGTAGTTGTAGCCCTGGCATTGCGATTCCCTTTTTTATGTTTAACTTAGTCAGCCATCACAACTTGTATTTTTATTTTCTCAAAATATTTTCGTGAATTCATTTGATGCTTAAATTAAATAATGATTGTTCAAAAAACTAATTTTGTGCATTTTTTTTGCCGTATATTCATGTTTGAACAATTTTCATGAATAACTGAATTTATATGTACAGCTCTTGATTTTTTACTCGTAACATTTCAGTGGGGGTCAACACATCCTTCACGGTCACAGACGGAATATCTTTTTTAGATTTAGCAATTATTATTTTTAAAGGCCGTTGCGGTCACACCTTGCATCGCCATGACAAATGTGAAGCGTAGGAAATCGGGAGAATGTGATAAGAAATTACTTGAAATTTCAAGATGAGGTTTACAACTGCCAGGTGGGGGTGAGCTAAGTGTCACCCACGGTAGAGGAAACAAGGTAGGTTCAAACCAGTCATTTTTAGTTGACGGTGTGGTTTTGCTGACGTCACGGCAACGAACCAATAGCAGCGCTCATTTTGCATCTGGTAGCACTGCTACTCCCAAATCTGGCTCCACTATTGGCCTAACGACATGGCGTTTTGGTGACGCCATAAATTTTGTTTGAAATAAAACCTTTCTATTGGCTAGCCGAACAAGAGGAGGTGTAATTTCCTACACAGAAATGGCCCTACCTTGTTCCCTCCACCGTAGGTAGCGTCACCTGAGGCAACAGACTCCCTGAACGCAAGCTGCGGTCAGTTGCTGCCAGCAGCTGAACGGAAATCGTTTGGATTTAATGTGAGACCTAATCATTTAGAACAGCTCATTTATCACTCTTCCTATAGAGCAACATTCGTGCATAAAACATATGTAAACTTTACATTAGCCAAAGCATAAGATGCTAAGCCAGGTTTAAATAGAGTTAGCGGTTTTCCAAATTGTAGAAAAGGCAGGCATCTCTACACATCCACCCGCCCTAAACATCCTATTCTCCGACCACACACACACACACACAACACACACACACACACTCTACATAGCATTCAAAATTAACGTTCACCTTACCTTCATATTGCCTCTGAGATCACACGTCTGGCGCCCAGCTATTTCTCGTCGTGACTGCCTACCTGCCCTCACTCCTTTTGTTGTATCTGTGGTGGTGTCACCATTCCAAGGCAACGGGCAAACACCAGCGCTTTTGCGAAGCCAACACATTTTACATATTTTAGAGCAAAGCTCGGGGATCAAGACAAGCCTTGGGCCCCTCACAAGGTGTGCCGGCAGTGTGTCGAGAGTGGGCGGGTGTGGGGGCCAAAGGAACGCGTCATCAGTTGCCATTTGGTGTACCAGTGGTTTGGCAACAGCAGACGCATCACACACTCCCACTTCTGTTCACTGAAAACTTCACCATCTAACTGGGCAAATGATACAAATAGAGAATATCCTTATCCGTATATTATGATGAAGAGTTGGGAGCTATCATAAGTTGCCAATGGACAATTGTGCTAATTGTATTCAGTCTACTGTTCTCGTTGCCTACGACTAAATAAAGCTTTTTGTTTATTGAAAGCATAAGTAGTGCAGAAGCTCTTGGTGAGCTAGAAGCATCTGGCAAGTATTGATATCATGTCTATTGAAGTCTAAATGAGCATGTCTATGCTAGTCTTAATGAGCATGTCTATTGTAGTCTAAATGAGCATGTCTATTGAAGTCTAAATGAGCATGTCTATGCTAGTCTTAATGAGCATGTCTATTGTAGTCTGAATGAGCATGTCTATTGTAGTCTGAATGAGCATGTCTATTGTAGTCTAAATGAGCATGTCTATTATAGTCTAAACCAACATGTCTATTGTAATCAACATGTCTATTGTAGACTAAATCATCGTGTCTATTGTAGTCTGAATGATGTCTACCGTAGTCTAAATCAACATGTCTGTAGGAGTACACACCAACATAACAACCCCCCTCCGCAGCTATGCCCCCAATAGGTGCGCATAATGGACTATCGTAACGATCACCTGTAGGTAGCTCATAGTGTGACCACTTGGGGCCCAAAAATAATAAGGTACTGTATTAGAGGTTAAACACATGCTTCAGTTCCAAATCTCATTAGTTCCGGCCCCAGGCAACTAATATAATTCTCATACCCAATTGAATTCTGAAAATTGCGACAATCCCTCATATTTTTTTGAAAAACCCATCAAGGTCTTTGTCATGTAATAATAAGTCATTCGGAAATTTCATTTTTATTTGAAGCAGTATCAAATGAAAATATGAACACTGTTAAAAAGTTTCATTTGATAACTAAATCATTTTGAAAATTGTGTTCATGATGGTACTTAAATATTTAAACTATGTTAAACTTTACCACAGGTAATACAATTTAATCTATGCGAGTCTGTATAGACTCTCAAAAATATTTCACCTTGACAATGGAAGAAGGTCTCCCGTTATCGTTCGTTCGGTCGATGCTTATAGAAAAGAAGGAAAGAGAGTTTGACGCAGAGTGCGTCGGGAAGAGAAGGGGTGAAAAGGAAAGGGATAGGTGGGAGAACGATAGAGATGCGCTTTGCGCATATGATGCTAGTGTTAGAGGGTTTTTTTTTGTAGGTAGTTCAAGGGTGGTAGAAGTTAATTACCCGTCAGGGTTTTGTATGGTTGGGTATTTAGTTAGTAGGCATCTTTAGTACAGGACGTGGGTGAGTAGGCTTGCCGTAGGGGTTAAATCTCTCCTAGCACAAAATATTCGCTTGAGTCGGTGCTGGTCAGTCAAGTCTGTCCGTCCGTCCGTCGTTAGAGTCATGTTAAGTGTATTTTGGTCTCGGTTGGGGTGCGAGTGTTTTCATTTTTGAGCTCTGGAATTATTTGTGCGGTGTTTGTGGAGTGTCTTGCGGGAATGTGAGTTGCAAGTAGAGTTGTGGGTGCGTGTCGTGAATATTTTGCCAGATTCTTTTTGCGTGTTTGTGGAGTGTAAAGTTGATTGGTTGCAAGTTTGCTCGGCGATGTAGTTGTGCAGAGGTAGAGAAATCTTGCCATTCTGAATTTGTTGTGTATCTCGTGGCTCGGTTTTGTACACGCTGGAGTGTTGAGATTGATGTTGGTGGAAGTGTGTGTAGAGGAATGGCTGGGTAAATGAGAGTGGATCTTACTAGAGCGATGTAGAGTTGGCGTTTAACTTCTGGGTTCAGGCGTTTGAATCGGTAAAGGCGTGAGAGGTTTTGGTGTGCTATTGCTGCTCGTTGTCTGGTGTGGGGTGCGTATCCGGTTGTGCTGATTGTGAGTCCCAGAACTTTGCCTGAGTTTGTGTAAGGGTGTGGGGTGTTGTTGATGTGCACTGTTGGGTGTTTGCGGCGGCTGATGGCAATTATTTTGAATTTGTTTGTGTTGGTTTGGATTTTCCATTTTCGTTCGTAATCGTTGATTTGGGCAATGGCTCGTGTTGTTAGAATAGCTGCCATGTTATATGAATGCTTTGCGGATATGATTTGTGTGATGTCGTCTGCAAAAGCTATGTAGTCAGTATTGGGTATTGGTGGGGGAAGTTCGTGTGTGAAGTAGTTGTACAGTGTTGGGGAGAGGACCAGTGCTTCCACTTTAGGGTAAAATACCCCATTTTAGGGTAATCAGGTGTTGTCTAGGGTAGAGTTTAGGGTAAAGCAAAATTCCATGATTTTTAGGGTAATTCGACTTCTGTCGAGGTAGCGCAGCAAAATTTTAGGGTAATGGCCAGTTTTCATTACCAATGTCAAGTTTGCTCTCAAGTACTACAATATACCTCGTGTAAGGTACATTGCGGAAGAAACGCTACCGAAGCATTTATGAAAATGTTCAATAAGAGTCATATTTGGAACAGACTTGCCCGATCTCGCTATGAATTTAGTTTTTATTGTACACTACGATAAGGCGCAAATTGCTGTGCACATCGCTGCAGATCTCCCAGAACTCAGATCTCTCTTCAGTATAATGTTGTCAGATTTGCTGCATAAATAACACCTTGGTTATTTGAAAGTAATTACAATAATTAAAGTGAAATGCAACTTGATATAGTGATGGGAATTTTATATTTTTTAGCTTTACAAAACGAACACGTAACTGTATCAAGATTTACACCAATACATCGATCATCGTCGTTTACTGGAATTGAAGAGCTACATAACGTGTACAGAACGACACTGCCAGAGCCGAGGGTAGGTAGTTTTGTTTCATTCAGGTGCAATTAACTGTGCCAGGTGCAGTATTGCATCGTGACAAAATATTTGGTTACTTGCGTTTCAGTAAAATTGGCACTATTGAATAGATTCGGTGTACGATGGAGCTGCTACACCACCCATGAAGGAAAGCCAAATTTTATCGTCTGTCAAGCCCTTTTCAATAGACAACTGTTTCGAGGCTAGTTAGAAAAGTCTAAGTCTTATACTTCAACTAAGGATATGGCAAACTGTACTATTTGCTCAACTATCATTACGTTTGGTAAATCTGAGATTATTCTTCATGCTAACACGCAACGCCATAAAATCTCTCACTGCAGAGAAGGAAAACACAAGCTATAACTTTGCTCATTTTATCACACGATCCAATTGACAAGTCAGGTATGAAAATTGAACTGCCGATAAGTGCAAATCTTTCTGAGCAAGATTTGCCTATTTCGTTACTACTGAAACAAATTTTTCTTAAAGAAAGTGAGCTTTGGGAAACAAAGAGCTTCAAACATTATTAGACAATGTTTGGGTAAACATCTACTAAGTGATCTTGTCGTTGTCCTTAATGAAGTTTATATTACGTAACAATTGATGAAACAACTGATCGCAGTAAAGCTAAACAGCTCGGAGTCATCGTCCAATAATGAAGTGGGAGTGCAATTAAGAGCTCCTCTGTTCATCTTGTTGAAAAAAAGGATAACACAGCTAATGGATTGTTAACCACAAAAAAAATTTCAGCGATCGATAAAAATAGATTAGATTAGTTGCAACAAATGCGATCCAAAGAGATAAAGGAGGAAGGCACCATTTAGTATGGAGTTAAGGAAACATGGAATCTACGCAGAAAAGGCAAAGAACCAGTAATTTGTGAAAGAAGATTATGAAACAAGACCAAAGTTGAAGGAGAAAGTAGTAGGTGCTGAAAAACAGGGCAGTAGTGAACCTAAAAAAGGGTGGTCTTTAACATAACAAAAACATCTTATTTCAACAAAGATGAAAGCCAACCTAACTCTCAGCTCGGGCCCTCACAATGTCCCCCTTTGAGCGCTAATTCCCAAAGGTACCATAATTGTATCCACCTTGAGGCGAGTGATAGAAATATTAAATTGAGCGACATTGTAGGGTTCTGTTCTGACACGACTAACGTTATGATGGGATCCAATCATTCTGTGGCTTCTTTGCTAAAAAAAATGAATGTACGTCTTCATAGAAGAAATGTTGGCTTGGTGGAAACACAGATTTGAGAGTGAATAAAAAAGGTTGTGAGATAGAAATCGAGGTTCTTCTTCTATTATTCTTGGCAAAGGGCTGACTAACGTAGGACTCCGATTCTTGGAGGAGCTCCATGTATTCGACTGTAGGATTTTGGCTTTTTCGGCATGGTGGCTTTTGTCGAAAAATAATCTGGCCATAGGCCGAGATTCTTAATTGTAAGGAGGTTCGCATTTGTAATTCAATTGGGCTAACTTTAAGCCTTGAGCAACATCTGCTTCGTCTAACTCAACGTAAATTATCTCTATGCGTAGTTTAATTCGAGCCAATTAAGTATACTGATCGCGAAAATTTTGGTGAAGTCAAAATTCTTCATTCAGTGCATTAGATTCTTTGCCCCGTTCTTTGCAATTGCACCGAGAATTAGTGTTTTTATGAACTTATTTCACAACTAAATTCCTCTTAATCTTTCTGCGTAAAAATTTTGAAACTGTGTTTGTGTTGTGTTCCATAAATAAATGTTTCGAGTATTACTTTATCGTTCATTTCCTCTTACTATGTCTTTGATTCTCTCTGATAGTCAGGAATGGATCGCCTGGCCTCAAACTTTACGCTCATTGAACAAAGTTTGCAACTAGGTCCCTATACAATGAGGATAATCTATAGTGAAAGCAATATTAATGTTGCACGTATCGTGACACATATGGCTCCGTAAAGTCAAAGAATTTCATTTTCTTATATCCGCATGACCCTGATGTCGTATCATTTCTACACATATAAACATGGAAACATTGAATATTTTGATGTAATACCAGCAATGGGCTTATTTGACATTTTAGGGTAATTTATGCATTTTTAGGGTAATCTTGAACAAAGATTTAGGGTAGGAACTTCCGCACTCGTGGAAGCCTTGGAGAGGACTGCTCCCTGAGGGACACCTGACTTGATGGAGAAGGGTGGGCCAGTGTAGTTTGCGATTCGTATGGCTGCGGTGCGGTTAGTGATGAAGCTATACAGGATTTTTGTGAATAGGGGGTGAATTTGTAGCTGTGACAGTTTGAATTTGAGTCCTGTGTGCCAAACTTTGTCGAAGGCCTTGCTTACATCTCGTAGAATGATGTCTGGTTTGTTTCTCTGTGTTTGCTTAATGTTGAGAGTCTCGTGTAGCGTGGCCTGTCTGTCACAAAGTGTGATTGTGTCCGTGAGAATTGGGGGGCTAGTGTTTCTTAAGTTCTTTCTAATGGCTATTTATTGTGCATGAATGAAATGTAAGTCAATGTACTTGTCCTTTGAAAATGAATATCGTTTTCAGGTATGAAAACTGAAATCATTAATGAAAAAACAATTCATTGCGACGGTTTTTCATTTTGTGAAGAATGGATTAACTATTGTAATTTGCTGTTCTATCATCTCCTAAACACGTCAGATAAGTTTTGTAGATTATTTCCTGTCGAATTACACTTGCTATTGTGCCATTGTGTAATGTGATGAACGTTATAAATAGTATTGGTATAATTAACTCCCGCATTATATGAATGTGATCGCTGGCAACTATGATACCACTTCTCATGCTTTCACTATGTCTTCACACCATCATCTAAAGGCCCGTCTACACTATCAAGCTCTTCGTCAATCACGAACACACCAAAACGGGAACAAAAACACAAACTTTTCCGAATCGTGTCCAGACGTCCAGACTATACGATTTCAGCGGAGAGAAGTTGTTCGCGAGCAACATGTAAACAAACAATACAGCTTCCCAAGTAAGTTTTAGTTAATTTATGCATATAATTAGTAAATTTAATTTGTTGAGAGTTAGTAATCATAATTTATCTGTGTGGGCATGTGTGAACAGAAAATATTAAGAATCGCTGATGTATTATGAGAATATTTCGAATACCATCAGTGTTACAGTGGTAAGATGGGATCAGCTGATGTCCTTGATCTTTTTCAATGCTCTTTATGAAGTTTAAATTTTGAGACTTGAGCTTAAAACTTTAAAATATGCTCCTACTCTGCCTATAGAAGGTTTTTTTTACTTTTTGTGACCTAAATTTTCTGTAAAAGGTGAAAAATGCTCATATTTTTCATTTTGTCATAAAAAATTCCTACAATATTTGAAGTAATTTGCCAAAGTTATTTAATATTTTTCTGTTTAATTAAGCTAAAAATTTATTTCAAAAATTTAAAATTTAGCTTAAACATTTCATTGGTGTCTTAAACTATATGCAGTATCCATACTTTCTGTGCACATTTTTGAAGCATCCATTGCTCAGCCAAGCATACCAAAATGTATTTCTACTATTGTGCAATAAATTTTTGTGCGCTTTTCTGTGATATTTTTATGAGAAAATTGTTAACACTTAGATCTTTTATAATTTCTAAACATATCTAAGAAATAGTTCTAAGGGAAGAATCTGAGAACTCAAAGCTAAATGTCAAGCAGGCCATCTTTATATTGAAATTTTTTTTGCTTGTTAAAGACCATATTTTTTTAGTTCATTATCATTGACGTCAGCACCTGCTCACTTTTATATTTCATGAAAAGTATGACTGTGGAATGTAGGTTATCCATGTATATAATTTTGTGTATAAAATCTGTGTATAAAAATATAATCTGTGTATAAAATAAAATACAAATATAAAAAACAAAAGCATAATAATTATTCTGAATTATTGTTAGACATCTCATGTTGATTATAAATAATTTGCTCCTATTCAGGACCTCATAAAAATTATATTCCACAAATTTTGATGCTAGCCTAGTGCATAATCATTTTTATGTGTTCCTCATGTATGATTATTTTTCACAGGTGGCTGCCACAAGGTGATTCATGCACTTCTCTACAGTATTTGACAAGAATATCAAAGCAGTTGCTCTCTATCATACCTGAAGCTTGTGAGGCCATCTATACTCTACTTGAGGATGAAAACATGAAGGTATGCATCCCATTGCGGTATGGTGTTCAAATATTACTTTGCAATGAGTATTGTAATGTTCTTCAAATAGAAAACTAATTCTTCTGGAATATTGAAACCATTGAGAAATTTGCAGTAGGCTGAAATCCCTTGAAATATGGTAATGAAACGAGTCAAGTGACCCACGTATCATAAATACGGTATTGACTTGGTACAATAGCAGAGCTGAGCACTATGTTTATGCTACACTGTCTGGTCTTGGGGTGCTACTTCAATTGATAAGCTCTTGCACAAAAAAGTAGTGGTGTGCAAAGTACATATATATATTTCAATTGTTCTTGTAGTTGATTGTAACCTACTACAATTAGAACTACTTTGAAACCAAACTAGTTCCATTATTTGTGAACTTTCAGGTGCATGAGCAAAATGTACATTGTGTGATATCTAGGGAAATCTAGATAACCACTGTTTTCTTCCAGTAATATTGTTCACATCTCATGAAATGATAATGCATAAATCATCAAAAAAGGTTGAGGTGGACTTCCATCTGTGATTCCCTTTGTTGTACTCATTTACAGACTCCACAAGTGCAAGCAGAGTTGGAATCAGCAGCCAGTGATTTCTACCTGAAGTGAAAGTTCCCATAAAACTTCAAGAATTTCATGAACTTTTCTCTAGAGATTGCATGCCACTTTAGCATCACTATAATGGAGTGAGAAGAGAGAGCTCCTTGGGCTGACGGCAGCGGTGGGTGCTGCAACTGTGCTGCTCCGCGATGTGATGCTGCCGTGCAGCTTTCATCCGTGGAGGCTAGACTGCTGCTACGTCCTAGAGCTATTATGAACTATGGACCGCCTCAACTACCTACATTGGTATTGCACAAATAGCGTCCCCGTGAACTTCCTGTGGGCGAATGCAGCGGTACCAGAGACTTCAGAACGAGTTCGCTTTTGAGGTGGGTCACAGTGACATATAGCGCTGGGTTTGATGACTTTTTTTTGAGAATTTTCCATCAAAAAATGGCAGCCCTCCACTCTCTCCCTTTCCATAATTTCAGTGTTGGTTGGATTGGAATTTGAGGTCTTCAATGATGAGAAAGGATTGGGCTTTATCAACACATGTTAGTACGCCAAGAATTATCATTTTGAACATTTTCTTTTCATTCTTAATCTTTTGATTATAAGGGAGCTATGATTCAATCTGAAAGGTATTTTGCAAAGTAAACGCTGATCTAATATCGCCAATGAATAAGTTTGTGAACAGATAAAATATTGCTAATTGTTAAACTTCTGAAAAACTAACATTACTCAAAAAATTATGCATTTCTAGAATTTTAAACTTAACTCGTCTCCCTTTAAATTATCCATTTCCTTGGGACCTTGTTTGATGTTAATGTTTGTTCACAGCCCGAGCTCGACCTTCCTGTTGGTTTGTGCCGGTGGGCCAGCCGTTGTCCTGTCCTGCACTGCCAAACCCTAATGGTTTGGTTTTCCACGACTGGCGAGGTGCATTTGCGCTACTGGTGTAAATGATTTATGACTTTATAATTATCAAAATACAATGTACTGGTGTCCAAATACTTTCCTTCACCCGCCGTCATATCATCATGCACATTGGTTTTTTAAATGCCTTATAACTAACATCAGGATACAATGACGGTTACCTGGTTAAGGCGGTACTCATTTCCAACACCTTGGTAGGGTGTATCTGACTTCTCTCCTTCCCCAACGGGGAGAAATCACCACATGGCACTAGGATTAAAAAAACCAACACTGTCTTATGAAGGGTGCATTCTTAAACACTTAATTTTGTGAAATCATGTAATCCTGAACTCAAGCGAAGGAAAAAATAGTCGATTATATTATGAATTATCCCAAACGAGCAGGACATTGATCAATTACCAAGATGATTATAAACCTATTCTGAATACAATTTTCTAGGTCCATTGCCTTCAACCATATTATTTCAAGAATGCATTTTCATAAAACTGATTAACATAAGGATAACAGGGAACCCAAAACAGGTGTTCTTGAAGAGTAATTTGTGTATTCATTTTATTCAACGTTCACAATGAAAATACAAGCATGAAGAAAAACAGTAAGCCAAAGGTTGAGGTACCAGAAACACGTTATAGAGATACCTTGAAAGGTAAAAATTTGCAAAGATGACTTGCTGCATGCACAGATCTTGAATATCTTAATATCCATTGATGAAAACTATAATTAAACAAAATGCACTGCTATCTAAAAATAATTTACCAGTAAAATCTAATTTTTTAACTTTTCCAATTTTTTTTTCATTAGTTGTTAATGGTTTCTTTTAGCTTTGATTACATGTTTGTTTTTCCCCATACCTTGCACTATTTTCATTACCAAAGAAGAGAACGGATGTTACTTTGAGCCTCCTTAACCACAACAACGATGATCCAAAGAGAGGAATGAAGAAGGGATCATCGAGTACAAACACGTACACAGGGTTTGTGCAATATTTAAAAATCCACTAACAATAATAACATATTTCTGTAATAAGTAGTCAACCACAAGCCATCTAATTCTGACATGAAACTGATGAAAAGTATATTGCAAATAAATATTTCTTATGACAATCATCACTATGCAATATAACTTACATTCTGGTAAATAATTAGTAAACATTTAGCTCAATGGAAAAATCTGAATAGAGATGCACATCCCTTAACCACAGTCTCATCTTAGATTTTGTACGCAAAGTAACGTCACTGCGTAGAGCGAACTAGAATAGACTATCATGCTGCGCTTGGCGTGCACCACGAAAATTTTTAATGCAGCCTTGACGCATTCTCGGGTATCAAGTTGTAGGGTTTTCTTCAGCTTGAATTAAATTAGACACGTGCTTAATTTCTACGTCTCCTGTATGGACACAAATGTAGCGTAAATCATTACTATAACTGACATTCTGGTAAATAATTGGTGAATATTTAGCTCAATGGAGAAATATTTCTTAAAATTATGTCATTTATATTCTACATATCTAATACAGATAATTTGTCTTGTTGGTGACTAATATGAAAAGTATATTAAAGCAAATTTTAAATACCCAGTGGTATTGTTTTGTTAAATAATCATAACTTGGCATAGCAAAAGTATAACTAGCATATAATGTAGCATAACAAAAGTATAATTTATAATTACTGGTCAAGCACCATCATTAGCAAGGTACAAAAAGACTAGAATTGCATCAATATAGCACTTCACTTATTTTATTATCTCAACATTATTTTAAGCATTGCAGTAAAAAAAAATTTAATACTTCGTACACAATTGATTTACATCTGTACTACCAAAGTAGATACATACATTTTGTTCAAGCGCATCAGGATGCTAATGGCAAAAAAAATTATGTACTGTATGATTGGCTTATGTTCATCAGTTGAATAATTTCCTTAGTTGAATTATAATCAACAAAAAATTGCACAACAGCCAAATCATTATGACAACAAAGAAAGAGCATCCTGCTTCATTCTCTTGATAATTCTTTACCTTCACTTTTCAATTCATGTAGAGTCTAATTAATTCATACCCAACACAAGTCTGTTTAGAGACTTGTGTTGGGAGAAGAGGACCACCAGAGAAAAGGACCATAGTGATGGTGGTAGGGATTCATCCGAGGTGCTTGAACTTGAAGTCAGGACCTTTGTAACGACCTGTAGGGAAGGTAACCAATTTGAGAAAGGCCCGTGGATAGTCTTCAATGATTTCTTGGGTGGCAATGGACTGAAGGACTTGGGTGGCAATGGACTGAAGGACTTGGGTGGCAATGGGCTTTTCAACCTGACGGAAGAGAAGAAAATATTTAGCTTATTCACCATAGGTGGTATTCTAAAAATGAAAGAAACTCTAAATAATTATGAACAACTTGGTATACTAGAATATCACGCTGGAGCAAATTAAATTGTAATTTTGTAAAATTTCATTCAAGCATAGATGAAGCTCATTAAAGTAGTTTTTGTGGAATGATTTGACACAGCCAGAATTCTGGGAAAGCTGAAGCACTGGAATTGTGACAGGATGTTAAAAGTTGATAATTATTTCCAAAAGTATTTGCAACAAATAATACTGATTTGGAAAAAATGTATCCAATTTACAACCTGCATAGCAGACTGGCTTGTTGAAGTACCAAAATTTAGTTCAGAAACAAATGGGAAAATTTATTTTAATTCACATTTTTGCATTTCTTATTTTTAATTTTTATATGCCATGAAAACTAAATACGTATGGACTATATTTTTGAAATAATGCTTCCATACATACTAATCTCACTAACCTCAATGGTCATGAATGAAGTTAGGAAGGAAAATTTTACAATGCAATGAAATACTAACCACTGTTGAAGATCCTGAAGACCCAGCTCTGCAGTTCCATAGTACCCAATTGAAATTCTGAGCCTTTTATAGATCGTTTTCAGGCAGTTATAAGCCAAGAGTTTAGTCGTTTTCGAGCAGTAAATTAGCCTTTTTCGGAGCAAATGTCTACTATTTTTAGCCCATTTAAACGGCTATTTCTGGGCATCGAAACGGCTAATGCAACGGCCATTTTGGGCTTCTCTTCTACCTGAACCAGGCTATTCACGACCATTTTTGGCTTTTCCATTGCTTGAACGAGCCTCGTCCTGGCTTTTTTGGGCTTCCTTACTGCTTGATCAAGGCTAATACCAGCCCTTTTGGGCTTCCTTACTGCTTGATCAAGGCTAATACCGGCCCTTTTGGGCTTCCTTACGCCCGGCCTTAAAAACAAAAATACATATGGAATCAAAAGTCCCAAATTGAAACATTATACCAATAAAAAATAAAAATTTATTTATTAACGAAATAAATATGAAAATTACTAAGTATTGATTTACAACAGTGGCATAATGGAACAGATCAGATCGCTCCAACATCAGATTTTCAGTACGATATAAAGAATTTGTAAGGCCGGGTCTTGTGGCTGCTTCGCCTAGTGAGTTCCGATTCGAGGCGAGTGACCAGCTGTGGGTATCGGTGATACGCGGCGGAGAAGTGTGAACTTTTTCTTACAAAAATTTACATTAGGATATATTAAGATTACTGAACATAGAAGGACTTGAATCGAGGTTTGAGGGGTAACTAGGGTAAAGCACTACAAGTTGAATGCTCAGCGATGAAGTAGTGAGACAGAGAGAATTAAAAGAAAATTATCTAGTATCTAGATACTTTTGGAGAAGTATCTAGGATCTAGATACATTTTGAAGTATCTATGACCAGCTCTGGATATCTACATGAACATAATATTTTTTTAACTACTAAACCGAAATTTATAGTAATAATTAATTGATGAAACTAATCGAAACTAACTTTGGCCACCCTTACCTAATCTAACTTAACTAAGTTAGGTTAGTTGAAATTCATTTAGTTCTTTACATTTACTGAAGTAATACGACTTGTACAACATTTACGATTACGAGTTTTTTTACAATCTATAACGCGTCCAAATAGAGGTCGTCGAAAAGGCTTGAAAACGACTTTAAACGACCCGAATGAGCCCGCAAACAGCCATTGACTAGACCTATAAAAGGCCAGTTGAATGAAGAGCCATTTTCAAGCCCTAATAGGCCAAGTATAGGTAGGAGTCGGTTTGAAGTCGTGATTTTTGGCCCTTTTGGGCCGTTTTCGACCTTTTACGACTAATTTACTACCTGAAAAGGGCGATAATTTTCAATTGGGTAGAGACACCTAATGACATTGAGTCACCACTGTTTAAGAAATGCTCTGAAGGATTACAGAGGCAAGAAAACTGCCTTAGGTTTTAATTGAAATAATTTTTTCTATAATTGATTCCCCTACACAATTGTCTTTCATGCAAAATAGCCAAATGTTGGAAAACTTTCTGAAAAATATACAAAAATGGATAAAACATTTGGTTTAATTTCACATACTGTGCCTATGACATATGACAGTTAAGAAACCGCCCTAAAAGTTAATTATCACTGTTATAGCAAAGTCTGCAAAAACATACATCAATTCATTATAATGATAATTGATGCTTATACTACAGCATACACTTTACCATTAAGAATGGCGTGTTGGATGAATTTACTTCTGTAGATAGATAACAGAAATCTTTGGAATTGAATTTGAGACATAATAGTTTAGAACAGCTGATTTATTCAACTTTTCATAGTGTCACATTCATGATATAACAAATGAAAACAAAACATTACCCAGAGCAAATAATGTTAAGGAAGATTTAAATAGAATTAGCTATTATCATAATTTTAGAAAAAAACTTGAATTAAAGCAATTCACTTCTGGCTACACAAGCAGAAGCAGTTAAAATTTTAGAAGCCTAACGTTAACGAGTCCCAGCTTGCAGTTTTTAAAAATGCAAAGAGAAACATGAATGAGAAGAGTTTTCCAATGCTTTTTCATAAAAATATTTAAACACTAAACATATATGTAAATGACTCTACATACAGCTATAACTTTTTTTTTACCAACTAATTGGGTCAACAGGGCAGGTAAATTTGTAAAATAAGTTGCAATTATGCTTATTTAAAACTACAACTATGAGTTTGTAAAAGATGGCATATTTTTCCCTGATAATTCTTATATATTACCATTTCTAATCTGGGGACTTGATTCTAATGTAAAAAAAGAAACGAAAATCTTTTTCTTCTTTCTTTTTTTAATACAATTTTTAATCTGGGGGCTTGATTCTAATGTAAGCATCAGGCTATGAGGGAAATAAAGTATTTCATTAAAATAAAAAAAATTCACCAAGAAATACAATAAATAAAGGTCACATATTGTGCAAATGAATTTTTGTGGCAATTTTATCGTCATATTAGTGGCTACCATTGTTGAAATACTACTAAAATATATCCAAAATTTCATTTAGATGCCAAAATCACTAAACTCTAATAATTCTATACATGTTCAGCTTCAGTTCAGACAGTTAATATTTCAATTACATTCACATCAATTAAATCCAAACCTACTTACATACTCAGCCATATCTGAACAAAATGAAATAACCACGTAACGAAGTTCATTTTGGTAAATAAATGTCCGTGCCACCCTACAATTAACTATATTTGCATCAAAAACATAATTAAATCGATAAAATAGGAAAAAAACAAATAATTCACTCGCAGCAGAACCACCTTCCACAATACATAAACAAGCGAGTGTTCGCTGTTTGATGGAAAGTTCGTGTTCGTGTTTTCCAACACGATGGAAAACACAAACACACCGAAATCTGCGAACTTTTCATCTGTGTTCGTGTTCGCGGATTGCCGTAGAACACGAACTTCGGGCAAAAGATTGATAGTGTGGACGGGCCTTAAGTTCAGAACAACTAGTCCAGCTACAATAGCTAGTTAATCATTAAACCCTTCCGGGCTGCAAAAATATAATGCACTTGGCACTGAGAGGAATCCGCCACAACCTCGCTGTTTCGAAAAAAAGTCCGGTTATAAATTACGTATATTTTTCATAAAAAATTCAGTTAACTCTCATAAATTGTAAAAAATAATTTATATTCGACCTTCAAGCTATAACCAATGTTAAATAAATTGAATTATTTACATGATTTATTTGTTCATTCCATATAAAGCACTTTATATCGCAGCAAAAAATTTTTTTCTTTTTGGATAACTCAATTATTTAGAAAAGTGAGTTCCATCCACAAAATGTGTCCCCACGGAGTGGAAGGAAGCTTCCACGCTGCCTCATGTGACCTGCTGTGAGCACCATCGCTGTATTGAGGGTTTTGCTGCTGTTGCCTCTATCGTTACTTCGGTGTGTGACCTGACGCAGGGCTGTTGTTCCTATTGTCTGCACTTGTTTCGTCGATGTACGTACGGTTTTACGATAACTTTGCAGCACAATATTAATATAGATATGATTTGGCCATATTTCCTATGTCATTATTTTACTCTAGTGTGAACGGCCCGTAAAAAACGACGGGATTCGATACCTTTCTTGAATAAATTTTCCAGATGTGGATGTCCAGCAAATATTTCTACCCTAACTGTACCCGTGATGAATATTCTTGTACTCGTGCACTGGTGAAACTCGTATCACAGATACGGTCATTATAACTATCCTTATGAGCGTGACAGAGCAATGGAAGAAGCGGACTCCAAACAAATAAACCAAGGGTATTGTTAGGTAGTAGTGGGACACGTGGAAATTCCACGTACAGTGTCTTCGTTAAGCAAGGTGGACCCGTAAAAAATCCCGTCGATATTACCCTACCTATGCCAACTTAACCTATTCTAACCCTAACAAATCCTAACCTTTCCTATCCTATCGTATCCTATCCTATCCTATCCTATCCTAATCTATCCTATCCTAACCGAACCTATCCTGATAAAATGTCCAATATTTCAACGCGTATAGAGGCCTTCTTTTACTGTTACATTGAGGAATTCGGTATCCATGATACCGCTAACTCAGACAACCTATGTTTCTTAAGAAGCGGACACCAAACAAATATGTAAATAAATATATAAATAAACACACAACGGGTATTATTGGGTTAGATGACGATATGAGAAGCTGCACAGAGACACCTCACTACTGCACCACATCATGGTGCACCACAGGGCTGCCGGCAAATGATGGTTGTATTTCTTCGAAGTTGATCTCTGTATTCGTTGGTATTGTTTTGATGGTACCTTTAATTACAAATTCTATTGTAGGTACACGTTATTATATAAAAGTACCTATTTATTACAAGTGGGTACGAATATTTGGAGTTTCTACAAATATTGTACATCACTTTATCTCTTTGTATTATAAAAAAAAAGAAATATTTTATAATATTTGCCTACACTGTGCATGAACCTACCTGATTTTCATGAATAGTCCCGATATTATTTCAAATATTTTGTTTAAGTTGGAATTTTCTGTAGTCTTGACTCTTAACATTATACAGAGCTTCATTATTTCTACCAAAATCAATAGATATATCATCTCCAGTTCCACAGTTTTGTAAAGTTTACTTTATTCAGACTTACAATCAGCGTCTCTACAAAAATCACAAACACCGCCACCGCAAAACCTTTCCCCAACTTACGGCGCCGGCATGCGACTGGCAAGTTTCACATGAACCTTGGAAATTATGTGTATTTCATGTAAAATTCTAGGTAATGTTTGAAGCCACACATGGCTATAAAATGCTATACTGTTTTTTTTTGAAACACACTACTTCTAAGAATTTATTGTAATTAATTTGTGTATTAAAGTTACGAATAATATTCCTTAAATTCGATTGAAAATATTTTTTTGTATTAAAATCGGTTATTACCGTTATAATGAGTTAAGAAACTGTTAAAAATGTAATTATGTCTATATTTTTCATGAATTATAGCCAGTTTCCGAGTACGTCGCAAATTTGAATTTTTCAGATTCTACGGTAACTAAAGTATTTTGAGAAAATTGTCGAATTCAAGCGTATAGTCAACTTTATATTCCCTAGAAAGAAGCTCTGACGTTGCCTTTTGTCCCCGCTGTGGGCAACATCTATGTGTTGTTGTTGTTACTAATGTTACTTCTTTTTGTATTCTAGTGTATTGTTATTCTTTCTCCCGCCATAACACGTCATCGCGGTAGACGACGACTCACAATTGATATCATTATTTTGTCAATTCTGGTGTACACAGCCCGTCAAAAATGACGGGATCCTATATTTCCTTTGAACAAATCCTCCAGCTGTGGATGCCCAACAAATATATCCATCCCAACAGTACCCGTCGTCAAAATATTCTTGTACTTGTGCACTGGTGAAACTCGTATCACAGATACGGTCATTGAGCGTCCTTGTGAGCGTCACAGACACACGCACCATCCAATTTGATGTGTTCACTCAGATTCCCATTGTAATGACATGAAGCTAATTACGAACAAAAAATAAAATAATTAATATTTTCGTATAAAAATTTAAGTGAACAACTATAGTTTTGTTGTGTTCGGAATGATAAATTCAAACCCCTTGTCAGAATCAAATTTTACTTTTAAAATGTTCCGGCCCTTTTTGGTAATCCTGGTCGAAACTAAACGCGAATGTGGTTCGGGAGTGAAATCAGATGCAGTAACTTGGTGTTATCCTTTATTATCGTTACTTCAGACTTGACACAGGTTTCGTATTTGGTAGAGAATCTTTAGATCGGAAGGTAATCTATAGCGTATCTGTGATCTCTACAGATTCTTTCTCGACAGCCGAGCTCCGCTACTGACAGCGACGCTTTTGTTTGTAAACTCGACCTCTACGGCAGACCACCGCCAAATGAACGCCGACGTCTCTCGCCGATCCTATTTATATGCCTGCGGGCGCACATCTAGGACCCCCCACGCACAAAAATTTTTTATTACAATAAAAATATTTTTGAAACGTCAATCAATCTCATTGATTATCCTTGACGATCAATAATTCTGATGACAAAATTGTTACCGAATTATGAACAGAGGTAGACAGGTATGGCCTTTGCTGTCATCATAAACAAATTTCAACGGTAATCCTACATCTTGTTAAACAATTTTTAGTGTCTATATTATATATTAGTGTCAATTCAATACCAGATTTATTATCTATAATCAGCCAAATAATCACTCTATGCACTTAGCTCAAACAATTTGTTCATTTATTATAGAGTTATTTACCAATTGATTCTTAGAATTCGTGGGTACTCCAGATATTTCGGATACAAAAGATACACCGCACAATTTATTTAACATATCAAAATATCAAAATCAAACATCAAAACGCGTACTGAATAAATCCTTTCGTGGCAAAGCAACCGCCAGTAACAGTAAAAACAATGCGTCAAGTTAAATTCAACAAAAAGCATCGCAAAGAAAAACGCATCGTTGAAACAATAACTGAAAAGTTTTTAATCAAACACAAATAAGAAATAGGGCACGCCGATACCTCGACAAATAAAAAATCATTCTCGCCATAAAATTTAAATAAATCAATACATTCGTTAAGGATGATAATAACACGCATGAAATTAAATACACAATGCCGTTAGAATTTTAAGTGAACAACGTATTCGCATAAATTGAGTTATCGATAAACCAAAATGAAACAAATCGTAATTATATACCTGAACGTTGCATCGACTCGAGCATCTTCGCGAACATGGTTAAAATGAAATACGTAAAACACAAGCTTGGAAATACCAACTTAATATTAATTCATGAGTAAATATAAAAACATCCGCTTACATCGCTGGTGAAACAGTAACACCGAGCAAAACACGAGTTCTTCGGCAAGGCAATTTCGGAAAGTTTTATAAGAATCAAAACTATTGCCTCGTAGGTAATGAAAAATGATACAGAAAAGTTGAGTTGATATTAAATAAAGCATCATTAAAGTTTTCACCAAAAGAAACATTCAAAATATCGTCTGCGTTACCGTAGACTTGAAAATAGAAGTTAGTGTTATAGCCAAACATCGCACAAATTAGAACAGAACCTTTCCACTATTAGTTAAAACAATAATCGAAATAAACAGAGTACCGTTGACTCGTAAAACTTAATTCTATCGGTAACATAATGGTATAGCACGTGGAGTAAGATATATATGTAACAAAATCGAAGACACACTGGTTTAGAACATCGAATATGAATATGAAAATCGGTTTCGCACTCTGCAAAAATAAAAGGAAAATCACTAAACAATTTCAATTTGTCGTAATCCAATAGTAATAACATGTGAACAAAGTCCAAAATTCTTGAACTACTCTGAATTTATAATTACCATATTTTTAAGTTACTAAATTTATTAAACCACGTTTTCAACACTATGTCCACGGTAAGTATAAAGTATTAACACCATATTAAACCTTTAAAGTGAGTTACTCTCTTCAAGTCACTGCGCGCGAAGGTAAACTCTTTCAGTAATCTCTTCGCTGTATGCGAAGCTTAGCTGCCGCCGAGGCCATCGATGTTTGTTGACAGTTGCGGGGCGCCAGCCTGTCGCAGCCGGACTCCGCACTGCATAGTGCGTACCCCGTCACGTGTGACTGCGTGACTCGGCTGTAATCGATGTGCTTCCTTGCTGGCACAGCAGCTTGAACCGCGTTACAGATGTCATGTTACCGCTCGCACACGCTCGAACTGAAATTGGAATTCAATACAAAAACGATTAGCATGGCTAAAGCGCAAACTTTCGTACATGAATGCACAAATAAAGTGAAATGACAAACAAAAGTAGCTTCCTCATTAGCATCCAAGAATCTTCCAGTAACATAATTGCTAAACTAATAAAACAACTAAATTTCGCATTTACATTTAATCTTCGTTGCAGACATTCAAATTTCTCATTAAGACACTCTCATTAAGACACATTCTCATTAAGACACTCTCATTCCAACTACACTGCCTAGCATTGTTGCCAAACAATTTGCGGCAGATTCGAGGCAGTTCTCGCGGTTGCACACTCGCACTCTCGTTTCGAAATCTCCACGATTACCGCTCAGTTTATCAACTTTAGCTGACGGCTTGATGAGCACAGCTCTTGATGTCGCAACAACAGTATGACAACTTCCTGAGCTCAACATCTCTTCTGAAGGTGTTTCGCAACAAAATATTTCCTAAAGCAAGACATACATAAATCTTGAAAGAACTCATAGAATGCTCTTACAAGCTAGAACTCATAGAACGCATATATGGAATTCAAAACTAAGAACTGTTAATTAACCATTTCTATCGTGAGCAAAACTGGGGCATTTTCAGCCTCGATGCACAATGAAAAAATAAATTTCTGCAAGATCATCAATGTTTCTTGCAACGACAGATCATAATCAATAATCACGTACTGCTTTTGCACAAGAAAATTACGTATTATTATACTGTACTTGTTGAACTGTTACACTGTGAACGGTTGTTTCACTTATCGCGTTACGTTAATGCCTCAATCAAAAAGGTTAAATACTAAAGCATATAAGAGGTTAACATGAAGCATAAGCAAATACAACAAAAAGAATGATTGAACACGTAAGGACATACTTTTACAGTACGTACACAAAAAGTTGTCAATGCAAAAATCAATATTGACGTTAAATACTCTAAATTTTAGTCGTTCAATCAATTGTAAACTATCCCGTAGAAACCTTGGGAGACTTGACGATAAATTTTACATTCTTTTGCGTTTGATTAATTTCAAATTACACAACATAAAACTATACTGAGTAGGAAATTCGGGTAGGCTTGCAAAAATGACTGTTATGACGCACTAGATCGTTTCAACGTGCTCAAAAATTATTAACTGAAGGATTATTAAATGAAGCCTCTCTCATTGACAAATGACTATGAAGTAAATTAATTTTTATTCTCACACTGAATTAGTGTGGACTCTCACGTCCCAAACACGTCTAATTCATGACTATCCACCAGTCACACCAGCCACTAAAAAATGTTTTAACAACATTAACAACATTAATGACATTTGTGGCACTTTACCATAATCTTTAATGGTCACTATCATAACTAGTTACCTAGTCATATACTGTTTCACAGTATTACTAACATTACTGCCTCGTGCCAATACTAACGCGTACGAAATGCTGAGCACAGCTCTCGGCCTTGCGCCGGCGTACAAAAAAAATATCTGCCTCTGCATCAAGCAAAAAAAACATCTCACTCACTCGTGTGCGCTGCAGTGCAGCTGCACTGGTAACTTTACTCGATACTCTTTACCAGTGATACTTGATACTCGATACTCGTTACTCTTTAACTTATTACCAGACAACCACGTGTGGTTAATTAACGGGCATCTATCGCCTCTCATTATTATTCGCCAGCACAATGACAACCGCAATCTACAATGCTAAACTCTGACCATCATGGTATCAATTGCTTAATTAATTCGTAATTCGCTTCTCTAAAGCTTACTCACTTAATTGTCTGCGCGAATTCATTTCTACTTCAATACTTTGACCTCGCTGATAGAATTACCTGGTACTAATTTGCCTTTTCCCAGATAATCCCACAGCATTTCTGTCTCGGGGTTATTCGCTGCCCCACAGCATTTATCGCTAGGCTATCTAGTTGCCTTCCGCCATTTTCTAGGCTCTCTATACCGTAGCAAATATTACTCTTTACGCCTCCTCTGGGCAACCACGTCTGTCATCAGACACTCTGCATTATTTACGGTATTCAAAAATACTTCATTCTTGCTTTAACCGTGCAATCCGTGCACATCAGGTATCATCAGAATATCATCATTATTTAATTTCCGCCGACCACGGGCTACTTCTTTGGAATCATAAACGTACCCTTCGTCGACAACTCCTGTGATCCCGACAGATTTACTATTAGTGTCTTTCTTCTCGACATCTAAATGACTGTCCTGAAAAACACTCGTTGCCTGCACCAAGGTACTTAATCCTCCCTTTAATTCTCCTTGTACATCTGACAAGTAAACTTCGGATTCAACATGATCCTTTTCCACTTTTTCTAAGGTACTTAATCAATCGCTCTGTCGGAGCTATTAATTAACAACAACGGAATCTTTCTCCTATTGTTAACTCTCACAATTGCTTCGGCGACACAGACGCCTTCTTTCAAAGTTGCTTTCTTTATTATATATTCTCCATTTTTACACTTTCCAACATGTCCAACATGTTTCAAAATTACATTGGGAGCAATTTCTACGCGTCGAGTATGAACTCTTAACGGCTTGTGGGAACTGGTAACTGCAACTACGCCTCGAACAGGCTGGTTTTCTCTCTTACCATCCCTTTTTACTTCCTCACTTGCTTTCTCAGCAATGCACGTCCTCTTCTCTCTTAGCTTATTTAGGACTTTTTCCTTAGCTCTGGACGTAATCTTGTCTGCCATGAGACACTCAGTATTCTCTATTAAATACTTCAGACACTCTGTCTTTCTCTTTTTTCGTCTTTTTACCTCTGCAAAGGGAATTTTCTCGTCTTTGATAATTAAACATCTTTGTTTTAAGTCTACAACGGCGTTCTTGTCTAATAGATCACGTCCAATAATGACGTCATAATTGTAAATACCATCTTTAATTATTAGAGCATTTGTCTTTAAACTTACTCCGTTTTTTAACTTTAGGACAAGCTCTACCTCGCCTTCGACATTACTTTTAGCGTTAACGCCTTTTATAGTCAGAGAACTTGGCTTCACGTCATTACTTATCTCACTTATTCTGTGGTAGCTGATCAGGCACTTCTCTGATCCTGAATCAATCAATGCATTCCACAGGTCAGCATCTTTTCTAAGCACAATCATGGGCTTATGACTTTTTCGTATTACAAATAATTCATTTTGTCCTATAATTTCGACCTCTTCATCTTCTTCGTATTTACAAACGTTCGCCGTAACATGGCTTTCATAATTATCAGTGCCATGAGCGTTTAAGCCGCTCAAGTCGCTTAGATCCACCTCTCCCAGCGATTCATATCTGTTTTTACATTTTATCAGTGGATCAACTCTCTCAACATTTTTAACGAGGGAACCTTCAGCACCAGCATTCTCCTCGGGTTCACAGGGGTTTGTCGCCGTAGAGTCATACTTAGTTATTGTAGTTTCATTTTTACCATTTACGTTATTTCCATCGAAAATGAAATCTTCTCCGCCGCTTACGCTAAAAAATCATTTCCACTGTTAGTTTGGTAAGTTTCTACCTGGCCTTTTTCTGACATACGAGTTTTATACTGTCCTCGCGCACGGACACGATTCGGTCCGCCTGGTCTGTTTAAATAGTCTCTTCTGGACCTACAATCTCTTGCGTAGTGTCCTAACTTATTAAAACGAAAACAAGCCCCGCTACTCCGCGACTGCTCGGCGGCTGTCTGCCCTAAACTTGGTTTGTACCAATCAGTCGGTTTCTCTACCGACGCACCTTGTCTTTGGCAGACGCACACATTTCTGTTGCAATACGAGCAACGCCTAGCTTCGGTGGCTGTTTCCAATGCCTGAACTTCTAGAGTTCCTAATTCTCTATCTCCAATTTCCATTAAAAGAAAAATGTTCTACACACAATAAAATTTTCTACATGCAATTGATAATATTCTACATACAATAAAATTTTAACTCACATTTTCAGTGGGCTTAAACCAAGCTATTCCAGCACTCGCGAAGGTTGGCAGCAAACTGAACTGCGCAAACCGCTCCAGCTTACTCTTATTTGCTAGGGGACAATGAGCCCGCGAACAATAGCAACAACTTACTTCAATTGTTTGAGAACAATGGACTACCTCAGTACACAACTTCTTCCGCGTACACGCTCGCTCTCTGACTACTGGGAACCAGCTTGCTTACCTGCGCTTTTGCAATGCCTGCCTACACCGCTCGCTCTGCGCTCCTTCCGGGAATCAACTTGCCTCCGCACTTCCAGGGATCAGCGTGCGCTTGCAATGCCTACTGCTTACTGCTGAGTGCTACTGCTTACTACTTACTACTTACTGCTTGCTGCTTACTCATTAATTTTAAATTAAATTTAATTTTGTATTGCTGATGTATAATCATTTAGTTGAGCGCATGCTTATATACTTTGCAAGCAACATTATCGGCGTACACTTAACTTAATATTTTGGCGATGCGTAGTTCTCGTAGATCTTCTCGTTGCAGATGACGGTGCGTAAATGCGTAGATCTCGTCGACAGACCAGTTTGTTGGTCTGGACCCCTCACATCATCTTCTCCTTTGAGTAGCGATGAGTAGATTTTTTCTCCCTCGAAGTGTTTCTTTCTCGAAGAGTTTCTTTCTCGAAGAGTTTCTTGGAAAGCACTTTGATTTTCTGCGCTGACGTCTTTCTTCCCTTTCTCGATGCTCTGAAGTAATGTGATAACTATGCGACGTTACTCCAACAGGGTGACACTCCTCACACTTAAGATCACGGATCAGCAGAACTGAAGATCAATTCTTGATATCTTTCTTCTTTAATGGGGCAATGTGACAATGTGGATATCTTGAATGTGGCTCCCCATGCTGCGGCCACCAGATATGTTCCGGCCCTTTTTGGTAATCCTGGTCGAAACTAAACGCGAATGTGGTTCGGGAGTGAAATCAGATGCAGTAACTTGGTGTTATCCTTTATTATCGTTACTTCAGACTTGACACAGGTTTCGTATTTGGTAGAGAATCTTTAGATCGGAAGGTAATCTATAGCGTATCTGTGATCTCTACAGATTATTTCTCGACAGCCGAGCTCCGCTACTGACAGCGACGCTTTTGTTTGTAAACTCGACCTCTACGGCAGACCACCGCCAAATGAACGCCGACGTCTCTCGCCGATCCTATTTATATGCCTGCGGGCGCACAAAAAATAACCGTAAGGAAAATCATGAATACAAGGCTGAATAATTATGATCTAAATACATACAATCGAATGTCATTTGCATTGGTAACTGATTCATATCTTGGTGTAATTATTTAACTGCCGAATTCACACCATCACCGTACCTACACCACCACCGTACCTACACCACCACCGTACCTATACCACCACCGTACCTACTCCCCCACCGTACCTACACCACCACCATACCTACACCACCACCGTACCTACATCACCACCGTACCTACACCACCACCGTACCTACACCACCACCGTACCTTCACCGCCACCGTACCCTCACCACCACCGTACCTACACCACCACCGTACCTACACCACCTCCGTACCCAAACGACCACTGTACCTACATCTCCACCGTACTTACACCACCACCGTACCTACACCACCACCATACCTACACCACCACCGTACCTGCACCACCACCGTACCTACATCACCACAGTACCTACATCACCACAGTACCTACACCACCACCGTACCCACACCACCACCTTACCTACAGCACCACAGTACCTAAATCACAACCGTACCTACCTCACCACAGTACCTACACCACCACCGTACCTACATCACCACCGTACCTACATCACCACCGTACCTACATCACCACAGTACCTACATCACCACCGTACCTACACCACCACCGTACCTACACCACCACCGTACCTACATCACCACCGTACCTATATCACCACAGTACCTACACCACCACCGTACCTACATCACCACCGTACTTACACCACCACCGTACCTATACCACCACCATACCTACACCACCACCGTACCTACACCACCACCGTACCTACACCACCACCGTACCTACACCCCCACCATACCTACACCACTACAGTACCTACACCACCGCCACACCTACAGCACCACCGTACCTACACCACCACCGTACCGGCACCACTACCGTACCTACACCACCACCATACCTTCACCACCACCGTACCTACACCACCACCGTTCCTATAACACCACTGTACCTACACCACCGCCATACTTACAGTACCACCGTACCTACACCACCACCGTACCTACACCACCACCGTACCTACACCACCACCGTACCTACACCACCACCGTACCTACAACACCACCATACCTACACCACCACCGTACCTAACACCACCACCATACCTACACCACCACCGTACCTACAACACTACCATACCTACACCACCACCGTACCTACACCACCACCGTACCTACACCACCACCGTACCTACACCACCACCGTACCTACACCACCACCGTACCTACAACACCACCATACCTACACCACCACCGTACCTATACCACCACCGTACCTACACCACCACCGTACCTACACCACCACCGTACCAACACCACCACCGTACCTACACCACCACCGTACCTACACCACCACCGTACCTACACCACCACCGTGGCAACCAACGATGTAATCCATATATAAGAAATAAAAGAGTGATGCGTTGATATTACAAGAACCAAAACATAAGAAGCAACAACAATGCTCATAGCACCAACAATGAGAGTCAGCGTGTTGTTGTGAGTAACGGAAATTGTGGTCTACAATCATATATCGGATGGCGTGCAGTCCTAATATACAAATACACTAGTCACTCATCGAACATACAAAATTGAAATCAAAGCTTGTGCAAGAATAGATATAATCAAAATTTTGATTCTTGGCATTAAAATAAGTGTGTTATGAAAAAAAGGTATATTTTTCGAGAACATGATTATCGGCATTAACATGTTTTTGAACATAATTTTTATTTCATTGATAGGAGGTAATTTAGCCTGGGTAATGACACTTGCCGTGCGCGAAGAGGTGGTAAAAGACGTTCTCAAAAACTATGTTAAACGTCTCGGAACCGTATGTGCTATGACGGTATTATGATGTCGCTCTAAAGATCTTAAATGAAAGTTCTCATGGATGATATGAAGTTTGAATATCACAGGTATATCGATTTAGATATAATTCATAAAACAAACATCCCAACTTTCCATAGTGATGCTAAAGGCAGAACATTCGCTTGTTGTGCCCTCATCGAGCAAAAATTAACTATGCTTTTATCATTAGGACAATAATGGAAACTGGTCAGGATGAAACCTAGAGCAAAAATATCGTAATTAACACTGACGGCAATGATGGGAGATGGAATATCCCTGTAATGCTTATATTGAATTTCTTAAGTTAGTCATATGTCAGTAATCTATGACAACCAATTATTGAAATGATTCATCATGACCTGTAAAAAAAAATTACATAATAATTAAATCACTTAATTTGCAATCATGATTGAAGGCAAACAAGTCTTATATTCAATTTTATACAAATTAGAAAATGAACTAGTCACCCAAACAAATCAATTCCGTGCATTTATTTATGATTGAAATTGGTTCGAATAAAAATAATTCGGTATATTCAATTTAAATAGGTGACTTTATTTGATTTATGATTATTCGACGTTTCATCAAAATGAACAATTTTCCGATATAGTATTACATTGATATTACAAAAATATATACGGTAAATTAGTATGGATTTGAAACAGTTCTTGTTGCAGAAATACGTATAAAAATCGGAATATAGTGGGATAAGTGGGTTGGCTGCCAGACCTTGAGTTGATTGCAGAGAATAGTCAGTTGCGTCGTGACAACCCTGACTCCCTGAACACAGCTGCGGTCGGTTACTGCCAGCACGCGGCCGTGTTCCTGTGCAGCTCCTGCCTGAGTGAGCATTGTTGCATCGTTTGGCCGCAGGTAGTGTGGCGTATTGGCTGGTGAGGGTGGCAATAGTTGTTAGTTAACGACTATAGTACACTTGCGTGAACACAACACCTGCCGTGGTGTGGCGTATTGGCTGGTGAGGGTGGCAATAGTTGTTAGTTAACGACTATAGTACACTTGCGTGAACACGACACTGCCGTAGTGTGGCGTATTGGCTGGTGAGGGTGGCAATGGTTGTTAGTTAACGACTATAGTACACTTGCGTGAACACGACACCTGCCGTAGTGTGGCGTATTGGCTGGTGAGGGTGGCAATAGTTGTTAGTTAACGACTATAGTACACTTGCGTGAACACGACACCTGCCGTAGTGTGGCGTATTGGCTGGTGAGGGTGGCAATAGTTGTTAGTTAACGACTATAGTACACTTGCGTGAACACGACACCTGCCGTAGTGTGGCGTATTGGCTGGTGAGGGTGGCAATAGTTGTTAGTTAACGACTATAGTACACTTGCGTGAACACGACACCTGCCGTAGTGTGGCGTATTGGCTGGTGAGGGTGGCAATAGTTGTTAGTTAACGACTATAGTACACTTGCGTGAACACGACACCTGCCGTAGTGTGGCGTATTGGCTGGTGAGGGTGGCAATAGTTGTTAGTTAACGACTATAGTACACTTGCGTGAACACGACACCTGCCGTAGTGTGGCGTATTGGCTGGTGAGGGTGGCAATAGTTGTTAGTTAACGACTATAGTACACTTGCGTGAACACGACACCTGCCGTAGTGTGGCGTATTGGCTGGTGAGGGTGGCAATAGTTGTTAGTTAACGACTATAGTACACTTGCGTGAACACAACACCTGCCGTAGTGTGGCGTATTGGCTGGTGAGGGTGGCAATAGTTGTTAGTTAACGACTATAGTACACTTGCGTGAACACGACACCTGCCGTAGTGTGGCGTATTGGCTGGTGAGGGTGGCAATAGTTGTTAGTTAACGACTATAGTACACTTACGTGAACACGACACCTGCCGTAGTGTGGCGTATTGGCTGGTGAGGGTGGCAATAGTTGTTAGTTAACGACTATATGTACACTTGTGTGAACACGACACCTGCCGTAGTGTGGCTTATTGGCTGGTGAGGGTGGCAATAGTTGTTAGTTAACGACTATAGTACACTTGCGTGAACACGACACCTGCCGTAGTGTGGCGTATTGGCTGGTGAGGGTGGCAATAGTTGTTAGTTAACGACTATAGTACACTTGCGTGAACACAACACCTGCCGTAGTGTGGCGTATTGGCTGGTGAGGGTGGCAATAGTTGTTAGTTAACGACTATAGTACACTTGCGTGAACACGACACCTGCCGTAGTGTGGCGTATTGGCTGGTGAGGGTGGCAATAGTTGTTAGTTAACGACTATAGTACACTTGTGTGAACACGACACCTGCCGTAGTGTGGCGTATTGGCTGATGAGGGTGGCAATAGTTGTTAGTTAACGACTATATGTACACTTGTGTGAACACGACACCTGCCGTAGTGTGGCTTATTGGCTGGTGAGGGTGGCAATAGTTGTGAGTTAACGACTATAGCACACTTGCGTGAACACGACACCTGTCGTAGTGTGGCGTATTGGCTGATGAGGGTGGCAATAGTTGTTAGTTAACGACTATAGTACACCTGCGTGAACACAACACCTGCCGTAGTGTGGCGTATTGGCTGGTGAGGGTGGCAATAGTTGTTAGTTAACGACTGTAGTACACTTGCGTGAACACAACACCTGCCGTAGTGTGGCGTATTGGCTGGTGAGGGTGGCAATAGTTGTTAGTTGACGACTATAGTACACTTACGTGAACACGACACCTGCCGTAGTGATGCGTATTGGCTGGTGAGGGTGGCAATACTTGTCAGTTACGACAACAAAACAATAGCCGTGAACACAACACCTGCAGACGCTGTAACTAGCGGGGACTATCCCATTTGTTTGTGTGCAGTTCTCATTTTCGTGCCAACAACTTGACCATCCAACGAGGCCCTGGACTCGAGCACGCCTGGTCAGTCACGATCTACTTGTGCCACAACTGTTCGTTATCACCTCAAATGTAGCCAACCCATGCTTTCATACACTCATTGTACCAAGTTTGTACACAATACCCAACACCATCATTGTAGTCCCTCAAGGGAACACTAATGATATTGTGCGCCTCTGATGAAACTCCCAATCTATCGCAAGCCTTTGTACAATACCGCAACCTTTCAGGTGTGAGGAGAACTTCTGTACAACTATTCCCCAATTGTTCTATTCCATGTTGATATATTCTATGTACACTGCTCTTTGTCTTGAATGTTGCGCTGCCTAACATTCAGCAGCAAATGTGGGATTATTGGAGAAACATGTTTTTTTAATACTTTAGTTACCGATTCTTGCAAGAAGTTACAAAAAAACGTAAGTTTACCCTACATAGCTTCAAAAAAAGCAAAAATTTCAACGTGATCTATTACATCAAACAATTTAAGTAATTTTAAATAACATATGAATGATAAACCGCAATTCATAAAATTTCATTGTATTCGCATATCCTCTATTTGAAAGAGAAAATATATGTTTGGAATGTTGAAAACCTCTTGCACATCCTGCAGTCTTCGAGTTGCATTATTATTACAGCCCAGTAGGGCACACGGCAGCTGAACAAGATGGACTGGTGTGGTGTTGTGTACGAGACGCACTTGCTGATCTGTTAAGGGGGCGTGTAGGTGTGTTATTGTGTTGGTGTGTACTCCTGTAGACGTGTTGATTTGTGCTACAGTAGACGTGCTGATCAACATTACAATAGACATGCTCATTTAAACTACAATAGGCACGCTCATTTAGACTACTATAGACGTGCTCACTGAGACTGCAATAGACACGCTCATTTAGACTACAATAGACACGCTCATTTAGACTACAATAGACACGCTCATTTAGACTACAATGGACACGCTCATTTAGACTACAATAGACACGCTCATTTAGACTACAATAGACACGCTCATTTAGTCTAGAATAGACACGCTCATTTAGACTACAATAGACACGCTCATTTAGACTACAATAGACACGCTCATTTAGACTACAATAGACACGCTCACTTAGACTGCAATAGACACGCTCATTTAGAGTACAATAGACACGCTCATTTTGACTACAATAGACACGCTCATTTAGACTACAATAGACACGCTCATTTAGACTACAATAGACACGCTCATTTAGACTACAATAGACACGCTCATTTAGACTACAATAGACGTGCTCACTTAGACTGCAATAGACACGCTCATTTAGACTACAATAGACGTGCTCACTTAGACTGCAATAGACATGCTCATTTAGACTACAATAGACATGCTCATTTAGACTACAATAGACATGCTCATTTAGACTACAATAGACATGCTCATTTAGACTACAGTAGACACGCTCATTTAGACTACAATAGACATGCTCATTTAGACTACAGTAGACACGCTCATTTAGACTACAATAGACACGCTCATTTAGACTACAGTAGACACGCTCATTTAGACTACAATAGACATGCTCATTTAGACTACAATAGACATGCTCATTTAGACTACAGTAGACACGCTCATTTAGACTACAATAGACACGCTCATTTAGACTACAATAGACACGCTCATTTAGACTACAATAGACACGCTCATTTAGACTACAATAGACGTGCTCACTTAGACTGCAATAGACATGCTCATTTAGACTACAATAGACACGCTCATTTAGACTACAATAGACATGCTCATTTAGACTACAATAGACATGCTCATTTAGACTACAATAGACATGCTCATTTAGACTACAATAGACATGCTCATTTAGACTACAATAGACATGCTCATTTAGACTACAGTAGACACGCTCATTCAGATTACAATAGACACGCTCATTTAGACTACAATAGACGTGCTCACTTAGACTGCAATAGACACGCTCATTTAGACCACAATAGACGTGCTCACTTAGACTGCAATAGACACGCTCATTTAGACTACAGTAGACACGCTCATTTAGACTACAATAGACACGCTCATTCAGATTACAATAGACATGCTCATTTAGACTACAATAGACATGCTCATTTAGACTACAATAGACACGCTCATTTAGACTACAATAGACACGCTCATTTAGACTACAATAGACACGCTCATTTAGACTACAATAGACACGCTCATTTAGACTACAATAGACACGCTCATTTAGACTACAATAGACACGCTCATTTAGACTACAATAGACACGCTCATTTAGACTACAATAGACACGCTCATTTAGACTACAATAGACACGCTCATTTAGACTACAATAGACACGCTCATTTAGACTACAATAGACACGCTCATTCAGATTACAATAGACATGCTCATTTAGACTACAATAGACACGCTCATTTAGACTACAATAGACACGGTCATTTAGACTACAATAGACACGCTCATTTAGACTACAATAGACACGGTCATTTAGACTACAATAGACACGCTCATTCAGATTACAATAGACATGCTCATTTAGACTACAATAGACACGCTCATTTAGACTACAATAGACACGCTCATTTAGACTACAATAGACACGCTCATTTAGACTACAATAGACACGCTCATTCAGATTACAATAGACATGCTCATTTAGACTACAATAGACATGCTCATATAGACTACAATAGACACGCTCATTTAGACTACAATAGACATGCTCATTTAGACTACAATAGACATGCTCATTTAGACTACAATAGACACGCTCATTTAGACTACAATAGACATGCTCATTTAGACTACAATAGACACGCTCATTTAGACTACAATAGACACGCTCATTCAGATTACAATAGACATGCTCATATAGACTACAATAGACACGCTCATTTAGACTACAATAGACATGCTCATTTAGACTACAATAGACACGCTCATTTAGACTACAATAGACACGGTCATTTAGACTACAATAGACACGCTCATTCAGATTACAATAGACATGCTCATTTAGACTACAATAGACACGCTCATTTAGACTACAATAGACATGCTCATTTAGACTACAGTTGACATGCTCATTTAGACTACAATAGACACGCTCATTTAGACTACAGTTGACATGCTCATTTAGACTACAATAGACACGCTCATTCAGATTACAATAGACATGCTCATTTAGACTACAATAGACACGCTCATTCAGATTACAATAGACATGCTCATTTAGACTACAATAGACACGCTCATTTAGACTACAATAGACATGCTCATTTAGACTACAGTTGACATGCTCATTTAGACTACAATAGACACGCTCATTTAGACTACAATAGACACGGTCATTTAGACTACAATAGACACGCTCATTCAGATTACAATAGACATGCTCATTTAGACTACAATAGACACGCTCATTTAGACTACAATAGACATGCTCATTTAGACTACAATAGACATGCTCATTTAGACTACAATAGACACGCTCATTTAGACTACAGTTGACATGCTCATTTAGAGCGCCATAGACATTTAGAAAATTGCCATAATCCCTCATATTTTAATGAAAAACCTATCAAGGTCTTCGTCATGTAATAAATCATTCGGAATTTTAATTTCTATATGAAGCAGTATAAAAAAATATATGAAAACGATTTAAAAAGTTTTTCATTTGATAACCAAACATGTGGAAAATTATATTCATGATGGTACTTGAACAATTTCAACCAATAAACAATCATCGCAGGTAATACAGTTTAATCTATGCGAGTCATTCTAGACTCTCAAAAATATCCGTAATATAGTACAACAGAAAGAAGCGAGGCCAACCAGGCGAACGTTGTTTATTGACCATATAAATTAACCGTAAATAATTTTGTAAAATATAATTCTATGATTGAAAGATTCTGTTTCATGAGATAGGTCAGTTTATCACGAGTCAGTGATAGATCGATGTTCTTATTACGATATAATTTGATACTTTTGATTCAAAAGAAAATTTAATTGAACCAACGAATGTTGAATTTTTTTTTGGATGACTTATTTATTTTTTGATGATCACAAATTGGAATTAACCACTTGTTTGCTCCTATTAATGATTGCCAATGAATTGAGTCAGTCATTATGTAATTCTTATTTTACAGGTCATGAAAAATCATTTCAATAATTGGTTGTCCTACATTACTAAAACATTATGACTAACTTAAGAAATTCAATACAGGCATTTAGAGAGTTATTCTGTCTCCCACCATTGCCATCAGTGTTAACTACGATATTTTTGCCATAGGTTTTATTCAGACCAGTTTCCATTATTGTCTTAATGATAAAAGCACAGTTGATTTTTGCTCGATGCGGGCACAACAAGCGAATGTTGTGCCTATGGCATCAGTAATGAAAGTTGGGATGTTTGTTTTTTATTATATGTAAATTGATAGCGCCTAACCCTGCATATTTAACTTTGGACGTCTTTCTTCCTATGTGATTCTAGGAAACATGATCCCTTTTTCATCGCTAGCGGATCAACCGCTCCAAAATTTTATTCCAAATTTGGACACGTAAATACCACTCTATGATCATAACCATTGATCCCCATGCTAAATTACCTACTATTAATACATGAAACTACGTTTAATATCACATTAATGTTCCAATTTCTGCTCGCAAAATATATACCTTGTCGCCATAATATATTTGATTTTTAATCAGGATTCTGAATTTTGATTACATATCCTCAAGCGCAAGTTTTGTTTTTGATTTTTGGTGTTCGATGAGTGACTATTGTATTTGTAAATGAGGTTTGCACGACATACGGCATGTATTTGTGGACCACAATTTCCGTCGCTCACAACAACAACACGCTGACTCTCATTGTTGGTGCTATGGGCATTGTTGTTGCTTCTTATATTTTGGTTCTTGTAATATCAACGCATCACTCTTTTGTTTCTTATATATGGATTACACTGTTGGTTGCCTCGGTGGTGGTGTAGGTACGGTGGTGGTGTAGGTACGGTGGTGGTGTAGGTACGGTGGTGGTGTAGGTACGGTGGTGGTGTAGGTACGGTGGTGGTGTAGGTACGGGTGGTGTAGGTACGGTGGTGGTGTAGGTACGGTGGTGGTGTAGGTACGGTGGTGGTGTAGGTACGGTGGTGGTGTAGGTACGGGTGGTGTAGGTGTGGTGGTGTAGGTACAGTGGTGGTGTAGGTACGGTGGTGGTGTAGGTACGGTGGTGGTGTAGGTACGGTGGTGGTGTAAGTACGGTGCTGGTGTAGGTACGGTGGTGGTGTAGGTACGGTGCTGGTGTAGGTACGGTGGTGGTGTAGGTACGGTGGTGGTGTAGGTACGGTGCTGGTGTAGGTACGGTGGTGGTGTAGGTACGGTGCTGGTGTAGGTACGGTGGTGGTGTAGGTACGGTGCTGGTGTAGGTACGGTGCTGGTGTAGGTACGGTGGTGGTGTAGGTACAGTGGTGGTGTAGGTACGGTGGTGGTGTAGGAACGGTGGTGGTGTAGGTACAGTGGTGGTGTAGGTACGGTGCTGGTGTAAGTACGGTGGCGGTGTAGGTACGGTGGTGGTGTTGGTACGGTGGTGGTGTTGGTACGGTGGTGGTGTAGGTACGGTGCTGGTGTAGGTACGGTGCTGGTGTAGGTACGGTGGTGGTGTAGGTACGGTGGTGGTGTAGGTACGGTGCTGGTGTAAGTACGGTGGTGGTGTAGGTACGGTACTGGTGTAGGTACGGTGGTGGTGTAGGTACGGTGGTGGTGTAGGTACGGTGCTGGTGTAAGTACGGTGGTGGTGTAGGTACGGTGGTGGTGTTGGTACGGTGGTGGTGTACGTACGGTGGTTGTGTAGGCACAATGGTGGTGTAGGTACGGTGATGGTGTGGGTACGGTGCTGGTGTGAGTTAGGCAGTTAAATCATTACACCAAAATATGAATCAGTTACCAACAACAAATGAAATTCGATTGTATATATTTAGATCATAATTATTCAGCCTTGTATTCATTATTTTCCTAATAGTAATTATTGAAAGTCAAATTTGATTCTGACAGTGGGTAAGAATTTATTATCATCCCGTACATAACAAATCTCTATCCGTCCCCTGGAATTTCTGTACGAATAAATAAATTTATATATTTTTGTGCGTAATTAGTGCCATGTTATCACAATGGGCAAGTGAGTGAACACATCAAATTGGTTGGTGCGTGTGTCTGTGACGCTCACAAGGACGCTCAATGACCGTATCTGTGATACGAGTTTCACCAGTGCACAAGTACAAGAATATTTTAATGGCGGGTACTGTTGGGATGGATATATTTGTTGGGCATCCGCAGCTGGAGGATTTGTTCAAAGGAAATATCGAATCCCGTCAGTTTTGACGAGCCGTGTACACCAGTAGTAATAAAACAATGATCATATCAATTGTAAGTCGTCGTCTACCGCGATGACGCGTAATGGCGGTAGGAAGAATAGCAGCACAACAAACTGTAAAAAAGTAACACTAGTAACAACAACAACGACACATAGATGTTGTCCACGACGAGATACATAAGGCAACGTGGGAGCTTCTTTCTATTGAATAAAAAAATCACTAAACGATTGAGATCGACAATTTTCTTAAAATACTTTAGTTACCTTTCAAAAAAATTCGAGTTTTGTAATCACTCTGGAACTAGTTTAAATACATGAAAAAATGTGGGCATGAATCAAATTTAAATTGTTTATTCACTCATACTAATGAGCACTTGATTTTTCGAACAAATACTCAATCAAATTTAAAGAAATATATTTGAAACTTTAATGCATGTTTAATTCATTGAAGGACAGTTAAATTAGACTTTGTGACTTTATTTATAATAAATTATTTAGCCATTAGTGCCAAGAAAGAGGTTAGCTGACCAAAAATCGGCATCCCAGTGATTCCCACGGCTCGTGATAGTCGACAAGCAAACGCGATGTATGTGAGTCAATCGTGACTCTCAAAAACAAGTTGTAAAGGTACATCTACAGCCGCTGTGTTTATGATGTCCTGATATACATCCATATTTATTTACCGTATGTAGTGTTGTAAAACATGAAACTATTCTGAAAAAACTGTGTTATCAGTAAAATATATATTCGTAATTAATTATAAATGAATCAATTCTTTAATTCGAATTTATTTCAATAATTTTGATCAAAACGAACTCGCAATCTACCAGTCTTATAATTTTTGGAAGAATGGGTGACTGATGTATTTCTGAAGTGTATATAAATGGAATAAATGACTGTTGCTCATACTAATGATTGTAAATCAATTAAATCAATCATTGTGTAATTTTTATTTTGAAGGTCATGCCAAATCATTTCAATAATTGCTAGTCCTAAATTATTGAAAAATCATGACAAACCTGAGAAATTCAATGCAAGTATTTAGAGAGTTGTTCTGTCTCCCATCATTGCAGTCAGTGTTAATTACTTTTTTTTTGCAATATCTTTTTTACATACCAGATCATTATTCTCCGAATGGTAATTATTGAAAATCATAATTAAATCAGACGGTGAGTAAAAACTTAGTACTCATAAAATAATGCACTTAAAATGTCTTTACGTCCATACAGAGTAAGTTAGAGGTTGGAGCTAAGGGGACCGGTAACGGCCTGGCTAAGTTTGGGTGGGCAGGTTAGGTTAGGAAGCGCAGCGTTCTGTGATGTCGACAGCGAGCGAAATGGTTGGACGGCTCTTGACAAAATGGGAAAGTTGCGATGGAAGCCAAAACTGGTGTTTGGATTACAATCAATATTTCAATTTATTGCTTGTATTATCACAATAATTATGAGAGTAATCAAAAAATCGTACGTACAACGACGAAACAAGTGCAGACAATAGGAACAACAGCCCTGCGTCAGGTCACACACCGAAGTAACGATAGAGGCAACAGCAGCAAAACACTCAATACAGCGATGGTGCTCACAGCAGGTCACATGAGGCAGCGGGGAAGCTTCCTTACACTCCGTGAGGACACATTTTGTGGATGGAACTAATTTTTCAAAAAATTCATTCATCCAACGAAAGAATCATTGCTTTACATCATTAAAAATTGCTTTATATGAAATGAAAATGTGAATCATTTGATTTATTTCATTTATCTACCATTGGTTGGATTTTAATAATCGAATATTGATTTTTTATTACAATTTACGTTAGTCAACTATATAGTTAGAATAGTAGACGTTATTTGAAGATGGATTTCTTTCAAAATTGCAAGTTTTGTTGGATTTCTGCTCAAAATAGTTATAGAGTAAATTTTGTAACCCGGAAGGGCTTAAAGAAATAGCAAGCTATTGCAGACTGAATAGTAATTTCGGTGTGGTGATGATGGTATGAAGACATGGTGATAGCGTGAGAAGTGGTATCATAGTTACCAGCAATCACATTCATATAATGCTGGAGCTAATTATACCAATACTATTTATAACGTTCATCACATTACACAATGACAACAATGGCACGATAGCAAGTGTAATTCGACGGGAAGTGATTTACAAAACTCGTGTGACGTGCAGGTGATGACGAACAAAGAAATTTTTATATATACATTGATTTCCCTATAAATGAATATTACCTTTTCTTCGCGTCAACGATGCACTATTTCTAAACAATGTAAATTTTGACTCGAAAATATTCTAGCTTGTTCTGACAAACCATTTGAAGAATTGAAATTTTTCACGTGCAGTGGATGATATTGTATTTCACCTACGAAACACTCGTGTAAAGTGGACACATGCCAAGTCCCGCTTCTGTTTGAACGTAAAGGAAAGTTGAAAAACAATGTTAATTATAATTAGAGTCTGAATGTGCAAATCCGTTGTAGTCTAATAATATACTGTAATATACAGCAGTAAAATACACCACCTAACCCTTAGCTCGCCCACCCCGCCCCACCTAACCCTTAGCTCGCCCACCACACCCCACCTAACCCCTAGCTCGCCCACCACACCCCACCTAACCCCTAGCTCGCCCACCACACCCCACCTCACCCTTAGCTCGCCCACCACACCCCACCTAACCATTACCTCGCCCACCACACCCCACCTAACCCCCTGCTCGCCCACCACACCCCGCCTAACTCCCAGCTCGCCCACCACACCCCACCTAACCCCCAGCTCACCCACCGCACCCCACCTAACCACCAGCTCGCCCACCACACCCCACCTAACCCCCAGCCCGCCCACCACACCCCACCTAACCCCCAGCTCGCCCACCACACCCCACCCCATGTACAGTCGTACACTCCCTACACATGGCAATTGACATGAGCTGCAACCGATACAGGGAAGGCGCTTTAGGTTCTGTGAGTTACATCGTAGCCAAAAGAGGCTATAAAATTGTTTAATCTTTAGATAACTATCAACCATACCCGACTCTTCCATGTCGTATTGGATTACCGTACCAAAATTCCAAATAGTTTTCTCTAAATTTCTTGGAATATTTATTTGTGTGTGAAAAATCTTTGGGCTTCGTTATCATGAATGGGAGGAAAGAAAAATTAAATTGGTGCCCAGTTTATTTTTCATGTGTCAAAACCAGTCTCAGAGAGTTTGGAAACGGGAATTTGATAATTTTGCGGTATCTAAATTATTTTAGAAAATTGTCGAACTCGATCTGCTAGTCATCTTTTTATTCAATAGAAAGAAGCTCTCACGTTGCCTTTTGTACCCCGCTGTGGGAAACATCGATGTGTTGTTGTTGTTACTAGTGTTACTTCTTTTTATATTCTAGTGCATTGTTATTCTTCCTGCCGCCATTACGCGTCATCGCGGTAGACAACGACTAACAGTTACTATGATCATTTTTATATTACTTCTAGTGTACACGGCCCGTCAAAAATAGCGGGACCCTGTATTTCCTTCAGACAAAATCCTGCAGCTGTGGATGTCCAACAAATATATCCATCCCAACAGTACCCGCCATCAAAATATTCTTGTACTTGTGCACTGGTGAAACTCGTATCACAGATACGGTCATTGAGCGTCCTTGTGAGCGTCACAGACACACGCACCAACCGATTTGATGTGTTCACTCACATGCCCATTGTGATAACATACCAAAAATTACGCACAAAAATAGGTAAAATAATTTATTCATCTAAAAATTCAACTGGACAACTAGAGTTTTGTTATGTACAAAATGATAATAAATACTTACCCACAGTCAGAATCAAATTTGACTTTCAATAATTACCATTAGGAAAATAATGAAAACAAGGCTGAATAATTATGATCCCAATACATACAATCGAATGTCATTTTTATTGGTGACTGATTCATATTTTGGTGTAATTATTTAACTGCCGAACTCACACCAGCACCGTACCTACACCACCACCGTACCTACACCAGCACCGTAACTACACCACCACCGTACCTACACCAGCACCGTACCTACACCACCACCGTACCTACACCACCACCGTACCTACACCACCACCGTACCTACACCAGCACCGTACCTACACCACCACCATACCTACACCACCACCGTACCTACAACAGCACCGTACCTACACCAGCACCGTACCTACACCACCACCGTACCTACACCACCACCGTACCTACACCACCACCATACCTACACTACCACCATACCTACACCACCACCGTACCTACACCACCACCGA
The DNA here is from genome assembly GCA_030386875.1 of Morinoia aosen. NCBI lineage: Eukaryota > Metazoa > Arthropoda > Malacostraca > Amphipoda > Talitridae > Morinoia > Morinoia aosen. The sequence goes on from CM059576.1 coordinate 113,315,666, forward strand.
GGCAACCAACAATGTAATCCATATATAAGAAACAAAAGAGTGATGCGTTGATATTACAAGAACCAAAATATAAGAAGCAACAACAATGCCCATAGCACCAACAATGAGAGGCAGCGTGTTGTTGTTGTGAGCAACAGAAATTGTGGTCAACATATATATACCGGCCGAGTTGCTGACTTCATTCACAAATACACTAGTCAATCATCGAACACTCAAAATTGAAGACAAAACATGTGCATGAATGTATATAATCAAAATTTGGAATCTTGAATTAAAATACAATATATTTTGGAAATAAGGTATATTTATTGAGAGCATGAATATCGCTATCAACTTATTCTCGAAGGTTGCGTTCATTTCATTATTAGTATGTTATTTGGTGTAGGTAATGACGACTTCAGCTGTAAGTACTCATATGTCTCTTTCATTTAAAAATTATTTTTGCGCGTCTCGTAAGCTTATACATATTGGAGGTATTATATATGATGTTGCACCAAATAGCAAGAGATATAAGTTGACGTTGTTCAATAAATATCTGCAGGTTACGGCTATATCAATTTAGATATAATTACATTAACTAACAACCCAACTTTCAATATTGATGCCATAGGCACAACATTCGCTTGTTGTGCCCGCATCGAGCAAAAATCAACTGTGCTTTTATCATTAGGACAATAATGGAAACTGGTCTGAATAAAACCTATGACAAAAATATCGTAATTAACACTGATGGCAATGATGGGAGACAGAATAACTCTCCAAATGCTTATACCTATCGAATTTATAAGTTAATAACAATATTTTAGTAATGTAGGACAACCAATTGTTGAAATGATTTTTCATGACCTGTAAATTAAAAATTACATAATGATTGAATCAATTCCTTTGCAGTCATTAGTATGAGCAAACTAGTTATTTATACAAATTTTACACACATAAAAAAATAAATCAGTCACCCTAAACATCGAAAATAAGAGATTTAGGTCAAATTAAATACTCATTTAAATTGTAATTATCAAATTCAATTCGAATTAAAATATCGACTTATTTTGTTAGGGATAAACTGACATTTCATGGTGAACAAAATCTTTCCGGTATAAAACTAAGTTTTACGAAAATACAATTGTTAATTTAATATGGTATCCAATAGTTACAACTTACGTTTGTTTTTCCGTCAAATTTAAAAGTATTTTTGAGAGTCTGCGTGGACTCGCGTTGATGAAACTGGTTACCTGGTGGGAAGGTCTTTTAGATCGAAAATAGCTACCATAAGGGGGTCACTTCAACATTTAAGTTTTGAATCTTAGTCGTATGAAATTTGTCCAGTATATGTATTTGTTGAATGTAAACTTTTTTACTCGTGTGACTTTTTCACTTACGCCTTTTTTTGTGAAAAAGACGAAAAAATAGTTTTTTGGTACATTTAGATAGATATTTCAAAAGAATATATGTCATTGAGTTTATTTGCTAGAACAAAAACGAAGACAGTTTTAGAATCCTTGGAACATTCTAACAAAAGTACGGTGTTAAGTTTTTACATATGAAAATTTCCTTTATATATTATATATGATCACTAGTTAGCATGTACAATAATTTTGGGTTTTGAGCTCGATGCACAAAAATTGACGCACAAATGGCAACTGATTAGCTTGCTTCACTTGTACTTAGTTTTGTCTTTCTATTCCAGGATGCGTCGATCCTTTCACTGAACAAGTAAATTAAGTCTCTAAATCGTAAATTCTTCAAGTTGGCCAACGATGGCGTCCTACAATACATCTGCTGTTGGTTGTTTGTATTTAATTTCTTCCTAAAAATAACCTTACTTGGAGACCGGCGTGCCAAATCGACCAGTAGAATTTCTTGAGTAAAACTCGTGCGACTTTACACTTCAGTTGGCAAACCATAACTCTTGAACGAATGCATCTATCGACTTCAAAATACTCGCAAATGCAAGAGCGAAACATTTTCTTTCTCCCTGATATAAACAACGCTTTAACGGTTTGCCGAAAGCTACAAAAATTCTTCGATAGGCCTTGCGCACTCGCGCGCAGTAGAAACATTTTAGTTCAATTTATGTTCAAAAGGTAATTTCTTGTTACGCATAGTAGTATCGAGGATTTATTTATACTTAAATAGAGCTTTATATGCGTGAAATTCAACTTTTTGCACTTATAGGCTTTGACTTGGACTAATTCGACTTGTTATGGTTTAAAATGAATTAGACTTGGATTAATTTGAACTTGACTTGAATTAAATCGAACTCGTCTTTGGTTAATTTGAACTTGACCTGGATTAATTTGGAGTGAAAAAGGTGTATATGTTACATTCCAGATATGCGATTACATCAAATTCTCCCTGTCATTAAATTTTAACTTGACCTAAAAACAAGGAGGTAAACAAAACAAAGAAATCAATTTCAAGTACGTAGGGACTATGTATTGCAGGAAAAAATCAACTAATATTCCAGTTTTAACATTTAAACAAGATAATTGAATTTTCATAATGAACAGTGATTACATAACCTGAAAACCAAAAGTTTTAATGTATCAGGCCGTAGCTTCAGATTTTGCCAAAGAACATCCATTGTCAATGTATCATAACGTAAAGACTAGAAATATTTATAATCACAACATAACTCTAGGTTTCTGCAAAGACTAGTAATTATCAATCAATACACCAAAGCATAAGCAAGAGAAAGACTAGAAAAAATCGTTTTCAGGAATCCCTCATATAGAATATATAGACACATTAAGAGCGTACAGAGTTCCCACGTACTCTTCTTATGAGTATCAATGTATTACATCAGCTCAGCAGTTCTGCAAGTAACTTGCAATACATTTACAAAAAGTTTCTACATCCTATGTATTAATTGAAGGGGAAATCAGAGAAACAGAAATAAATAGAATGAATATAAGATGCTTTCGACAACTAATTCCGACTTTTTAACATTAAAGTATGCATTATTGCTGCAGTACGAAAATTATATTTCGCACTCGTAGGTATCACATATATACGTGTACGAACCCACAATAATGAGAGTATTTAGTATTAGGTAGAACTACGCTGTTTCGAACCTCAAAACAAATGACCAATAAATAAGATTGCGCATTTCTTAGTTTTTGTGTGAAGCATTTTAATTTTATTTTGTTTACTTACGGCTTTAAAACTTTAAAGAACAAATGCTTTGCAAATTTGGGATCACCGTTAAAATTTTAGGATCGGATAATCGTATTCGGAATTATCCATTTGTTAAGACTTTACCTCGTCTTACGTTCGATGGGAGGATTCTAGCCTAAGTAAGGATAATAAATAGCAAATTAACAAGCAAATTAAATATTAAAGCCAGTTGGGTTTACAAAACAGTTCCCACTAGAATGCGCAAGTCAGACCTATTAATTCTACGGGTTGAAATAACAGAAACGTTTAGGATTAATGAACGAAACAATTAACATGAAATTCGGTCGTTCGGGCACAGGGTTACAGGTAAGGGCAAGGAGGAGTCGTGAGAGTAACGATACCTAGAACAAAAAAAAAGAAATACATTTACAAACGGAACGCTAACTCTCGCACTGAACCCCAACAACACAAAATAAACGTTAACACTTCATATACTGATCACACAAATTTGCACAAAATTATATAGAAGTACAAAATAAAGAAATGATCACATTGGGTAATGCTTACCAGCAGCATGGACGTCACAGGCACAGACAGAGTGACCGTCACACGCCGCTCGGCTACAAACTAAGGTGACATAGACCGAGGGATTTACCTCGAGATGTCGAAGGTATTTTGGAGCTACCTTATTCTCGCCAATAAATCCTAACACAACTCCACCCCAAGTTCAAAATACAGACATCAAGATTCAATTTGACACATCAAAACTCCTAGAAAACAGATCAGCCAAAAAGTTATCAGCTCCTCTGATATATTCAATATGAAAATCGTATCCTTGCAAAGCAAGAGCCCATCTCATCAGTCGAGAATTCTTAATTTTATTTTGTTGCAACCACTGAAGCGGGGCATGATCCGTTCTCACTACAAATTTTTTCCCGTAAAGATACTGGTAGAAGTACTCAATACTCCACTTAATCGCTAAACATTCCAGTTCTATCACAGAGTAATTTTGCTCTGCGTTCGTTAACTTCCTACTAATGAAAGAAATAGGACGGAAAACTTTGTCTATTTCCTGTCCTAGGACAGCAGCAATTCCTACATTACTCGCATCTGTCTGAAGAATGAACGGTAATTCCGGCTTGGGAATAGTTAACGCGAGGTCAGCTGACATGAGTTCTACAGCTTCTCTGTAACTAAGGTCGAGAGCAGAGGACCATTCTATTACATCAGGAAAATTTTTCTTCAACCTTTCCGTTAAAGTAGCAACATGGTGAGCTAAATGAGGTAAGAAACATCTGTAAAAATTCAGTAATCCTAAAAATGACCTCAAACTTTTCTTATTAGTAGGTCTGGTAAAAGTTCTAATCGCTTCTATCTTCTTTGGATCGGGCTTAATCTCGCCTTCACCTACAATGAAACCAAGAAATTTTACGCTCGATTCGGCGAAAACACATTTGTTCAAATTAAGAGTAATGCCTACTTCGTTCAGTTTTTCTAGCACTTTGGCTACATGCGACAAATGGCTCTCAAAATCTTCGCTGTAAATTATTACATCATCGACAAAGCTAGTTGTGAAATTGTCAAAATCTCCTAATATCTCTTTGATGATTCGATTACAAAGACCACTTGCAAAACGGATACCAAAAGGTACACAATTAAATTCGAACTGACCAAATTCGGTCACAAACGACGTGTATTTCTTCGAACTTTCATTCAAAGCTATCTGAAAATAAGCTTTTGTTAAATCTAACTTTGTGAGAAATTTCGCACTATGGAGCTTCTCAATGACTACATCTCTATTAGGCATAGGATAATTGTCAACATTTACATGAGGGTTCAACTTTCGAAAATCTACTGTAATGCGCAAAGTCTCGTCAGCATTGCGAACTACAACTATTGGTGAAGTCCATTCACTATTCGACTTCCTAATAATTCCTTGCTCTAGCCATTTATCTAATTCTTGACGCACCGCGGTTTTGAGATGGAATGGCACTTTATATGGTAAACTAGAAATAGGCTTAACGTTATCAACATCAATAGAATACTCTAGACCCGAAATCTGCCCCGGCACAGCATTGAAACAGGACATATTATTTACCAATACATCGCGTAGCTGGGACTTCTGCTCAGAGGACAACATTTCGTTAAAAACTGGAGTCTCTGTAACAGGACTAGACTGGTCGGCATTTTCAGCCAGCTGACACAATTCCACAGCCGCCTCTTCGACAGGTTTTCTTCTGTTGAACTTCTTGAGCATGTTCACATGGAAGGTCTTCTCCATGTCGTTCACCCTAATTACAAAATCTACGTTGTTAATTTTACGCACAACCGAGAAAGGCCCTTTCCACTCCGCTAGCAGCTTGCTTTTGCTAGTGGGCAAGAGTAGTAACACTTCGTCACCAACATTGAAAGTCCTTTTCCTGGAAGATCGATCGTAGTACGTTTTCCCCTTTTTCTTCGACACGTCTTCATTTTGATTAGCGATCTCCATGAATTTTCTCACTGCTTCTCTCATTTCCATGACATATTGAGTCATCGATACTTCACCTTCGTCAGTCGAGTCTTCGAGGATTCTTTCCTTGATGAGAAAGAGTGGACCGCGTACCTCGTGACCAAACAGCAACTCGAACGGTGAAAAACCCGTTGAAGTTTGAGGAACTTCACGGTAGGCAAAGAGCAGTGTTTGCAGATACCGATCCCATATCTCCGGCTGTTCTTCAGTCAGTTTTTTCAACATAAGCTTGAGACATTTATTGAAGTTTTCACAACTACCATTACATTTTGGGTTATATGGAGTAGTATGGATACTTTTAATTTGCAACAACTGATTAAATCTCTGCATTACGGTCGACATGAATTGCGTTCCCTGATCATGCAATATCTCACTCGGAAGACCAACACGAGAAAATATTTCTAACAGCGCTTCCGCTACTGTTACGCTATCAATTCTTTTCAATGGAACAGCGTCGGGATATTTGGTTGCAAGATCTACCAACACCAATGCAAATCTGTTTCCTTTTGTTGACTTGGGTAAAGGACCAATCAAGTCTACTGCGACACGGCGAAAAGGAACACTAATTACAGGTAAATTAACCAGAGGAACTTTTGGAGGTTTAACCGCGTAGTTAACTTGACAAATCTGTCAAGATTTACAAAAACGAGCTATGTCAGCATGAACACCAGGCCAATAGAAGTGATTAAGTACACGCGCCTGCGTTTTGCGAATACCTAAATGACCAGATAAAACGGTATCGTGGGCCAAGGTTAAAACTTTGGTCACTAGACATGAAGGTAACACAATTTGCTCTGTCAAGTCTCTGAATGATTTACTTTTGTTGGTAATTCGGACCAGAACTGCATTTCGAAGCTGAAATTTTCGGAAAATTAGGCGAAACTTTGTTTAATTTACGGAAACATTGCTTTAGTTTTGAGTCGCACCTTTGCATACGAATGATTTCATTAGTGGTCAAATCTTCTACATTTATTAGGACAGGTTTCTGATTAACAGCCGTCTGAGCTGGATTCTCAAATTCTCTCCGAGATTGAGCTCGAGTCTGCACAGCACAAGCCCACTGACTAGACCCATTAGATTGTGTAACAGTTTCCCCAACCCTTACAAGTTTCTTATTCTCAGTACAGGCACAAACTGCACCTTTAACATTACCCACAAGAACATCAAAAGGTAAGTTGGGAAGACACACTGCTTCTACACATCCTGAAAGGAATACACTGTCAATGTCAATTTTTACCTTATCTGCTAAAATCTTGCTGCCATCAGCAAATTTAAGCCACGTTTTCAATACACCAGTCCTTTGACCAGGATTTACCAATTCCGACCGTACCAAGACTGCTGTCGATCCTGTGTCACGCAGGACCTTTACATCCTTATCATTACATTTACCGAGCACAACAGGTAAGTTACCACTGTATTCACAGCTGGAATTTAAAGCAAAATTCACGCTCGCAGGGGATGAACTTTTCTTCCCGTCCGTTGCAGCTCTCCTATCGCGTACCTGAAGCTTCGAAGGACATTCTTTAGCGAAATGACCCATTCCTCGACACTGGAAGCAACTGATCTTCGACTTGTCGGTTTCACTGGTGGACGATTTGGGCGCACGTAGTTTAGATTCTTCAGCGAAGTTGCTCACCTTCAAATCACACATCTTCGCTATGTGCCCCGTGTTCCCACACAAGAAACAAGACCGCTCGCCTGAAGACTTCATTGAGCTAGAGTAAGCAAGCGTAGTGTTCGCTTGACCTCTTGGCTTAAGCTGCTTTCCGTGGATAGCTTGGTAGTTATCTGCCAACGCGACGACTTCGTTGAGACTAAGTGTGAAAATATTTCTTTCTTTCAAATACTCTGCCAGACATCTGCCAACACTATGCAAAATCTGGTCTTTTAAAATCATTTCTTCCAATTTTTCGTACGATTGCTGCACACCAGCCATTGACTGCATCTTCGTCAAACTTTCTTTCAGAAAAAGAACATACTGGGAAAATGACTCATTTCCCTGCCTGGCGTCGTGGAATCTGCGTTGGTAATCGTAAACGGTGAATCCGAAGCTACGGATGATGAGCTCTTTCACTTCGTTGTAGGGGAGGTCTGACGGAACTGTATCTAGAAATAAACCAACTTTGGTGTCCGCAAAGCCATTCATCAAAGCTGGTATGGCAATGTTGTCTGGCCAACAATTTGCCTCTTTAACCTTGTCGAACGTTCTTAAATACACTGCCACATCTTCACCCTCTTTGTAGGGACTAGGTTTGATGAGGGACTTTGTGATAGAAGGAACTTGGGGAAAGTTAGCCTCGATGCGTGCCCTTTCGATTTGAGCCTCTAGCATCTTCCTTTCATGCTCCTCTTTCCTCTCCTCCCGAGCTTGCACTCTTGCTTCACGCTCCAAGTCCTCTCTACGTCTCCTCTCCTCCCGCTCAACACGCTCCTCCTCCCTCCTGACCCTTTCTGATACATACTTTTGCAAAGCATGCCCTGAATAGCCTAACTCACGACTATCAGTAATAAACTTGGATTCATCCATATTACTGTAAAACTAGGCAAATTGACGGTACTAACAAACAATGATAATGATGAATTGCCATACGGGCTCAAGTTATAAGAAAGTGAATTTAAATACCAAGGCTTATTAGAGAATCCTCCCCATACTGGCCACCAAATGTTAAGACTTTACCTCGTCTTACGTTCGATGGGAGGATTCTAGCCTAAGTAAGGATAATAAATAGCAAATTAACAAGCAAATTAAATATTAAAGCCAGTTGGGTTTACAAAACAGTTCCCACTAGAATGCGCAAGTCAGACCTATTAAGTCTACGGGTTGAAATAACAGAAACGTTTAGGATTAATGAACGAAACAATTAACATGAAATTCGGTCGTTCGGGCACAGGGTTACAGGTAAGGGCAAGGAGGAGTCGTGAGAGTAACGATACCTAGAACAAAAAAAAAGAAATACATTTACAAACGGAACGCTAACTCTCGCACTGAACCCCAACAACACAAAATAAACGTTAAAACTTCATATACTGATCACACAAATTTGCACAAAATTATATAGAAGCACAAAATAAAGAAATGATCACATTGGGTAATGCTTACCAGCAGCATGGACGTCACAGGCACAGACAGAGTGACCGTCACACGCCGCTCGGCTACAAACTAAGGTGACGTAGACCGAGGGATTTACCTCGAGATGTCGAAGGTATTTTGGAGCTACCTTATTCTCGCCAATAAATCCTAACACCATTGATCAGGATCAGAAGTTCACAATCGGACTAAAATTTTGAAAATCAATGCCCGCCAATGCTTAAATTCACTTATACTCGGCTTTCATTTTTTGCTTCACAGATGAAATGCTAAAATCCCGAGAACCTCCCATCGGAGGAGTTCGTCTCAATGAATATTTCCACAAAGAAAACGCCTCAGCATCTGCGGGGAAGTGCTCTAAGGTGAGTTCTTCTAATCTGTTCCCATAGTCTAAAGTAAAGTGGTGAAGCAATGGTTAATTTTCTTTCTTTCTGTTAAGATTATTCTTTCTGTTGAGCGAAAAGTATTTGAGGCCAAAAAATAATAAAGAAATCCGACTCACATGAGCTGAATTCATTGTATCCACTTTTCAGATACCTATTTGTAACCTTTCATTTTGCTGTCGCTCGGCTAACATCGTCAGTAGTCTTAGCTACTCACCTCTCATTTGCTGCCTCAACATTTGCTCTTTCTAATTTTTCTCTTAATAAGATATTCGACCATTGAAATGTTGATTTAATTTTTATTATCATTTTTACCATTATTTTTTTGTGTCAGTTCAGTTGTGTCGGTATCTATATCTATTATCTAATACTATCATTGATATCTAGTCATTGTGGGTTCGTATACAAACAAGTTATCTCAGTAAGATGTACGTACACTTCAAATCAAGAGAAAACTTTATTTTTGAACATAGAGTGAAATGAACGGACTTCAAATACAGAAGACAAATGTAATTGAAGAATCATGTTCGTAAATCTTTAAATTGATAACTGTTTTTGCCCAGACAACGCTGATAACGCGCACCAAAGGATTTGCAAACGACACGAAACATGGAGAAAAGGATAAATCATCGGAAAAAAGATGAATGATCGCCGGATTCTCCAAAGGAATCAGAGGCCAATTGCGAAGTGAAATATGAAGATGAAAACTTAGAAGAAGACGCATTAAATAAATCTACGGAGAAAGAATTCCTTATTGAAACAATTTTCATGATCGAAGAGATTTAGCTTGGCTCCTGAAAAAATGGCTCCTGTAGAACGTTCGTTTTCAACTGATAGACAAATTTAGTACCGATAGAAAATATGTTGTGATGCAAGCAGAAACAAAATATCTTTCGTGTCACAATTCCCGTGTAAGATAGGGGAATAATAAGCTGCATGTATAAAAAGCGTTCCTGTTCTGCTGCTTTAATTGTAAAGTAGGGACAGGAATAGTATTTAAAAAAGGAATATTATCAAGACTGATTTGTTTCTTTGACGTGCATGTCTCACCGATTGAAATTGGTTCCATGTGGTAGGCATTGAAGCCTCCGGCTCAGATACGCCCATAATACACTTCTGTAGAATCATTTTACAAATGTTTGAAATTTTTCAAACACTTAAAAATTTTGTACATATTTATAAATTGTGTAACTTTTGAGATAATTCATTATGTTTTAAATTCTAAGAAAATTCCTAATGTTTTAAATTTTTAGATAAGACGAAATGTTTTAAGTTTTTCGAATAAAGGCTTCTTTATAGCCCAAATTATAGTCTCACTATAGCGGCAGACTGATTTTGGCAGTTTTCCATTATACCCTATTGAAAATCGAGGGCGGTGCACTGGTGGAATATGAGTGGAAACATGGACGATTTGAGGTTGGTTTACCGTCTATTTGAGGGTCAAATGTCCAGTCTCCGCGACCATACCGCGCCCTCAATACGCCCATACTGCGACCAACTTTGGTCGGTGAACAGCTTCAAATCAACCTCAACCCAACTCTACATCCAATGAATCGCTCGCTTCGCAACCTTAATCAACTCCAAATCACGGGTGGCCACCTCTACGCAATCGCTTAAAAAACGCTCCCAGCTGCCAGTGTATGACGTCACGAGCATATATACATATGGTTGTGACGTCATACACTGGCAGCTGGGAGCGTTTCTTATCCATCGTACAGAGATCACCTGTGATTCTGATTTTGCTAGGGTGAAGAAGCAACAATATTAACATACCATGCTAACCGCACACCAATATTAAATATCATATACCCTTATTTTGGATATATGAATCTATTGCGCAACCTTATCCAATGGGTAGATTTCTGAATGTCAGTCCCCCCATTTGCAAGAATTTAATTTTTACATTGAAAAGTGCTGTAAAGAGCAATATGTTCATGCAAATATAATTCATTGAACGTAAGCAAATAAAGTTTTGTCACTTGCAAATGAGTATTACGGGAGGGTATCATGGGTGCCATGGCCCACTCATTGTGGCTGACTTCCTTAATGAATAACTTATGGTTCCAAATTTAATATGGTACCATACATGCCATTCACTAACAGGCACTGCTAGCTTGGATGTATATCTTTCCTTCACAATTCTGTGAAAGACATATTAATTATTTTTCATTTTTGTAGTATTTGCGCAGTATTTTAATGAATAAACCGTTAATCAGCTGTTCTGGACAATAAAAAAGAAAATAGAAGTACTGTTAAAAATATAGAGAATAATAGTTGAAAAACATTAATATCACTTATCATCAACAATTAAGAATACATATGTATAATACATACAGCTATTATATCAAAAAATTTGTATGAATAGAAAAAACTTGTATCAATTAGCTAATGAAATAAGAAAATTAAAGAAATAATATTGATGTTTTCTCAAAATAATGTAATAGTCAGAACTCACATATGTGCGCTGAGATCACACTGCATCACTCAAAAAGCTATCACTATTTCAGTTATTTACACACATTGCAAAATTGAAAACTTTCAATAAAATACACTTTAAATGAGAAGCCTTCCAAGCAAATACTACTTTTTTTTGTCACCCTTGTAAAACTTTTGTCATGTTGAAAAAAAAATCGTTTTACAAATATTTTCCATGTCTTGCTGGATAAACGATATTTATAACTTCATTTACATCAATAATTGGAAAAAATAAATTCTTCAATGCTTCCCACACTTGCAATTGTACCAATCGTGTCAGGTTACCATTGTCATCAAAACGTTTAGAACAAGGTTTGTCACGTCTATTATTCATGCCCTTCACTGCTAAGTAACTCGAATATGACGAATGCTTAATACATATTTCTATGGAACATTAATTCACGAACAACTGAATTACAATGAGTTGTACCACAAATTATGACTACTCTGTGTGTTAGGAGTATGGAGGCTGTTTATCTACGCGTAGTTCGGTTAAATTTGAAACGCAGGGAACGTTTTCGTTTCAAAAATATAGTTGTTCAAAACCTAATGAAACAAAAAAATGGTAACACGTTTGCTTCAGTTACTTAAATGTATTCAAATTCACATTAACTGCCCTCTTGCTGTTGATAGCTAAGCAATGAATGTCCTAAACATGAAGAGCACAGCAACTACTTCACTTCAGACAGTCACAAAATTCAAACTACCGCGATGCACGCCTGACTCATGCTGCACCGTGGCTGCGGCCGAGCTTAACGTATCGCACACAAGACGTCCGACTCAAGGGCTGCATCCTGCATCAGCAATAGATCGATTTGTCGTTAAATTTACCCCTCAAAAATAGTTTTATATGTGTTTTTGACAATTTAAATAGGTTTTTCACACAACTGAATTATTTTTGCTGAATAAAACTATAATTTGTGATTTCTTTCAGTTGATTGATGTCAATACCGGATTGGGAAATCAGACTAAACAACCACATACGCTACGTTCATCTGAGCAGCAGATACTGTATATGCGTGCTTGAAAAATTGCTCAAAGAATGATGCATGCCAAATGGGTTATATGGTAGGAATAGGCCTACTCAATACCATCATTACGAAATTAAGTCATTTCTATCATCTATATAAATAACTTTATAAATAACTTTATATCTTTATATCCTCTTAATTCAATATACATATAGACATTTATTGCTATAGTAACATATGACAAACGATGTTAGCATTTTTTTGTAAAAACTAGCCCTTCGAAACTCATTGAACGACTGAAAAAACTAGAACTGTGAACCTGCGAACACAGTAATTCTGAATATACATATTATTGTAACGTATTCATATTTCTTGATATCTGTCATATATATCTGCACTCATTAATGACTGAAATAACTATTCATTAACTTAATTGGTACATTTTATGCAAATTACTCCGTTTTCTTGGCGTACGGTATCAACCCAATGTTTGGGCAATGATAATTTATATTTTTACAAATTTTATTAAATTACGATATTTTAATTCAAATGAGATAGTTTCCACTTTTGTGAATATCGTACATAGATACATACACTGTTAGTTCATTATTAGAAATAAAACTATTTACTACATTGTCCCAATTAAAAGTTGATATAATAAATAAATATATCTTTTTTTGATATTGTCTTACTATTAGCCTATTATTGTAATCCAAGATTCCAATATCAGGCCAATAAATAATGATCAACCCAATATTGACCTAATAATTTCTTGCTACCTGGGTATGTTTATCATTTTAAATGAAACGACAAACATTTGAAGTGTTTAGAATTAATATTTCTCCATGTATTGTTGAACCCCATCATGTATAATCATAGCATGAAATACAGTATTCACCTCCGTTACATAAATAATAATTTTATGATATTGTTGAAATGTATTTGGCTACGCCTGTGCATTTATATCCCAACAAGTTAAATATAATTGAAACGTTCCACAATACACCTCGGCAATTTGATGCACTTTCACTCGACCATAGAGTTGATCATATTTTAAAACGGGAAGTAAACTATTGGCATGAGTCATATTTACCGTATTTGGTTTGGGTGCACATTTAGAACCAGTTGCTGCAGCTACTGACGATCTGCGATAAGGATTAATTTATGCAATTGAGAATTAACCACAAATGCACAGCAGTAATTATTGAATGGGAGAGGGCATGAGAAACAAGTGTCAGAAAAACACGATATCAGCGATTCTGAGCCAGATGGCCGTCCTTGGCCAAGTCAACCTCGAATCGCTACTAGATGCCGCGAATTAAAGACGGTGTATGGACGGGAGGCCACGGATGGCAGTGCCAATCATAACATGCTCGTAAATTGGGCGGTGTACCGTTGTTTTATCGGTCGGATGGCCGAATGACCAATAAATCGCGGATAATAAGCCCTGTCAACCATATTCCACCGGTGCACCGTCCTCGATTTTCAATAGGGTAGTGGGGTTGTAATGAAAGGCATAAACATCACAAAGCCTTGAAGACGGGAGCAGTAAATGAGACCAAAGGAGCCACTCAAGCCTTGGCATCTATGATTCACCGAAAGAAGAACAGATGGGTCGTGGTCGTCGTCTTTGCTGTACGCTATCGGGAGAAAAGCTCAGGAGGTAGGAGCTAGAATAAATGTAAGGGATGCATTCAGTTCATATGTTAAGAGTCCAGATTTTCAAACGATCATATGCAGGTTGAATTTATCCAACTTATGCTGTAATTTTTACGATATCTTCCACCATGAAAAAGTCGTGGACAATATTAGGTATAAAACTTATTCAGAAATTAACACAACTGCAGGTACAGAAAAATGAGAAATACAGGATACTAATATTAGCCCGTTTGAGAGTAATTTGAAGTCGATGAGTACATTCTTTCAAAAGTTATAAGCGGGTCAACTTGAATTTTTTGACGGCGCGCGAGTCGGAAAGGCTTATCGATAAATTTCTGTAGTTCCCAGAAAACCGTTAGGGTCGTGTGTACAATATAGGAAGAGAGAATCTTTCGCTCTTTCATCTGCGAGTATTTTGAAGTCGATAGATGCATTCTTTCAGGAGTTATGGTTTGCCAACTGAAGTGTTTTTACTGCGCGCGAGTGCGCAAGGTCTATCGAAGAATTTTTGTAGCTTTTGGCAAACTGTTAAGGCGTTTATATTAGGGAGAAAGAGAATGTTTCGCTCTTTCATTTGCGAGTATTTTGAAGTCGATAGATGCATTCTTTCAAGAGTTATGGTTTGCCAACTGAAGTGTAAAGTCGCACGAGTTTTACTGAAGAAATCTCAAGAAATTCTGGCGCCTGCCGGTCTTTTTTACCCTGTTTTTAGGGAGAAAGAGTGCGTTCAAGTTTCCGTTCGCGCGACTGGTCGAAATTTGGCACGCCGGTCAGTGCACTTGACATACAGTTTTATTTTCATCTGATTCATAGAAAAACGCACTCAAACGTAATAATTTCCATACAGAGTAGGCTGCAGATTGGATTTAAGGAAATCGGTAACGCTCAGGCTGTGTTTGGGTGAAGAGGTTTAGGTTTAAGCGTACCGTTCGGTCAGGCCGACACCGGGCGCAATCATTGAACGGCTCTTGAAAAAACTGGGATAAAAGCCTTACTAATATTTGTATTATAATGAAATTTGCATGTTGCTACTTTGAGTATCACAATAATTATGTGAGGAATTGTACAATCGTAACGCACACCAATGAAACTCGTCATGACAATACTGAAAAAAGCCCTGTGTCAGATAATGTACCGAAGAAAGGATGGTGGCAATAACATTAAAACACTCAAAACAGCGATATTGCTCATTACAGGTCACATGAGGCTCCGTGGAAGCTTTTTACCATTCAGTGAAACACTATTTGAAAATAATAAACACAGTTGAAAAATACTTTAGCTACCGATCAAAAAAAATTAAATGGAAATGGAAAAAATGATGTTTCTCAAAGAATAAAAGAATATTTCATAAAGATAAGTTCAATTATAGTTTATTGAAAAAATTTTGGAGTTTGAATGTTGATGCCTTATTACAATTAGTGCAAATGAATACAAACTTATGAATGATCTACGTTGATTTAACACGGATTCTTAACAATGTGACTATATTTTTCCTACCTATCCTTTTCCGTTTCACCCCTTCTCTTCCCGACTCACCCTGTGTCAAACTCTCCTTCCGACTTCTCTATAACCATCGCCAACGGGATTTATGTTCACCAAGGTGATACAAAATTTGGAGCCTCATATGCAAACCATATAGCACTTGCAGATGGTTGAAATGATGAATCATGCGACGGAAGCAGTGATCGCACGGTGAAGGTGAAGGTGTAAGAGATGACAACGTTGACATAATTGCTGATCCTAATTATACCAATACTGCTTATAAAATGTGGCAGGTGTATAGTGACACATGGGGTGGGGGTGTCGTAGGCTGAGGTGGGTTCTTTGGCTGATATATATTACAAAATACATACTCATTTAGACTGCAATAGACACGCTCATTTAGACTATAATAGACATGCTCACCTAGACTACAATAGACATGCTCACCTAGACTACAATAGACATGCTCACCTAGACTAGATTTGCTCACCTAGACTAGATATGCTCACCTAGACTTCAATAGACATGCTCACCTAGACTACAATAGACATACTCATTCACACTACAATAAACATGCTCACCTAGACTACAAGAGACATACTCATTCATACTACAATAGACATGCTCACCTAGACTACAATAGACATGCTCACCTAGACTACAAAAGACATGCTCACCTAGACTACAATAGACATTCTCACCTAGACTAGATTTGCTCACCTAGACTAGATATGCTCACCTAGACTTCAATAGACATGCTCACCTAGACTACAATAGACATACGCATTCACACTACAATAGACATGCTCACCTAGACTACAATAGACATGCTCACCTAGACTAGATTTGCTCACCTAGACTAGATATGCTCACCTAGACTTCAATAGACATGCTCACCTAGACTACAATAGACATACTCATTCACACTACAATAGACATGCTCACCTAGACTACAATAGACATACTCATTCATACTACAATAGACATGCTCACCTAGACTACAATAGACATGCTCACCTAGACTACAATAGACATGCTCACCTAGACTACAATAGACATTCTCACCTAGACTACAATAGACATGCTCACCTAGACTACAATAGACATGCTCACCTAGACTACAATAGACATGCTCACCTAGACTACAATAAACATGCTCATTTAGACTACAATAGACATGCTCACCTGGACTACAATAGACATGCTCACCTAGACTACAATAGACATGCTCACCTGGACTACTGTTGAGAATTACCGTGTGCGCCTCTCAGGTACTTGTCAGTTTGCACTTTAAAGGCTTTCAGCTGACCGGGGGCGGAGGAGGAAGCAATGTCGGTGAGATATTTTTATATATTCATTCAAGAGGCAAGAGGCTAAGAGGCTTAATATTTACCATTGCACGACGGACTTGAACTGTACTGTCTACTCGTCCTGTGTACCTTAATGGAGTAACGTGAAACCACAGAGTGCTGCACTGCGCCTGTGCATTCGACAACTTTCTCGTAATATTGGTTCTTTTCTTTGACCGCACTCCTGTTTTGGTTTGTTTGAATGTGTGTGTTTCATGTTTATTTTGTTCAACTAGCCATTCAGAGCGGTATTACTAATTACTAGGCTTTCTAGCCGCCTCTTCCATTACTTACTTATCGGTTCTGTCGAGCCGTACTTACTTACTTAACGGTTCTGTCGAGCCGTACTTACTTACTTATCGGTTCTGTCGAGCCGTACTTACCTACTTATCGGTTCTGTCGAGCCGTACTTACTTACTTATCGGTTCTGTCGAGCCGTACTTACTTACTTATCGGTTCTGTCGAGCCGTACTTACTTACTTAACGGTTCTGTCGAGCCGTACTTACTTACTTATCGGTTCTGTCGAGCCGTACTTACTTACTTATCGGTTCTGACGAGCCGTACTTTCTTACTTATCGGTTCTGTCGAGCCGTACTTACTTACTTATCGGTTCTGTCGAGCCGTACTTACTTACTTAACGGTTCTGTCGAGCCGTACTTACTTACTTATCGGTTCTGTCGAGCCGTACTTACCTACTTCTCGGTTCTGTCGAGCCGTACTTACTTACTTATCGGTTCTGTCGAGCCGTACTTACTTACTTATCGGTTCTGTCGAGCCGTACTTACTTACTTATCGGTTCTGTCGAGCCGTACTTACTTACTTACCGGTTCTGTCGAGCCGTACTTACTTACTTACCGGTTCTGTCGAGCCGTACTTACTTACTTACCGGTTCTGTCGAGCCGTACTTACTTACTTATCGGTTCTGTCGAGCCGTACTTACTTACTTATCGGTTCTGTCGAGCCGTACTTACTTACTTATCGGTTGTGTCGAACCGTACTTACTTACTTACCGGTTCTGTCGAGCCGTACTTACTTACTTACCGGTTCTGTCGAGCCGTACTTACTTACTTACTTACCGGTTCTGTTGAGCCGTACTTACTTACTTACCGGTTCTGTCGAGCCGTACTTACTTACTTACCGGTTCTGTCGAGCCGTACTTACTTACTTACTTACCGGTTCTGTCGAGCCGTACTTACTTACTTACCGGTTCTGTCGAGCCGTACTTACTTACTTACCGGTTCTGTCGAGCCGTACTTACTTACTTACCGGTTCTGTCGAGCCGTACTTACTTACTTACTTACCGGTTCTGTCGAGCCGTACTTACTTACTTACTTACCGTTTCTGTCGAGCCGTACTTACTTACTTACCGGTTCTGTCGAGCCGTACTTACTTACTTACCGGTTCTGTCGAGCCGTACTTACTTACTTACCGGTTCTGTCGAGCCGTACTTACTTACTTACTTACCGGTTCTGTCGAGCCGTACTTACTTACTTACTTACCGGTTCTGTCGAGCCGTACTTACTTACTTACCGGTTCTGTCGAGCCGTACTTACTTACTTACCGGTTCTGTCGAGCCGTACTTACTTACTTACCGGTTCTGTCGAGCCGTACTTACTTACCGGTTCTGTCGAGCCGTACTTACTTACTTACCGGTTCTGTCGAGCCGTACTTACTTACTTACCGGTTCTGTCGAGCCGTACTTACTTACTTACTTACCGGTTCTGTCGAGCCGTACTTACTTACTTACTTACCGGTTCTGTCGAGCCGTACTTACTTACTTACCGGTTCTGTCGAGCCGTACTTACTTACTTACCGGTTCTGTCGAGCCGTACTTACTTACCGGTTCTGTCGAGCCGTACTTACTTACTTACCGGTTCTGTCGAGCCGTACTTACTTACTTACCGGTTCTGTCGAGCCGTACTTACTTACTTACTTACCGGTTCTGTCGAGCCGTACTTACTTACTTACTTACCGGTTCTGTCGAGCCGTACTTACTTACTTACCGGTTCTGTCGAGCCGTACTTACTTACTTACCGGTTCTGTCGAGCCGTACTTACTTACTTACCGGTTCTGTCGAGCCGTACTTACTTACTTACTTACCGGTTCTGTCGAGCCGTACTTACTTACTTACCGGTTCTGTCGAGCCGTACTTACTTACTTACCGGTTCTGTCGAGCCGTACTTACTTACTTACTTACCGGTTCTGTCGAGCCGTACTTACTTACTTACTTACCGGTTCTGTCGAGCCGTACTTTCTTACTCATCGGTTCTGTCGAGCCGTACTTACCTACTTATCGGTTCTGTCGAGCCGTACTTACTTACTTATCGGTTCTGTCGAGCCGTACTTACTTACTTATCGGTTCTGTCGAGCCGTACTTACTTACTTATCGGTTCTGTCGAGCCGTACTTACTTACTTACCGGTTCTGTCGAGCCGTACTTACTTACTTACCGGTTCTGTCGAGCCGTACTTACTTACTTACCGGTTCTGTCGAGCCGTACTTACTTACTTATCGGTTCTGTCGAGCCGTACTTACTTACTTATCGGTTCTGTCGAGCCGTACTTACTTACTTATCGGTTGTGTCGAGCCGTACTTACTTACTTACCGGTTCTGTCGAGCCGTACTTACTTACTTACCGGTTCTGTCGAGCCGTACTTACTTACTTACCGGTTCTGTCGAGCCGTACTTACTTACTTACCGGTTCTGTCGAGCCGTACTTACTTACTTACCGGTTCTGTCGAGCCGTACTTACTTACTTACTTACCGGTTCTGTTGAGCCGTACTTACTTACTTACCGGTTCTGTCGAGCCGTACTTACTTACTTACTTACCGGTTCTGTTGAGCCGTACTTACTTACTTACCGGTTCTGTCGAGCCGTACTTACTTACTTACTTACCGGTTCTGTCGAGCCGTACTTACTTACTTACCGGTTCTGTCGAGCCGTACTTACTTACTTACTTACCGGTTCTGTTGAGCCGTACTTACTTACTTACCGGTTCTGTCGAGCCGTACTTACTTACTTACCGGTTCTGTCGAGCCGTACTTACTTACTTACCGGTTCTGTCGAGCCGTACTTACTTACTTACCGGTTCTGTCGAGCCGTACTTACTTACTTACTTACCGGTTCTGTCGAGCCGTACTTACTTACTTACTTACCGGTTCTGTCGAGCCGTACTTACTTACTTACCGGTTCTGTCGAGCCGTACTTACTTACTTACCGGTTCTGTCGAGCCGTACTTACTTACTTACCGGTTCTGTCGAGCCGTACTTACTTATTTACTTACCGGTTCTGTCGAGCCGTACTTACTTACTTACCGGTTCTGTCGAGCCGTACTTACTTACTTACCGGTTCTGTCGAGCCGTACTTACTTATTTACTTACCGGTTCTGTCGAGCCGTACTTACTTACTTACCGGTTCTGTCGAGCCGTACTTACTTACTTACCGGTTCTGTCGAGCCGTACTTACTTACCGGTTCTGTCGAGCCGTACTTACTTACTTACCGGTTCTGTCGAGCCGTACTTACTTACTTACCGGTTCTGTCGAGCCGTACTTACTTACTTACCGGTTCTGTCGAGCCGTACTTACTTACTTACCGGTTCTGTCGAGCCGTACTTACTTATTTACTTACCGGTTCTGTCGAGCCGTACTTACTTACTTACCGGTTCTGTCGAGCCGTACTTACTTACTTACCGGTTCTGTCGAGCCGTACTTACTTATTTACTTACCGGTTCTGTCGAGCCGTACTTACTTACTTACCGGTTCTGTCGAGCCGTACTTACTTACTTACCGGTTCTGTCGAGCCGTACTTACTTACTTACCGGTTCTGTCGAGCCGTACTTACTTACTTACTTACCGGTTCTGTCGAGCCGTACTTACTTACTTACCGGTTCTGTCGAGCCGTACTTACTTACTTACTTACCGGTTCTGTCGAGCCGTACTTACTTACTTACCGGTTCTGTCGAGCCGTACTTACTTACTTACCGGTTCTGTCGAGCCGTACTTACTTACTTACCGGTTCTGTCGAGCCGTACTTACTTACTTACCGGTTCTGTCGAGCCGTACTTACTTACTTACTTACCGGTTCTGTCGAGCCGTACTTACTTACTTACCGGTTCTGTCGAGCCGTACTTACTTACTTACCGGTCTGTCGAGCCGTACTTACTTACTTACCGGTTCTGTCGAGCCGTACTTACTTACTTACTTACCGGTTCTGTCGAGCCGTACTTACTTACTTACCGGTTCTGTCGAGCCGTACTTACTTACTTACCGGTTCTGTCGAGCCGTACTTACTTACTTACTTACCGGTTCTGTCAAGCCGTACTTACTTACTTACTTACCGGTTCTGTCGAGCCGTACTTACTTACTTACCGGTTCTGTCGAGCCGTACTTACTTACTTACCGGTTCTGTCGAGCCGTACTTACTTACTTACTTACCGGTTCTGTCGAGCCGTACTTACTTACTTACTTACCGGTTCTGTCGAGCCGTACTTACTTACTTACCGGTTCTGTCGAGCCGTACTTACTTACTTACCGGTTCTGTCGAGCCGTACTTACTTACTTACTTACTTACCGGTTCTGTCAAGCCGTACTTACTTACTTACTTACCGGTTCTGTCGAGCCGTACTTACTTACTTACCGGTTCTGTCGAGCCGTACTTACTTACTTACCGGTTCTGTCGAGCCGTACTTACTTACTTACTTACCGGTTCTGTCGAGCCGTACTTACTTACTTACTTACTTACCGGTTCTGTCGAGCCGTACTTACTTACTTACCGGTTCTGTTGAGCCGTACTTACTTAGCTGTCAAGCTACTCTCGTGTATTAAGAGCCCGTTGGGCCATCCTTCAAAACGTTAACTCTTGTTGATACTTGCTCTGAATGGCATTCTTCCACTATCGTCTTTTCGTTATTTTTCCATCTCTTACCTAACCTCTTTCTAAAAGAAGCTCCAATGGCTTCACTCGGGAAGTAATTCCTTAGGTGAGGGTTATCAGGACATCACTTATCTTGAACTTAGATTTGTGCTCTACATTCCTCTTTTATTGAAATAACTGAAAGAAACTTGCTAGCTTTGTGTATTTCGCAAGCTTACTACCGTTTTCTTTTGCGCAGTATACCGCCACTACCGCCGGGTCCGGTCTGCTTCCAACCCGACAGCAGATGAGGGCGTCATTTCGGCCCCGCTAAATTCTTGTTGAGCGCCCATCTGACTCCTAATTTTGTCCGAGGTTTCTACCCTTCTGGAGGTACCATTCAATACTTGAAAACGGTACCTCCAGTCTCTCTCCGAACACTCGCAAGCTAGGAGGAAGCGAGGCCTTATTAACCAATTTCTGAACGGAATACGATTCCATTCCTGCCTCAATCTATGTCAAACTTCTACGTTCTTGTCTTCGGTTACGCTCCCAAATTAAAAACTTTTGAAAACCTTGCAGTGTGTGATTTCCTTACACAGCATCAATACTAAAAGTTGCGATGTTTGTTTTATTATTATATCTAAGTTGATAGCGCCTTATCCCGCATATTTTGTTTGAAACTTTGGTCATCTTTCTCCCTCTTTCCCTCTATGCAACATGATCCCATTTCATCACTAGTTTATCATCCGCTCTACGGTTTGGTTTAAATTTTTTTTATTAAACTGCCGCTGTTAGAACAAAATAGTTATTCCCCATACTAAATTACCTCCATTCAATAAACAAAAATGAGGTTTGAGAAAATTATAACGTCCATATTCATGCTCTCAAAATATATACCTTGTTTTCATAATATATTTCATTTTGAATCGAGATTCTGAATTTTGATTATATATACTCAAGCACAAGTTTTATTTTCGATTATGGGTATTCGATGGATGACTAGTGTATTTTTGAATAAGTCCCGCGCGCCATCCTGTATGTATTTGTGGACCACAATTTCCGCCGCTCACAACAACACGCTGCCTCTCATTGTTGGTGCTATGGGCATTGTTGTTGCTTCTTATATTTTGGTTCGTGTAATATCAACGCATCACTCTTTTGTTTCTTATATATGGATTACACTGTTGGTTGCCTCGGTGGTGGTGTAGGTACAGTGGTGGTGTTGGAACGGTGGCGGTGTAGGTACGGTGGTGGTGTAGGTACGGTGGTGGTGTAGGTACGGTGGTGGTGTAGGTACAGTGGTGGTGTTGGAACGGTGGCGGTGTAGGTACGGTGGGGGTGTAGGTGCGGTGGTGGTGTAGGTACGGTGGTGGTGTGAGTACTGTGCTGGTGATGGTACGGTGGTGGTGTAGGTACGGTGCTGGTGATGGTACGGTGGTGGTGTAGGTACGGTGGTGGTGTGAGTACGGTGCTGGTGTAGGTACGGTGCTGGTGATGGTACGGTGGTGGTGTAGGTACGGTGGTGGTGTGAGTTCGGCGGTTAAATAATTACACCAAAAGATCAACCAGTTGTTAATAGAAAATGACATTCGGTTGTATTTATTAAGATCAGAATTGTTCAGCCTTGTATTCATTATTTTCCTAATGGCAATTATTGAAAGGTAAATTTGGTTTTGACAGTGGATAAGAATTTATTATCATCCCGTACACAACAAAACTCTAGTTGTCCACTTGAATTTCTGAATGAAAAAATAAATTATATATTTTGTGCGTAATTAGCGCTTTGTTATCACAATGGGCATGTGAGTAAACACATCAAATTGGTTGGTGCGTGTGTCTGTGACGCTCACAAGGACGCTCAATGACCGTATCTGTGATACGAGTTTCACCAGTGCACAAGTACAAGAATATTTTGATGGCGGGTGCTGTTGGGATGGATATATTTGTTGGGCATCCACGTCTGGAGGATTTATTGAAGGAAATATCGAATCCCGTTATTTTTGACGGGCTGTGTACACCAGTAGTAATAAAGTAATGATCATATCAATTGTAAGTCGTCGTCTACCGCGATGACGCGTAATGGCGGTAGGAAGAATAGCAGCACAACAAACTGTAGAAAGTAACACTAGTAACAACAACAACAACACATAGATGTTGTCCACGACGGGATACATTAGACAACGTATGAGCTTCTTTCTATTGAATAAATAGATGACTATACGGTTGAATTCGACATTTTTTTCAAAATACTTTAGTTACCGTAATATTTCAAAAAATTGATTTTGACATGTACTCCGAAATTAGTTTTAATACATAAATATTACGGGCAGGGAATAAATTTCTAATAATTTTTTCACTAATAACAGCGAAAACAATAAATTTTCTATACGAAAACAAAACTTTATTTTGTTTAAAGAAAAATATTTGTAATTTTAATACACAAACACATCCAATGTCATCAGCTACTAATTACGTTATATTGGCACTCAGCTTTGAGTTTGAAATTTTAGAGCCATGAGTGGCTACAAACTATTCCCAGAATCATACACTCGCGTTCACACGTACGTTCGCGTGACTGAAGTGGCGCGTCACCACAGATCATATACTAGAAGATCCACAACTTATCACTAAGTGAGTTGGAACCCTGTCGACAATGACGTAGGTGCCAATTGGCCAATGACGGAGCGAGGAAATGGTCACGTCACTTTGCTTATATCTGGTTAGAAGTGCGACTGTTGCGACGTAGCTACAGAGGTGAAAACGGCTTTTTGCGTGCGCTTGCAAAAGTGCTCGATGTCAGATTGAATTCAACAATGTTGAGAAATGCAACGTTGAAGATAGATAATATATCCAAAATATCGAAGTGTTTGTGCAGAACTTCTGTCGTTCAGACCTTTAATCCATGTTGTCTCCCGTCAGAAATGAAAGAAATATTTTGAAATCTTAGCGGTTCTGCAAAGAGATCTGCAAGGCCAAGGCAATTTAAAACTTGGAAGTTGCATCATTTATCCCAATTAACATACTGAATCAAAGCTTCAGTAATTAATAGTGAGTTTCATATTACCCATTGTTTGGGAAAGAAACATAAGTTTTTTAATTGACTCAAATTAGCATGTAGTAAATGAGGGGAAAAATTTATAAAGCTTCAACTTTTATTATCAATTATATAGGCGTAGCGAAATATAATATTTGCAGCTGAAACTAAAATATAGGGTAAATGTGTAGCGTTGGTCAGTAATGGATTTTCCACTTTTCGGTGTCTAATCGTAGTTAATTTGATCGAAATAAACAAGTTTTCTTCTATGCACTTTCCGTCGGAAATAAATATTTTACAAGTTAAAGCGGTAAATTAGTTACCGCAACTCCAGTGTTTGAAGCGGAAAGAAATTCCTCGATCCCGTGGCATGGCATCACTGCAATGCCGTCTCGCTTCCAGCCCGATCGTCATCAAAGACGAAACCAAACCTACCGCTATACCTCGTTAAATTTTCATTTGACGAAAAAAGTGTATAGAAGAAAAGTTATTTATTTTGATGTTATTACCATGAATCAAGCAACAAAAATTCAAAAATCGATAAGTAGCTGTTTTTCCGAGCGCATTCGTCATTAAAGACGAAACTAAACCTACCGCCATAACTCGTTAAATACTCATTTCCGACGGAAAGTGCATAGAAGAGAAATTGTTTATTTAGATATAATTACCTATTTCTAGGCACCGAAAAGTGGAAAATCGATTACTGACCAACGCTACACATATACCAAATAAAGAAAACATTAGATAGCCCCAAAATTTAATTTTCATCAAGATTAGTATATCATATTTTTTCATGCAAAATTTAGTTACAAATGTAATTCTAAATGTAATTATTTTGAAAATAAATCAATGCTAATTGAAATGTCTCAAATTTGCTATACTTCCATTTACATTGTATTTGCAGTAACTTCTTGTTTCATATTCAATGAACACAATCAAAATACCTCAATAGGTGGTAGTTTTTTGAATAAGTTACAATTATACAGTTTAAATGTACATCCATTGTCTTTCACCCAAGTTTATTTAATTTGCTGGCATGTGAATAGTTTTCAAATTTCTACATATAAAAAGTTTAGTTGAGTAAAAATAATGACTAGCTATAAGATTTTCAGAAATAATTTATGCTTAGCATCTAGAGTAGTCAGGCCCTCCCCTGACCCACTCGGAAAACATATCAAAAAACCTAGAGTAGTCATTGTGTTACTATCATTTCACTGAATAACCCTGCAGGATCCATTTCAATAAATTGTATTGCTTTTAAATTCCAGTTTTTTTTCTAGTGGTTATTCCTTGTATTACAATTGAAAAAAAATCATGCAGGATTCTTCATTTATGTAGCCTTGTAGAGAAATAATAGTGTACCCACTCTGACTTTACTTAGCAGTAAAATGAATGATTTGGTTTTGAGTATGCCGCTTCCTATCCTTAATCTGGTCACTTTCAAGTATGGCCTGTTATGCAATGAAAAGTAATCAAACAAGTTCACAATAGGTGGTCATGCAGAGTTGGCCACAAAAGATGACCATAGAAAATTTACATAGGATTTGTCATAGCTAATTCAAGATGAAAAAACAATCAAGGGATATTTCTGAGAAACTTTGTTCATAGTAAATGAAATTTCCATTATTATGAATTTTAGATTATAGGTTATTAGTTAGTTTAAGCCTCCCTATCCACAACAAAGGCTATCCAAAGAGAGGAAGGAAGAAGGCACCATTTAGTATGGAGTTAAAGAAACGTGGAATCTATGCAGAAAGGGCACAGAAACAGAAAACTAAGAAAGAAGATCATGAAACAAGAAAAAGTTGAAGAAGAAAGTAGTAGGTGCTGAAAAACAGGACAGCAGTGAACCGAAAAAAGGTGGTCCTTGAAATAACAAAAACATTCTATTTCAACAAAAAGAAGGCCTGTCTAACTCTCAGCTCGGGCCCTCACATGGTCCCCTGGGAGTGCTAATTCCCATAGATACAATAGTTGTATCCCCCTGAGGGGATTATGAATTTTAGTCCTAAATTGAAATTTGACTAAAATTAAATAAAGATAAATCTAGTTAAAATGATAAAGATTATTGAGATAAAGAATGTTCTAATTGAGATTGGTAAATCTACGTATTGAAAAAGTGAAGTGCATTTTCAAATCAGATCATGTTGCAATTGAAAATCATATTAATTTATTGTACACCACTTTGCATAATTAATAAATGTCACTTCTGAAAAATGTGTAGGCAACAATGGGTAGTATTAAATTCATTTATATCTAAAATTTGTTGTATTTTAATGTGCTGAACAATGAACAGCATTTTGAAGGAAATTCTATATGTGATATTGTCACGAGAGAAGCAGCAAATATTTTGCTTTAAAACATGCATAAACATTGCACATTATAGCCATAAGAGGACATGCAAGTCAATAACATGTTAATCAATTTTTATTTCTTTCGTAATTAGATCTTTTTTGTTTTGAAGTGTCAGCTGTGAAAAATTCATGGGATCTGTGCAATGGTTCACTAGATACAAAGGTTAAGAGCTGGGGAGCATGAATATTTAGTTTAATCATTAGATATGATTAATTTGCATGTAAAGGGGTAAAAATAACTTATTTCTGACACCTCAAAGGCCTGGTTTTTATAATGGCGTGGGTTTTCATGAGGAGCCAACACCCTGAGCCATACATTGTGCATGGATAATTTGCAAGCATTGCAAGATTATTTCTTGAATTTTCCAATAATCCTTCTCTCTTATTGTAAGTTATTGACAATAAAACCATCAAAGGCTCTGCCTCTTTGTAGACACTTGATTGTACTCTCATTTGATGCAGAAATGATCTGGTTGCAAAAATTGCGAGCAGAATTAAATTTTATGCTCTAAACTTGATTATTACGTACTTTAAATTTGTGTTCATTCAAAAATCTGTATTTTGAAAATGTACTTTTTCATTATTCAATATAGACAATTCTGTTTCCATTTGTTATACATTGTTTATTCTTGTGTTTAAGGAAGCCTGAAACAAGTTTCTAGTTTGGAAAATGATGAAGCTTTTGTTGCTGTAATGTCTGCAAAAAACTGCATTAGTTGAAATTTTTGTAGGTGGGTTAAAAACACAATTTAACACTGTTCTTGGATTGTACAAAGTATAAGCAAAAGAGGGAGACCTTCTTGAATGTGGTGTTTGAACAGGAAGAAGAGAATGCATTGCCTGCCAGATGTGCTAAAGATGACTATGGTTTAAGTTGTCGGCTGGACATGAGTGTAATTTAATTATTGTAGATGTAATCAAATTTTTCTACTACATGCCTGGAGTTTGAGACACTGATTAAAATGAGTTTGTCATGAACATTGGGTGGCAGTGCCCTGCAGTGCGTGAGGGTTGCGTTTTAGGTCTTGGTTACCCCAGTCATGTCGTACATTGGTGGTTTGTGGCATGAAGGATTGGTGGATCCTGTTCATCGGTCAAGTCTCAAACACAAGAGCTGTCACTGTGCTATTCTTGCATAACTTTTGTGTTTTTGGGGGCATGTTAGGCTGTTACAAAGATTTCAAGACAGTCGGGCATCACCTCCAAGTTTAAGTTGCATAACCCTATTGTCAGACATTTTTTACTTCTAAACATAATGCGACCAGTCTTTTAACCTGGGATAATTTATGACAGTTAGGAACATCTTGTTGAATGGTGTAATATAAATTAATTTTGAAAATATTAGCTTAATGACTCATATATTCCTGGGGATTCATATTGAATGGTACTTAGCCCAAATGAGTATATTACTCAATACTCATTCCCTTTTACTTGCTCTGTGAAAGCATGCAATGGTGGTGGAACCTTAAACACAGGAAAAATTAAGGTTACAGGAAGTACTACTTATTGGGTTGTGTGTTTCAATTTTTTTTAAAGTGATATATCACTGTTCTTAATTTCTTCTTTTATTTCTCCATCAGCTGCTTGGTTGAATTTTCTGCTCCTGGTGCTGTGAGGCCTGCCACTCCTGGTGCTCTGAGGTCTGCCGCTCCTGGTGCTGTGAGGCCTGCCACTCCTGGTGCTGTGAGGCCTACCACTCCTGGTGCTGTGAGGCCTGCCACTCCTGGTGCTCTGAGGTCAGCCGCTCCTGGTGCTGTGAGGCCTGCCACTCTTGGTGCTGTGAGGCCTGCCGCTCCTGGTGCTGTGAGGCCTGCCGCTCCTGGTGCTGTGAGGCCTGCCACTCCTGGTGCTGTGAGGCCTGCCGCTCCTGGTGCTGTGAGGCCTGCCACTCCTGGAGCTGTGAGGCCTGCCGCTCCTGGTGCTGTGAGGCCTACCACTCCTGGTGCTGTGAGGCCTGCCACTTGTGCAGTTAGGCGTGCCACCAGTGGCCAGCAAACAATGCTCTTCAGCTCCATGGAGGGTAACAACACAGGTTCATCATGTGGAAATAACCACTGAGTTCATCCTTCATTGAAGTGCCTGTGAATTGTAGCAGGAAGTATTTTTCAAGTTACAAGCCAGAATTGGACAGAGTAGGGAGAGTGATAGCAGCAGAAAGCTCGAAAGACTACTGAAAAGTCATCATATACATAATATTCTAAGGCACAGCAGCATTCGTGTCACTGCACAAAAAAGGCCTGTGTGAGAGCACACATTGTGCATAGACTTCTGTGTACATGTCCATATTCATTCCTCTCTTTGGAACACCTTGGTTTTGGTTAGGAAGGCTTAAACTAACTTGCATAATAGTTGACTATGCTTATGTTTTTAGAGTAAGGGCTGGCATGTGAAAGAATTTAAGTAACGGTACACCTTGAATAGTGTTGACACTATTCTTATATTGAGAAAATGCAGTATGTATTTCGTCTGCAAGGGCTGTGAGCTGTGAGAGCATCTTCTACGTAGCGTTTCTGAACAGGATTGCAAGTGAGTTACGCATTGATTCATTTGTCCAATGATTGTATTTTTACTTCCGCCAACGCAACACATGATGCTATCGATGTTCTACTGACCGGATCTTTCCCAGATAAGCCCAGCCACTAATGCAACACATGAGTTTACCCACTTGTAACTTTCGAAATAATGCACCTATCGACTCCAAATTACTCTCAAAAGCAGTATCAGAACTTTTCTTCGCTTTAATCGTTTTATGTTTCATTATTTCTTTCGAGAATAATTTGAAGTCAATAGGAGCATTATTTTGAAGGTAACAAGTGGGTGAACTTATGTGTTGCATTAGTGGCGATGCTTATCTGGAAAAGATCCCACTGTCCTACGTGTTTATTTCATGATTCCATTGAATATATTTGACTCCTGATAAGTTCCGGAAGCTTCAGATAACTTTGCAAGCGATGCGACGACGTTACTGACTGGTTAATTTACTTGTAAAACTGTCGCGACGGGTTAATTAAAGAGTTCAAATTTTCAGTAACACGTGTAGAGCTGGACAACTCCTTGTATCATGGAAAACCGCCATGTTATATCTTGGGTGCTATATTTCTTCAAATACAATGTAGCTTGTACACTATTAATTAATTTTTACTGTGCATCATTAATATAAGTTAAAAAATACCAGATAACAAATTTGCTGCTTGGTATGTTGGCGCATGGATGAAACTTACGACAGGTCATCTTTTGCTGTTAGCCTTGTGCGTTATAGTTCATTATTAATTGTTTCAATGAAAATAATAGCTTGAGAATTTGTGCCACCACCATGTCTTGCTCGAAATTATGTACTAAATCATTTGCCAAGAATTGCTCCATATGTTAGAAATGTGCAATTATTTAAAAATTTTCTAAAATACCTCGCTTTCCCCTGATGACGGTCATAGCAAATTGAGACGAAAACTTGGAGAGACAAAGTGTTTCGTTGCTCAAATAGGAAACATCGAAGTTCACGAAATGTTTTATGTTCTTTAAAAATTTTCGTACTCCTACACAAAAGTCTGTAAGTTGCAAAAAAACGTATGTAAAATGTTGTTAGATGCAAACTTGTAAACCCATGCCTTATCGTTTTCGAAAGCGTTCTACAACATATTGGTGTTCGATTCCGAAGAAAAATTCAAGAAAATGTATTGCTGTCTCATTGCGCTTTTTGATTATTTTACCTCATTCATGACATGTGTTTAACCTAATTCCGGGTGAGTCTCGAAATATAAATTCTAGATTTGTACATGAATGCGCATTCACGTGTACGTATAGTGAATGAAATAAAAAAAGTGTTGTCAATATAAACGCAATTTACTATTTTGGCTTTCACTATCCTTAATACGCCCAGAAACGTTTATAAATTAAACATGAAAATTTGACCTTCAATACAAACGAGTCTCACAGTAAAGCCTGGATACGCAGCCAATTGAAAGCCTTGGCAACAATGACGTCAGCTGCGAGTCATGGCTGCAGGAAGCTGATTGGTTGGCGTGCGTGCGTACGTTTGTCTGGAGCGGGCTTGCGGTCCACCGTAGTATTGATGTTCTTCTTACGTAAGTGTTCTGTGGCGTCAGTGGCAAGCTTGGCAGAGCTTCACTATGCGTTGTCGAGAAAGATTCGTCGTAGTCAAAGCAAGCATACTCATCGGCTTTGCGGTCATAGAGAAGAAAATGCACCGTAAATAGATAGTGGGTATAATATTGTCTGGGTAAACATCCAGAAAATGACAGTTATAACTGGATTTGTAGTAAGTTAGGGGTAAATATCCAAATTTCGCTCACTAATTATTGGTCGCATCCCTTCACATTTTCAGTATTTGTAAAATTTGGTCACACCAAATATAACAAATACTTCAACTACTACAAATGTAATAATCTACTTCATTATAACTTGCAGGTAATATTTTCCGCTCGTTCCATACAGTTTTGCATGTGCCAGCATGTAACAGTACAGCTCGTAAATTGAATTTTCTCTTGAAGAACTATATTCTGTCATTTCCTAGCGACACAGTGACTAGGGTATAGAAATAACAATTGAAATCCAGCGCACATTCATTAGAACTGTATGGTAGAATGCACGCGTAAATCTGGCATTCGCAAGCAAATATTATAAAATATAATAAGCCTCTCAAATTACTGCGTGATAATATCTAATGATGCATGTGAATGTGACAGCCGTACGGATAAACTAATGAATGTTTAGATTTATTTCAGGAAACATTTTCATGCTGAAATTAAATGTTAAGAAGAATTCATGGAAAAAGTTTTTTTTTATTTTAAAATGCCGGACAAATTGTTGAAATCGCCCTTCGGTTCAATATTTAATTTTTTCATTCGAATACACAAAAATAATATACATTTGCAGTATTTCCAGAGTGAATATTAAATAAGATTGAAAATCCTTTGTAAATGGCGCTGACACTTCAACAGGACGAATGCATTATGATATGCTTGTAAAAATATAAACTATTGTTCCCCGCACCTGTGAATCCAGGTGTTATCTTCTGCTAAATAATAGATTTTTGGAAGCAAATGCTCTAAATTCTTTCCTAAACTATTTTTGAAGCATATTAATTTTTTCCTTCAACCCATTCTCATGTAAACTAATATTGTGTTGATTCATTGCTTCAATAACATATTTGAGCTACTTGCTTCTTATATCTCTGCTCTTGTATTCGTTGCTTTGCACTTTCCACAAAGCAGGCTGTTGACGAAGATAGCTAATTAATGATTTAGACCAGGTTGAGACCATTTAACACGGGAGAGCGATCGCAGCCATCCTTACTAGACGCCGGGTGGGCGAAAACTGACATGCAAATAGAAGCAAAGCAGCAGTCAAACCCGACAGTGGCGAGTGCCGAGTAGAGAGCAAAAGAGAGCACGCATGCCCAAATATGGTGTTGCGGAACCGTGAGTGACAGTGTTAACTGACGAAAAAACTGATCGTGTGAAAGCCCCTTAAGATGCATCCATTGCGGGCGTTGTCCCGTGTACGTATCTCGCTGAGTGTACCTGGGGTCGGGTGTAGAAGGGTCATGGTGGCTTATTGTGCTGGTGTGTGTTCCAGTAGACGTTGATTTATGGTACTAGAGGCATGATTCAGTCTAGAATAGACATGTTGATTTTTTGCTTGGCGATAACGCAAATTTATTAAATTTTTAGAAGCGAAGAATAAATTTCTGAACATTTTTATGTACTTTTCGAGATAAATCCCATCATCAGCTGAAAACGCACGATATGAAATTAACTGCACCACCAACGTTACAGACACCAACGGCTCACGAGACTATAATAAATTGGGCGGGTGCTAACCCACCACACCCCACCTAACCCCTAGCTCGCCCACCACAACCCCAGCTCGCATACCACACCCCACCTAATCCCCAGCTCGCCCACCACACCCCACCCCATTTACAGTTGCGCACACGCTGCACATGGCGAGCGTCACGTACTGTAGACGTGACAGGAGAGCCGCAAATCCTGAGTTCTTCAAGCGAGGATGGCTTCCAAAATATGACTCGCTATTATAGCGGCATTTAAACTCGCTCGGGATACTGTAGTTTGATGAAGGATATGCTACTTCTCAAAATTAGGGTTTACTATCGTGAAATTTGGTTACTCATCATTTAGGCAATGAAAAATTCGAATTTGCTAACAATTTTACACCATATATTAAAACTGCAATTTTTCTTCCGAAATATATAGATTTTCAAAACTATATTCTGAGGGAGTCCATCGAACTTGGATTTCATGAATTGAAACGGTAACAAAAATATTTCTGAAGGTATTCATTGTTCATAATTTTCACAATCATATCGTTATTGAATGCCAGGAAGACTTCGTCCCCCCATTCCCACACCATGAAGGCGTCCCGAGAACTTACCTACCAAACTGTACTACCATTAACCCAACACCATCAAGGCGTCCCGAGAACTTACCTACCAAACTGTACTACCATTAACCCAACACCATCAAGGCGTCCCGAGAACTTACCTACCAAACTGTACTACCATTAACCCAACACCATCAAGGCGTCCCGAGAACTTACCTACCAAACTGTACTACCATTAACCCAACACCATCAAGGCGTCCCGAGAACTTACCTACCAAACTGTACTACCATTAACCCAACACCATCAAGGCGTCCCGAGAACTTACCCACCAAACTGTACTACCATTAACCCAACACCATCAAGGCGTCCCGAGAACTTACCTACCAAACTGTACTACCATTAACCCAACACCATCAAGGCGTCCCGAGAACTTACCTACCAAACTGTACTACCATTAACCCAACACCATCAAGGCGTCCCGAGAACTTACCTACCAAACTGTACTACCATTAACCCAACACCATGAAGGCGTCCCGAGAACTTACCTACCAAACTGTACTACCATTAACCCAACACCATCAAGGCGTCCCGAGAACTTACCTACCAAACTGTACTACCATTAACCCAACACCATCAAGGCGTCCCGAGAACTTACCTACCAAACTGTACTACCATTAACCCAACACCATCAAGGCGTCCCGAGAACTTACCTACCAAACTGTACTACCATTAACCCAACACCATCAAGGCGTCCCGAGAACTTACCTACCAAACTGTACTACCATTGACCCAACACCATCAAGGCCCGAGAACTTACCTACCAAAGTAACTATAAAGTAACACTAGTAACAACAACAATACATAGATGTTGTCCACGACGGGGTACATTAGGCAACGTGAGAGCTTCTTTCTATTGAATAAAAAGATGACTATACGATAGTATCCGACAATTTTATAAAAATACGTCAGTTACCGTGAACTAAAGAATTCTGAATAGCGAAGTACTTCGCAATTGATTTTAATACATGAATAAATATTGGCATGAATTAAATTTTTGATAATTTCTTCACTGATTACAACGGAAAGAGTAGATTTTTCACACGCGAAAAAAATTTTTAACTATATTTCAGGAAAATTATTTGTAACTTTAATACATACATCCAATTGCATGGATTTCGGGAAGCTATAAAAGGCAAAAAGTGCGTTTAAAATTATTTACTACAGCCTCATGTGGTAACGGAAACTAGAACGCGGAAATGGTCGTAATGATCCTGTAAAATTGAAGACTCACGTGAGGAGACTTGTGTATCTTGCCAGTCGCCTGCCCCACCTACCTGATTTTAATATTAATAGTCCCGATATTATTTCAAATATTTTGTTTAAGTTGGAATTTTCTGTAGTCTTGACTCTTAACATTATACAGAGCTTCATAACTTCTAACAAAATCAGTAGATATATCATCTCCAGTTCCACAGTTCTGTAAAGTTTACTTCTGTCAAACTTATAATCAGCGTCTCTACAATAATCACCAACACCGCCACCGCAAAAAACATCCACCAACTTACGTCTGGAAGAGACGGCGGGGGCAGACGATAGGCAAGTTTCACATGTCTATCCACATGAGCCGCAGACGCCACTGGTAATTCACATTCAATACTGCATTCGGATTTACCCACACCTGGCTTAAAATAACAAGAAGCTATGCGACAGCTACTTAAGCACGTTTCGAATTGATTGTAATAGATGTGTGTACCAAAGTTACGATTAGATTTCCTTAAGCAAAGCTCGAATAATTTTCTTAGTATAAAAAATTTGTTAATGCCGTTGTAATTACTGAAGAAACTATTAGAAATTTAATTCATGCCCATATTTTTTCATGTATTAAAGCCAGTTTCGGAGTACTTCGCATTTTTGAATTCTAGAAATTTACGGTAAATAAAGTATTTTGAGAAAAATGTCAAATTCAATCGTAAAGTCATCTTTTTATTCAATAGAAAGAAGCTCACAAGTTGCCTTATGTACCTTGTAGTGGACAACATCTATGTGTTGTTGTTACTAGTGTTACCTTTTATACAGTTTGTTGTAGTGCTATTCTTCCTAACGCCATTACGCGTCATCGCGGTAGACGACGCCCTACACTTACCATGATCATTGTTTCATTACTACTGGTGTACACAGCCCGTCAAAAGTGACGGGATCCTATATTTCCTTCGAACAAATAATGCAGCTGTGGATGCCCAACAAATATATCCATGCCAACAGTACCCGACATTAAGATATTCTTATACTTGTGCACTGGTGAAACTCGCATCACAGATACGGTCATTGAGCGTCCTTGTGAGCGTCACAGACACACGCACCAACCGATTTGATGTGTTCACTCACATGCCCATTGTGATAACAAAGCGCTAATTACGCACAAAATGATACAAATTTATTTTTTTCTATAAATATTTAAGTCGACAATTAGAGTTCTGTTGTGTACGGGATGATAATAAATTCTTACAAACTGTCAGAATCAAATTTGACTTTCAATAATTACCGTTAGGAAAATAATGAATACAAGGTTGAACAATTCTGATCCTAATACCTACAATCGAATGTCATTTTTATTGGTGACTGATTCATATTTTGGTGTAATTATTTAACTGCTGAACTCACACCACCACCGTACCTACACCACCACCGTACCTACACCACCACCGTACCTACACCACCACCGTACCTACACCACCACCGTACCTACACCACCACCGTACCTACACCACCACCGTACCTACACCACCACCGCACCTACACCACCACCGTACCTACACCACCACCATACCTACACCACCACCGTACCTACACCACCACCGTACCTACACCACCACCGTACCTACACAACCACCGTACCTACACCACCACCGTACCTACACCACCACCGTACCTACACCACCACCGTACCTACACCACCACCGTACCTACACCACCACCGTACCTACATCACCACCGTACCTACACCACCACCGTACCTACACCACCACCGTACCTACACCACCACCGTACCTACACCACCACCGTACCTACACCACCACCGTACCTACACCACCACCGTACCTACACCACCACCGTACCTACACAACCACCGTACCTACACCACCACCGTACCTACACCACCACCGTACCTACACCACCACCGTACCTACACCACCACCGTACCTATACCACCACCGTGCCTACACCACCACCATACCTACACCACCACCGTACCTACACCACCACCGTACCTACACCACCACCGGGCCTACACCACCACCGTACCTACACCACCACCGTACCTACACCACCACCGTAACTACACCACCACCACCGTACCTACACCACCACCGTACCTACACCACCACCGTACCTACACCACCACCATACCTACACCACCACCGTACCTACACCACCACCGTAACTACACCACCACCATACCTACACCACCACCGTACCTACACCACCACCGTACCTACACCACCACCGTACCTACACCACCACCGTACCTACACCACCACCGTACCTACACCACCACCGTACCTACACAACCACCGTACCTACACCACCACCGTACCTACACCACCACCGTACCTACACCACCACCGTACCTACACCACCACCGTACCTATACCACCGCCGTGCCTACACCACCACCATACCTACACCACCACCGTACCTACACCACCACCGTACCTACACCACCACCGTACCTACACCACCACCGTACCTACACCACCACCGTACCTACACCACCAACGTACCTACACCACCACAGTACCTACATTTCCATCGTACCTACACCACCATCGTACCTACACCACCACCGTACCTACACCACCACCGTACCTACATCACCACCGTACCTAGACCACCACCATACCTACACCACCACCACACCTATACCACCACCGTACCTACACCACCACCGTACCTACACCCCCACCGTACCTACACCACCACCGTACCAACACCACCACCGTACCTACACCACCACCGTTCCTACACCACCACCGTACCTACACCACCACCGTACCTACACCACCACCGTACATACACCACCACCGTACCTACACCACCACCGTACCTACACCACCACCGTACCTACACCACCACTGTACCTACACCACCACCGTACCTACACCACCACCGTACCTACACCACCACCGTACCTACACCACCACCGTACCTACACCACCACCGTACCTACACCACCACCGAGGCAACCAACAGTGTAATCCATACATAAGAAACAAAAGAGTGATGCGTTGATATTACAAGAACCAAAATATAAGAAGCAACAACAATGCCCATAGCACCAACAATGAGAGGCAGAGTGTTGTTGTTGTGAGCGACGGAAATTGTGGTCAACATATATATACCGGATGGCGTGCAGCATTGACTCTTAAATACACGAGTCACTCATCGAAAGCCAATAATAGAAAACAAATATTGCGCTTGAATGTATATAATCGAAATTAGTAATCTTGTGTTAAAATAAAATATAAAATGACAATAAAGTATATTTTCGAGAGCATGAATACCGGCATTGACATACTGTCAAACATTGCTTTTATTCCATTATTAGTAGGTAATTTAGTGTGGGTATCAACGACTTGTCACGTAGTTTAGCTTTATAATGATTCGTATCGTAAGATATTTTTGAGCGTCTCTGGCGCTAATGAATATTTGTTATCGATCATGTGGTTCGGAGGAACAGGAGATATAAGGTGTCATAGTTTGAAATTGAATTGTAAGTTGCGGCTGTATCAATTTAGATATAATTACATAAACAAACATCCCAACTTGCAATATTGATGCCATAGGCACAACATTCGCTTGTTGTGCCCGCATCGAGCAAAAATCAACTGTGTTTTTATCATTAGGATAATAATGGAAACTGGTCTGAATGAAACCTATGGCAGAAATAACGCAATTTACACGGACGGCAATGATGGGAGACGGAATATCCCTGTAAATGCTTATATTGAATGTCTTTAAGTTAGTCATAATGTTTTAGTAATTTAGGACAACCAATTATTGAAATGATTCTTCATGACCTTCAAAATAAAAATTGTTTCAAAATGAAAATAAAATCAATTCATTTGCAATCATTAGTGGGAGCAAACAAATAATTTATACCAATTTAATACACATAAAAAATAAATAAGTTACCAAAAACAGACTTTGAAATTTTTCCGTCCCTGATTAGATACTCGTTTGAATTAAAATTATTGATTTATATTTGAATTAAAACATTGACATACCTCTGATTACTGATGAACAGACTTTTCATGAAAAACAGAATATCTCCTGTATAGTGTCATACTTTACGACAATACAAATGTTCAATTAGTATGGATTTCAACCAGCTTATGTTTTTGAGTACGCGTGGTCTCTTAACTTGAAAATTATTATTTTTTTTGAGGCTATGTTGACTCGCTAAGATGGAACTGGCTACCTGACGGAGAGCTTATGAAGGCGAGAGCAGTGACGCAATAACAGGTAGGTGAGGCAGGCCGTTACAAAGGCCCCTACACTGTCGGCCCTCAATTTCAAACTAAAATATTCGGTTGCGTCGTGACAAACCTGACTCCCTGAACACAGCTGCGGTCGGTTGCTGCCAGCACGCGGCCGTGTTCCTGTGTGCAGCTCCTGCCTGAGTGTGCAGAGTTGCATCGTTTGGCCGTAGGTAGTGTGGCGTATTGGCTGGTGAGGGTGGCAATAGTTGTTAGTTAACGACTATAGTACACTTGCGTGAACACGACACCTGCCGTAGTGTGGCGTATTAGCTGGTGAGGGTGGCAATAGTTGTTAGTTAACGACTATAGTACACTTGCGTGAACACGACACCTGCCGTAGTGTGGCGTATTGGCTGGTGAGGGTGGCAATAGTTGTTAGTTAACGACTATAGTACACTTGCGTGAACACGACACCTGCCGTAGTGTGGCGTATTGGCTGGTGAGGGTGGCAATAGTTGTTAGTTAACGACTATAGTACACTTGCGTGAACACGACACCTGCAGTAGTGTGGCGTATTACCTGGTGAGGGTGGCAATGTTGTTAGTTAACGACTATAGTACACTTGCGTGAACACGACACCTGCCGTAGTGTGGCGTATTAGCTGGTGAGGGTGGCAATAGTTGTTAGTTAACGACTATAGTACACTTGCGTGAACACGACACCTGCCGTAGTGTGGCGTATTAGCTGGTGGAGGTGGCAATAGTTGTTAGTTAACGACTATAGTACACTTGCGTGAACACGACACCTGCCGTAGTGTGGCGTATTAGCTGGTGAGGGTGGCAATAGTTGTCAGTTAACGACTATAGTACACTTGCGTGAACTCGACACCTGCCGTAGTGTGGCGTATTAGCTGGTGAGGGTGGCAATAGTTGTTAGTTAACGACTATAGTACACTTGTGTGAACACGACACCTGCCGTAGTGTGACGTATTAGCTGGTGAGGGTGGCAATAGTTGTTAGTTAACGACTATAGTACACTTGCGTGAACACGACACCTGCCGTAGTGTGGCGTATTAGCTGGTGAGGGTGGCAATAGTTGTTAGTTCGCGACTTTAGTACACATGCGTGAACACGACACCATCCGTAGTGTGGCGTATTAGCTGGTGAGGGTGGCAATAGTTGTTAGTTAACGATTATAGTACACTTGCGTGAACACGACACCTGCCGTAGTGTGGCGTATTAGCTGGTGAGGGTGGCAATAGTTGTTAGTTAACGACTATAGTACACATGCGTGAACACGCCACCTGCCGTAGTGTGGCGTATTAGCTGGTGGAGGTGGCAATAGTTGTTAGTTAACGACTATAGTACACTTGCGTGAACACGACACCTGCCGTAGTGTGGCGTATTAGCTGGTGAGGGTGGCAATAGTTGTTAGTTAACGACTATAGTACACTTGCGTGAACACGACACCTGCCGAAGTGTGGCGTATTAGCTGGTGAGGGTGGCAATAGTTGTTAGTTAACGACTATAGTACACTTGCGTGAACACGACACCTGCTGTAGTGTGGCGTATTAGCTGGTGAGGGTCGCAATAGTTGTTAGTTAACGGCTATAGTACACATGCGTGAACACGACACCTGCCGTAGTGTGGCGCGTTAGCTGGTGGAGGTGGCAATAGTTGTTAGTTAACGACTATAGTACACTTGCGTGAACACGACACCTGCCGTAGTGTGACGTATTAGCTGGTGAGGGTGGCAATAGTTGTTAGTTAATGACTATAGTACACTTGCGTGAACACGACACCTGCCGTATACGGATGAGGATATTCTGTATTTGTTTAAGTTACCTCAGAAGTGTAACTTGAGTATTATTGATGCCATGAAAATTTTTCTTGTACGTGCCTGGAGTAAGAGAGAATGACTGAAATGAGCCAGTCATGTAGAGTGGGCTGTAGTGACCCACCTTGTCTGAGTTTGACGTACTGGTTGTCCCGGTGACGTCGTCCAATGGCTGCTTGTGACAAGGATTAGTGAATCCTGAGTAGTTTGTGAGTGTATGTTAATTTAGGTTAGGGTAATCACGACTCACAGCGGCACTAACACAATTTATATTTTGTGTAATACACAGCGAGACACGCTAGGCAACAGCTCTATTTACATGGCTATGGCGAGAGGGCATGGGGGTGAGAAAAGCAACAGAGTTCCTCGAGCTCAGTTCTAAGAGCAGAGTGCTCTCTAAACACATTCTCACACAAGAGCACAGTAATATTATTAGCATAATACATAAACACATTCAAGGTGCTACAATCAATATTTCAACAGTTCATTAAACAAGTCTGGTACACAGGCGCTGAACTCTTGCGTGGATATTGTGAGTGTTGCGGAAGGAGCTGTAAGCCGTTACTAAGGCCCCGACACTGTCGGCCCTCACTTTCATGTTCAAGTCCACGCAGGGTGGCTTAAAGGTAAGCTCTATAGAACAGAGTTCACGTGCCCCGTTACACTGCCTCCTGTTGTGGCTTAAAGGTAAGCTCTATAGAACAGAGTGCACGTGCCCCGTTACACTGCCTCCTGTTGTGGCTTAAAGGTAAGCTCTATAGAACAGAGTGCACGTGCCCCGTTACACTGCCTCCTGTTGTGGCTTAAAGGTAAGCTCTATAGAACAGAGTGCACGTGCCCCGTTACACTGCCTCCTGTTGTGGCACCAGCAAAGCCAACGCAACGGAGGTGCGCATACACTTACGTCCTGGACATTAATGCTAGCGCAGCTTAGTGAGAACATCACACACCGTTATGATCAAGATTTTGTAGGCCTTCAAAATTGTTTAAGTATATTACATGTAATCCAACGTCTTACTGTTCGTTGTTCGTTCGTTCGATGCTTATAGATAAGACGGAGATAGGGTTTGACGCAGAGTGTGTCGGGAAGAGTTGGGGTGAAACGGAAAAGGATAGATAGGAATCTTACTGTTTCCGATTGTAATTGAATCCATGAAAATTTGAAGTCTAGTGTTTCTGAAATAAGTTCGAAATCACTATATATTAGGTATGAATAAAATTTGAATCAAAGCACTTAAACAAAAAAAAAGAAAAAGAAATTTTCAACTTCATTATCGAAAAAATCTATAAAAAAAATCAGTGGAATATTTGGATGAAAATGCTGTTTCTTCGGCAGCTAGTGTTTTTTTTTTGTTTTACGATTTCTTCATCATGTGCGTTACCTGCACGTCACATGAGTTTTGTAAATCATTTCCCGTCGAATTACACTTGCTATTGTGCCATTGCTGTCATTGTGTAATGTGATGAACGTTATAAATAGTATTGGTATAATTAGCTCCAGCATTATTTGAATGTGATCGCTGGTAACTATGATACCACTTCTCATGCTGACACCATGCGGTCATACACTTATTATATTAACAACATTGCCATTCAAACGGCAATTACTCGTAACTCGTCTAGCCCTTCGTGGCTTCCAAAATTTTAATCTATATATCAAGAATTTATTAGTACCCCACGTCAAAGATCGTTTCGCATAGAGTGCGTTTGCAAATAACGTATACTATTCATAATAAATGGTCAACCTTTCATTAATTCTAATAAATATTCTTTATTCAAACTTAAAACTATAACCTATGGTAGTTAAATAAGATAAACCACATGATTTATTTGTTCATTTGATATCAAGTATTTTTTATCACACCAACAAAATTTTTGGGTTTTTTGGATAACTCAAGTATTTAGAAAAGTGAGTTTCTACCACAAAATGTGTCCACATGGAGTGGAAGGAAGCTTCCCCGCTGCCTCATGTGACCTGCTGTGAGCACCATCGCTGTATTGAGTGTTTTGCTGCTGTTGCCTCTATCGTTACTTCGGTGTGTGACCTGACGCAGGGCTGTTGTTCCTGTTGTCTGCACTTGTTTCGGCGTTGTACGTACGATTTTACGATAACTATGCAGCACAACATTAATATAGATATGATTTGCCCATACTTCCTATGTCATTATTTTACACTGGTGTGCACGGCCCGTCAAAAATGGCGGGATTCAATACCTTTCCTGAACAAATTTCCCAGATGTGGATGTCAAACAAATATTTCTACCCTAACTGTGCCCGTGATGAATATTCTTGTACCTGTGCACTAGTGAAACTCGTATCACAGATACGGTCATTATAACTATCCTTATGAGCGTGACAGAGCAATGCAAGAAGCGGACACCTAACAAATTAACCAAGGGTATTGTTAGGTAGTAGCAGGACCCGTGGAAATTCCATGGACAATGTCTTCGTTAAGCTAGGTGGACCCGTATAAAAATTCCGTCGACATTACCCTACCTATGCCAACTTAACCCATCCTGACCTAACAAATTCTAACCTTTCCTATCCTATCCTATCCTAACCTAACCTGATAAAATGTCACACATTTCAATGCGTATAGAGGCCTTCTTTCACTGTTACATTGAGGAATTCGGTATCCATGATACCGCTAACTCAGACAACCTATGTTTCTTAAGAAG
This sequence comes from Morinoia aosen, assembly GCA_030386875.1. Classification (NCBI taxonomy): domain Eukaryota; kingdom Metazoa; phylum Arthropoda; class Malacostraca; order Amphipoda; family Talitridae; genus Morinoia; species Morinoia aosen. The sequence goes on from CM059576.1 coordinate 113,359,301, forward strand.
CGGACGCCAAACAAATATATAAATAAATATATAAATAAACACACAACGGGTATTATTGGGTTAGATGACGATATGAGAAGCAGCACAGAGACACCTCACTACTGCACCACATCATGGGTGGAGGCAGGGCTGCCGGCAAATGATGGTTGTATGTTGTCGAAGTTGATCTCTGGATTTGTTGGTATTGTTTTGATGGTACCTTTGAATCCAAATTATTTTGTAGGTGCACTTTATTTAATAAAAGTACCTATTTATTACAAGTAGGTACGAATAGTAAGAGTTCCTACATATATTGTACATGACTGTACCTCTGTGTATAATAAAATATAAAGAAATATTTTATATTATTTGCCTACACTATGCCTGAACCTACCTGATCTTTCATGAATAGTCCCGATATTATTTCAAATATTTTGTTTAAGTTGGGATTTTCTGTAGTCTTGACTCTTAACATTATACAGAGCTTTATTATTTCTAACAAAATCAATATATATATATCATCTTTTTCGCTGTTCCACAGTTTTGTAAAGTTTACTTCTGTCAAACTTATAATCAGCGTCTCTACAATAATCACAAACACCGCCACCGCAAAAAACATCCACCAACTTACGTCTGGACGCGACGGCGGGGGCAGGCGACTGGCAAGTTTCACATGTCTATCCACACGAGCCGTAGACGTCACAGGTAATTCACTTTCAATGCTGCATACAGTTTGTAGCCACAGCTGGCTTAAAAAATAGTAAAAATAAAGGCCAGAAACCATAAACGTGAAGGTATTGATTGTATTGGATGTATGTATTAAAATTACGAATAATTTTCCCTAAACAAAACTCGATTAATTATATTCGTGTAAAATATTTGTTAGTGCCGTTTTAATTACTAAAGAAACTATCAGAAATTTAATTCGTGCCCATATTTTTTCATGTATTAAAGCCAGTTTCGGAATACTTCGCAAACTTCGAAATTTTTTTTTTACGGTAACCCAAGTATTTGAAGAAAAATGTCGAAATAAATCGTAAAGTCATCTTTTTATTCAATAGGAAGAAGCTCTCACGTTGCCTTATGGGCCCCGTCGTGGACAACATCTATGTGTTGCTGTTGTTACTAGTGTTACTTTCTACAGTTTGTTGTACTGCTATTCTTCCTACCGCCATTACGCGTCATCGCGGTAGACGACGACTTACACTTACCATGATCATTGTTTCATTACTTCTGGTGTACACAGCCCGTCAAAAGTGACGGGATCCTATATTTCCTTTGAAAAAATCCTCCAGCTGTGGATGCCCAACAAATAAATCCATCCTAACAGTACCCGCCATCAAAATATTCTTGTACTTGTGCACTGGTGAAACTCGTATCACAGATACGGTCATTGAGCGTCCTTGTGAGCGTCACAGACACACGCACCAACCAATTTGATGTGTTCACTCACATGCCCATTGTGATAACATGGCACTTATTACGCACAAAAATATATAAATTTATTTATTCGTACAAAAATTCAAGTGGACAACTAGAGTTTTGTTATGTACGGGATGATAATAAATTCTTACCCACTGTCAGAATCAAATTTGACTTTCAATAATGCCATTAGAAAAATAATGAATACAAGGTTGAATAATTCTGATCTTAATACATAGGAGCGAATGTCATTTTTATTGGTAACTGATCCATATTTTGGTGTAATTGTTTAACCGCCGAACTTACACCACCACCGTACCCACACCACCACCGTACCTACACCACCACCGTACCTACACCACCACCGTACCTACACCACCACCGTACCTACACCACCACCGTACCTACACCACCACCGTACCTACACCACCACCGCACCTACACCACCACCGCACCTACACCACCACCGTACCTACACCACCACCGTACCTACACCACCACCGTACCCACACCACCACCGTACCTACACCACTACCGTACCTACACCACCACCGTACCTACACCACCTTCGTACCTACACCACCACCGTACCTACACCACCACCGTACCTACACCACCACCGTACCTACACCACCACCGTACCTACACCACCACCGTACCTACACCACCACCGTACCTACACCACCACCGTACATACACCACCACCGTACCTACACCACCACCGTACCTACACCACCACCGTACCTACACCACCACCGTACCTACACCACCACCGTACCTACACCACCACCGTACCTACACCACCACCGTGGCAACCAACAATGTATTCCATATATAAGAAACAAAAGAGTGATGCGTTGATATTACAAGAACCAAAATATAAGAAGCAACAACAATGCCCATAGCACCAACAATGAGAGGCAGCGTGTTGTTGTTGAGAGCAACGGAAATTGTGGTCAACAAATACATACCGAATGTCGTGCAGACCTCATTCACAAATACATTAGTCACTCATCGAACACCAAAATCGAAAACAAAACGTGCGCTCGAGGATATATAATCAAAATTCAGAATCCTGATTCAAAATTAAATATATTATGACGACAAGGTATATATTTCGAGAGCATGAATAGGGACAATAATTTGATCTTAAACGTTACTTTAATTTATTAATAGTAGGTAATTTAGCATGAGTATTGATGGTTATGTTTTCAGAGCGGTAGTATTCTGATCAAGTTTTGAGTATACTTGTGGAGCGGTTTGATCCGCTGGTGAAGAAAAAGGGATCATGTTGCATCGAGTAAAAGATGAAGAAAGACGCCGAAAGTCTTAATCACAATATGCAGGTCTAGGCGCTATCAATTTAGATATAATGATAAAACAAACATCCCAACTTTCATTACTGATGCAATAGGCATAGCATTCGCTTGTTGTGCACTTGAAAACTTGCACTTTAATGTATATAATCAAAACTCAGAATCTTGAACTAAAATTAAGTATATCATAACAATAAGGTATAGTTTTTGAGAACATGAATATCGGCATTAACATATTTTCGAACATTAATTCAGCTTCCATATCAGGCTGTAATTTAGTGCAGATACTGACGATTTTATTTGTCTCACGCTTGTAACCTTTACTAAAAGAATTCATTTATGAGCGTCTCGGACGCCTATGAATATTGGAGCTATTATGATGATGTCGCTGTAAGTAACAGGAGATGTAAGTTGTCGTTGTTTGATACAGAATTAGCAGGTTACGGCAATATCAATTTATATATAATTCGTTCAACAAACATCCCAACTTACATTGCTGATGCTATAGGCACAACATTCGCTTGTTGTGCCCGCATCGAGCATAAATCAACTGTGCTTCTATCATTAGGATAATAATAGAAACTGGTCTGAATAAAACCTATGGCAAAAATATCGTAGTTAACACTGACGGCAATGATGGGAGACAGAATAACTCTCTAAATGTTTATATCGAATTTGTAAGTTAATAATAATATATTAGTAATGTAGGACAACCAATTATTGAAATGATTTGTCATGACCTGCAAATTAAAAATTACATAATGATTGAATCAATTCATTTGCAGTCATTAGTATGAGCAAACTAGTTATTTGTGCATATTCGACACACATAAAAAATAATTTAGTCACCCTACTTTCCGAAATTCATTGATTTAGGTGAAATTAAATACTCGTTCAAATTTTAAATATAAAATTGAACCTGCCGTATACGGATGAGGATATTCTCTATTTGTTTAAGTTACCTCAGAAGTGTAACTTGAGTATTATTGATGCCATGAAAATTTTTCTTGTACGTGCCTGGAGTAAGAGAGAATGACTGAAATGAGCCAGTCATGTAGAGTGGGCTGTAGTGACCCACCTTGTCTGAGTTTGACGTACTGGTTGTCCCGGTGACGTCGTCCAATGGCTGCTTGTGACAAGGATTAGTGAATCCTGAGTAGTTTGTGAGTGTATGTTAATTTAGGTTAGGGTAATCACGAATCACAGCGGCACTAACACAATTTATATTTTGTGTAATACACAGCGAGACACGCTAGGCAACAGCTCTTTTTACATGGCTATGGCGAGAGGGCATGGGGGTGAGAAAAGCAACAGAGTTCCTCGAGCTCAGTTGTAAGAGCAGAGTGCTCTCTAAACGCATTCTCACACGAGAGCCCAGTAATATTATTAGCATAATACATAAACACATTCAAGGTGCTACAATCAATATTTCAACAGTTCATTGAACAAGTCTGGTACACAGGCGCTGAACTCTTGCGTGGATATTGTGAGTGTTGCGGAAGGAGCTGTGAGCCGTTACAAAGGCCCCGACACTGTCGGCCCTCACTTTCATGTTCAAGTCCACGCAGGGTGGCTTAAAGGTAAGCTCTATAGAACAGAGTGCACGTGCCCCGTTACACTGCCTCCTGTTGTGGCTTAAAGGTAAGCTCTACAGAACAGAGTGCACGTGCCCCGTTACACTGCCTCCTGTTGTGGCTTAAAGGTAAGCTCTATAGAACAGAGTGCACGTGTCCCGCTACACTGCCTCCTGTTGTGGCTTAAAGGTAAGCTCTATAGAACAGAGCGCACGTGTCCCGCTACACTGCCTCCTGTTGTGGCTTAAAGGTAAGCTCTATAGAACAGAGTGCACGTGCCCCGTTACATTGCCTCCTGTTGTGGCTTAAAGGTAAGCTCTATAGAACAGAGCGCACGTGTCCCGCTACACTGCCTCCTGTTGTGGCTTAAAGGTAAGCTCTATAGAACAGAGCGCACGTGCCCCGTTACACTGCCTCCTGTGGGGGCTTAAAGGTAAGCTCTATAGAACAGGGCGCACGTGTCCCGCTACACTGCCTCCTGTTGTGGCTTAAAGGTAAACTCTATAGAGCACAGCGCACGTGCCCCGTTACACTGCCTCCTGTTGTGGCTTAAAGGTAAGCTCTATAGAACACAGTGCACGTGTCCCGCTACACTGCCTCCTGTTGTGGCTTAAAGGTAAGCTCTATAGAACAGAGTGCACGTGCCCCATTACACTGCCTCCTGTTGTAACTTAAAGGTAAGCTCTATAGAACAGAGTGCAGGAGCCCCGTTACACTGCCTCCTGTGGTGGCTTAAAGGTAAGCTCTATAGAACACAGCGCACGTGTCCCGCTACACTGTCTCCTGTTGTGGCTTAAAGGTAAACTCTATAGAGCACAGCGCACGTGCCCCGTTACACTGCCTCCTGTTGTGGCTTAAAGGTAAGCTCTATAGAACAGAGTGCACGTGCCCCACTACACTGCCTCCTGTTGTGGCTTAAAGGTAAGCTCTATAGAACAGAGTGCACGTGCCCCGTTACACTGCCTCCTGTTGTGGCTTAAAGGTAAGCTCTATAGAACAGAGTGCACGTGCCCCAATACACTGCCTCCTGTTGTGGCTTAAAGGTAAGCTCTATAGAACACAGTGCACGTGCCCCGTTACACTGCCTCCTGTTGTGGCTTAAAGGTAATCTCTATAGAACAGAGTGCACGTGCCCCGTTACACTGCCCCCTGTTGTGGCTTAAAGGTAAGCTTTATAGAACAGAGTGCACGTGCCCCGTTACACTGCCTCCTGTTGTGGCTTAAAAATAAGCTCTATAGAACAGAGTGCACGTGCCCCACTGCCTCCTGTTGTGGCTTAAAGGTAAGCTCTATAGAACACAGTGCACTTGCCCCATTACACTGCCTCCTGTTGTGGCTTAAAGCTAAGCTCTATAGAACAGAGTGCACGTGCCCAGTTACACTGCCCCCTGTTGTGGCTTAAAGGTAAGCTCTATAGAACAGAGTGCACGTGCCCCGTTACACTGCCTCCTGCTGTGGCTTAAAGGTAAGCTCTATAGAACAGAGTGCACGTGCCCCGTTACACTGCCTCCTGCTGTGGCTTAAAGCTAAGCTCTATAGAACAGAGTGCACGTGCCCAGTTACACTGCCTCCTGGTGTGGCCTAAAGGTAAGCTCTATAGAACAGGGTGCACGTGCCCCGTTACACTGCCTCCTGTTGTGGCTTAAAGGTAAGCTCTATAGAACAGGGTGCCCGTGCCCCGTTACACTGCCTCCTGTTGTGGCTGAAAGGTAGCTCTATAGAACAGAGTGCACGTGCCCCGTTACACTGCCTCCTGTTGTGGCTTAAAGGTAAGCTCTATAGAACAGAGCGCACGTGCCCCGTTACACTGCCTCCTGTGGTGGCTTAAAGGTAAGCTCTATAGAACAGAGCGCACGTGTCCCGCTACACTGCCTCCTGTTGTGGCTTAAAGGTAAACTCTATAGAGCACAGCGCACGTGCCCCGTTACACTGCCTCCTGTTGTGGCTTAAAGGTAAGCTCTATAGAACACAGTGCACGTGTCCCGCTACACTGCCTCCTGTTGTGGCTTAAAGGTAAGCTCTATAGAACAGAGTGCACGTGCCCCATTACACTGCCTCCTGTTGTAACTTGAAGGTAAGCTCTATAGAACAGAGTGCAGGAGCCCCGTTACACTGCCTCCTGTGGTGGCTTAAAGGTAAGCTCTATAGAACACAGCGCACGTGTCCCGCTACACTGCCTCCTGTTGTGGCTTAAAGGTAAACTCTATAGAGCACAGCGCACGTGCCCCGTTACACTGCCTCCTGTTGTGGCTTAAAGGTAAGCTCTATAGAACAGAGTGCACGTGCCCCATTACACTGCCTCCTGTTGTGGCTTAAAGGTAAGCTCTATAGAACAGAGTGCACGTGCCCCGTTACACTGCCTCCTGTTGTGGCTTAAAGGTAAGCTCTATAGAACAGAGTGCACGTGCCCCAATACACTGCCTCCTGTTGTGGCTTAAAGGTAAGCTCTATAGAACACAGTGCACGTGCCCCGTTACACTGCCTCCTGTTGTGGCTTAAAGGTAATCTCTATAGAACAGAGTGCACGTGCCCCGTTACACTGCCCCCTGTTGTGGCTTAAAGGTAAGCTTTATAGAACAGAGTGCACGTGCCCCGTTACACTGCCTCCTGTTGTGGCTTAAAAATAAGCTCTATAGAACAGAGTGCACGTGCCCCACTGCCTCCTGTTGTGGCTTAAAGGTAAGCTCTATAGAACACAGTGCACTTGCCCCATTACACTGCCTCCTGTTGTGGCTTAAAGCTAAGCTCTATAGAACAGAGTGCTCGTGCCCAGTTACACTGCCCCCTGTTGTGGCTTAAAGGTAAGCTCTATAGAACAGAGTGCACGTGCCCCGTTACACTGCCTCCTGCTGTGGCTTAAAGGTAAGCTCTATAGAACAGAGTGCACGTGCCCCGTTACACTGCCTCCTGCTGTGGCTTAAAGCTAAGCTCTATAGAACAGAGTGCACGTGCCCAGTTACACTGCCTCCTGTTGTGGCTTAAAGGTAAGCTCTATAGAACAGGGTGCACGTGCCCCGTTACACTGCCTCCTGTTGTGGCTTAAAGGTAAGCTCTATAGAACAGGGTGCACGTGCCCCGTTACACTGCCTCCTGTTGTGGCTTAAAGGTAGCTCTATAGAACAGAGTGCACGTGCCCCGTTACACTGCCTCCTGTTGTGGCTTAAAGGTAAGCTCTATAGAACAGGGTGCACGTGCCCCGTTACACTGCCTCCTGTTGTGGCTTAAAGGTAAGCTCTATAGAACAGAGTGCACGTGCCCCGTTACACTGCCTCCTGTTGTGGCTTAAAGGTAAGCTCTATAGAACAGAGTGCACGTGCCCCGTTACACTGCCTCCTGTTGTGGCACCAGCAAAGCCAACGCAACGGAGGTGCGCATACACTTACGTCCTGGACATTAATGCTAGCGCAGCTTAGTGAGAACATCACCAACCGTTAATATCAAGATTTTGTAGGCCTTCAAAATTGTTTAAGTATATTACATGTAATCCAACGTCTTACTGTTCGTTGTTCGTTCGTTCGATGCTTATAGATAAGACGGAAATAGGGTTTGACGCAGAGTGTGTCGGGAAGAGTAGGGGTGAAACGGAAAAGGATTGATAGGAATCTTACTGTTTCCGATTGTAATTGAATCCATGAAAATTTGAAGGCTAGTGTTTCTGAAATAAGTTCGAAATCACTATATATTAGGTATGAATAAAATTTGAATCAAAGCACTTAAACAAACAAAAAAGAAAAAGAAATTTTCAACTTCATTATCGAAAAAATCTATAAAAAAAAATCAGTGGAATATTTGGATGAAAATGCTGTTTTGCTTCGGCAGCTAGTGTTTTTTTTTTGTTTTACGATTTCTTCATCATGTGCGTTACCTGCACGTCACATGAGTTTTGTAAATCATTTCCCGTCGAATTACACTTGCTATTGTGCCATTGCTGTCATTGTGTAATGTGATGAACGTTATAAATAGTATTGGTATAATTAGCTCCGCATTATTTGAATGTGATCGCTGGTAACTATGATACCACTTCTCATGCTGACACCATGCGGTCATACACTTATTATATTAACAACATTACCATTCAAACGGCAATTACTCGTAACTTGTCTAGCCCTTCGGGGCTTCCAAAATTTTTATCTATTTTTCAAGAATTCTTTTATAACCCACGTCAACGATCGTTTCGCATAGAGTGCGTTTGCAAATAACGTATACTATTCATAATAAATGGTCAACCTTTCATTAATTCTAATAAATATTCTTTATTCAAACTTAAAACTATAACCTATGGTAGTTGAATAAGATAAACCACATGATTTATTTGTTCATTTGATATCAAGTATTTGTTATCACACCAACAAAATTTTTGGGTTTTTTTGGATAACTCAAGTATTTAGAAAAGTGAGTATCATCCACAAAATGTGCCCCCACGGAGTGGAAGGAAGCTTCCCCGCTGCCTCATGTGACCTGCTGTGAGCACCATCGCTGTATTGAGTGTTTTGCTGCTGTTGCCTCTATCGTTACTTCGGTGTGTGACCTGACGCAGGGCTGTTGTTCCTGTTGTCTGCACTTGTTTCGGCGTTGTACGTACGATTTTACGATAACTATGCAGCACAACATTAATATAGATATGATTTGCCCATACTTCCTATGTCATTATTTTACACTGGTGTGCACGGCCCGTCAAAAATGGCGGGATTCAATACCTTTCCTGAACAAATTTCCCAGATGTGGATGTCAAACAAATATTTCTACCCTAACTGTGCCCGTGATGAATATTCTTGTACCTGTGCACTAGTGAAACTCGTATCACAGATACGGTCATTATAACTATCCTTATGAGCGTGACAGAGCAATGCAAGAAGCGGACACCTAACAAATTAACCAAGGGTATTGTTAGGTAGTAGCAGGACCCGTGGAAATTCCATGGACAATGTCTTCGTTAAGCTAGGTGGACCCGTATAAAAATTCCGTCGACATTACCCTACCTATGCCAACTTAACCCATCCTGACCTAACAAATTCTAACCTTTCCTATCCTATCCTATCCTAACCTAACCTGATAAAATGTCACACATTTCAATGCGTATAGAGGCCTTCTTTCACTGTTACATTGAGGAATTCGGTATCCATGATACCGCTAACTCAGACAACCTATGTTTCTTAAGAAGCGGACGCCAAACAAATATATAAATAAATATATAAATAAACACACAACGGGTATTATTGGGTTAGATGACGATATGAGAAGCAGCACAGAGACACCTCACTACTGCACCACATCATGGGTGGAGGCAGGGCTGCCGGCAAATGATGGTTGTATGTTGTCGAAGTTGATCTCTGGATTTGTTGGTATTGTTTTGATGGTACCTTTGAATCCAAATTATTTTGTAGGTGCACTTTATTTAATAAAAGTACCTATTTATTACAAGTAGGTACGAATAGTAAGAGTTCCTACATATATTGTACATGACTGTACCTCTGTGTATAATAAAATATAAAGAAATATTTTATATTATTTGCCTACACTATGCCTGAACCTACCTGATTTTTCATGAATAGTCCCGATATTATTTCAAATATTTTGTTTAAGTTGGGATTTTCTGTAGTCTTGACTCTTAACATTATACAGAGCTTTATTATTTCTAGCAAAATCAATATATATATATCATCTTTTTCGCTGTTCCACAGTTTTGTAAAGTTTACTTCTGTCAAACTTATAATCAGCGTCTCTACAATAATCACAAACACCGCCACCGCAAAAAACATCCACCAACTTACGTCTGGACGCGACGGCGGGGGCAGGCGACTGGCAAGTTTCACATGTCTATCCACACGAGCCGTAGACGTCACAGGTAATTCACATTCAATGCTGCATACAGTTTGTAGCCACAGCTGGGTTAGAAAATAGTAAAATTAAAGGCCAGAAACCATAACCACTGCAGGAATTGATTGTATTGGATGTATGTATTAAAATTACGAATAATTTTCCCTAAACATAACTCGATTGATTATATTCGTGTAAAATATTTGTAGCGCCGTTTTAATTACTAAAGAAACTATCAGAAATTTAATTCGTGCCCATATTTTTTCATGTATTAAAGCCAGTTTCGGAATACTTCGCAAACTTCGAAATTTTTTTTTACGGTAACCCAAGTATTTAAAGAAAAATGTCGAAATAAATCGTAAAGTCATCTTTTTATTCAATAGGAAGAAGCTCTCACGTTGCCTTATGGGCCCCGTCGTGGACAACATCTATGTGTTGCTGTTGTTACTAGTGTTACTTTCTACAGTTTGTTGTACTGCTATTCTTCCTACCGCCATTACGCGTCATCGCGGTAGACGACGACTTACACTTACCATGATCATTGTTTCATTACTTCTGGTGTACACAGCCCGTCAAAAGTGACGGGATCCTATATTTCCTTTGAAAAAATCCTCCAGCTGTGGATGCCCAACAAATAAATCCATCCTAACAGTACCCGCCATCAAAATATTCTTGTACTTGTGCACTGGTGAAACTCGTATCACAGATACGGTCATTGAGCGTCCTTGTGAGCGTCACAGACACACGCACCAACCAATTTGATGTGTTCACTCACATGCCCATTGTGATAACATGGCACTTATTACGCACAAAAATCTATAAATTTATTTATTCGTACAAAAATTCAAGTGGACAACTAGAGTTTTGTTATGTACGGGATGATAATAAATTCTTACCCACTGTCAGAATCAAATTTGACTTTCAATAATGCCATTAGAAAAATAATGAATACAAGGTTGAATAATTCTGATCTTAATACATAGGAGCGAATGTCATTTTTATTGGTAACTGATCCATATTTTGGTGTAATTGTTTAACCGCCGAACTTACACCACCACCGTACCCACACCACCACCGTACCTACACCACCACCGTACCTACACCACCACCGTACCTACACCACCACCGTACCTACACCACCACCGTACCTACACCACCACCGTACCTACACCACAACCGTACCTACACCACCACCGCACCTACACCACCACCGTACCTACACCACCACCGCACCTACACCACCACCGTACCCACACCACCACCGTACCTACACCACTACCGTACCTACACCACCACCGTACCTACACCACCTTCGTACCTACACCACCACCGTACCTACACCACCACCGTACCTACACCACCACCGTACCTACACCACCACCGTACCTACACCACCACCGTACCTACACCACCACCGTACCTACACCACCACCGTACATACACCACCACCGTACCTACACCACCACCGTACCTACACCACCACCGTACCTACACCACCACCGTACCTACACCACCACCGTACCTACACCACCACCGTACCTACACCACCACCGTACCTACACCACCACCGTACATACACCACCACCGTACCTACACCACCGTACATACACCACCACCGTACCTACACCACCACCGTACCTACACCACCACCGTACCTACACCACCACCGTACCTACACCACCACCGTGGCAACCAACAATGTATTCCATATATAAGAAACAAAAGAGTGATGCGTTGATATTACAAGAACCAAAATATAAGAAGCAACAACAATGCCCATAGCACCAACAATGAGAGGCAGCGTGTTGTTGTTGAGAGCAACGGAAATTGTGGTCAACAAATACATACCGAATGTCGTGCAGACCTCATTCACAAATACATTAGTCACTCATCGAACACCAAAATCGAAAACAAAACGTGCGCTCGAGGATATATAATCAAAATTCAGAATCCTGATTCAAAATTAAATACATTATGACGACAAGGTATATATTTCGAGAGCATGAATAGGGACAATAATTTGATCTTAAACGTTACTTTAATTTATTAATAGTAGGTAATTTAGCATGAGTATTGATGGTTATGTTTTCAGAGCGGTAGTATTCTGATCAAGTTTGAGTATACTTGTGGAGCGGTTTGATCCGCTGGTGAAGAAAAAGGGATCATGTTGCATCGAGTAAAAGATGAAGAAAGACGCCAAAACTCTTAATCACAATATGCAGGTTTAGGCGCTATCAATTTAGATATAATGATAAAACAAACATCCCAACTTTCATCACTGATGCAATAGGCATAGCATTCGCTGGTTGTGCACTTGAAAACTTGCACTTTAATGTATATAATCAAAACTCAGAATCTTGAACTAAAATTAAGTATATCATAACAATAAGGTATAGTTTTTGAGAACATGAATATCGGCATTAACATATTTTCGAACATTAATTCAGCTTCCATATCAGGCTGTAATTTAGTGCAGATACTGACGATTTTATTTGTCTCACGCTTGTAACCTTTACTAAAAGAATTCATTTATGAGCGTCTCGGACGCCTATGAATATTGGAGCTATTAAGATGATGTCGCTGTAAGTAACAGGAGATGTAAGTTGTCGTTGTTTGATACAGAATTAGCAGGTTACGGCAATATCAATTTAGATATAATTCGTTCAACAAACATCCCAACTTACATTGCTGATGCTATAGGCACAACATTCGCTTGTTGTGCCCGCATCGAGCATAAATCAACTGTGCTTCTATCATTAGGATAATAATAGAAACTGGTCTGAATAAAACCTATGGCAAAAATATCGGAGTTAACACTGACGGCAATGATGGGAGACAGAATAACTCTCTAAATGTTTATATCGAATTTGTAAGTTAATAATAATATATTAGTAATGTAGGACAACCAATTATTGAAATGATTTGTCATGACCTGCAAATTAAAAATTACATAATGATTGAATCAATTCATTTGCAGTCATTAGTATGAGCAAACTAGTTATTTGTGCATATTCGACACACATAAAAAATAATTTAGTCACCCTACTTTTCGAAATTCATTGATTTAGGTCAAGTTAAATACTCGTTCAAATTGAAAATATAAAATTGAACCTGCCGTATACGGATGAGGATATTCTCTATTTGTTTAAGTTACCTCAGAAGTGTAACTTGAGTATTATTGATGCCATGAAAATTTTTCTTGTACGTGCCTGGAGTAAGAGAGAATGACTGAAATGAGCCAGTCATGTAGAGTGGGCTGTAGTGACCCACCTTGTCTGAGTTTGACGTACTGGTTGTCCCGGTGACGTCGTCCAATGGCTGCTTGTGACAAGGATTAGTGAATCCTGAGTAGTTTGTGAGTGTATGTTAATTTAGGTTAGGGTAATCACGACTCACAGCGGCACTAACACAATTCATATTTTGTGTAATATATTACACAAAATATACACAAAATACACAGCGAGACACGCTAGGCAACAGCTCTATTTACATGGCTATGGCGAGAGGGCATGGGGGTGAGAAAAGCAACAGAGTTCCTCGAGCTCAGTTCTAAGAGCAGAGTGCTCTCTAAACGCATTCTCACACAAGAGCACAGTAATATTATTAGCATAATACATAAACACATTCAAGGTGCTACAATCAATATTTCAACAGTTCATTAAACAAGTCTGGTACACAGGCGCTGAACTCTTGCGTGGATATTGTGAGTGTTGCGGAAGGAGCTGTAAGCCGTTACAAAGGCCCCGACACTGTCGGCCCTCACTTTCATGTTCAAGTCCACGCAGGGTGGCTTAAAGGTAAGCTCTATAGAACAGAGTGCACGTGTCCCGTTACACTGCCTCCTGTTGTGGCTTAAAGGTAAGCTCTATAGAACACAGTGCACGTGCCCCGTTACACTGCCTCCTGTTGTGGCTTAAAGGTAAGCTCTATAGAACAGAGTGCACATGCCCCGTTACAGTGCCTCCTGTTAGGGCTTAAAGGTAAGCTCTATAGAACAGAGCACACGTGTCCCTCTACACTGCCTCCTGTTGTGGCTTAAAGGTAAGCTCTATAGAACAGAGTGCACGTGCCCCGTTACACTGCCTCCTGTTGTGGCTTAAAGGTAAGCTCTATAGAACAGAGTGCACGTGCCCCGTTACACTGCCTCCTGTTGTAGCTTAAAGGTAAGCTCTATAGAACAGAGTACACGTGCCCCGTTACACTGCCTCCTGTTGTAGCTTAAAGGTAAGCTCTATAGAACAGAGTGCACGTGCCCCGTTACACTGCCTCCTGTTGTGGCTTAAAGGTAAGCTCTATAGAACAGAGTGCACATGCCCCGTTACACTGCCTCCTGTTAGGGCTTAAAGGTAAGCTCTATAGAACAGAGTGCACGTGCCCCGTTACACTGCCTCCTGTTGTGGCTTAAAGGTAAGCTCTATAGAACAGAGTGCACATGCCCCGTTACACTGCCTCCTGTTAGGGCTTAAAGGTAAGCTCTATAGAACAGAGTGCACGTGCTCGTTACACTGCCTCCTGTTGTGGCTTAAAGGTAAGCTCTATAAAACAGAGTTGCACGCGCCTCGTTACACTGCCTCCTGTTGTGGCTTAAAGGTAAGCTCTATAGAACAGAGTGCACGTGCCCCGTTACACTGCCTCCTGTTGTGGCACCAGCAAAGCCAACGCAACGGAGGTGCGCATACACTAACGTCCTGGACATGCATGCTTGCGCAACTCAGTGAGAACGTCACACACCGTTAGGTTCGAGCCTTTGTAGGCCTTCAAAATTGTTTAAGTATATTATATGTAATCAAACGTCTTACTGTTTCCGATTGTAATTGAATCCATGAAAATTTGATGGCTAGTGTTTCTGAAATAAGTTCGAAATCACTATATATTAAGTATGAATAAAATTTGAATCATAGCACTTAAACATAAGCAAAAAAAAAAGAATTTTAAACTTCAAAATCGAAAAAATCTATGAAAAAAATCCGTGGAATATTTGGATGAAAATGCTGTTTTCCTTCGGCAGCTAGTGTATTTTTCTGTTTACGATTTCTTCATCATGTACGTTACCTGCACGTCACATGAGTTTTGTAAATCATTTCCCGTCGAATTACACTCGCTATTGTGCCATTGCTGTCATTGTGTAATGTGATGAACGTTATAAAGAGTATTGGTATAATTAGCTCAAGCATTATATGAATGTGATCGCTGGTAACTATGATACCACTTCTCATGCTATCACCGTGTGTTCGTACACTCATTATATTTTTATTCGAACTGTAATAACTCGCAACTCGTCTACCCCATCGAGGCATCCAAATTTTTTTTCAATTCCTTGAGTTAATCGATAACCCTCGTGATCCAGCGTTTCGCATTAAGTCTGTTTGCAAATAACGTATACTATTCATAATATATGGTCAACTTTTATCAATTCTAATAAATATTCTTTATTCGAACTTCAAACTATAACCAATGGTAGATAAATGAGATAAACCACATGATTTATTTGTTCATTCGATATCAAATATTTATTACCACACCAACAAAATTTTTTAGGATTTTGGATAACTCAAGTATTTTTAAAAGTGAGTTCCATCCACAAAATGTGTCCCCACGGAGTGGAAGGAAGCTTCCCCGCTGCCTCATGTGACCTGCTGTGAGCACCATCGCTGTATTGAGTGTTTTGCTGCTGTTGCCTCTATCGTTACTTCGGTGTGTGACCTGACGCAGGGCTATTGTTCCTATTGTCTGCACTTGTTTTATCGACTATAACGCTAATAAATGACATTTCCTACGCTACCAATACCGGTACGAAAGAGTTCACCGGAGACAAAGACGTGAGAAGGATCGTTGTACGATGTATTTGCCACACAGCTGGAACAGCGCGAAAACTTAACTACGCACGACAGTGTTGCCATCATACACTCACGAGCGTAAGAAAACAAGTATTGCCACACAAGACTAACGAGAACATTTTAGGACAGGAATAAGGGAATGAAACAGCAGAGTTCTATAAAGTTATGTATATGTGACGGATCTAGTACGCCAGCAACAGCAGCAATACCAACAGCAACAGCAACAATACCGTCATCATCAGCAACAATACCAGAAGCATCAGCAACAATACCAACATCATCAGCAACAATACCAGAAGCATCAGCAACAATACCAACATCATCAGCAACCATACCAACTGCAACAGCAAAAATACCAACAGCAACACCAACAACAACAACACCAGCAAAAACACAACAACAACACCAGCAACAACACAACAACAACACCAGTATCAACACCAACAACACAACAACAACAACACCAGCAACAACACACGAACAACAACAACACCAACAACAACACCAACAACAACTACACCAACAACAACACAACAACACCAACAACAACAATAACAACAACAACAACACGCCGCCAGACACAGATGCACGCAACAAAAGCACAAGTCAACGCGCAGTCTTTACGTACAATCTACATATACTGCAGCCAATGAGGCAACTGAACGATCTTTGTGATAATAAATCAGTTACCCTAAAAAATATTTTCTATCGACAAAAAAAATATGAAACTTTTATTGGGTGGACGCAAATAACTGAGGAAATTTGCTGATCATTTCTCAGCCATTCAATGTTGTGTTGTTTGGTGTACAACATTTGTGTTGTTGTCTTGCCTGTGTTGTGTTGTTTGGTGTACAACATTTGTGTTGTTGTCCTGCCTGTGTTGTGTTGTTTGGTGTACAACATTTGTGTTGTTGTCCTGCCTGTGTTGTGTTGTTTGATGTACAACATTTGTGTTGTTGTCCTGCCTGTGTTGTGTTGTTTGGTGTACAACATTTGTGTTGTTGTCCTGCCTGTGTTGTGTTGTTTGGTGTACAACATTTGTGTTGTTGTCCTGCCTGTGTTGTGTTGTTTGGTGTACAACATTTGTGTTGTTGTCCTGCCTGTGTTGTGTTGTTTGGTGTACAACATTTGTGTTGTTGTCCTGCCTGTGTTGTGTTGTTTGGTGTACAACATTTGTGTTGTTGTCCTGCCTGTGTTTTGTTGTTTGGTGTACAACATTTGTGTTGTTGTCCTGCCTGTGTTGTGTTGTTTGGTGTACAACATTTGTGTTGTTGTCCTGCCTGTGTTGTGTTGTTTGGTGTACAACATTTGTGTTGTTGTCCTGCCTGTGTTGTGTTGTTTGGTGTACAACATTTGTGTTGTTGTCCTGCCTGTGTTGTGTTGTTTGGTGTACAACATTTGTGTTGTTGTCCTGTCTGTGTTGTGTTGTTTGGTGTACAACATTTGTTTTGTTGTTCTGCCTGTGTTGTGTTGTTTGGTGTACAACATTTGTGTTGTTGTCCTGCCTGTGTTGTGTTGTTTGGTGTACAACATTTGTGTTGTTGTCCTGCCTGTGTTGTGTTGTTTGGTGTACAACATTTGTGTTGTTGTCCTGCCTGTGTTGTGTTGTTTGGTGTGCAACATTTGTGTTGTTGTCCTGCCTGTGTTGTGTTGTTTGGTGTACAAAATTTGTGTTGTTGTCCTGCCTGTGTTGTGTTGTATGGTGTACAACATTTGTGTTGTTGTCCTGCCTGTGTTGTGTTGTTTGGTGTACAACATTTGTGTTGTTGTCCTGTCTGTGTTGTGTTGTTTGGTGTACAACATTTGTGTTGTTGTCCTGCCTGTGTTGTGTTGTATGGTGTACAACATTTGTGTTGTTGTCCTGCCTGTGTTGTGTTGTTTGGTGTACAACATTTGTGTTGTTGTCCTGCCTGTGTTGTGTTGTTTGATGTACAACATTTGTGTTGTTGTCCTGCCTGTGTTGTGTTGTTTGGTGTACAACATTTGTGTTGTTGTCCTGCCTGTGTTGTGTTGTATGGTGTACAACATTTGTGTTGTTGTCCTGCCTGTGTTGTCAAGTTATCGTTGTTGTCCTGCCTGTGTTGTCAAGTTATTGTTGTTGTATTGCCTGTGTTGTCAAGTTATCGTTGTTGTCCTGCCTATGTTGTCAAGTTATCGTTGTTGTCCTGCCTGTGTTGTCAAGTTATCGTTGTTGTCCTGCCTGTGTTGTCAAGTTATCGTTGTTGTCCTGCCTGTGTTGTCAAGTTATCGTTGTTGTCCTGCCTGTGTTGTCAAGTTATCGTTGTTGTCCTGCCTGTGTTGTCAAGTTATCGTTGTTGTCCTGCCTGTGTTGTCAAGTTATCGTTGTTGTCCTGCCTGTGTAGTCAAGTTATCGTTGTTGTCCTGCCTGTGTTGTCAAGTTATCGTTGTTGTCCTGCCTGTGTAGTCAAGTTATCGTTGTTGTCCTGCCTGTGTTGTCAAGTTATCGTTGTTGTCCTGCCTGTGTTGTCAAGTTATCGTTGTTGTCCTGCCTGTGTTGTCAAGTTATCGTTGTTGTCCTGCCTGTGTTGTCAAGTTATCGTTGTTGTCCTGCCTGTGTTGTCAAGTTATCGTTGTTGTCCTGCCTGTGTTGTCAAGTTATCGTTGTTGTCCTGCCTGTGTTGTCAAGTTATCGTTGTTGTCCTGCCTGTGTTGTCAAGTTATCGTTGCTGTCCTGGATGTGTTGTCAAGTTATCGTTGTTGTCCTGCCTGTGTTGTAAAGTTATCGTTGTTGCGCGCTGCTGTACACAGAAATCAACATGTGTGAATGAAACAATAACTCAATATTCATTTCAAAAAACGATTAAGTAATTTATCAATAATTTTGAAGTTGTAGAAACAAGTTTTGATAAATATAGTGTTTGATATGTCGTTTGGAATATCAAACCGCTTAAAAATATCATTTGTTAAATAATAAAAGAAAAAACGTGTAAGCAAAAAATCAAATTTCCTGATCTATGACACCCATTCATGATAAAGTATGAGGTAAGATTTGTCCGACTGAAGTGTGAAGCATCGTAGCTTCTTTACTTATATTCGATAAATGCGATAAATATATTTTTGAGAGTCATGCCAGACTCCATAGAAGATTGGATCACAAACCTGTACTGAGTCGTAGGCAGGTATGGCAAATTACGTACGGGCGTGTACATTGTGGTGTTGGGTTAATGGTAGTACAGTTTGGTAGGTAAGTTCTCGGGACGCCTTCATGGTGTTGGGTTAATGGTAGTACAGTTTGGTAGGTAAGTTCTCGGGACGCCTTGATGGTGTTGGGTTAATGGTAGTACAGTTTGGTAGGTAAGTTCTCGGGACGCCTTCATGGTGTTGGGTTAATGGTAGTACAGTTTGGTAGGTAAGTTCTCGGGACGCCTTCATGGTGTTGGGTTAATGGTAGTACAGTTTGGTAGGTAAGTTCTCGGGACGCCTTGATGGTGTTGGGTTAATGGTAGTACAGTTTGGTAGGTAAGTTCTCGGGACGCCTTCATGGTGTTGGGTTAATGGTAGTACAGTTTGGTAGGTAAGTTCTCGGGACGCCTTGATGGGGTTGGGTTAATGGTAGTACAGTTTGGTAGGTAAGTTCTCGGGACGCCTTCATGGTGTTGGGTTAATGGTAGTACAGTTTGGTAGGTAAGTTCTCAGGACGCCTTGATGGTGTTGGGTTAATGGTAGTACAGTTTGGTAGGTAAGTTCTCGGGACGCCTTGATGGTGTTGGGTTAATGGTAGTACAGTTTGGTAGGTAAGTTCTCGGGACGCCTTGATGGTGTTGGGTTAATGGTAGTACAGTTTGGTAGGTAAGTTCTCGGGACGCCTTCATAGTGTTGGGTTAATGGTAGTACAGTTTGGTAGGTAAGTTCTCAGGACGCCTTCATGGTGTTGGGTTAATGGTACTACAGTTTGGTAAGTAAGTTCTCGGGACGCCTTGATGGTGATGGGTTAATGGTAGTACAGTTTGGTAGGTAAGTTCTCGGGACGCCTTCATGGTGTTGGGTTAATGGTAGTACAGTTTGGTAGGTAAGTTCTCGGGACGCCTTCATGGTGTTGGGTTAATGGTAGTACAGTTTGGTAGGTAAGTTCTCGGAACGCCTTCATGGTGTTGGGTTAATGGTAGTACAGTTTGGTAGGTAAGTTCTCGGGACGCCTTGATGGTGTTGGGTTAATGGTAGTACAGTTTGGTAGGTAAGTTCTCGGGACGCCTTCATGGTGTTGGGTTAATGGTTGTACAGTTTGGTAGGTAAGTTCTCGGGACGCCTTGATGGTGTTGGGTTAATGGTAGTACAGTTTGGTAGGTAAGTTCTCGGGACGCCTTCATGGTGTTGGGTTAATGGTAGTACAGTTTGGTAGGTAAGTTCTCGGGACGCCTTGATGGTGTTGGGTTAATGGTAGTACAGTTTGGTAGGTAAGTTCTCGGGACGCCTTCATGGTGTTGGGTTAATGGTACTACAGTTTGGTAGGTAAGTTCTCGGGACGCCTTCATGGTGTTGGGTTAATGGTAGTACAGTTTGGTAGGTAAGTTCTCGGGACGCCTTCATGGTGTTGGGTTAATGGTAGTACAGTTTGGTAGGTAAGTTCTCGGGACGCCTTGATGGTGCTGGGTTAATGGTACTACAGTTTGGTAGGTAAGTTCTCGGGACGCCTTGATGGTGTTGGGTTAATGGTAGTACAGTTTGGTAGGTAAGTTCTCGGGACGCCTTCATGGTGTTGGGTTAATGGTAGTACAGTTTGGTAGGTAAGTTCTCGGGACGCCTTCATGGTGTTGGGTTAATGGTAGTACAGTTTGGTAGGTAAGTTCTCGGGACGCCTTGATGGTGTTGGGTTAATGGTAGTACAGTTTGGTAGGTAAGTTCTCGGGACGCCTTGATGGTGTTGGGTTAATGGTAGTACAGTTTGGTAGGTAAGTTCTCGGGACGCCTTCATGGTGTTGGGTTAATGGTAGTACAGTTTGGTAGGTAAGTTCTCGGGACGCCTTGAT
This sequence comes from Morinoia aosen, assembly GCA_030386875.1. Lineage (NCBI taxonomy): Eukaryota > Metazoa > Arthropoda > Malacostraca > Amphipoda > Talitridae > Morinoia > Morinoia aosen. The sequence continues at coordinate 113,380,234 of CM059576.1, forward strand.
GGTGTTGGGTTAATGGTAGTACAGTTTGGTAGGTAAGTTCTCGAGACGCCTTCATGGTGTTGGGTTAATGGTAGTACAGTTTGGTAGGTAAGTTCTCGGGACGCCTTCATGGTGTTGGGTTAATGGTAGTACAGTTTGGTAGGTAAGTTCTCGGGACGCCTTGATGGTGTTGGGTTAATGGTAGTACAGTTTGGTAGGTAAGTTCTCGGGACGCCTTGATGGTGTTGGGTTAATGGTAGTACAGTTTGGTAGGTAAGTTCTCGGGACGCCTTCATGGTGTTGGGTTAATGGTAGTACAGTTTGGTAGGTAAGTTCTCGGGACGCCTTGATGGTGTTGGGTTAATGGTAGTACAGTTTGGTAGGTAAGTTCTCGAGACGCCTTCATGGTGTTGGGTTAATGGTAGTACAGTTTGGTAGGTAAGTTCTCGGGACGCCTTCATGGTGTTGGGTTAATGGTAGTACAGTTTGGTAGGTAAGTTCTCGGGACGCCTTGATGGTGTTGGGTTAATGGTAGTACAGTTTGGTAGGTAAGTTCTCGGGACGCCTTCATGGTGTTGGGTTAATGGTAGTACAGTTTGGTAGGTAAGTTCTCGGGACGCCTTCATGGTGTTGGGTTAATGGTAGTACAGTTTGGTAGGTAAGTTCTCGGGACGCCTTGATGGTGTTGGGTTAATGGTAGTACAGTTTGGTAGGTAAGTTCTCGGGACGCCTTGATGGTGTTGGGTTAATGGTAGTACAGTTTGGTAGGTAAGTTCTCGGGACGCCTTCATGGTGTTGGGTTAATGGTAGTACAGTTTGGTAGGTAAGTTCTCGGGACGCCTTGATTGTGTTGGGTTAATGGTAGTACAGTTTGGTAGGTAAGTTCTCGGGACGCCTTGATGGTGTTGGGTTAATGGTAGTACAGTTTGGTAGGTAAGTTCTCGGGACGCCTTGATGGTGTTGGGTTAATGGTAGTACAGTAACGTAGGTAAGTTCTCGGGACGCCTTCATAGTGTTGGGTTAATGGTAGTACAGTTTGGTAGATAAGTTCTCGGGACGCCTTCATGGTGTTGGGTTAATGGTAGTACAGTTTGGTAGGTAAGTTCTCGGGACGCCTTGATGGTGTTGGGTTAATGGTAGTACAGTTTGGTAGGTAAGTTCTCGGGACGCCTTGATGGTGTTGGGTTAATGGTAGTACAGTTTGGTAGGTAAGATCTCGGGACGCCTTCATGGTGTTTGGTTAATGGTAGTACAGTTTGGTAGGTAAGTTCTCGGGACGCCTTGATGGTGTTGGGTTAATGGTAGTACAGTTTGGTAGGTAAGTTCTCGGGACGCCTTGATGGTGTTGGGTTAATGGTAGTACAGTTTGGTAGGTAAGTTCTCGGGACGCCTTGATGGTGTTGGGTTAATGGTAGTACAGTTTGGTAGGTAAGTTCTCGGGACGCCTTCATGGTGTTGGGTTAATGGTAGTACAGTTTGGTAGGTAAGTTCTCGGGGCGCCATGATGGTGTTGGGTTAATGGTAGTACAGTTTGGTAGGTAAGTTCTCGGGACGCCTTGATGGTGTGGCAATGGAGGGATGAAGTCTTCCTGGCATTCAATAACGACATAAATGTGAAAATAATAGTCAATAAATTCCTTCAAAAATATTTTTGTTACCGTTCAACAACAATTAAATTAGTGTTCCATAGACTTCCTTAAAATGTAGTTATTAATAAAATTTATTCCGCAAGAAATGTTGCATTTTCAATATATGGTGTGTAAATTTTCCTAAATTCGAATGTTTTTATTGCTAAAATGATGAGTGTCCTAATTTCAGGATATTAATCTTTAATTTTCACAGCTTGAATATTCTGTGTCGTTTAAGGACGGATTGTCAACCTTGTCAAAATAACGTGGTATATTATTGAAGCAATTCCTGGACGTCAGTTCTCAGGAATTGTGACTCTTCAGTAATGTTTACCTAGGTGGGCCAGATAGGGGTTAAGTGGGGTGCGCGAGCTGGGGGTTAGGTGGGGTGTAGTGGGGGAGCTGGGGGTTAGGTGGGGTGAGCTGGGGGTTAGGTGGGGTGAGCTGGGGGTTAGGTGGGGTAAGCTGGGGGTTAGGTGGGGTGAGCTGGGGGTTAGGTGGGGCGAGCTGGGGGTTAGGTGGGGTGAGCTGGGGGTTAGGTGGGGTGTAGTGGGCGAGCTGGGGGTTAGGTTAGGTGTGGTGGGCGAGCTGGGGGTTAGGTGGGGTGTGGTGGGCGAGCTGGGGGTGTGGTGAGCGAGCTAGGGGTTAGGAGGGCGAGCTGGGGGTTAGGTGGGGTGTGGTACGCGAGCTAGGGGTTAGGTGGGTGTGGTGGGCGAGCTAGGGGTTAGGTGGGCGAGCTGGGGGTTAGGTGGGGTGTGGTGGACGAGCTTGGGGTTAGGTGGGGTGTGGTGGGCGAGCTAGGGGTTAGGTGGGGTGTGGTGGGCGAGCTAGCCCGGTGCGCCTAAACAGGAGGTTGGTGATCCCAAACCAGGAAATTCGGCGTAGCGGATGTCCTAAACATGTGTTCATGTGTTAAAATAACAACCATAAATTCACTGCTATATATCACTCACTATGATAGCGAAATAATAGTTCGGGCGATGAAAGGAGAAAAAGAGAAAGACAGTTTAAATATTAAAACCTTTGCGCCCTTCAAATTTCCATAGTTAGTCTTCGCAAACGTAAAAAATCATTTCCAAACTTTACATTCAACTTTGCTATCTCACAACTCAAATATCCAGGACATGAAAAAGCGAACAGTTTCACGAATGATTCAAATGCATTTCTCACTTTTTCTTTGTTTTGAATCGTTGTATTGGGCGTTAAGAATTGTTTTCAAAATGAAACGTGAAGCTTGAACAGTACAATTTTGATATATTTTGGTTTCGTTGGGTTTGGAGAATTATTTTAGAACATTATTTTTGTAAGCCGTTGTCGGCTAATGGGCGGATAACTCTCTTGCCTCTTGAAAAGGGAAGGAGGGGGAAGTGCTGTATTGGTGTGTCCTGGTGTGGTGGTGTTGTTGTCTGCCACTAGTTACTGCGTCTGTGGGTGTTGTCTGCCACTAGTTACTGCGTCTGCAGGTGTTGTCTGCCAGTAGTTACTGCGTCCGCAGGTGTTGTTGTCTGCCACTAGTTAATGCGTCTGCAGGTGTTGTCTGCCTCTAGTTACTGCGTCTGCAGGTGTTGTCTGCCACTAGTTACTGCGTCTGTGGGTGTTGTCTGCCACTAGTTACTGCGTCTGTGGGTGTTGTCTGCCTCTAGTTACTGCGTCTGCAGGTGTTGTCTGCCACTAGTTACTGCGTCTGTGGGTGTTGTCTGCCACTAGTTACTGCGTCTGTGGGTGTTGTCTGCCACTAGTTACTGCGTCTGTGGGTGTTGTCTACCACTCTTTACTGCGCCTGGAGGTGTTGTCTGCCACTAGTTACTGCGTCTGTAGGTGTTGTTGTCTGCCACTAGTTACTGCGTCTGCAGGTGTTGTCTGCCTCTAGTTACTGCGTGTGCAGGTGTTGTCTGCCACTAGTTACTGTGTCGTCAGGTGTTGTTGTCTGCCATTAGTTACTGCGTCTGCAGGTGTTGTTGTCTGCCACTAGTTACTGCGTCTGCAGGTGTTGTTTTCTGCCACTAGTTACTGCGTCTGCAGGTGTTGTTTTCTGCCACTAGTTACTGCGTCTGCAGGTGTTGTTGTCTGCCACTAGTTTCTGCGTCTGCATGTGTTCCGTTGTCTGCATCATTACCACAGAACTACCATTTCTATAAAAAAAAAGCTCCCCACACGTCTAGCGGTTCTCCGTTTCTATATTTCTAGTATAAGGCTAAATAATTTTTTGCTACTCCTTCACATATGTCGCAATAAGTCCGTTTTCAAATAACCTTCATTAATCATGAAAAATAAAATCATTCACACAAATTATAATAAATTTTCAAAATTCGAACTTTAAATCAAACCTAGGGTCGATGTATGAACAAATAAAATCTAGTAATTTTTTTTCTTCTCCTATAAAGTAATTTTTATCATACTCATCTAGAAAAATTTTAATGGGATAACTCAAGAATTTTGAAAGGTGAGGTTCATTTCAGATTGCGTCCTCACGGAGTGGAATTTAACTTTCACGCTAAGTTGCTTCATGGCCAAGTACCATGAGCCGTGGGTAATACTGGGATGCAGGGTACAGTTCAGCGATCTACTTTCGAGCCACTAGTGGCTGCAAAAATATGTAGACGCTTTAGTGAACTCTTAACGCTATACCGCCGGCGTTCCATTCAATTGAAGGCATGAGTTAAAGTTACAAATGGTTTTCCCTAAATTTTATTGAATTTTTTTTTGTTCGAAAAATCAATGGTGTTCATCAATAGGAGTAAATAAACTATGAAAACTTGATTCATGCCTAAATTTTTTATGTAGCCTATTAAAACCAGTTCCGAAGTAATTCGCACACCACTATTTATTTTTCGAACAGTAACTAAAGTAACTACAAACAGTAACAGGTTACGGCTATATCAATTTACATATAGTCGTATTTCAGATCATAATTATTCAGTCGTGTATTTATTATTTTCCTAAGGATAATTATTGCAAGTCAAATTTGATTCCGACAGTGTATAGAATTTATTATCATCCCATACATAACAAAACTCAACTTGTCCAGTTGAAAGTTTGAATAAAGAAGTAAATTAATATGTTTTTGTGCGTAATTAGCGCTCTATCACAATGGGCATCTGAGTGAACACATCAAATTGGTTGGTGCGTGTGTCTGTGACGCTTACAAGGACGCTCTATGACCGTATCTGTGATACGAGTTTCAAGTACAAGAATATTTTTATGGCGGGTACTGTTGGGATGGATATATTTGTTGGGCATCCTCACCTGGAGGATTTGTTCAAAGGAAATATCGAATACCGTCATTTCTGACGGGCCGTGTACACCAGATGAATAAAATTATGATTATATCAAGTGTAAGTCGTCGCCTAACGCGATGGCGCGCTATGGCGGTAGGAAGAATAGCAGTACAACAAACTGTAAAAAAGTATCACTAGTAACAACAACACATAGATGTTGTCCACGACGGGATACATAAGACAGCGTATGAGCTTCTTTCTATTGAATAAATAGATGAGTACACGATTTAATTCGATATTTTTTTCGAAATACTTTAGTTACCGTAAATTTGAAAAAAACTGGTTTTGCCAAGTTCTTCGAAATTAGTTTTAATACATGAAAAATATGGGCATGAAATAGGTTTTTAATAGTTTTATTCACCAATAACAACGAAAACAATAAGTTTTCACACAAAAAAAAAATTAAATTTATTTGAGGAAAAATAGTCGTAATTTCAATACACACATCTGTTACGATCGCTTGCGAACCAGTGGACTTGAACTTGATATTGATTAAACCTATTTTTAGAGCCATGGCTGGCTACAAACACTACGCAGAGTTGACTGTGAGGCTGAATGTAACGTCTACGGGTCATGTGGATCGACATGTGAAACTTGCCGGCCGCTTCCAGACGTGAGTTGCTGAACTTTTTACGGTGGCGATCAGCACAATTGTCCATTGGCAACTTATGATAGCTCCCAACTCTTCATCATAATATACGGATGAGGATATTCTCTATTTGTATCATTTGCCCAGTTAGATGGTGAAGTTTTCAGTGAACAGAAGTGGGAGTGTGTGATGCGTCTGCTGTTGCCAAACCACGGGTATACCAAATGGCAACTGATGACGCGTTCCTTTGGCCCCCACACCCGCCCACTCTCGACACACTGCCTGCACACCTGGTGAGGGGCCGGTGGACGGCTCTTGATAAAATGGGGAAGTTGGGATGGAAGCCTAAACTGATGTTTGTATTGCAGTCAATATTTCAATTTTGATCTATTAAGTTTCACAACAATTCTGAGAGGAATCGTAAATTCGTAACGTACAACGCCGAAACAAGTGCAGACAATAGGAACAACAGCCCTGCGTCAGGTCACACACCGAAGTAACGATAGAGGCAACAGCAGCAAAACACTCAATACAGCGATGGTGCTCACAGCAGGTCACATGAGGCAGCGGGGAAGCTTCCTTCCACTCCGTGGGGACACATTTTGTGAATGGAACTCACTTTTCTAAATACTTTAGTTATCCAATCAAAGATTTCTCGATTACTGTTATAAAAAATTCTTTAGCCTATGAGTTATAAAAATATTTTTTATGTTATTTTATTCATTTTCCGACCAAAGACTGGATTTTGAAGTTCAAATATCGATAATTTATTGCGATTGATAAAACTTAATTTCATTTTATAAATAATAAACGTTATTTGAATCTGAACATTATGGGAACTGTTTGCAGATTGAAAGAAATAACTTTTCGTTAGTAAGCTTATTAATTTTGAAACCCGGAAGCGCTTTTATGGATACAATTTGTGACGTGCGGAACTGATAAGGATATGGTAATAAAATTCAGTGGTAATGATGGTATGAAGACATGGGGATAGCATGAGAAGTGGTATCATAGTTACCAGCGATCACGTTCATATAATGCTGGAGCTAATTATACCAATACTATTTATAACGTTCATCACATTACACAATGACAGCAACGGCACAATAGCGAGGGTAATTCGACGGGAAATGATTTACAAAACTCATGTGACGTGCAGGTGGTGTGGCGCGATTTAGGAAGTGAGAGAACTGGAAATGGATATAAGTTTTATAGTTTTTTTTAATATAGGTATTGTTAGGTTGTACCAGTTTTAGAACTGGAAAAGTAATAGAACTACGATAGTTACCTTTTCATTAAAAAATCTAAAATCGTCGCAATAATTTTTTTCAAATTATTTTAGTTTTTACTCATGAAAATCCTTTTCTTTTCCGTGTACGAGTCCACTGACTTACATCTGATTCCCCCACAATAAAGAGATACATGAACTTACATAAGAAACACTAGCCTTCAAATTCCCACGGATGCAATCACACTCAGAAAGATAGGACATGTGTATGAGTGCTGTGAAACAATTCTTTGAGGCCTTTATACGCTGCTATATTTTGTTGTGTCGGTACATGCTAAGTTGTGCAGGTAACTAGTGGCAAACAACACCTGCAGACGCAGTAACTAGTGGTAGACAACACCTGCAGATGCAGTAACTAGTGGCAGACAACAACACCTGCAGGCGCAGTAACTAGTGGCAGACAACACCTGCAGACGCAGTAACTATTGGCAGACAACAACACCTGCAGGCGCAGTAACTAGTGGCAGACAACACCTGCAGACGCAGTAACTAGTGGCAGACAACACCTGCAGACGCAGTAACTAATGGCAGACAACACCTGCAGACGCAGTAACTAGTGGCAGACAACACCTGCAGACGCAGTAACTAGTGGTAGACAACACCTGCAGACGCAGTAACTAGTGGTAGACAACACCTGCAGATGCAGTAACTAGTGGCAAACAACAACACCTGCAGATGCAGTAACTAGTGACAGACAACACCTGCAGACGCAGTAACTAGTGGCAGACAACACCTGCAGACGCAGTAACTAGTGGCAGACAACACCTGCAGACGCAGTAACTAGTGGCAGACAACACCTGCAGACGCAGTAACTAGTGGCAGAGAGGCCGTAAGAAATTAAAAAATCAATCTCTCGAGAGTTGATGAGGCCGCGTGAACACGGCCCGTCAAAATATATAGGGCTGGAGCTTGTATCACAGATACGCTCATCACACACTGCAGGCTGGCTTCGGACAGACGGACGGACGGACGCGGCTCTTATTATAGTGTTGATTTTGAAGTGCTCATATTCGAAAAACCTATTCATTTGTCTTGTGACTTACGTGCATTTGAACTAAGTGGTATTTAAGACGGTGGAGCCAGAGCAGGTGTGGTGCTCCATCATTGGCAGGGGAGTGGAAAACATTCCTAATGACTTTAGGTGTGAACAGATGTCGTGTGAGGGCGTTGTGTAGAGGAGCTAGCGAGATGTAAACTATTAAGAGGTAGAAGTATTAATAGTTTATGTTTATGTATTATATTAATAGTATATGTATTGTAAACTATTAAGAACTGAGGAGCCCATCCATCAAATGGGCGAAATGAGGCTGTTCACACAGATATATCTGCTCCGGGCGAGCTGAGTGTTTGGTAGTCAAAGAATCTAACAGTCTCTAATTAGACGAAAGACATTGCTAGTATTTTCTTTTGTTGTTTGATATGACGGCGCCAAGTGAAGAAAAATGAATGGATTCACATGCTGGCACATGTCTCTCAATGTTTGTCATGTGCGTAAAGTGCTGGAAATAATGTATGTAGTCTCGCTAGGTAATAAGGCGCAAAATAATGTTGGTAATGAAATAATGTTATGAAACAATGGTAATGAAATAATGTTTGTAGTCTCGGTAGGTAATAAGACACAAAAATACGAACCAGTGAGATGTGAAACTCAAACTAAGTTTATTACTTGCATGAATAATTTTGGTGGTTTTGGTGTTATTTGATGGAGGAGTGTTTCCATGAAAACCTATGGAATTGAAGTTCTGATAATAATATTCCCATAGAAATTAAATTCAAATGTAATACATTGTTTAATATATAATATTTATATTTAAGTTTAATTTCTAGGGGGATAGTATACTCAGAATGGAAATGGAAACACTCCTCCACCAAATAACACCAAAACCACTAAAATTATTCATGCAAGTAATAAACTTAGTATGAGTTTCACATCTCACTGGTTCGTATTTTCGCCAGTAAGTTTTCAATTTCTGCATGAAGGTGCAAGAAGGCTCATAAAAGTAGAATGTAGTTGTATGACGATGTGAATAGTTTCAAATGAGCACTTGCTAAAACCATAAATTTAGCTCGTATAGCGAATGTTCCATCTGTCCCAATATTGCTCCTGCAATATCTAATCACCGTGAGAATATTCTAATTACATGCGTTATTAATTAAGCTACTGACGCTGACAAAATAATGAAGCGATCCCATCAAAATAACGAACTGGTTACATTTTTTCCTCGAGTTTAGAATAGCGTTGGTGGTAGGATGCTCTAGAAGTGATTGAACTGATTCGAGCCCACAGGCAGCTGTACTCAAATTTGAACATTGTTCTAGGCGGCCTAAGAAACAATCTATACTTCTGTATCGCTTGTCACTGTTATAAAAGGAGCCGCGTCCGTCCGTCCGTCCGTCCGTGCGTCACACCCACCAGCCTACAGTGTGAGATGAGCGTATCTGTGATACAAGCTTCATCAACTCCACAATTTTCGGTGCCTTAACCCAGCAGATTGGGAATCGGAATGTATATCACGTGTATTGGTAGGTTAGGTTAGGTTGTGTAGAATATCACGTGTATTGGTAGGTTAGATTAGGTTGTGTAGAAAATCACGTGTATTGGTAAGTTAGATTAGGTTGTATAGAATTTCACGTGTATTGGTAGGTTAGATTAGGTTGTATAGAATATCACGTGTATTGGTAGGTTAGATTAGGTTGTATAGAATATCAGCAATTGAGACTTGGGAAAGTATTGGAAAGCCATAGAATATCATGGGGAAGCCATGTTGAAGCTCAGTTGGTCCTATATCTAATCCTGTCATTTTTTTGAAGGGCCGTATGCACTCGTGGTAAATAAATTGTTTGAAATTAGTAAAAAATAGTATGATTTTGCATCGTGCTCTAAGTTATCATTGATTTCTGTCACGAGCTTACTCTAGTAAACATTTGTGTGACGGCTGAAACCGATGCCATTCATGATCCACGGGTCTCTGATTTGACCGATCCATGCTCGCTCTCTTCACATTTCTGACTTCATCTCCCACTTGACCTGCTGGGAGAATTTATTCTTTCCAATTGATGGTTACTTGAGGTTCACGTGTCAGCTGACGCAAATTAAGGGCGAAATCGAAAAAGTTTCACGAGTAAAATTTGTTTTTTTAACATACTGACCAAATTTCAGCGAAATCGAAAAAGTTACACGAGTATAATATGTTTTCTTTCAAACATACATATACTGGCCAAATTTCGGACGAATCGGATCAAAGTTTACACGTGTTTGGGTTGACCCCCTTAATTTTAAATAGGTTTCAACACGGCTCCCGTTTAGTTCGCTTACTTTGCTGCTCACTGGGCGCGTGTTAACTGTTGAAACTTCTTTGCACACTGTTAGAGGTTTCAATCATTGACGGGTGTTTGAGTTCCGTGCTGGGCCCGAGTTTGAAGATAATTAGAAGAGGATTTGAGTTCCGTGCTGGGCACGAGTTAGAAGATAATTAGAAGAGGATTTGAGTTCCGTGCTGGGCCCGAGTATGAAGATAATTAGAAGAGGATTTGAGTTCCGTGCTGGGCACGAGTTCTAAGATGATTAGAAGAGGATTTGAGTTCCGTGCTGGGCACGAGTTCTAAGATGATTAGAAGAGGATTTGAGCTCCGTGCTGGGCACGAGTTCTAAGATGATTAGAAGAGTATTTGAGCTCCGTGCTGGGCACGAGTTCTAAGATGATTAGAAGAGGATTTGAGTTCCGTGCTGGGCACGAGTTAGAAGATGATTAGAAGAAGATTTGAGTTCCGTGCTGGGCACGAGTTCTAAGATGATTAGAAGAGGATTTGAGTTCCGTGCTGGGCACGAGTTCGAAGATAATTAGAAGAGGATTTGAGTTCCGTGCTGGGCACGAGTTCTAAGATGATTAGAAGAGGATTTGAGTTCCGTGCTGGGCACGAGTTCGAAGATAATTAGAAGAGGATTTGAGTTCCGTGCTGGGCACGAGTTCGAAGATGATTACAAGCACGATTTGTGAAATTATTACTGTTAGCTACCAGAATATCATTTATGTTATAGAAGATTCTATATCAAGTAGCCTCAAATTATTTCCATTGTTCTACCTCATGATTTGTTGTTTTGATATTTGTATGCGGTCATTTGCACCGAAAATGTTTCTGAATATTGTGAGTTTAGAGTTTCTGTGTAGGTTGTTTGAAGGATCTTTAGCACAAAATTTCGCATCACATTTCTAAGTATCAAGAACTTCACACCTTCGGTTGGTGAAGAATAAAATATAGAAAATACACTGTGTATGTAAAAGTTTATGTTTGCAAGAAAGGTCATTAGATCAGTTATTCCGGAGGCCTCCAACGAGTATGAATATAAATATAGTAACTTTGAGGGTAATTGTTCTTAGAATGACCAGAAAATTAAAAGTTTTAAATTGAAAGTCATAAAAATCAAAAACATAACAGAACGGTTTCCAGTTCTTGCAAAATTTTAGGAGAAATTCAATGGAAAGATTTTTTATTTTCTTATTGATTCAAAAAAATTTTAGAGCAAAATTCTTCGGTTTCCCGAAACAACGAGTACTTTTGCGACACTGATGGAAATGCTTCTCAATATGAAAAGTTTAAACACGCCTCTATATGTGTTTTCTTTACATCTGATAAATTGGATCCATGAGACAAAAGCAAATCCGCAATTGACATCACGTTATATACTTGTATCATGACATCCTGAGTCCAGCAAAATTTGCACAAAGATTTTTATAAAAATGATTTGGAAAACTTATCATATAGCTGAATTTGAAAATAAAAGCGACTTAGAAACATCGCGTTTCAGTAACACATGTGACTAACGTCACTCAAAAACCTACACGGAGGATCTGTTACAAAGATCGCAACCTATAAAACCGCTTCAGGAAAGTAGCGGCGTAGGTAGAGCGTAGGCGTGAGAAAGTAAACCTCAATTCCGGAATGAGACTCAAAGAATACTTTGTGTTCACACAGTATATTCTAACAAAATGTACGTGAAACAACGCGTGTGTGAGTTAGATTTGCGCCAAATAACTCATCTGTGAGTTGTGTTGCTGGTGGTGCTGGTGCTGCTTTGTGGTGGTGGTGCTGCTGGTGGTGCTGGTTGTGGTGCTGGTGGTGCTGGTGGTGCTTTGTGGTGGTGGTGGTGCTGCTTTGTGGTGGTGGTGCTGCTGGTGGTGCTGGTTGTGGTGCTGGTGGTGCTGGTGGTGCTTTGTGGTGGTGGTGCTGCTGGTGGTGCTGGTTGTGGTGCTGGTGGTGCTGGTGCTGCTTTGTGGTGGTGGTGCTGCTGGTGGTGCTGGTTGTGGTGCTGGTGGTGCTGGTGGTGCTTTGTGGTGGTGGTGGTGCTTTGTGGTGGTGGTGGTGGTGGTTCTTTGTGGTGGTGGTGGTGGTGCTTTGTGGTGGTGGTGGTGCTTTGTGGTGGTGGTGGTGGTGGTGCTTTGTGGTGGTGGTGGTGGTGCTTTGTGGTGGTGGTGCTGGTGGTGCTTTGTGGTGCTGGTGGTGCTTTGTGGTGGTGGTGGTGGTGCTTTGTGGTGGTGGTGGTGGTGCTTTGTGGTGGTGGTGCTGGTGGTGCTTTGTGGTGGTGGTGGTGGTGGTGGTGCTGCTGGTGGTGCTGGTGGTGGTGCTGGTAGTGCTTTGTGGTGGTGGTGGTGGTGGTGGTGGTGGTGGTGGTGCTGGTGGTGCTGCTGGTGGTGCTGGTGGTGGTGCTGGTGGTGCTGGTGGTGCTTTGTGGTGGTGGTGGTGGGGCTGCTGCTAATGGTGCTGCTGGTGGTGCTGGTGGTGCTTTGTGGGGGTGCTGCTAGTGGTGGTGGTGGTGATGCTGCTGGTGGTGCTGCTGGTGGTGCTGGTGGTGCTTTGTGGTGGTGCTGCTGGTGGTGGTGGTGGTGCTGCTGGTGGTGCTGCTGGTGGTACTGCTGGTGGTGCTGGTGGTGGTGCTGCTGGTGGTGGTGGTGGTGGTGCTGCTGGTGGTGCTGCTTGTGGTGCTGCTGGTGGTGCTGGTGGTGGTGCTGCTGGTGGTGGTGCTGCTGCTGATGCTGGTGGTGGTGCTGCTGCTGATGCTGGTGGTGGTGGTGCTGGTGGTGGTGCTGCTGCTGATGCTGGTGGTGGTGGTGCTGGTGGTGGTGCTGCTGCTGATGCTGGTGGTGGTGCTGGTGGTGGTGGTGCTGCTGGTGGTGGTGCTGCTGCTGATGCTGGTGGTGGTGGTGCTGCTGATGCTGGTGGTGGTGGTGCTGGTGACGAGAGACACTGCGGACACTTTGCTGGGCCAAAGTTCGATATCTCGTGCACGGCACTCCTGTAAAGCTGTTTTCCCTGTTAGTCGAAAGATATCGTTTCAAATTTCCAATATGCGATATGAAAAGAAAAGGATATCAAACACTTCCATTCCCTGAAGTTCAGCAATCAATCTTCGAATAGGACTGGGTGTTATCATTATTATGGAGTACTTCATGATAAAATGCATCAACAAACCATCTCATGTTTGTCGTTGAGAAAATTCAAAGGAGTTTTTTTAAACAAGTCGGCAGTTCGGATCTTGCAGCCCTAACCCTCCAGAGTTAAAAAGCTCTTAAATTTATAATTATAACGGAAATTTTATCAGCGCTTGGAACTTTAGTTCTACACCGATGAGATTTTTCCCTCTATCAGTTGGATTTCTACATTCAGAAATGGTCGACAGTATTAGATAAACATCACGTCACGACTTTTTAGATTGGAGCTATTAGGCCTTACTTTATTATTATTTTTGAGTATTCTAGACACATACACGTGTATTCGTCTGCTAAAGTGGCATGTTAGAACATGCGTGCCAGGCAGCAGTTTGCCCTGTACAACCACCATTTGCTCTATCCGATCAAACATTCGAGACAACACACACAAGGCCTCTTTCTAATGAGACGCTGTTGTAAATGTTGACTATCGATCCATTAACGAACATTAAAATGTAATCTACTCACGTGCTGCTGCAAGTTATCCATTTACTTATCCATAAAGTTCTCACTACAGACTCATTACAGCGCACTAAAACCTTCACTAAGAGTTTGTTTGCGACTCATTAAGGCTCGTTGGGTTGCCACGTCAAAAGACAAAGCTAAACAGCTGTGTAACCATGCCGTCCCAAGGCTGGACGTGACTCACATATAACTCGGGAGTTCATGTTCAAAGCTGTTGGGGAGAAGAATGGCTGGTATTATTTAACTCTTTCAAGGATTAAAAAGAATATTTTCGTCCGTCGGTTATGTATCCCTGTTGCATTAGCCCGTATATGTTCACCCCAATTTTCATTTGAGGGATTGAAATCGCATTTGCCCGTTGTTAGGCCAGAAGCCAAAATAAGTCGACTGATGCCTCTGTTCTACGGAGGAAAAATAATTCTTCCCGCAAATAACTGAGCTCGCGTATCACAGATACCTGCGAAACATACTTCCGTCACGGACTACAAAATTTCATCAGCTTGATTTAGTTCGGCTCGAAAACTCTGAAGCTTGATTTAGTTCAGCTCAAATTTCGACGCTTGAAAACAGCTCGACATCTCCAAAGCTTGAAAGCAACTCGAAAAACCTGAAGAAATTAGAAATTATCACCGAACCGAAGAACTGTATTGAAAAAAACCTCGCCTTAAATAAATAATCATTCAGCAACTGACTGATGTCTCTTATCCATGATGTATCAGGAAGATTCCTCAGGAATTACAAGCCTCAGATATACGGTTCTCAGAAATCCCTAAGATAGGGACAATTTCAAAGGGTGGCACCCAAGAAGGACCAACCCAAAATAAACTATGAATTGAGCCGAACAGGACTCGCCCACCAAAATAATCTATCAACTGGCGCTCAAGAAGGATAGGCCGCCTTCAAAATTTCTATCACTTGTATTTACTCCCCCTAAGCTGCACCTAATGTTACGCTCAGCTCACAGTTTGTGACCTTGTATAATTCATTGAAAACTATTCGTTTCGTATATAATTTTGCTAATAAATTCATCCTTTATGGTGTTATATCGCGTAATGAAGTCAAAACACCGCCGAAATGACTTTGGGGCAAAATTCTTCTCACGACGAGCTACCCGCGCCCGTCGTGGGAAGCAAATCACCAGACATAATAATACCTCTAAGGAAAAAAAATGTCACCGATGTGGAAAACAAATTTCGCTTCAGTACCTCTAAGGATAAAAAATGTCACCGATGTGGAAAACAAATTTCGCTCAGTACCTCTAAGGATAAAAAATGCCATAGCGACGAAGAACTGGAAGTACATTAGAACACTAGAACGTCACAGTGTAAGAGTAACGTCAATTATCCTCAACTAGCATAAAGGTTAGCCCCCATGAGAGCCTAGAACAGGTTTTTATGGATAAGGAAGCTTGCTGTCGACTCCGACAGCTCTGCGATATGCGAGAGCAATAGAAAATTAGTTTTGTCTGAGTTTGAATCATGCACAGAGTTTCACTCTTACTACGAATTGTAATCGCCTTGATAATCCTGTTTCAAGTGTTGAGCAATGTTTTTATATTCATATATAATTGTGAGAATTTGGCATTGTTGTATACAAATTAAAGTCTATTAATCGACATTAAATTTGCGATTTTAGAATGGCTTACGTTGAAAATGCTTATTCTATTTAGCGCTCGACTAGTTCACAACACTTATCACGATCATGTGCACATGTCTCTAACTTTTGGCAAGTAAAATATTTCATTGGAAAGTCGGGAATTCATCCCGTGGAATTTTGTTTACAGATAAAATTCCAAATAATCCACAACTACCATGCTGCTCTAGGACAGGGGTTCCCAAACTTTTTCAACCAAGGACTACTTTTATTACAGAAAATAAGCCGAGGACCCCTCACATGTTTTCCCAGCGGGAAAATATGCATATATGCTAATTTATATGCATCCACTGTTGAATTCACTACATTTTAGGGACCCGTCAACAACAACAGTATCTCAACAGAATATGCATCCATTGTTGAATTCACTACATTTTAGGGACACGTCAACAACAACAGTATCTCAACAGATACTCCCGTCTGTATACTTGTACTTGAAACTGCATTTAACTTTAGTTCAATAAAAATTATTAGGAGTCAAGTATTCTTCATTGCTCTCAGTACGACTCAAAATGAGGGAGATGTAACCTTAGTATTTTTGAACAAGTTTTCCATGATCTTCATTCTTCTCCTCGTTGACTTTTTCATGCACTTATAATAAAACTCGGAGTTTTCCTCTTGAAGTTAATCCAAGAGTTTCTACTTGAACATTGAAGGTTGGGTACACAAAGTTGAAGGTCAGACGCCCATCAGTGGCTTATACAGCTGCGGCCCCTCGGTCGTCACTGTAGCTCACACCCCTGTTGGTGGTAGGTGGTGACCTCACCTACTCCCCCACTTCAGCAGCTCTCACACTTACAGCGCCCTCTGGTGTCATACTTGGGACCTCACATTACTAGCACACTGATCTCGTTGTCGGCAACAAGTTGTGAAGTTTTTGCAACTCCCACACTACTAAAATCAACATCACCTGCCGTAGACCATTTCCATTAATCATTAAGGCGAACGTCAGTCTAATTTCATTTTTATTAGTGATTTGTACACTTATTTTGTGGGATTTTATTTTAGAATTTTGCCATGTTTATGCATTTTGGATATGATCTTAGCTGCGTATTTGAGACATAAAAGGAAAGTTCGATGTTCATTTGCGGTGTGGAACTTTGTTGCGAGTCGAGCCATGCTGAATTGGTGAGGTTTAGGTGAGAATTAAACTTATTTGGGATGAAAAAACCATGAAATTCAGAGAATGGAATACATCAAGCTGCTCTAATTTTGACTTTTTATTTACAGAATATTTGCGTGGAGTTATAGTTGACTACACTTAGCAGTATCTACATATTCCTGACCGAAGACTTAGATCAGCCACAGCGATGCTCGTACTGAAGTCCCTCTTGCTCTGCGTTCTGGTAAGTAGCCAGTCTTTTAGTTGGTCCGTATTTTTGTGTTCCTACGAGAATTTGCCATAAATCTTCTTTGGACTTATAGTAAAATTATCATTTTTAAATTTATAATGGCCGCTATAATTAGACCCCAGACCTCATGCCCTCTGTGATATATAATATTTATATCAGATAAATTTGTGTACTATTCAAATTCATATTTATAATTATGAATTATTATACTATGATGTGTTATAGTATAATATTTTTAATATTTAATATTATAACGTCGTTCTTTTTTCGTGAGCTCAATAGCTACCATTTAATTTCTCCATTGTGTGTTCAATAAAAAATAAAGAAAATAAAAAATAAAAAAAACAAAAAAAGAATTGTGTGTACAATCAAAAAATTAAAAAAAATAAATATAATATAAAAATAAAAAAAAATTAATGAATAAAATTGTGTGTACAATAAAAAAAATTTTATTGTACACACAATAAAAATTTTAAAAATGTAATTTACCAGCATTATCGCGAAAAACTCTATTATTAAAGGCAAAGTCTTGCATTCGTTTGAGTAGGGTAGTTTGTGAGAAGTGCCATCAGGGCTAACGTGATGAAAGGTCTAGCAGTCGTGACATGGAGTACAAGTCACGGTTGCGAAGTCGGAGCCGGGAGTCGGAGTCGCATGTATTAGGGGGGAGTCGGAGTCGGAGTCTTGCATATCCTTGGGTAATTTCTTGACTTAATCTATGGGTTCTTCTTCTCATTTCTTTCTCTTTTTCCCAAACAATACTCACTACACTTTTCAGTCTCGATTGTCCACTGTTTTCCTTTTTAGTCTAGGTAACCATTGGCATTTTTTAAGTTGTTCACGCCTGTCGTGAAGCGAGCACTATTTTTATTTGATCCCGACTTTCCTTTTCACAGATTTTATCAACCACTGATTTCCCTTGCACAGAATTGGTAATTGGCTCAACCTATGACATTAACCAACCCCCTCTTTGAGAGAAACTCTGTCTTAGCCCCCTCTATGTGTATTTGTCACCAATTTGAAATTTATTGAGCTTAACCTATTCATTTGAGGCTTGTGTTTCGCCAATAACCACCCTCCGCTACAAGAGTTAATCTCTAAACCCGAAGGCGACACATGTGTTTTGAAAAGTGCTTTATTCTTTTTCCGTCTTCTACACAGATCGCAGGTCTGCAAGGCGCTGAATATTCGGCTAGCTCTCGTCACGCTCCAGCTCAACGCGCCATGTCACCAGGGCAGGAGCAGCTCTAGGCCGCACCTCTGGAGATGGCCGCCCGTACCATGCCGGTTGGGACGCATAGGAGACATCCGGCAGCGCAAGTGAGAAGTGTGGCGGGTATGAAACCATTAGCCCCGCCTTTTCGTTATAGCAAGATTGGATGGTCTTCCAACTAATTCTGACATATTTTTCGTATAAGTTTCTTACCTAGTGCGATTTGTTCTGGAGTGGGTTTGTTAGAAAACATTTTGTCCTCAAGGCCTTTTAACGAGATTTGATTGCGTTAATAATGGGGATTACTAATTGTTGAAAAACTTTTTGTCCTCTGCGATTTGGTTACATCAATAATGGGGATTACTAACGAATTAGACCCTTAACTAGCATCAACTTTATTGCTATTACAACGTCACCTATCTTTTTTTTTTGAGGATTAAATGAGTCTGTCGTACTGTAGACGTTGGAATTCACATTGAAATGTTTTCCCTAAAGTTGTACCTCATTTCTGATAAAAATAAACGCAAACCATGAGTTTATTTACCCTAATAAAATTTATTGTTCTTGATGCTTCTTAAAAATGTTTCTCATGTTTGGTTCACGTTAAAAAATTCGATATAAATCATGGCATTTGATATAAATAATGGCATTTGATATAAATAATGGCATTTGTTTTGTTTTTTGTTTTTTACAACATATTTACCCTTGTATTATTTTCAGTCAATTTTTTATTTGTTTTTTACAACATATTTACCCTTGTATTATTTTCAGTCAATTTATTATTTGTTTTTACAACATATTTACCAGTGTAATATTTTCAGTCAATTTGTTATATATGTTTTTTACAACCTAATTTACCCCTGTATTATTTTCAGACCATTTGTTATATTTGTTTGTTACAGTATAATACACCCTTGAATAACAATTAATTTCAAACAATTTTTTATTATTGTTTTTTTACAGATGACGTTCAGTTATGATTTTAGTCGATACCTCACTGGTATAAAATCCCATAAATTTATTTTGATAACATCAATTTTCTTACTCCCAAAGTTTCATGTTTTTCACCATTAGCAGAACTGTAGTAGACGCGCATTAGCATTCGTGATCCATCTCAGTATCCATTTATTTACAACTTTTTCTGCCAGATAGAATGCCAAAAGTAAACTCCAATGCAGTCCTACGTCTAATTAGAAGCCATTCGATCTATTGACGGACAAACAATCATCGTACTTATAAAATGTTTTGCATTTGCACACCGTCATTTCGCGCATTCGATCACAGAGCCTCTTAACAACCTAATATTGTACTCAATCACGGCAGCCCCAACACATTGAACGACGTAGGCCATCATACGGCATTTGTTCACAGCAGGAGCCATTTGATCTTTTGGTCTGGTATCACGGTAGAGGAAACAAGGTAGGGTCGAACCAGTCTGTTTTCGTTGACGGTGTGGTTTTGCTGACGTCACGGTAACGAACCAATAGCAGCGCTCATATTGCATTGGTAGCACTGCTTCCCCCAAATTTGGCTCCACTATTGGTCTAACGATATGGCGTTTTGGTGACGTCATAAAGTTTGTTTAAAATGAAGCCGTTCTATTGGCTAGCCGAACAAGAGGAGGTGTATTTTCTCCCATAGAAATGACCCTACCTTGTTTCCTCTACCGTGTCTTGTAGTCATCAAGTGATAAATCATCGACACTTGCAGTAACTCAAACTCTCTGAAGATGAATAAAGATATTCCTATTTATTAAGAACTACACCTTTTTCACTTCAAATTAATCTAAGTTAAGTTCAAATTAATCCAAGTCAAGTTCAATTTAATCCGAGTCAAGTTCAATTTTATCCGAGTCAAGTTCAAATTAATCCAAGTCAAGTTCAAATTAATCCGAGTCAAGTTCAAATTAATCCGAGTCAAGTTCAAATTAATCCGAGTCAAGTTCAAATTAATCCGAGTCAAGTTCAAATTAATCCAAGTCAAGTTCAAATTAATCCAAGTCAAGTTCAAATTAATCCAAGTCAAGTTCAAATTAATCCGAGTCAAGTTCAAATTAATCCAAGTCAAGTTCAATTTAATCCGAGTCAAGTTCAAATTAATCCGAGTCAAGTTCAAATTAATCCGAGTCAAGGTCAAATTAATCTGAGTCAAGTTCAATTTAATCCGAGTCAAGTTCAAATTAATCCAAGTCAAGTTCAAATTAATCCAAGTCAAGTTCAAATTAATCCAAGTCAAGTTCAAATTAATCCGAGTCAAGTTCAAATTAATCCGAGTCAAGTTCAAATTAATCCGAGTCAAGTTCAAATTAATCCGAGTCAAGTTCAATTTAATCCGAGTCAAGTTCAAATTAATCCGAGTCAAGTTCAAATTAATCCGAGTCAAGTTCAAATTAATCCAAGTCAAGTTCAAATTAATCCAACCCTTAGTTGAGGTAAAAATGACGTAATAATTTGTTAATTTGAGTTTTTTGTTAAATATGTATCTATTGGATGTGATGAGCAAAACTGTTTTCGAGGATTTATTTACACTCATAGATATTTATACACGTGAAATTTCACTTTATCTCATATATGAAATCAAATACATGCAATTACCAAATATTATCATAGGACGATATGTAGATTTAATCTTTAAAAGAAATATACAAGTGCGTTTCACTGAGTACTAATGTACGATTCCGTTTGATTACAATTTATAGTTGTACATTACTACCCAGATACATTCCTGCATTAGCAATATAAATGTTGCCATCCATTCTAATTCCGTGTTAGTCATTGCGAAGAAATGTAGGATCCACTTACAATACACAATAATAATACAAGAAACAATGTTTCTAATTAAATACTGATTTTATTTGTGTGTGTTCACAATTCAATATATAATACTTTTAAGACTACAATAACTTTTATAATAATCATTTTATGAATATTTAAGTCCTGAAAGTAGTACTCAGTGAATCGCACGTGTATATTTATTTTAAAGAATAAATCTACATATCGTCCAATGATAATATTTTGTAATTGCATGTATTTGATTTCATATATGTGATAAAGTGAAATTTCACGTGTATAAATATCTATGAGTGTAAATAAATCCTCGAAAACAGTTTTGCTCATCACATCCAATAGATACATATTTAACAAAAAACTCAAATTAACAAATTATTACGTCATTTTTACCTCAACTAAGGGTTGGATTAATTTGAACTTGACTTGGATTAATTTGAACTTGACTCGGATTAATTTGAACTTGACTCGGATTAATTTGAACTTGACTCGGATTAATTTGAACTTGACTTGGATTAAATTGAACTTGACTTGGATTAATTTGAACTTGACTTGGATTAAATTGAACTTGACTCGGATTAATTTGAACTTGACTCGGATTAATTTGAACTTGACTCGGATTAAATTGAACTTGACTTGGATTAATTTGAACTTGACTCGGATTAAATTGAACTTGACTCGGATTAAATTGAACTTGACTCGGATTAAATTGAACTTGACTCGGATTAAATTGAACTTGACTAAGATTAATTTGAAGTGAAAAAGGTGTAGCCCACCCTCCTTTACTTGAAATAAGGAAGAAAGTGAAATGAAAGAAAGCCCGTAAGAAATAAAACAATTCAATCTCTCGAGAGTTGATGAGCCCGAGCTTGTATCACAGATACGCTCATCACACACTTTCGGCTGGCTTCAGACAGACAGACGGACGCGGCTCTTATTATAGTATGAATTGATCAATCGTTTTTTACAATATGACTAGATCGATACGTGAAGTTGGACCATCAAAACTGTATAAATTGCAGCTGAACGCTAAACCCT
This sequence comes from Morinoia aosen, assembly GCA_030386875.1. NCBI lineage: Eukaryota > Metazoa > Arthropoda > Malacostraca > Amphipoda > Talitridae > Morinoia > Morinoia aosen. The sequence goes on from CM059576.1 coordinate 113,401,988, forward strand.
GCAAGAAATGAGCCAAAATCCCCAAACGATAATTCGTGACTCTTGCTGATCATTCTCTAAGCGGTTCCGGCTTGTAATCAAGACCAATGGTGGACATATCGTGTAGATATTATTAATTTACACACAATTGTTAGACTCTTGGCAAGAATATTATTTTTCATTATTTCAATTTTTTATTTATTTGAGTAAATGTGTTACAAATAGATTATCATAATAATTATAGAAGACCCTGTGTGTTCCCACTATTCGAAAAAAGTGCACGAATGAAATTCAAATTTTTAAAGAAAAGTTCTGCATTTCGGTAATGGATTTTATACACAGTAGTTTCAACTTTAGTATTTATAAATAGAAATGGGAGAGTTATTCTGGATTGTGAATACATAAGGAGAGTACATAATGATGTTTAATAACCGTATCTGTGATACGAGTTTCACCAGTGCACAAGTACAAGAATATTTTAATGGCGGCTACTGTTGGGATGGATATATTTGTTGGGCATCCACAGCTGGGGGATTTATTTGAGGGAAAAATGGAATTTCGTTATTTTTGATGATCCGTACACACTAGTGCCTATAATTTTTATCATTTTTCATACGATGCTCTGAAGAGTATTCCACTTCCTTGACCACGGGCAGGCTGTTGTATGCGCAAATAAACTGTATATGTATACTAAGGCTGTATATGTGTGTGTTGTGTGTACCATGCAACATCCAGTGCACGTGTACATAAGCTTTACATGTGTGTGTTTGAGCAACATACCAAGCACACACAATTCTTCTCACATTTAAGCTGTTCATTGAGATTCCCATTGTAATGAAAAGGAGAAATTTACCAAAAAAGTTCAAATTTATTTATTTATAAATGTGGATAAACAATCTAATAATATGAGGCTAAATTGTCATAAAATTGTAATGAAATTCTTTTAGGGAATTGTCCACACTCGCAAGTCGAATTTTGTTTTTTCCTAAGGCGAATAAAACTCAAAATAAGTTTAAAACTGCATTTTCAATACTCAAGCCATTTCTAGTGAGAAATCGAAGAGCTTGTAACATTTTCATATAGCGAAATTACATGCATTTTTTCCTCCTTTTTATTCGATGTTTTCAAAAGCGATGAATTTTCTTAACAACTTCAATAATCGGTTGTACGTACGTGAGAAAAATATATTCATCTGACCAGAAAATCCTAGAAAAATTTCACGAAATTGTTATTGAGAAATGGTCAAAATTTGCAAGTTGATTTTCGTGTTTTTCTTCTAACAAGAGTTTTTCATTATTTGTATTTATATTTATGTATCTTTTATCACTTTATGTTTTTTATTATTTGTATTCACATGCATTATCTTACCTAAATTAACGCATAAAAGCGAATGCATTTTATCGTGCTTTTCTCTCAATCATTTCTTTTAATTATTTTAAACAACAATTTTAAACAACAATTTATTTACCACAGGAGATACAGAGGTAGAATGTTTCTTAAGTCTAATACAATGGTCAGAGTTGAGTATAGCTACCTGTGGGCCCGAATAAGTTCAGCGACTTCTAGGGCATCCTACCATTACATTATTCTAGGGCGTACAATAATGTTTAACCTAATTCACTTAGCCTAGTTTCGCATTAGACTGATCAACAGGATAATGAACTCGATATTGATGTTTAATTTTACAATATAGGTCATATGGACAATATTTAACAGTATATTCGATAACGATTTGGGAGCAGACTGAAAATCGGCGATATTACTCATGGCAAATTGCATTATTAGGACCAGACATGTAGGAGGCAGGATTTGACTTGGTGATCTTACACGACTAGTATTCTGATAAGAAGTGAGACTCAAGATTTCTTTTAAATACCTTGTAAGAACTACTTTCACGGATCTCCGCAGGTATTGAGTTCCAGGTTTTAGTTCCAACGAATAGTATACTATGTTGCGAGCGGGCCTTTGAATAATAAGGAAGCATGAATTTACTTTTATTTCGTGTTAAATGGTCGTGATGACCAGTTTGCGCAGTTAATAACTGTTGAAGGCTATTGTCGCCATCATTAGCTAATGTTTTGTAGATGAAATTGCAGATGGAGATTTTGTAGAGATCCGAGAGTTTAAGTATTTGTAAATTTTTGAATGAATCATTTGTGTGAGCATTATATTCTAGGTTCTTTACCGCTCTGATGGCTCTTTTTTGCAGAGTAAAAATTATATTAGTTTTATTTTTATCAGTTCCATGCCATGCTTCTATTCCGTATTGCAGGTATGGTGAAATGAGCGTTCGATAAAGCATTAGTAAGGCTGTTTCAGGCAGGAAATTTTTAACTTTATTCAGGATTCCGATGGATTTTGATAATTTAGAACTAATATGAGTGATGTGCTCTTTGAAGGTCAGATGTTTATCTATTATGATGCCCAGAAATTTACATGAGTTGGTTTCTTTGATTTCACCTTCGCCAATTTTAATGGATGGTAGAGATATATTTTTCTTGTATGAGAACGTAATATAATTTGTTTTATCGATATTGAGGCTTATTTTATTAGCTTTAAGCCACAGTGAAACCTTATGGAGTTCATTATTTATACTCTCCGCAATCGTAGTGGGATTTTCGTTCGGAAGGACCGCAGAAAGCGCACTGTCATCGGCAAAAAGTATGAATTTAAAAAATGATGTAGATTTAATAATATCATTGATAAAAATCAGAAAAAGGAGAGGCCCAAGAACAGATCCTTGTGGAACTCCATGGCTAATTTTTTGTGGGTCCGATTTTGCGTCGTCAATGACAACGTATTGCTTCCGATTTGTTAGGTATGATCTGAACCAATCATGGGCAACCCCACGAATGCCATAACAATGAAGTTTCGAGAGTAATATGTTATGGTCCACACAATCGAATGCCTTTCGAAAGTCAAGAAATACAGAGAAGACAGTCTTTCCGTTATCTATATTAGAATAAAGGAATTGTAAATGATTTAATATTGCCTGTGTTGTTGATTTTTTACAGCGAAAGCCGTATTGTTTATCATAGAGAAATGATTTTTGTTCAAAATAAGAGTACACTTTTTTATACACAATTTTCTCGAATACCTTGCTAATAATTGGTAACATGGAGATAGGTCGATAATTGTTTACACAGGTTTTTTCACCATTTTTAAAGATAGGGGTTACTCTAGCAACTTTGAGGGAGTTCGGGAAAGTGCCTAGTAAGAGAGACTGGTTAATAATATTGGATATCAGTGGGGCCACAATATCAGCAATTATTTTAAGTATTTTAGTTGGAAACGTTTGTAACCCACTCGATTTATTTTTCATGTTGTTTATGCACGCAATTACATCGGAGGAGTTTGTAGGCGTAAAGAAAAAGGAGTTGTGTTCTCGAATATGATCCATAAATTCCAGGTGATCAGTAGGTTCACTTGGAATACCATTGGCTATAGTTTTCCCTACGTTTACAAAGAAGTTGTTGAAGAGATTAGCAATTTCATTCTTCTCATGGTATTTTACATTATCTTGAGTGATATAACCAATTTTCTTTTTTTCGGCGTTATTCGGTTTATAACAAGAGTTAAGGAGGCGCCAAGTCTTTTTAACGTCAGCTTTGAATTGAGTAAACTTGAGGGTAAAGTAGCTCTTTTTTGATGTTCTTATCTGGTTTGTCACATAGTTTCTGAATCGGTTATATGTTTCTCTAGATATTCGCCCTTCGCAAAGGAGGGCTAGGTACGCTTGGCGTTTCTTTATATTTATCACGATGTCTCTAGTAATCCAGGGCTTTTGTTTATTTTTCGGGGTGACTGTACGAGTTACAATTGGGCAACACTGGTTGTATGCGTTCATTATAGTTTCAGTCAACTTTACTACTGATTCATCAATGCTCCTTGCATTATTGTTTTGTTGGGTGATGTGCAATGTTGGCATTAAATCTTCTAGAACGGTGCGCATTTCTTCTAAATTTGATTCGTTTATTTTACGACATGAGTAAGTTTCAGCCCGTGCTTTGGTGCACGCAAGATAGACATTTTTCTTAATAAGAAAAACTGGAAAATGATCTGATAAGTCAGAAGTAATTATTCCAGCAAGAAAATCACTTGGGTCTGTCATAAAGATATTGTCAAGCAGCGTGGCACATTCTGAGGTTATTCGTGTTGGCTTTGTGATGATCGGAAGGAAAGATTTAGAATGAAATGCATTTAAGAAATTAGAGATTGGTTCATAGCTTGCATGTTTCAGCAAATCATAGTTGAAGTCACCGCATATTATTATGTCATTGTAGAAGGACCTGTTGAACTGAGAAATAATTCGATTAAGCTCATTAAGGAAGGATATAGGACAGGCTGTAGGCGGCCTATACACCGTTCCAAGCACAATTCGTTTGCCATCTCTAGACAGTTCTACGAATAATGATTCTATATGATCCTGATTCAGTGTTGCACTTGCTATGATTCTCGAATCCATGTGCTTAGAAATGTATGTACTGATGCCCCCGCCTCGCTTGTTTTTTCGTAGCGAATGGTAACTATGATAATTTTCAAATTTAATCATGTCTTTGGTCGAGTCATCTAGCCAGCTTTCGGTGAAGCTAATCACATCTAAGGTATACTTAAGTTCAGTAATAGTGCATTGTATCTCTTCCAATTTTGGATAGAGTGACCTACAGTTCCAACACAGTAGCGAAAAATCCTGCCGGGTTATTCGTATAGATTCGTTGAATTTTGATATGTTAGTATATCTGCAGTTTTCAGAGTCGTTTAGGTTTGGAAAAATTCTGTTCAAATGATTGAGATCCGGGTCGATTTCATCTAATATATCAGCGTGATCAGTCATTCAAAATTAGTAAACAGTAGGCAGTAAGTACTATTGTACAACTTAAAACGAAATACAGAGTCAAGATTAAAAGGATATATCTATCTAAAAACTAGCTTAGAAAGTATAGAAAAGAGTAAGAAATCTAGCGTGATTTCGTGGGTACACTCAATACTCAGCCAATAGCGATTAATATTGTAGTTCAATATACAAAATTGATGCGTACAAATTGCTGAAGGCGTTGTTACAAAGTTCACATACAACAGGTAATAAGTTTTAAAAAAATAAAGATAAATAGAAAAAAAATTTAGCGACGATGATAATCTAATCAGCTAATATGTTTTACACATAATAATAGTTTGTTGGTTAAAAATTACATACAATTTACGAGGAAAGGTGAACAAGGTGGATATCAATATTCCATCATAATATTGGTAGGTACAAATTGCTGATGGTGCTGTTGCAATTTCCAATACAGTTGTCATAAATGTTCATATATATCTGTCATAAGATTGTCAAAATTGAGGTAAAACTGCCGTACATATCTTTAGAGGTTGGAACTGATTCATGACATGAAGTTATGCAGTTTGAAGATCTAGTGTAAAGTTATAGAATTCTAGGCGTTATTGGCATACGAGTATATAATTTGACACAGGTACATGTTTTGATACCTAATTGAGGTGAATACCCAAGACCTGATTCGATGATTTATCCAGTTGCCGCATCAGGTATTGGTCGAGCTCTTCTGGCGTGTTAATCTGACGTCTCGAGTCCGGTTGTCCAGGGATGAATGCGAAGATGTTTCCATCTTGGGTCCTCGGGGTTCCGATTTTTTCCGGGAAATTTCTCTTGGCTACTCTCAAGGTGTACATGATCTTGGCTCGTGAAGGTATTAGATATTCATTTATATAGAACGTTGGTTTATTTACTCGGCAGGCAGAGAGAATTTCACGTTTTTTGTTGTAATGTTTCAGTTCGAAAGCGATGTTTCTTCGATCCTCGTTTCCACTTAGTGGTTTTCTTCCCATTCTGTTAGCTGACGTGATGTCAGCATCACTGAGGTCGACGTTGATGTCCTTCAGAATTTTGCAGACTGTTTCTTTGCAATTTTCGTTGTTGTGTGAATGAGGTAGTTCCCCCCCGGAAATGACGAGAGTACATTTTCTATCTTCCAGGTCTCGGCGCTGATCATTTTTTTCCAAGCGATCGAGACGCGACTCCAAGCTTTGTATTTTTTCATTCTGCTCTTCAATAATTTGTTTGTGTTCTGCTTCTTTTCCTGCTATTGTTTCAGATAGTGTTTTAAGGTCGCTTATTTCACTTTTCATTTCGTCAATATCACTATTAAATTTTGTCATCACTGAGTCGAAATATTTTATTAGAACAGATACCACTTCTTTGCAGTCTTGCGTTAGGCTAGACACATCAGGATATTGACCAAACTTTGGTTGATATTCACAGCTGTTATTGCAGCTGCTGATGTTGTTGCGTTGCTTCCTCGCTCCCATCTTGTAGGTTTAGAGAGTTGGCTTTCTTGTATAAACGAGGGTTGAACACCTTCTCACTTTATGAGGGAATATTATATTCTTAGTTTGATGATTTATATGTTGATATCACATTTGAATCCTCATGGCGAGAGAGGGTACCCATTCAGGCTAGAAGTACATTCTTTCTAACAATAGGCACTTTGTTCCGGAGCGAGCGGAGCGAGCGCAACGCACATCCTCACCATATGGAGTCTCAGAGGACACTGACACGGATGTTACGATACCCATGTGTGTGTGTGTTTGTGTGTGTGTGTCAGCTAAAGATGTTGATGTTAAGACGTTTTAAAAATCAATTACGTTTTTCGCAACATCTCTATTGAAAATAAAATTTTACCCTTTTTGCCTTTCTCTTTCTTTCACTTTTCCGATCGGGTTTTAACGCCTGCGTCTCAACAAATGGGCCGTCATGTTGAACATCTTTTGTAAATCCCAAACCAAAGTTAAACATCTGTTTCTTGTGGTCATAATGGTTAAGACTGTTACTCCGTTTCAGGTGCTGATAATAAAAATGTTGTCCGAACTTCTATGTTTCATTTTCACTGCCACTGTGAAAGTAAGAATTTTTTCTAATGCATTTCAAACTTTGAGTAACTCTTTAACGAAAGATTTCGAGTAAAAAGTGTTTATTTCAATGGTTTTAACCTTATATTTAAGTTAACTAGCCCCATTTGACCACACGGATATTGAGTAAAAAAAGTTTATTTCAATGGTTTTAAACCTTATATTTAAGTTAACTAACCCCATTTGACCACACGGATATTGAGTAAAATAAGTTCATTTCAACGGTTTTAACCTTATGTTTAAGTTGACTCGTCACACTGTTTAATCCACATATTTCATTAATTTCTTGTTTGTTAAATTTCTTTGTAATAAATCACTGTTATCGAAGCATTGCTAAGCACTCCAACATGACAGCAAACGTAGGTGCATAAGTACTTTATAATACGTTTATATCTCACTTATCTGGGTGTGTTGCAAGAGTTGTACCAGCACTGTGACCTTATCTTTGATACAGAAGCCAACTGCCAGGCTAATTAATGTTCAAGTTCTGAGAAACATGAAGTAAAAATATGAGTAAAAGAGATTTGCTGACTTTGTTTTTAATGGTAAGTGAAACCTTGGTCATTTGAGATGTGAGTAATTGATTTTTTTATTATTTTTTTAAAATGACCGTCGCGAAATTATTATTTATTGATTTCTTTTAATGGCAAACGTTTCGGAATGTTTCAATTCCATCTTCAGTGCTGAAAAACATACAAAAAGGTCAAAAAGATCAAAAAACATCAAAAAACTCAAAATACAGAAAGTTCATACATGTTAAAAATAAAAAATAATTTTTTTTTTCATAACAAACAAACATCTATAAAACTTTAATCCTACTGATGATTCAACTACAGTAAAAACGATCATTCTCATCGGCTCATTCACCCACCATTTTACAGTACATACATTCATACATTTACACATGGGAACCTAACAAACAGACGCGCGCAAACACACTCCACATACATACATACATACACACAGAAACATGTCAGTAGATTGACGCAATGTTCAGTTTCACGGCACTCAAGTCTTTATTTAAGTCAGGTTTATGAGTAGATATGAACAAAGATTCTAAAATGCGAAGATCTTGTTCGTTGCTGGTGGTACACAGAGTGAAGAAATTTTTTGTTCTGAAAGGATGATTAAATTGTTGACAATGATCTCGGATTGCTGAATGAGAAGGAGAAGAAAGTATGCGACCGGTTCTATGGGAAATTCCTGAATGTTGGCTGTGTCTAATAAATTGTTGAAGTTTAGTACTACCAACATAAGTCTGCATGCAGCAGTCACACTTATAAAAATAAACACATCCACTCCACAGGCACTCCTCCAGACGTTCTTTCCTCCTAAAATATGAACCGATTTTAAAACTATTTCTATAAAACACCCTGACGTCAACTGAAGTGAAAAACCGACAAACCAGAGCTACAACTTCTCTTTTCAGCTCCGAGTTAAGGGAGAAGTTTATAAATGGAGGAAAGAACGTCTGGAGGAGTGCCTGTGGAGTGGATGTGTTTATTTTTATAAGTGTGACTGCTGCATGCAGACTTATGTTGGTAGTACTAAACTTCAACAATTTATTAGACACAGCCAACATTCAGGAATTTCCCATAGAACCGGTCGCATACTTTCTTCTCCTTCTCATTCAGCAATCCGAGATCATTGTCAACAATTTAATCATCCTTTCAGAACAAAAAATTTCTCCACTCTGTGTACCACCAGCAACGAACAAGATCTTCGTATTTTAGAATCTTTGTTCATATCTACCCATAAACCTGACTTAAATAAAGACTTGAGTGCCGTGAAACTGAACATTGCGTCAATCTACTGACATGTTTCTGTGTGTATGTATGTATGTATGTGGAGTGTGTTTGCGCGCGTCTGTTTGTTAGGTTCCCATGTGTAAATGTATGAATGTATGTACTGTAAAATGGTGGGTGAATGAGCCGATGAGAATGATCGTTTTTACTGTAGTTGAATCATCAGTAGGATTAAAGTTTTATAGATGTTTGTTTGTTATGAAAATAAAAAATTATTTTTTATTTTTAACATGTATGAACTTTCTGTATTTTGAGTTTTTTGATGTTTTTTGATCTGTTTGACCTTTTTGTATGTTTTTCAGCACTGAAGATGGAATTGAAACATTCCGAAACGTTTGCCATTAAAAGAAATCAATAAATATGTATATATGTACGTTGGTTCTCCTTGTTATCTTACGCGTGAGATTCCCTAAGAATCGACCTATTGGAAATATATTATTTATTGATTGCAAGTTAATTGATTTCATACATTTATCATTATTCAAATGATAGTTTCATATTTAATGCATGTATTAAGGATTTACGTTATTGGATGGTATATGATTTGGTTATTGAAAATTATGTGAAATGAAAAAACATATTAGTTCGTGACAGATGATTTAGGTTAATATAAATGAAACAAAACGGGTTTACATAAAATAAATAAGTTAGACTTATATAAAGTGCATGATTTGAATTAAATCAAACAAATAAAATGGATTCAAATAAGAAATTACTCGAATTAGCATAATGAATAAATCGGATTTACCAATATCTAATATATAAGCAACAAATATAACGGAGCAATGAATTGATTTCCTGCAAAAAATCCCAATAACACGTCCTCAAGTGTTCACATGGTTATTTGCATACCAAAATAAATATATTATGAAACAAAGCTACAGTGAAATAGCAATGATATTAGGTTTGAAATTTAATAAAATTTCGCTAATAACGGTTATTAAATAGATAAAATAGCACCAAAACTAATTTCAGAATGACAAAACAGCAATAAAATAGCCATAATGAAAGAGGTAAATAACAATATTACCAATAACACAACGTAGAGCTTCCATCAAGCCCGTTCCCTTACAACTTCCTTCTTTTACAGGCCTCTTCAACATTTTACACGGGTATTACGATCCCAATGTGGTATCTATATACTTAATTCAGTAACTCAAAATTTGTCCGAGTCCGTTTAGAAAATTGGCTGAGTCTATATGGTCAAGTGAGGTATTAAATTGAAGCCACTGGTGTCTATATTTGCAGAAAACTATCAGATTTGAAAAATATTGACCACGGCGACTACAAATTGTGATTAAAAATTGCCATTAAAACTGAATGGCAAAAAAAAACAAAACAAGTCAAGGGTGCGTCTCCTCAGTTTTTTATGCACTCCTCTATCACGCTCATAAGGATAGTTATAATGATCGTATCTGTGATACAATTTCACCAGTGCACGAGTACAAGAATATTTTTCATCACGGGTACTGTTGGGATGGATATACTGTATTTGTTTGTCATCGACATCTTGAAAATTTATACATGAACGGTATTGAATCCCGTCATTTTCGGCGGGCCGTACACACTATTATCAGTTAAGGATGTTAGTGTTAAGGGTTTTTAAAAACCAATGCATCAACATTTCATGTTTTTACTTTTTTGGAAATGAATTTTTTTTTCTCTCCCCCACCGCGTCACCGTGGCCAAGTGTAAGAGCGCGCGCCCACCACGGAGGGTCGGCAGTTCGAATCCCGTCAGTAAGTATCTATTGTTCTGTTTCATCGTTGGAAAAAGAGAGAACTCAGCCACAATTCCCGACTCTACTCAGGTGTCAGAAAATTGTACTGGCTAGATTGGGGATAACCGTAATTGCGTCCTGGTGTTATTTATGAGGGATTTGAAATAACGATGTACAAGATGATGTGTTTCAGACTTTATTGGAATGCAAAAAACTTGCTTTCATCTGACTCTCTCCCCTCTCCTCTTTTCCCTACTCCCCCACTGTTACTCCAGGGCTTGCGCAAGAGATAAGGCATATAGCTGTCAGATCTTGTTCTTTAATAGCAGACTTCACCTTGCTTGGCCTGGTTCGTAGTGTGTGCTGTGCTGTATTTTGCAGTACTGCACTGCACTGCAAACAAAAATTCTTTTGATACGTTCGCTACGGTGTAAACGGTAGGTTTAGTGAGGTTATACGCAGCAGAATTGAGATATCGACTTTACCGTTCAAATATATTTTTATTCTTCATAAGAAATATGAAAAACGCAATTGCGTGATAACATTTTACCTTGCATGACAACATTTATTTTCTAGAAAGGTCACGAAAGAGAGGATACACTCACACAGGTACGTGAATGAACAATTTAATTAGTGGTATACCAGTGTTCCAATACGTTGGGAACGTGTTAACCCATCTCTGAATAAATTAGTTTTGATAATTTAAAAATGCACTTGTCAGAAATACCGTCCAAACTGAACTCTACCGCATGAGGGGTGTATCGAACACGTATCAATGGTATAAACTGTAGGAATGTACTTTTCTCAATTTTTAACCATGATCACCATGGCCGAGTGGTAAGAGCGCGCGCTCTTTACAAGAAGCTGTCGGCATTTCGAATCCCGACGGTGCCTTCCGGTTTTTCTCCCATTTTATAAAAAGGAAAATTCAGCCACAATTCCCCACTCTACCCAGGTGTCAGAAATGGGTAGCGGAGGTAACCGTCATTGCATCCTGGTGTTAGTTATAAGGCATTTGTAATTCCAATGTAGAATATGATTTGTATCAGGCTTGATTGGAATAAAATATCCTTTAAATGACGTCTAACTCCCCAGCCATGTGGTTTGCGGTGGACGTGCTGGTGCAGTTGGTGGCCCACCACGTCTCTCTTGCCCTCCAGCACAGTCTCGTGTCCGTAGGAGATGGGCTCTGCAAAGCTGCCTATGTAAGTAGAAAATTTAAGGAGACCATCCCAGGCCCTTGCCAGATCCTGTCGATGTCATGGTCATTTTGCATGTTTTTGTTGTAGAAGGACCCTTAGGTGGTAGACTATTCGTTCCTAAAATTTTATTGCGCTACGACAATAATTCCCCCCCCTCCCGGGGGGGGGGTGAAGGGACCAAAATATTTCAATTTTCCCGATTTTGACCCCATATAAAAAGAGAACAAATGAGAAATGGAAAAAAGCCGAACGAGAGTTTGTTAGAAATGTTTCAAGGATTCTAAAACTGCATTTGTTTTTGTTCTAGCATCAAAACTGAAGGAGGAGTCCCATTTTGAAATATCGATATCAATGAAAAGCACCCAAATTTTTTTAACTTTTTATTGATTTTGACCCCATATATAAAGAGAACAAATAGGAAATGGAAAAAAAGTCGAACGTGAGTGTGTTAGAAATGTTTCAGGGATTCTAAAACTGCATTTTTTTTGTTCTAGCATCAAAACTGAAGGAGGAGTCCCATTTTGAAATATCAATATTAGTGAAATATCAATACCTAAAAACCAATATGTCAAATTTTTGCAAAATCTAAGGCCTGAATCAAAAAAATGAATAGAATCAATTGTGTTTCTTTTTAAAGGTTACATATCATAGTCAAATTTCATAAGAATCAGACTGAAAAAAGAAAAAAAAATTTTTTTGATAAGAGTAAAAATTTTTATAATTTTTTTTTTATGAAATCACAATTCACAGTTTGAATATGAAGTTATGTATGGAAAGTATCGAAATAAAAATTAAAACTGCATTCAATTACATCAATTGTTCATTATATTACACTTCAACACAAAATTTTATTTTTTGCTTATACCCAACACTTTGAATTTTCAACATTCATCCTGGGACTAGTTCTCGAGTTTTGATGCTAGAACAAATCCAAAGACAGTTTTAGAATCCTTGAAACATTTCTAACAAACGCTCGTTCGGCTTTTTTCAAATTCGAATTCTTTGAAAAAATATATAGCTCTAAACCCAAAAAATTGTTGCTGATTTTTTAAATTTTAAAAATTTTTGAAAAAATAGGAAAAATTTGAATTTGAAAAAAACTGAACGCACGTTTGTTAGAAATGTTCCAAGGGTTCTAAAACTGTCTTTGTTTTTGTTCTAGCATCAAAACTGAAGGAGGAGTCCCAATCTGAAATTTCAACAAAAATATACCAAAAACACATTTTTCGTCAAAAAAAAAAGTAAGGCCTAAATCAAAAAAATGACAGGAGTAAAAAAGGTTTACTTTTACAAAATACATATACTGGCCAACTTTCAAACGAATCGGACTAAAAAAGTTGAAAAAGTGGGATGGTCTCCTTAAGTTATTTTGGCACTCTTAAGTGCCTCTAACTTTCTTTTGAATGCAATGACTTCGCCAAACTGTTATCCTTGTTCAGAGTCCCTAGTTATTACGTGTCTTCTGTGTCTTTTCCTTTAAGTTGTTGACGTTGCCTAGAACCCCCTGGTTACTTCAAGTCATCTATGCCTTTACCTTCAGGTTGTTAACGTTGCCTAGAACCCCCTGGTTACTTTGTGTCATCAATGCCTTTACCTTTATGTTGTTAGCATTGCCTAGAACCCCCTGGTTACTTTAAAGTCATCTATGCCTTTTCCTTTATGTTGTTAGCATTGCCTAGAACCCCCTAGTTACTTTAAAGTCATCTATGCGTTTTCCTTTATGTTGTTAGCATTGCCTAGAACCCCCTGGTTACTTCAAAGTCATCTATGCCTTTTCCTTTATGTTGTTAGCATTTCCTAGAACTCCCTGGTTACTTTAAAGTCATCTATGCCTTTTCCTTTATGTTGTTAGCATTGCCTATAACCCTCTGGTTACTTTAGGTTAGGTTGCCTATAACCCTCTGGTTTAGGTTCCCTCTGGTTACAATTAGTACTCCTCGTATGGAATATTTTTTTTACGATGTCCTATATTAAGAAACTTTTAAAAGCCAATATGTTGGCATGTATCTCATGTGAAAACTTGGAAATACACATTTTTTATTTTTTTTTTTCTTTATTAGTACGCCTCGTATATTTTTTCTATTAATATGCCTCGTATGGTCTATCTATCTGTACACCTCTGATAGTATTGTTTAATAGTACATTTCGTATAGTTTGCCTATTATTATGCCTCGTACGGCTTATCTATTTGTACACCTCGTATGGTTTGTCAATTAGTATTCCTCGTATGGAACTTTGTTAGACTATTAGCACACCACGTATGGTTTATCTATTAGTACGCCTCGTATATTATGTCTATTAATATGCCTCGTATGGTCTATCTATTTGTACACCTCTGATAGTTTATCTATTAGCACACCTCGTATAGTTTGTCGATTATTATGCCACGTATGGCTTATCTATTTGTGCACCTCGGATGGTTTGTCAATTAATACTCCTCGTATGGAACTTTTGTTTTAGGACGTCTTATATTAAGAAGCTTTTAAAAGCCAATATGTTGGCATGTATCTGATGTGGCAACTTGGAAATAAACGGTTTTGTTTTGTTTTGTTTTGTTGTTTTTTTAAGTCATCTATGCCTTTTCGAAACTACTGGCGTTTTTTAGCGTCTCTACACACCTTGTGTCTTTAATGCTGTCCTGTACCTAGTAGAGTACCCAGTTATCTTATGTCTTGTGTGTTTCATTTTATAAATTGTTCTCATTGCTTAGATCCCCAGTTATTTTTTGCCATCAGTGCCTTACCTCAGCCTGTTATTGTGGTTTCGAGTCATCTAATTATTTTGTGACATCTGTATGTTTTTTCTGAACTATTGGCGTTGCTTGTAATTGATTAAACTCGTGTTACAAAGAAAATGAGCGGTAATAAAAGTGCTATCATAAATGCGTCGTCTGTGGTATTATATTTTTTAACTTGTATTTACATGCATTTTCAAACTGAGGTTAACGCTTCATTGGGAATGCATTCTTTCATGCCTTTCTCTCAAGAATTTGATGGGACAATTGACATGGATATTGGATATTACATTACCAATGTGTGTATATGAACTGTATATCTTTATGTTAAAACATTCTAAGAACCTATGATGATTTTTGTAATGTCTATCAATTGAAAATAAACTATTTTTCCTTCTTTCTTCCTTCTGGAGTCTCGATTTTCCTGTATCTATCATGTTTATTTATTCTGTTTTGTGTTTGGTCATGTCCTTCACTGTTTATTTTTTAAATTTTACTAGTGTAAACGAACTGCACAAATTAAGGGATTCGATACTTTCTTTAAACAAATCCTTCCAGACGAAGATAACAAACATATATATCCAACCCAATGGTACCCGCGATTGAAATATTCTTGTACTTGTGCACTGGTGAAAGTTGTATCACCAATACGGTGATTGCACACATTAAATTGGTTGGTCCATCGCTTTTTCACGCTCTTTAAGGACCCTCAATGATTGTTTGGGTACTTTGGGTACTAATTGTTTGGGATGGTGAAATTTGTAATTGTATTTATCTTCTCAGTCATTTCATTTGACTGTCACTTTCAGAGCAGGAGACGGACTCCCCCGCGCAACACCGGTTCTATCTGCCCTTCCACCTCAACTTCCAGCCCACCGATCAAGTCCAAACCCACTGGTACCTCCCCCACTGCCACTCCCATCCAAAAGTCCCAGCCCAAACCTACTGCTACCTCTCCCACCGGCTCTTCCAACGAAAAGTCCCAGTCCAAACCCACTGGTACCTCCCCCACCGGCCCTTCCAGCCCCACACCAAATCCCCGTCAACCCCAGGCGCAACGAACAACACCAAACCTAACTCGTCAAAAGACAAGCAAAAGAGCCAGAGTTCGAAATTTTTTCAAAAAAGGAGGTAAAAAGACTTTATCGAAAGTGAAAAAGGGTGTGCAGAACTCAGATCTTGTCAAAGTGTTGAAAAACCCTAGTGTATCCACAGTATCGGAGCTTGTTTTGACAAAGTTAGGGAAGCATGCGGGAGCGGCCGCTTTGGGTACAGTGCTACCAGTTGTCGGGGGCTTTGTTGGAGGTAAACTAGGAGAAAGGGGTACGAAATTAGCTATCGAAGAAGTAAAAAAAATCCCTGAAATGTTCAAGGGCATTTAGTCTCGGTAAACTTCTCTCTCCTTTCTTTTAACGTTCAGGGATTTTTCTTAAACGGCCTATAAAATATCTTGATTTTAAATAAATTCGTGTGATTTTAGCGTAATCAGAGCAGTTTAATATTGTTTTTTTTTTGTATATTGTGATAACCAATGCCATTTTTCATAAAAAACTGAAAAATATTTGAAATGACCTAACAATTGATGATGAGATCCGAACTATGACCTTGTGGGGTTAGAAATGAGATCCTAACTATCATGAGATTCTAACTATGACCTAACCTAACCTAACCGAAGTATGACCTTGTGGGCTACGAAAAAATTCATAAAGTAAGAAAGGAATTTTGCGTTCATACCATGTGATCCAGAACATTCCAGTTTCATGTTCCGAATATTCCACTCTTGCTAAGTTTCACTACCTAGAACTAAAAAATCTTACCTCATACTATCTTTGGTGAGTTTATTTATTTGTTTAATGTCCGCTCCTTAAGAAACGGCTTCTTTGATTTGATTTGAAGGACGCTCAATGACCGTATCTGTGATACGAGTTTCACCAGTGCACAAGTACAAGAATATTTTAATGGCGGGTACTGGTGGGATGGATATATTTGTTGGCCATCCACATCTGGAGGATTTGTATATAAATATCGAATCCCGTCATTGCCGTGTACACTAGTGTTAGAATGTTCATAATGAAGGCAGGATTTCTATAAATTCGTTTGTACTAGTATGTATTCTCCCGGAATTACCATCAACACTTTGACTGCGACGTGAGCGATTCTTGGTCACTGAGGGAGTGTTCATTATGCTGCTGACCGACCAGTAGTCACCAAATCAATTTTGAAAATTACTTAATCAAACCTTGATGAAAACGCGATGCAGTTAATTTTTAGTAATTTTAACATGGATTACTGCATTTGAATATGAATTAGAATTTAATATTGAACTTCAGTTTTACTTATAGGGAGTCAAAGTGTTAAATCGATATTGAAATATTAACCGATTTGTGCTATTTGAGATTTATGATTTATGATTTGTGCTATTTGAGTGCATGATTTTCTATGGTTTTTACATTTGAGATTACTCTTGACACTCATTCATAACAGTTTGAATATCAAATACATTTTGATATCTCAATTTTTATGACTTCCGAACCGTTCATTAACAATGTCTCTTTCTCTTTGGATTTAAGCATAAAATGTTCTTTCTTATTCTGTGTTGATTTTGTTTTTTCGAATTTTCTTCTGAATTTTAAAATTCACAACTGACTTACTAACCCGAGTTTATTTTTCCTAATCGTACGACTGTAAGTCCTCACATAATCAAATATGCAGTAGACAAATATACTACATTTTTCACAATTGTTTCACAGTATATACCAAGCAGGTACACCACACTCACCACTCTCGGTGTATCGTATATACCAAACAGGTACATCACACTCACCACACTCGGTGTATCGTATATACCAAACAGGTACATCACACTCACCACACTCGGTGTATCGTATATACCAAACAGGTACACCACACTCACCACTCTCGGTGTATCGTATATACCAAACAGGTACATCACACTCACCACACTCGGTATATTATATTTACCAAACAGGTACACCACACTCACCACACTCTGTGTATCGTATTTACCAAGCAGGTACACCACACTCACCACACTCGGTATATTATATTTACCAAACAGGTACACCACACTCATCTCGTTCGGTGTATCATATTTACCAAACCAGAATTTGAATTTAACTCCAAAGCAGCGAAAAAACAACATGCAGAAGGAAGTGGTAAATTCTTAGACTTTTGGGTGACATGGTTGTGCTGTGGTTGTGTTGTGGTGTGGTGTGGTGGTGGTGTAGTTGTGTTTTGGTTATGTTGTGGTTGTGTTGTGGTTGTGTTGTGGTTGTGTTTTGGTTATGTTGTGGATGTGTTTTGGTTATGTTGTGGTTGTGTTGTAGTTGTGTTGTGTGGTGTGGTGTGGTAGTGGTGTGGTTGTGTTTTGGCTATGTTGTGGTTGTGTTTTGGTTATGTTGTGGTTGTGTTGTAGTTGTGTTGTGTGGTGTGGTGTGGTAGTGGTGGGGTTGTGTTTTGGTTATGTTGTGGTTGTGTTTTGGTTATGTTGTGGTTGTGCTGTGGTTGTGTTGTGGTGTGGTAGTGGTGTGGTTGTGTTTTGGTTATGTTGTGGTTGTGTTGTGGTTGTGTTGTGGTTGTGTTTTGGTTATGTTGTGGTTGTGTTGTAGTTGTGTTGTATGGTGTGTTGTGGTAGTGGTGTGGTTGTGTTTTGGCTATGTTGTGGTTGTGTTGAGGTTGTGTTGTGGTTCCTTCCACCTCAACTTCCAACCCACCGATCGAGTCCAAGCCCACTGGTTCCTCTCCCACTGCCACTCCCAAAAAAAAGTCCCAGCCCAAACCATCAGGTACCTCCACCACTGCCACTCGCATTCAAAAGTCAAAGTCTAAACCCACTGGTACATCCCCCACTGCACCTGGTATTCAAAAGTCCCAGTCCAAACCCACTGGTACCTCTCCCACTGCCACTCGCATCCAAAAGTCCAAGTCCAAACCCATAAGTACCTACCCCACTGCACCTGGTATTCAAAAGTCCCAGTCCAAACCTACTGGTACCTCCCCCACTGTACCTGGTATTCAAAAGTCCCAGTCCAAACCCACTGGTGCCTCTCCCACTGCCACTCGCATCCAAAAGTCCATGTCCAAACTCACTGGTACCTCCCCCACTGCACCTGGTATTCAAAAGTTCCAGTCCAAATCCACTGGTACCTCTCCCACTGCCCCTGGCATCCAAAAGCCCAGTCCAAATCTTCTGGTACCTCTTCCACTGCCCCTGGAATCCAAAAGCCCCAGTCCAAATCCACTGGTACCTCCCCCACTGCCACTGGCATCCAAAAGCCCCAGTCCAAACTCACTGGTACCTCCCCCACTGCACATGGTATTCAAAACTTCCAGTCCAAATCCACTGGTACATTTTCCACTGCCACTGGCATCCAAAAGCCCCAGTCCAAATCCACTGGTACCTTCCCCACTGCCACTGGCATCCAAAAGCCCCAGTCCAAATCCACTGGTACATCTTCCACTGCCCCTGGCATCCAAAAGCCCCAGTCCAAATCCACTGGTACCTTCCCCACTGCCACTGGCATCCAAAAGCCCCAGTCCAAATCCACTGGTACATCTTCCACTGCCCCTGGCATCCAAAAGCCCCAGTCCAAATCCACTGGTACCTTCCCCACTGCCACTGGCATCCAAAAGCCCCAGTCCAAATCCACTGGTACATCTTCCACTGCCCCTGGCATCCGAAAGCAATTAGAAAAACTTGAAATTTTAAACGTATTGGAGCAAATGTCTGGGAAATGTCTTACCTATCTGGGAAATGAATATATCTGGGGTAAAAAAATACATGTATAAAAAGAAATATATATAAATTTTTTTATTTTATATGTATAAAATATCTGGGAAATGAGTGTGGGAGTTACAAAAGCATTTCCATTATGAACACCAGAAACGGACTAACATACTTACTTATTAAGTCCCCAACGAAAAGATTTTCATGTTAAGTTTAATTATTCACAAACGATGTCCAACATGACGCCCGTCTGTTGCGATATCGGCGTTCAAACGCCAGTGCAATGATAGCTGTGACGCGGTCGAAGACACTGCAGTTTCACGAATCCTACAAACAAACAAACAAACAAACAACGGCATCTACGGATGCTTTATTTCCAATCTCAAGCCTGATGCATATCATGTGAGGAACTACCTCGACACATTTGACTCAACAGCCGGTTCGAAGCTGCAAAGATTAATAAAGACAAGGACACAATGTTTCCAAATTTAATTTTTTAATCAGTCGCCTGAACGCCAAGGAAGATTCTTAATAGTTACAAGGCAACAAGTACTTAACCAAACGCAATACGGCAAGTAGCCGATTTACAAAGTCTTAGTTAAAAAAAAGCTTTGTGTCCTTGTCTTTATTAATCTTTGGAGCTTCGAAACGGCTGTTGAGTCAAGTGTGTCGAGGTAGTTCCTCACACATTTAATACTGAAGAATTTATCCTCCAGGGCGCATAGCGACTGTTAGACGATGGCAGTAATGGCGATACAGAAGTCGCAATACAGTTTCAATAGTAATGGAGGCAGAAGCCCAATAGTAGCTTATAGAATAGGTAATAGTTATAGTTAATAGTAACAGTTAATAAAGACGGCGGTTCACTGCGACAGGGTAAGGTTGGCCCCCTTTTAGAGCAGCAAACACGCCTTTTAGAAGAAAGTTAATTGCAGTGCGTAACCCGCCTTAATCATGCAATTAATTGATGAAAAAGAACCTAAATTCAACGCTTCCACACACACAATCAAACCATGAACTTATTGAACATGCAGGAAGAAGGGATGGAAGAGATAGGCTGGCGACCGTCACAACTCCACGTCACGAGCCGAGCGTACTCCCGACGTGCCGACGTAACAGAGACCTCCGACCGCGACTCAGCCTGGCTTCCTGTTTACCTGACACACCTGATTTAATATGCGCTGCTGCTGCGCGACCTCACCTGCCACGCAGAACCAGCCGTTTGCGTTAATAGTACAGAAATCGAAGTACACTCCGAGCGAATCTGTGGGGAATTTTCCCCACAATCACCTTGTACATTGGATTTTCAAATGCCTTATAACAAACGCCAGGACGCCATGACGCTTTCCCCCGGCCTAGACCGGTACCCATATCCAACGGAGAAAATTGCCACCAGCGCCGGGACTCGAACTCTCGTTTGCCCGCAAGGAGGTAGGTCCTAAAGCCACACGGCTATGATGAGCACAACAATCCTACCGATGAGGTCTTCTTCTTTGAGATGAATCTATGTTTCAGAGACCAACACGGACATGGAGTAGAAAGTGTTCACTTCAAAGGTTTTGAACTTATGTTGAACTTGGCTAGTCACATTTGCCACAAGTACATGCAGCAAAAAGTCTTTATTTCAACGGTTTTAACTTTATGTTGAACTTGGCTAGTCACATTTGCCACAAGTACATGCAGCAAAAAGTCTTTATTTCAACGGTTTTAACTTTATGTTGAACTTGGCTAGTCACATTTGCCACAAGTACATGCAGCAAAAAGTCTTTATTTCAACGGTTTTAACTTTATGTTGAACTTGGCTAGTCACATTTGCCACAAGTACATGCAGCAAAAAGTCTTTATTTCAACGGTTTTAACTTTATGTTGAATTTGGCTAGTCACATTTGCCACAAGTACATGCAGCAAAAAGTCTTTATTTCAACGGTTTTAACTTTATGTTGAACTTGGCTAGTCACATTTGCCACAAGTACATGCAGCAAAAAGTCTTTATTTCAACGGTTTTAACTTTATGTTGAATTTGGCTAGTCACATTTGCCACAAGTACATGCAGCAAAAAGTCTTTATTTCAACGATTTTAACCTTATATTGAATTTGGCTAGTCACATTTGCCACAAGGACATTCAGCAAAAAGTCTTTATTTCAACGATTTTAACCTTATGTTGAATTTGGCTAGTCACATTTGCCACAAGTACATTCAGCAAAAAGTCTTTATTTCAACGATTTTAACCTTATGTTGAATTTGGCTAGTCACATTTGCCACAAGTACATTCAGCAAAAAGTCTTTATTTCAACGATTTTAACCTTATGTTGAATTTGGCTAGTCACATTTGCCACAAGTACATGCAGCAAAAAGTCTTTATTTCAACGATTTTAACCTTATATTGAATTTGGCTAGTCACATTTGCCACAAGGACATTCAGCAAAAAGTCTTTATTTCAACGATTTTAACCTTATGTTGAATTTGGCTAGTCACATCGTTTAATCCATTTATTTCATTAATTTTTATGTGCTGCAAGAGTTCTTCGAAAAAATCCCCGGTATCGATGCATTGCGAAACTCCTCAACACGAAAGTGTAATACGTTCAGATCTCGCTTATCTGGGTGTGTTGCAAGATGTGTACCCGCACAGCGATTTAATCTTTGATAAATAAGCCCGTAAGTCAACTGTCTGTGTAACTAATATTCAAGTTCTGGGTAACGTGGAGTAAAAATATGAGTAAAAGACACTTACTGACTTTGTTTTTAATGGTCAGTGAAGTCTTGGTCATTTTAGATATGAGTAATTGATTATTTTCTTATATTTAAAAAAATACCCAAGCCAAATTATTATTTATTGATTGCAAGGTAATTCATTTCATATATTTATCATTATTCAAATGATAGTTTAATGCTTAATGCATGTATTAAGGATTAACGAAAGTGGTTCGTGTATGATTAAGTCGTTCAAAATTATGTGAAATTAAAAACAGATTATTTGTAGTAGCTGATTTGGATTTATTTAAAATAAAACAGAACGGATTTACGTAAAATAAATTATTCGGACTTATATAAAGTGCAAGATTCAGATTTATATCAAGCAAATAAAATGGATTTATATAAAAACTATTTTGATTAATATGATAAATAAATCAGATTTTTAATAAATCAAACTTCTATGCAACATATATAACGGAGTTACGAACTGATTTCCTGTAAAAAAAGGAATCATACGTCATCAAGTGTTCACATGGTTATATGCACAGCAAAATATATATACTGTATTATCAAATAACGCTACCATGAAACAGCAATAACATTTGTTATGAAATTTCAATGACAATAATAAAATTTCGCTAATAACGGCAATAAAATGGATAAAATAGCTCCAAAAATTAGTTTCATAATGACAAAAATAGCAATAAAATAACCATAATAACAGAGGTAAATAACAATACCACCAACAACACAACGTAGAGCTTCCATCAACCCCTTTCCCTCGCCTCTTCCTCCTTTTACAGGCCTCTCTTCCCCACCGTGGTCACCGTGGCCGAGTGGTAAGAGTGCTCGCCATAACGGAAGAGTCAGCAGTTTGAATCCCGGCTCTGCCGCCCAGTGTTTCTCCCCGTTGGGAAAAGGGAGAACTCAGCCACAATTCCCGATTCTACTCAGGCGTCAGAAAATTGTACTGGCTAGATTGGGGATAACCGTAATTGCGTCCTGGTGTTATTTATAAGGCATTTGAAAAAGTCAATGTACAAGATGATGTGTTTCAGACTTTATTGGAATGCAAAAAACTTGCTTTCACCTGCCTCTCTCCCCTCTCCTCTTTTCCTTACTCCCCCCAATGGTTACGCCAGGACTTGAGCATGAGATAAGGGAAGCAGCTATCAGATCTTGTACTTTATCAGCAGACTTCACATTGGCTGGTCTCGCTACAAGTGTTTGCAGTGTTGGGCTGTGCAGTACCGCATTGCACTGCAATCAGAAAATCTTTTAATACGTTCGCTACGGTGTAAACGGGAGTTTTGGAAGGTTGTACGTAGCAGAATTGAGATATCGACATCACTGCTCGAATACATTTTTATTCTTCCTTAGAAATATGAAAAATTCAATTGCGTGATAACTGTTCACCTTGCATGAAAACAGTTATTTTCTAGAAAGGTCACGAAAAAGAAGATACACTCATACAGATTCGTGAATGAGCAATTTAATTAGTGGTATACATGTAATCCAATACGTAGGGAACGTGTTAACTCATCTCTGAATAAATTATTCCTGAAAATTTAGAAATGCACTTCTCAGACATACCGTCCGAGCTGAACTCCACCGCTTGAGGGGTGTATCGAACACGTATCCTACATACGAGTTCCTTTTAGGTATAGTGTGTCTCATTAGTGGTAAAAACCGTAGAAATGCAACTATCTCAATTTTGAATCGGGGTCACCACGGCCGAGTGGTAAGAGCGCGCCCTTTGCAAGAAGCTGTCGGCAGTTCGAATCTTGACGGTTCCGTCCGGTTTTTCTCCCATTTGGGAAAGGGAGAACTCAGCCAGAATTCCCCACTCTACCCAGATGTCAGAAATGGGTACCGGGGGTAACCATTATTAAATTTTCGTGTTAGTTATGAGGCGTTTGAAAATCCAATGTAGAAAATGATATGCCACAGACCTGTTTGGAATAAAACATTCTTTAAATGACGCCTAACTCCCCAGCCATGTGAATTGGTGTGGCTGTGCTGGTGCAGTTGGTGGCCCACCACGTCTCTCTCAGCCTGCAGCATAATCTGGTGTCCGTTGGAGGTGGGCTCTGCAAAGCTGCCAGTGTAAGTAGAACATTTAAGATATTTTGGCACTCTGGGGGCCTGTAAGCCACTCTTCAGTTTCCCTAATTTTTTTTTGTATTCAGTGCTTTCCCCACACTGTTATCGTCGCTGAGAGTCCCTAGTTATTGTGTCTTCTGTGCCTTTTCCAAAATTGTTGTTATTTAAAGGTAAAGTTATTTACTGTTTTAAATTTATTGTTATTTAAAGTTATTTTATGCCTCTCTGTGTTTCATTTTATAAACTTTTATTGTTTTTCAGATTTTCAGAGTCCCTAGTTATTTTGTTTCTTTCTGGGTTTCATTTTATAAACTTTAATCGCTATTTAGAGTCGCTAGTTATTTTGTGTCGTCATTGCCTTTTCTCAACCTGCTATTGTGGTTTGAGTCATCTGATTATTTTGTGACTTCTGTGTTTTTTCTTTCTGAACTATTGGTGTTGCGCTGTGCGCTCCGTGGCACAGTGGTTAAAGGGGTCGGCCTTGTATGTTGGAGACGAATGTTCGTATCCCGGTGCTGGCGCGGAGATTTTCCCCGTTGGGTATAAGGGAAAGCTCAAGCACAATATTTCCCACTCAACCCATGTGTCGGAAATGGGTACCGGTTTTACGGGGGAACCGTCATGGTGTCCTATATATAGTGTCAGTTATAAGACATTTGAAAAACCAATGCTCAAGATCATATGTATCAGGCTTGATTGGAAATAAAGCATCCCAAAGATGCCGATGTTTGTTTTGTTTGTTTGCTTTGAATTGATTGAACTCGTTTTGCAATGCAAGTGTGCAGTAATAAGTGTGCTTTCAAAAATGCATTGTCTCTTGTATTTAGTGTTTTAAATTTGTATTTACATGCATATTCAAACCTAGAGTATCGCCACAATGGGTATGCATTTTTCGATCTTTTCTCCAAGCATTTGTTTCGACAATTGACGTGGGGATTACGATACCCATGCGTGTATATTAACTAAGGATCTTTATGTTAAGGGTAATTTTACTAGGGTATACGACTTGTAAAAAATTACCGGATTCGATACTTTCTTTAAACAAATCATCCAGATGTGGATGATAAACAAATATATCCGTCCTTATAGTACTCGCAATTACAATATTTTTGTACTTCTGCACTGGTGAAACTTGTCTTACAAATACGGTCAATAGTATTGTAGATACGGTTATTCAACACTTAAATTTGTTGGTCCATCTCTTTTTTACGCACTTGAAAAGATGCTCAATGACCGTATCTGTGATACGAGTTTCATCAGTGCACAATTGCACAACAATATTTAAATGGCGGGTACTGTTGGGATGGATATATTTCTCGGTCATCCTCATCTGATGGATTTATTTAAAGATAATATCGAATCCCGTCATTTTTGACGTGTCTTATGCACTAGTTATATAAATAAAAATCAGGTATTTTTACTTTTGTTCCACAATTTTTACTACAGTACTGTTGTTTTCAGAAGGTGGTTGGTTGCAACTTGTACATGACGATCATTATGTACTCACTGATTCTTACACTTGTACTTAACGAAATTTTTTCGTATGATGCCGAGTTTTCATACAACTATTTTTAAATTACTATATAACCATGCGGTCAAAAATGCTTCAGTATAAAGTTATGAGGAGTTGAAATTTTCGCCTTCGATCGCGCCGCAGCTATCATTGCACTGGCGTTTGAACGCCGAAATCACAACAGATGGGCGCCAACATCGTCAGTGAATAACACTGAACAAATTTTTTTTACTGGAGATGTGTAAAATGATTAAGACTAATTTGGGTACGCTAATTTCAAAAATCATAACCGTTTTGCTGTATCACGTCAGGATTTTCAGTTACAGAAATATTCCCATTGCCTAGAAGTCAGGATTTCAATGAAATTTACAAAAATTCATTTATTCTTTTATTACATCATGAATGCTTCAAAATTATAGAAATTGCAGAAAAACGCCATTGAAATGTAATTAAAAATGCTTTAGGCATTTGGCTTTGCGTTTGTGCTGCTCTGTGTCAGTTTCACGATGCAGGAACCAGCAGAAGTCGCCCATCATATTCGGGTTGTGCCGCCCTTGGTAACGTGTCTCCATGAGTGAAATCTCTTGGTGGAATCGCTCGCCGTGCTCGTCCGAGACAGCTCCCAAGTTGTCAGGGAAGAAGTTCAGGTGCTGGTGTAGGAAATGGATTTTCAGGGACATCCTGGAGCCAAGTTCCCTGAAGGACTCCAGCAGCTGCTGCACTATTTCTTCATAGTTGTCCGCGCGCTCGTTCCCCAAGAACTTGTCCGTCACAGCTTTGAAGCTCCTCCACGCTGCCAGCTCTTTGGGGTTTAGGGTTGTCGGAAAAGTTTCGTCCTTCATAATCTGTCGAATTTGTGGTCCAACAAAGACACCAGCCTTGATCTTGGCCTCCGACAAGGTGTTGCCAAACTTCTCCTTAAGGTATAAAAACCCCCGCCCATTCAGATCCATTGCCCGTACAAAACTTTTCATTAAGCCGAGCTTTATGTGGAGTGGTGGAAGGAAAATCTTGGCTGGGTCAACAAGGGTGACATGTTTTACGTTGTATCGACCAGGTACATGCTCCTTCCGCTCTTTCCAATCTTTCTTCGTCCAGTGATTCTTGTCGTCTCTGCTATCCCAGAGACAAAGGAAGCACATGTATTTTGTGTAGCCTGACTGCAGCCCTAACAGCAGCGCCACCACTTTCAAGTCTCCGCAGATGTGCCACTTGAAGTCATTGTACTTGATGGAATGAAGCAGCTGCCGCATAGTCTCATAGGTCTCTGTCATGCCGAACGCGTGAGCTAGTGGGACTGATGGTTTCTCGTTGCCATTGTGGAGCAAAACAGCCTTCCAGCTGTTCTTCCCTGAGTCGATGAAGAGGCGCCAGTCTGCAGGATCGTGATTACACCCAAGTTCTTTCAACAAACCGTTGATGTCACTGCAGAATGTCATCTTGTCTTCCATCTCAAAGAACTCAGCCATGTCTTTGTGACGTGCTCTGAACAAGGAAATCTTGATGTTAGGTTCAAGTAGATTCCACTGCTGCAGCCTTGATCCAAGCAGCTCTGCTTTCGCCTTTGACAGCGAGAGATCTCTTACAAGATCATTTAAGTCTCCCTGGTTCAGAAGATGTGGTTCTTGAGTGTCGGGTTCAAAAGGTTCATCATCACCATCCTCTTCGCCACTGCTTACAGGTATGTTCGGATCAGCTGGAGGTGTCGGAACGGGGTTCTCGTCGCCATGAGGCACAGGTTTACGAGCAGAGACGCAGTAAGCGTACTTGATGTGGTCTTTATTCTTCTTGTTGAAGCCGGCGATGCTTGTGCAGCAGAAATAACAATCACCATGATGATTCTGTTGCTCACGCCATATCATGGGCACCGCAAATGGCATGCTCGCGCGCTTGCCCACCAACCACTGAGTCAAGCCTGTGTGGCAGCTTGTGCAGCATATGTGTGGTGCCCAGCGCTTTTCTTGGTCCCCCACCTTACACCCGAAGTAGTGAAAGTAGGCGGCCTTCATTTTCACTGCTGTAGATATACGTCGCTGTTCATCTTTTTTGGTATACCGACCACAGACATAACAGAAGTTGTCTGGATGATTGGCACAGGAACGCCGACTCATGTTGACCTGAAAGAAAGAAAGAATCAAACATTAGTATTTTCTAATCATTTTACTAAAAACAAATATTCTAATGACCAACCATATATATATATGTTATCGTGGACACACAAATAAATATTTTCACAATCCAGTGCAATGTACACAGTATAAAGCCTCAGCTAAGCACCACACCACCTCTCACGCCGGTATCTCGTGGGACACTGAAAGCAGACAGTACACAGACGCGCAGACGACACTGAAAGCAGAAAGAAGAGTATTTCTGTAACTGAAAATCCTGACGCGATACAGCAAAACGGTTATGGTTTTTGAAATAAGCGTACCCGAATTAGTCTATATCAATTTACACATCTCCAGTAAAAAAAATTTTTTGAAATTTGTTAACTAAACTAAACTGTTAACTAAACTTGTTAACTAAAGGACACCGTACACCTTTTTTAGCCAAAAAAATGTGTTTTTTTGCTTTAAATTAAAGGTATACATGTGTTGAGTATCCACAGTAAATTTTACAGGCGTTCACGCAATAGAGCGCTCGCTATGGGGGGTAAAGTGGTGGTGAAGGGAAGACTTTTTTTGTAAAAGAAAGTTTTTTTAGCAAAACATTTTTACTTCATGAAAATCAAACTTTTAAGACCTTTTCATTCACAAAAACAAAAATAAACAAGAAATTGCTTACTAACAAACAAAACGTTTGTGTGTGAAAATGTCATTTTTTTGCTCCCGTAGAAATCTAAAACTTCTTTCACGCCAAATCCTACTCCTCCTACAATTTTTTGATGTAGAGAATCGAGATAATGTTTTTTTTAAAGAAGAATAATGGGGCTACAGCCCCGAGGTAGCAATTTGAGATTTTTGATTTAGGTAAAAAACATCAGGCCGTTGGAGTGAAAAAATCGATTTTTGAGCAATTTTTCTAAATTTGTTTTTCAATTCAAAATATCTCCGAAACAAAAACGATTTTCAAGCAATCCTACCTAAGCAGAGTTGGTCAAGTGTTTGTCTTTCAAATGAAACTTGTTTCATGTCTATAGGTTGAAATTTGTAGCAGGAGTAGGGTTTGTTGTACCCCCCTATTTTTTTATTTTCTTTGCCGTAACTTATTTTTTATAAAGTAAATCAAAAATTTTTCATAGAGCGACTCCTATTTTTCATACGTTTTGCCAGTCTATCAAAGCTCATAATCATTGGTTCGCAAATACAAAAAAGTGCAAAAGCTGTACGGTCCCCTCTAACAGGAAAGTCTCTTAGTTGTAGACTTAATAAGTTAGGATGTTATTCCGTTGAGTGTGTTGATAATGGAAATGCTTTCTTAACTTCTGCATTTCATTTCCCAGACATTCTCAAAGTACGAATTTTTCGTCAGTTCGTTTAAAATTTCAAGTTTTTGTAACTTCTAACGAACCATTTTCGAACAAATTGTTTATGAGTAAAATGTGTTCACCTCAACGGCCCCATTTTTTGTTGAGATTTATTCAACAAAGTGCCGGCTAAAATGCATGATATGTAATTTTATTCCATAAAATTTGTTAGAGATAGTGAAACTTGAATTCTGAAGTTGTTCTTTGCGGTTATCAATTTGACTGTCACTTTCAGAGCAGGAGACGGACTTCCCGGCACAACACTGTTCATTGTGCCCTTCTACCTCCACTTCCAGCCCACCGATCGAGTCCAAGCCCAATGGGACCTAACCCACCGCCACCCCCAACCAAAAGTCTCAGTCCAGACCAACAGGTACCTCCCCCACCGCCACCTCCAACTAAAGGTCCCAGTCCAAAGAAACTGATACCTCCCCCACCGTCACCCCCAACCAAAAGACTCAGTTCAAACCCAATGGTACCTAACCCACCGCCACCCCTAACCAAACGTCTCAATCCAAACACAATGGTACCTCCCCCACCGCCATACCCAACCAAATGTCTCAATCCAAACCCACTGGTACCTCACCCACCGCCACCCCCAACCAAATGTTTCAATCCAAACCCACTGGTACCTCCCCCACCGCCACCCCCAACCAAACGTCTCAGTCCAAAGCAACTGATACCTCCCCCACCGCCACCCCCAAACAAATGTCTCAACCCAAACCCACTGGTACCTCCCCCACCGCCACCCCCAACCAAAAATCCCAGTCCAAAGCAACTGATACCTCCCCCACCGCCCCCTTCAACAAAAAGTCCCAGTCCAAAGCAACTGATACCTCCCCCACCGCCACCCCCAACCAAACGTCCCAGTCCAAAGCAACTGATACCTCCCCCACCGCCATCCCCAACCAAACGTCTCTGTCCAAAGTAACTGATACCTCCCCCACCGCCACCTCCAACCAAACGTCTCAGTCGAAAGCAACTGATACCTCCCCCACCGCCACCCCCAACCAAAAGTCCCAGTCCAAAGCAACTGATACCTCCCCCACCGCCACCCCCATCCAAACATCTCAGTCAAAACCCACTGGTACCTCCCCCACCGCCACCCCCAGCCAAACGTTTCAGTCCAAAGCAATTGATACCTCCCCCACCGCCATTCCCAACCAAAAGTTTCAGTAATCAAACCCTGCTAGTATCTTGCCCACCGACTCGTCCAACCTCAAGTAAAAAGGTCAAAGGCCACTGGTACCTCCCCCACCGACTCGCCCAACTTCAAGTACTATTCCAAGCCCACTGGTACCTCCCCCACCAACTCGTCCTATGTCATGTACAATTCCAACCCCACTGGTACCTCCCCCACCAACTCGTCCTACGTCATGTACAATTCCAACCCCACTTGTACCTCCCCCACCAACTCGTCAAACGTCATGTACAATTCAAACCCCACTGGTACCTCCCACACCAACTCGTCCTACGTCATGTACAATTCCAACCCCACTGGTACCTCCCACACCGTCCAACCTCAAGTACAAGTCCAAGCCTACCGCTCCCTCCCCCACTTCTACTCCCAACCCCCACCAAATCTTCATCAATTCCAAGCTCAGCTAACAGCACCAGACCTAACACCTGAAGAAACAACCGAAAGAACCGGAGTAAGAGATTATATCAGAAAAACTAGAAAAAAGGTCTATGGTTCTGTGAAGAAGTAAGTGCTGAACTCCGATGTTGGCAAAGTGGTGGCATGCCCAAGTCTATCCACGGTGTCGAAGTTTGTTTTCACAAGGATAGTGAATCATACGGTAGCGACCGATTCGGGTACATTACTACCAGTTGTCGGGCACTTTGTTGGAAGCAGTGTGCCTCCCTTCATACATTCATCAGCTGAGCCACGTAAAAGCGCTCGTCGTGTCTGAGCAATCGCATTTTGACTGAGCATTTCCCACTAGTAGCACCTGACTAGCCAGCTCCGATCACCAGTAAAACTGATAGCAACGGTCCAGCGTTTCCTTCCCAACCTGACGACATCGGTACCCCAGCCTCGGGCCGTACATTTGGTGGCCAGTAAGTTAACGGACCCACGAAGTTAAGAGGATATAATGGAGAAGTGAAGAAGATATAGTATTCGACGAGAGACCTACAGAAGTTTGCGAAGAAGATCCAGTGACTTCAGCAAATCAACACGGCGGAGAAGATAACTGATAACTACAGAGAAATCAAGAGAACTACCGTGAAGATAAGACAAGTATTGTAACGTCTAAGAAGAGGATCTGCAGAGACAGTCAGAGCAATGAGAAATCGATTATAAGGACAGCATCTACAGACAGAGATCTTCAGAGATCTACGGAAAGGGCGGCTAAAGACCTAAAAACTATATCTACGAGGTGGTTCAGCCGACTACAACTACGTTATCTTCGTGCTGCGGAAGAAGCAGTAACGGTGCATCGCCTACAACGACTGCAGAGATCGCGCCATCGTGCGACAACTAAAACTACAATTTAAGATAAGTAAAGCAGCAACTATTAATTGTTATAATTGTTACAGTTCCGTTGTAGCCTAACTATTCATTGCGCATGAGACAGACAGCGTGCAGCAGCAGTGGTAGAGTTTTTGCCAGGCAGTTTTTTTGCATTAGCCAGTGCGTGCAGGCGTCGAGGCCAAACAAAGGCTGCACTTGCAGTGAGTGCAAGCAGTGTGTTCAATAACCCCTGGGCATGAGTTTTTTTAAGAGTTTAAGAGAGCTGTGTTTTATAGTTAGTGGCGCTATTTTCTTGAATTCATATTGGAGTTTTAGTCACTGTGGTATAAATTTGTGTTTGAGCTACTGTTAAACTGTGTTGAGCAGTGATGTAATATGTGTAATACCTAGACAACGAACTAGTAACGTAAATATGCCTGAAATTTCAGTAACCAGCGCGCCTGTAGCGAGTACAATGACTACCACGGTTTTTTTTCTTGCGTGGATATATTGGCGAAATAGACATAAGTATCCTTAAATGTCTTTTGTAGCCTGTGCAACATGTAGGTCATGTAATGCTACCTGTAATTTGAGCGATGCGGTCATTTGTAAACCATGCTTTTTACAAGTAATCCCTGCTTGTTTGTGGACAGGAAGGACATTTTTTGGGGTGACTATATTTTGGACCTTTATTGTGTCATTTTCAAAAATCATATTTGAGTTTTTTTGCTAGTTGCATCTGGTAGGATGTTGCTGAATTTAAATGCTGTCATTTTGCCCAAAGGTAATGCTGAAGACCTTTGTAATACTCAACATTCTAGCGGTAGAGTATAAGTAGAGTTCGAGGGACTACGGATCATAGGATTCATTATTGAGAGAATAATTCGGAATTCGCTGTATTAAGAGGATAGGAATTGATTGAAAGATGATGTAAAAGTAGTACAATTCAGTGAAATGATGAAATACTGTGGAAATTAATATGATTTTAAGTAAGGAGGATAAATAAAAGTAGGAAGGCGTAAAGATACTCTTCTGAGTGAAGTGAATAATAGTGAGAGAATAGAGAGCAAAAAGAGCAGATACCGCGGCTAAGTTAGTGTCCGTGAGTGAATATAAATAAAGAAAAGAAAGACTCTTCTAGTGTATGTAAATGGTAAACCCAGAGAGGTAAATGATACCGACAAGGCTGTGGATATATCTGGTAAACGGTTTAAGGTTACCAGTAAAATTTAACAGCGAGGTCGAGTGATACTGTTGAGGAACAGTAATGAATTATTGCGCGCAGACAAATGAATAAGCTTTAAGAGAAGCTGTTACCGTTGATTTTCGATGGGACTCTGATTTTAGTTCATAATTTCATGTGGTGGAAATAATACCATTGATACCATGACGGTCAGAGGTTAGCATTGTAGATTGCGGTTGTGCTGACGAACAGAAGTACCATACGAGAGTAATAATGAGAGGCGATAGACGCCCATTAATTAACCACACGTGGTGGTCTGGTAATTAGTTAAGAGTAACGAGTAATAGAAAGGTAGAGTGTGCAGAGCAGCGCGCATAATTTCATGTGCAGTTGCGTTGCAGCCATTTTTGCAGCTTAGCGATTGAGTAGTTTTTGCAGCTTATTTTTTGCATTGGTTCAAGGCCGCAAGTAGCTCATGCTGTACCATGAAGGCATTGAACTTGACCAAGGCCGTGAGCGCCGTATTTCCGGTGGCTTTGGCTGGCAACAGTTGACAGCTGATATACGACGGCGTGGCTATGAATATGACTGGTGAATAGTCATGAATAAGATGTGTTTTGGACAATTGACGAATAATTGAATAGTGGAGACTAATTAAAAGTAAACACAAAATTTGATTTACTTCTTAGTTGTTTGTTAAACGAGAGTGGCTGTTTTTAATGTTTTTTTGATCACGTTTACGATCTAGTGCGTCATACAGTCATTTTGCAAGCCTATTCGAATTTCATGGTCAATGAAGCTTTATGCTATGTTATTTGAAATTAACCAGACTTAAAATAATGTAAAATTTATCGTCAAGTCTCCCAAAGTTTCTACGGGACAATTTACAACTGATTGAACGATTAAAATTTAGAGTGTTTAACGTCAATATTGATTTTTACCTTGACAGAAAATCGTGTTTTACCGTAAAAGGTATGTTCTTATGTATTCAATTGTATCTTTCTCTTGTATATGCTTATGCTTCATGTTAACCTCGTATATGCTTTAGTATTTAACTTTTTTGATTGAGGCATTAACGTAACGCGATATGTGAAATGTAGAGTAACCGTTTACAGTATGAAAGTACAACAAGAGCAGAATAACAATGTTCTTAAATTCTTATGTTCTTGTGTAAAAGCTGCACGTGGTTGTTGGGATGTGTTGCGAGAATTGTCGACTTTGCACATATTTGTTTTTTAGTGGTGCATTGTCTGGGAACGTTTTAAGTGCGCACTCTCATGTCTCGATGAGAATTGATATGCTGAATTCACACTTTAAATATAGATTGGAAAATTCAAGCGACATCCGGCTGCTGATGCCGAGATTTTAACGTGGAGACAGTGTTTGCAATCTCTGAGCAAATTAAATGCCTATTTGGAATTGAGCTCATCTTTATTGAGTCAGCATTCATTCTCTGAGAAACCTTAAATGATAATGAGAGACTTGTTCTTGTTCGACATTTAAATCGTTGACTTGAATTTTTTTTAAATAACAGTTCATTATCAAGCTGCAGTTCACTTTGCTCAAGCTTTTATGATTGTGTTTTAATTTAGTATATCTTTTAGGGTTGTTAAAATTGTATTTATTTTATTTTTATTTGGTCATGCTAATCTTCTTGTTTCCGTTCCGATTTCAGCTTCGCGTGGGTGTACGAGCATGGAAGCACAGCGAGTACGGGTGATGGGTTCACGCACTGTACTGTGGGTGTGCTCGGCCTGGCGCCCGAGCGCCTGTCAACAAAAAAAAAGTTTTATTTCTAAGTTGCCACATGAGATACCTGCCAACATACATAGATGGCCTTGACGGCAGATAAGCTTCGCGCGCAGTCAAGAGATTACTGAAATTAACCTTCGCGCGCAGTCAAGAGATTACTGAAATTAACCTTCGCGCGCAGTCAAGAGATTACTGAAATTAACCTTCGCGCGCAGTGATTTCAAAAGAGTAACTTTCTTTGAAGATTTAATTTGGTGTTAACTTGAAAAAGAGTGTTAATCTTTTACAGCGTTACTTTACCAACGTGGTTTAAGTAGTTTTGCAAACGTGATTTAAGTATATTTAGAAAATTGAAAGTAGGTAATTTTAATATTCATAGTCGTTCCAGAACTATGGACTTTGTTCACATTTTGTTACTATTGGATTACGATAATTTGAAACGGCTTAGTGATTTTACTTTTATCTTGCAGGGTGCGAAACCCGATCTTCATATAATCGCTAACTAATTTCATACTTGATGTTTTATATAACCGTGTATTGGATTTGATTACAGCTTACTCCACGTTCTATATTGATCTATATCGTTATGTTACCGATAGAATTAAGTTTTACAAGTCTACGGCACTCTTCTAATCTCATTGTTGTTTTACTAATAGTGGAAAAGTTCTGTTCTAATTGGTGCGATGTTTGGCTTTAACATTATAACAACCAATAACAACAACATACGCGTATGGTAACAATAACTTTAACTAATGTCTGTTCTGAAGTCTACGGTAACGCAAACGATGTTTTGAATGTTTTTTTTTGTGAAATCTTTATTGATTCTTTAATTTGGTGTCCGTTTAGATTCATTATCTTTTCTAAATTATTTTTCATTACCTACGAGGTAATAGCTTTGTTCATTATAAAATTTTCCGAAATTGTTTTGCCGAGGAACTCGTGTTTTACGTTGCAGCCAATCTATAATCCCTATATAATCCCTGTAATCACTAGCTGATTTTGTTTGCTTTGTTTAGTTATAATACTTATGTTTATGCGCGATTTTGCGAAAGTCAAGCAACGGTGTTCAAACAATTTGGTAGTGTTTTCTATAGAGGTGTTTACGGTGGTCACTTTTCTGCAATTATCCATGTGATTACCTGAGGTCTAAATTGTTTGTCATTTACAAAATTGTTGCGACATTGAAAAAATTTTGGCAACATTACACTTTTAATTGCGAGAGAAGCGAAATTATTTGTCGAAATTGTTCTTTTGACCATTGGTGTTTTTTATAAATGAGAATATCTGGCGTTTCATTTACATTCCTTTATCGTGCTTTGTTGACGTTATCGTAAGTTCTAATAGTTGTGCTGACTTTTGGTAGCAGCTAGTGTTCTATTTCTTATCAATTTGTTCGTTCATATTTAGTAATACCTATTAATCGTTTACCTTCGGACTTTTTGTGTAACCATGATTGTGAGTTGGTGTAACCGGAAGAGTTAAAAACTTGAAATGTGTTTTTATTTTCGCCATCCACTGCGTGTAATTGTGATAATAACGTTTTCCACGTTTCGCAATATTTTGCGGTTTCTAAATTTTTGAATGCCATTTTTACTATGTTATTGAATAATTTGTTGATTTTTCGTCTTCTACCCGTCAAAAATTCAATGTAAAAGAAACGAAAAATTATTGCGAATACAGGTCGCTGATGTGTTGAGGAAAATTTGCGAATTATTATTATTGTGTTTTTTTTAGTTTATACTTCTATAATTGTTCCGAATTGGCGTTTTACTTTTTTTAGCGTTAACTAATACTACTCTGTGGTTTCCAGTGCAATTTGGACGGTAAGGTTAGTAATAAATTTCTTTGTGAGGTATAAATGGCGTTTTTTCAACCATGCGAATACTTGCGTCGTTTGTCTATTACGAGCCATGTATTGTGTAATGGTGTTGTACCGTGTGGTTTAATGTTACATTTTGAAGAAAAGGGCATTTGTTCGCTATATCGCTTCAGCGGCCCTTATACTTTTGCTCTGCGTTGTTCTACTTAACACTTCTTGCTCTGCGTTGTTTTATTAACCAGTTCTATAGTGTTGTGTATTTTGGGCTGTGGCGGTCGGTGCTATCTGCGTTGTTGATTAGTTTGTTTTTGAAACTGTTCAAAGCTAAAAAATAGGTTTATATTTTTCCTCGGCCTTAATTTTTTTCGTATGGGGAGGTACGTGCCTCCCTTCATACATTCATCAGCTGAGCCACGTAAAAGCGCTCGTCGTGTCTGAGCAACCGCATTTTGACTGAGCATTTCCCACTGGTAGCACCTGACTAACCAGCTCCGATCACCAGTAAACTGATAGCAACGGTCCAGCGTTTCCTTCCCAACCTGACGACATCGGTACCCCAGCCTCGGGCCGTACAGTAGGGTAGGAGAAAAGGGTGCAAAACGTAAGTTTTACACCCTTAATTCTGAAGGAGTAAAAAATGCTGCAACATGTTCGAGGTCATTTACGAGTAGTTTCGGTGAATTTCTCTTCTATTTTCCTTTCTTTAACGTTTAGGGATTTTTTTGAACGGCTTATAAAAATATCTTGATTTTGGAACGGTTCGTGTGATTTCAACCTAGCCAGGGCAGTTTAATATAGTTTTTTTGTATATTGTGATCAGCAAGGCGATTCTTCACAAAAACCTAAAAAATATTTGAAAAGCCCTTACAATTGATGATGAGATCCGAACTATGACCTTTTGGGGTTAGAAATGAGATCCTAACTATCATGAGATCCTAACTATGACCTAACCTAACCGAACCATGACCTTGTAAGGTTATAAA
Source organism: Morinoia aosen (assembly GCA_030386875.1). Lineage (NCBI taxonomy): Eukaryota > Metazoa > Arthropoda > Malacostraca > Amphipoda > Talitridae > Morinoia > Morinoia aosen. The sequence goes on from CM059576.1 coordinate 113,439,067, forward strand.
AAATGCATAAAGTAAGTAAGGAATTTTGCGTACATACCATGTGATCCAGAACATTCCAGTTTTACGTTGCAAATATACCACTCTTGCTAAGTTTCACTACCTAGAACTAAAGCATCTTACCTTATAATATCTATGGAGTGTTTATTCATTTGTTTAGTGTCCGCTTCTTTAGAAACGGCTTCTTTGATTGGATTTGATAGATGCTCAATGACCGTATCTGTGATACGAGTTTCACCAGTGTACAAGTACAAAAATATTTTGATGGCGGATACTGCTGGGATGGATATTTTTGTTGGGCATCCACACCTGAAAAATTTGCCTTAAGGAAAACATCGAATCCCGTCATTTTTGACGGGCCGTGTACACTAGTGAATTAGAATCTTCAGTATATTAAATACTTCATAATGAGGACAATAGTGCTATAAATTCCTACATACTAGTATTTCACTTTGACTGCGACTTGAGCGATACTTGGTCGCTGAGAGAGTTTTCATTATGCTGCTGACCGACCAGTAGTCACTAAATCAACTTTTAATATTTCTGAATCAAACCTAAATGAAAACACGATCCAGTTAAGGGGACCGTCTACCCAAAAAAAGTCCGTTATTTATGAATGGATTTCTCTGAAATTTTCACAGTAGGTGTGAAATGATGCAAATATCATTTGTTATTTCGAGAAAAATTTTGTATCTGCACTAGATTTTTTTTCATTTGTGAAAAATATGATAAAATAGTTTTTATTTAATCTATCTTCTCCTACAATTTTGGAGTTACAGACCCAGTACTTCGTTTTCAGATTGCTTATATGTCTATATAACCACATGCAATAGGGAATTTTGATAACTTCTTTTTGTGGATTTTGGAAATTATAAAAAAAATTACTTATTTTTCATTTTTTTTCATGTCGTGTAATTTTCAAAATAATAAATGAATCAAAAAATTTTATTGCACGTGAATACACCTTGCTAAGCCCTATCGAATGGTATATAAACCATTCTCGTAGCTCGAAAATTGTGGAAGAAGATACATTCGAGAAACCAATTATCAAGTTTCCAGAAAAACGTGTTTTTTCACCAATTTTTTTTTTTCTTTTTATCTTTTGAACTATAAGGTTATCTACAATGAACTATTGGGCGTTTGTAGCTCTTTTCAAGCCCTTTCGATTGATATAGTTTACATTGCTGTAGCTCTGTAACTCTGGGAAAAAATATACAACAGAAGAGAATAGTTGTAATTCTTGAAAACAAACAATTTTTCTAATTTTTCATTTTTTTCGACCAAAATACGTTTTTTTTTTCTAAGTCAACTCCATTGTTTTATAGCTCTTTTCAAGCCCTTTGGATTGGTGTGCTCACCATAGCTGTAGCTATGATACTGCAGTTGTCATCGAGCTATGAATGAAACTGCGGTATCATAGATACGGCAGAACAGCTAAATTCTGAAATTGTCAAAATTATGAAAAAAATATTTACTCAGCGTTAGAATGTTTCGTTTGAATAATGGAAGCACTTAGAGTAGCTCATTAACGAACTATAATGCCATTCCCGCAGAGAAACACGCTCAATTGAACCCCAATAATGAGGGGGGGGAGGGTTCAAGGTCACTCCACTCCCATCGCTTTCCCCCCTCTGGTGGGCGCACTATTCGGAGTAGACGTAAACGGAAAGTACCACTGGAAGCGCAAGAAAATCCTCTATAAGATGCATATAAAAACAGAAAATCAACACATATCCTGTTCTCTACGTAGACGGTGTCCTTAATGTTTAGTAATTTCAACATAGATTACTGAATCGACTATAAATTAGAATTGAATATTAAACTTCATTTTTACTTGCGGGCAGTCAAAGTGTTAAATCGATTTTGAAATATTTAGCGATTTGTGCAAATTGTGATTTTTGATTTAAAGTGTATGATTTTCTTTGGTTCTTACATTTGAGATCACTCTTGAAACTCATTCATAACAGTTTGAATATCAAACGCATTTTGAAATCACAATTTTTGTGACTTCCGAACAAATCACCAACCGCTCATCAAAATATTATTTTTCTCTTTGGATGTAAGAGTAAAATGTTCTTTTTTAAACTGTGGTGAATTAGATTTTTCAAATTTTGTTCTGATTTCTAAACTTCATGATTATCTAATTAACTAACTAAAAACTAATTGACTAACTTGTCAACTCGAGTTTACTTTTCCTAATGGTACGGCAGTAAGTGTTCACATGGTTAAATATACATATTACAATTCTACATTCACCTACTACGACTTTCCAGCTGTAAAAATTCTAATAACAACATAACAACAATCACATTTAAATATAACTATTGCAATAAAGTCGCTTCAGCAATAAGAGTAACAATAAAAGGAGTTTATTTCTACTGAAGATTAATAAGCCGACTTTGGTTTTTAAGACATCTCAACTTGAAGTTCTTTACTTCTTAAAATACCATACTCATGTCGATTGTCGAACGAATGATGGATGGAAAATCCGGAAATATGTTCCCTTTGTAAAGTTATTCTAAGTTTCATATTGCATGTGAACAGATGTAATGATGAAAAGAACATAATGCAAGTGACGCGTTGTAGAAAATACTCTTGTTGGTGTGCACCTACATTGAAATATGAGTTCAGGAACTTGCGATATCAGGGATCAATGTTGAGAGTAAAATGGAGTGTTTGAGTAATTCTGCGTCGAACTATCGGATTTGTATTCTGAACTCTATCTTTTCTAGCCTACCTATCAATTCTGATACAACGAGCTCGGAGATTCTATTTTACTTCACCACAAATGTATGAGATTTCCTACACAAGTATTGCTGGCACAAACGAGCTTGTGGTGTTCACCCTCAGGCTACTATACGCTCCTAGCAGACTATGAATATCTAAGGACGTTGAATATTAATGATCGATGCGAGTGCCTGAGGTACTAAAGAACCCGTCAGGGCAAGAAAACACAACTGGAATAAACGCCGTTTTATGGTGAATATCGCCGACAGTAATGGCGCACGTGAAAAATATTTCCCCATTTTTTAACTAACAACTTATAGAATTTAGAACTGTTGAAAACTTGAAACTCTTAGAACTTAAAAATATTACAACCTAGAACTTTAGAACTTATAATTTCTAGAACTTGCAACTTTAAGAACTTATAATTTTTAAAACTTATAACTTTTGAAATTTAGAACTTTTAGAACTTAAAACTTTTAGAAAACTTAGAACGACACTTCGACGTTCGCACTGAACGTTCCTTTATACAATCGGGGTGGACATGTACACTAATTTAAACGTACATTCATTTAAAACACGCACCTTGTTATCTACAGCTCAAGGGTGTTTCGAAATCAGATTAGATAAGGCATGTAGAGTTGGTTAAGGTTCGCTAACTGGAGGCTTGTTTTGTGGGGGAGTCTTTCTTGGTGAAAACGGGTGTGCTTTTTTTGGTGCTGGTTCTAAGTTGATAAGTTGGAAGAACTTCAACACATCAACGCGCACATTTGTAAAAAACACAGCACAACTACAGCACAACCAGATTACAGCCACAGCACAAGCATAGTACAACCACAACACAACCACAGCACAACCACAACACAACCACATCACGACCACAACACAACTACAACATAACCACAACTTAACCAGATTACAACCACAACACAACCAGAGAACAACTACTGTACAATACAACCACAACACAGCCAGATTACAACCACACCACAACCACACCACAACCACACCACAACCACAACACAACTACAACATAACCACAACACAACCAGATTACAATCACAGCACAACCACAGCACAACTATAGTACAACCACAACACAGCCAGATTACAACCACACCACAACCATGTCGCTCATACGCCTAAAGATTTACCACTTCCTCTTGATGGTGTTGCTCTCCTCAGCTCTGGAGGTAAATATAAATCCTGGAGAGGAAAATATGATACACCGAGTGTGATGTGATGTGGTAACGACGATGCACCGAGTGTGATGTGGTAAATACGATGAGCCTAGTATGGTGTGGTAAATATGATACACCGAGTGTGATGTGGTAAATACGAAATACCGAGTGTGATGCGATGTGGTAAAAACGATACACCGAATGTGATGTGGTAAATACGATATACCGAGTGTGATGTGGTAAATATCAATCACCGAGTGTGGTGAGTGTGGTGTACCTGATTGGTAAATACGATTCACTAAACATGGTGAATGCGTGTGAACATGGCATTACGAGCGTGGTAAATGGGATTTGTTATATGTGGTGAATATGGTTTAATTTGTCTGAGTTAATTTGTCCTTGGTAAATTCATCATGTCTATTTATCATGACGTCTATTTACCATGACGTCTATTAAGTATAACTCTTATAATCAAACCCCCCTGTTATTTTTTAAACGCATTCAAAATATACATGAATATTAACCCATCAAGTCGAACCATTCACAATGACTATGTAAGGTGTCATAATGCGGGTATTATTTTATTTAATAAAAAATACAAGCCTCCTAACTCTAACAAAAAAGCTAAAAATTTTCATTTTTTTTTTTGCAGACGATTGTTGCTTCGAATATAGAAGGAAAAATCCCCAATCACCTCCGTTCTTCTTCTGTGAACGTCAAACCAATCGTGATTGGCAGTATGGTGATCAATGGCAACACTCAGGATAGTGAAGTGATCGATGGCAACACTCAGGATGGTGAAGTGGCCGATGGCAACACTCAGGATGGTGAAGTGGTCGATGGCTACACTCAGAATGGTGAAGTGGTCGATGGCAACACTCAGGATGGTGAAGTGATCGATAGCAACACTCAGGATGGTGAAGTGGTCGATGGCAACACTCAGGATGGTGAAGTGGTCGATGGCAACACTCAGGATGGTGAAGTGATCGATAGCAACACTCAGGATGGTGAAGTGGTCGATGGCAACACTCAGGATGGTGAAGTGATCGATAGCAACACTCAAGATGGTGAAGTGATCGATGGCAACACTCAGGATGGTGAAGTGATCGATGGCAACACTCAGGATGGTGAAGTGATCGGTGGCAACACTCGAGATGGTGAAGTGATCGATGGCAACATTCAGGATGGTGAAGTGGTCGATGGCAACACTCAGGATGGTGAAGTGGTCGATGGCACCACTCAGGATGGTGAAGTGATCGATGGCAACACTCAGGATAGTGAAGTGATCGATGGCAACACTCAGGATGGTGAAGTGATCGATGGCAACACTCAGGATGGTGAAGTGGTTGATGGCAACACTCAAGATGGTGAAGTGATCGATGGCAACACTCAGAATGGTGAAGTGGCCGATGGCAACACTCAGGATGGTGAAGTGGTCGATGGCAACACTCAGGATGGTGACGTGATCGATAGCAACACTCAGGATGGTGAAGTGGTTGATGGCAACACTCAAGATGGTGAAGTGATCGATGGCAACACTCAGGATGGTGACGTGATCGATGGCAACACTCAGGATGGTGACGTGATCGATGGCAACACTCAGAATGGTGAAGTGGCCGATGGCAACGCAGAATTTCAGGCCGAAAACACAGAAACGTTCGAAAATTTCACTCTCGAATGCGAAAAAGACGTAGAATTAATATTTACGTTTATTAATCACAAACTTCTACTTGAACTCGACCACACTGAGGCAAAAGCAATAGACACTATTGATAAGGTGTTAAAAAATAAGATGTTTGTTGTTGAAAAAGAACTCCGACGCAAAACCAATAATTTCGTTGCGATGATAAAAACTGAAGTGGAACCCCCTAAGAAAATACCTAAGTTTTCAATGGAGGCTATTGTTGAGAAAACGTCGCATATATTGAAGCAAGTTGATTGCATACAGCAAATCATTTCTATATGCTCCACTCACACTGCCATTTGGATCGTCTTTTTCATCGGTTTCGTGGTATATTTTCATAAAAAAGTGTTCAAGTTTCTCCATATCTACAATAAATGTGAGAAGGTTTTAAACCTATGTGGTGACTCAGAAAATGATGATGATTATGATGGAAATAGTAATGGATTGGAAAATCAAACAGAAGAATATTTAACCTGAGGTAAAATGTCTTCACCGCAGGCAGTCTTTCTGTTTTTTTTAGGTTTTTTAAAACTACATTAATGGTTTTCTGGGTTTCTGGGTTTTTCTTTACACTGAAGTATATTATTATAATTGAACTACTATTATACACGACCCGTCAAAAATGACAGGATTCGATATTTCCTTCAGACAAATCCTCCAGCTGTGGATGCCCAACAAATATATCCATGCCAACAGTACCCGCCATTAAACAAATCCTCCAGCTGTGGATGCCCAACAAATATATCCATGCCAACAGTACCCGCCATTAAACAAATCCTCCAGCTGTGGATGCCCAACAAATATATCCATGCCAACAGTACCCGCCATCAAAATATTCTTGTACTTGTGCACTGGTGAAACTCGTATCACAGATACGGTCATTGAGCGTCCTTGTGAGCGTCACAGACACACGCACCAACCAATTTGATGTGTTCACTCACATGCCCATTGTGATAACATGCCACAAATTACGCACAAAAACATATAAATCTATTTATTTATTAATAAATTTAAGGTGACACCTACCGTTTTATTAAATAGTGCTGATTAATTGGCGCCATTAGCTATTTAGAAGCCAAAAAACATTTAGTACCGATTGAAAAAAAAATTTGCGTGGTATGGTGGATTTATTTAAGTATTTCTACCCAAATGTACTTCTATTTGTACCCTCTAAGTATTTATATAATTTGAAGTTCAGTGGCGAGTGGCAGTTCCTTCCTTATTGTGATGATGTATCTAATGACATTGGTCGTAATGACGGTTGTTGAAGTGGCGGTGGTGGTAATGGCCACGGTAGAGGAAACAAGGTAGGGTCATTTCTATGGGCGAAAATACACCTCCTCTTGTTCGGCCAGCCAATAGAAAGGCTTTATTTCAAACAAACTTCATGACGTCACCAAAACGCCATGTCGTTAGGCCAATAGTGGAGCCAGATTTGGGGGTAGCAGTGCTACCACATGCAATATGAGCGCTGCTATTGGTTCGTTGCCGTGACGTCAGCAAAACCACACCTTCAACGAAAAAAGCCTGGTTTGAACTTACCTTGTTTCCTCTACCGTGGTAATGTCCGTGGTTACATTGGCAGTTAAGAATGGTTGTATATAGTATATGTCAGAGTATTTAGGTGATAAGAAGTCAATCATAATAAACTCGTGTTTTTGATTCAATAAAAAGCGTTTCGATTTATAAATTTCAAAAATTGTTCTCTATTGTTCTATAATGTTAATAATATTACGTTACAATATTATTGTTCTCTATTTTATTGTGAATGTACTGTAAACGCTTTCCTGTGTAACATGTAGTACATAAAACTAATTAGTGTACCTGTAGTATGAAAACTAATTAGTTTACACGTAGTATGTAAAACTAATTAATTTACACGAAGTATGTAAAACTAATTAGTTTACACGAAGTATGTAAAACTAATTAGTTTACACGTAGTATGTAAAACTAATTAGTTTACACGTAGTATGTAAAACTAATTAGTTTACACGTAGTATGTAAAACTAATTAGTTTACACGTAGTATGTAAAACTAATGAGTTTACACGTAGTATGGAAAACTAATTAGTTTACACGTAGTATGTACAACTAATTAGGTTATACGTACTATATGTAGTTCATACAACTAATTATTTTTACATTCTACGTCGTGATGAATGCTTTTAACACTTTGACTGCGGCAACTAAATATTAAGTTCAACACCACACTCAAATTTAAAGTCAATTGTAGCAAGCTATTTGGAAAATAGCAAACATGAACTGGATCGTGCCTTCATTTAGCTTTGATTAAGTATTTACCAAAATTGAGTTTACCACTACTGGCTGGTCAGCAACATTATGAAAATCCCTTCCGTGTACCACCGGTGGCGCACGTCGAAGTCAAAGTGCTAATTCTTAAAGCGAAATGTGAAATAAAAACTTTCACACTTGAAGTCATTTTATCAGAATTGGTGAGTAGGTCAAAAATAATAAATAAATGTTATAATATAATAAATGTTATAATAAATATTATAACATTTATTATATTATAATAAATATAACAAATGCTATAATAAATGATTCGTACCGTCCCTTCATAAACAGGAAGAGAAGCGAATGAAAAAATATTTATCTAGAATTTTCATTCTTATTTTCACACTCTCTGAACGTTGAATCTAATACAGTAATGATTATAATAACGAGCCATAGAAACAAGTTTTTGATTTACCAGATTCCTAAAAATATTCCACGAACAATTAAATTTCCGGAAAGTGAAAATGTGCTAAAAACAAATAAATATCCGGAAAGTAAAAATGTTCTAAAAACAATTAAATATCCGGAGAGTACTGAAACAACAGAACGAGTAGATGCTTGCTAATTAACCTATTTTATATTTGGTTCTTTAAGAAGTTATTAATTTGGATTATTTTTATTACATATTCGAATGTTAACTTCGGCTTTTATTTTTTATATTTTTTATTAGCTTTCGCTTTTTTCCGAATAAAATGAGGACTGCTTCACTGTATTTCAGTTTCCTTTTTTTTAAATGTAGTTACTTATTTATTTATTTAATTTTATATATTTTCATTGAATTTATTGGATATTTTAGTTTTCATTTATATTTATTTATTTTTTATTTTTATTTGTGCTCTCTCTTGCACTCATTGTCAAAATTAATTGAAATTTAAAAGAAAATATAATATTAAACACACGCTCTGAAGTATAAAGTATTGAGTGATAAATTCAAAATCAGCACAATATAGTAAATCTTCGCTTCATGATACAACTTTATCCAAATTATAATATGTTTATAAAAAAAACACATGAGGTCTGGTGGCATTTTGATATGCAAAATGACATGGGAAGCCATTTCTGCTTTTTTTGCTGAAATTTTCTACTGTGATAATTTTGCAAAAACCATATCCAATTCAACAAAAAAAACGAATAGCCCATGTCATTTCGCATATAAAAATATAACCACTGCATCCAATATACTTTTTTGAGTGTTGCAAAGCGCGATTCGTATTAAGTTAACTAGAATTTCCAAAATTAACGGTTCGAAATTTTCTACATCCCAAATTTTTCCCAAATTACGTTGGAATTACAACTAACGTAATCTCATGGGGTAAAATATAACAAAATATCTTTATTTAAACAATTTAAACAATTTAAACAATTTATTTACCACAGGTGATACAGAGGTAGAATGTTTCTTAAGTCTAGTACAATGGAAGGTAAAAGTATATCGTCATATCACCTCATCGACACGACTACACATGATTTTACAAAAAAACACATGCGTGTTACACTTCCCTCACTTTCCCAAGTGTGTTAAGTACATACACATAAAACACTTGCCTCACTTCTCTAAGTGTGTTAAGAAATTATGTATATTAAACCTATTCCACATTTATAAATGTGTTAACTAGTCATATTAAATAGATCTATCTCAGTGCCTAAATGTGTTGAGAAATCATTTATAATAGATTTACTTCACGTTTCTAAATTGGTTAGGAAATCATTTACAATAGAATTATCAGGTTTTTTAAACGGCTTAAAGAAGTCATGTACAATAGATTTACCCCAATTTTTATATAGAATTATCTCACGTTTCTAAATGTGTTGAGAAATCATATATAATAGATTTATCCAACTCCTATAAATGGGTTATGAAATCATATATAATAGATCTATCTCACTTTCTAAACAGGTTAAGAAATTATTCACAATAGAATTATCCCACTTCTATAAATGGGTTAAGAAAACATTTACAATACAATTATCTCACGTTTCTAAATTGGCTAAAAAATCATACATAATAGATTTATAACACTCTTTAAGAAATCATTTACGTAGAATAATCTCACGTTTCAAAATATGTTGAGAAATCATGAAAGATTTCCCTCACTTATCTAGGTGTGTCGCAAGGAGTGAACCCGCCGTGCGACCTTATCTTTGTCACGTGCCTCACTCGTCTAATGTTCATCTAACTTAGTCAAGTTGGAGGAGGTGTCAAGAGAAATTACATGTTTTTCACATTTTATATTTTATATATTTTGTGTATTTGAAACATTTTATACATTTAAACATTTTATGTATTTCATGCATTTTATACATTTTATACATTTTAAACATTCTATACATTTTATATATTTCATAGATTTTATATATTTGACACAATTTATACATTCTTTAAATTTTATAAATTCCGTAAAATTATTACATATTTTACATTTTTACAAGTTATTTGAGGGATCCAAATTTTGGTTACATGAGGTGCGAATGATAGAATATTATGAATTTACATGCAAAACATATTAAAAATGACTTTGTCAAAATTGATATACATTAATTAATATAATGTTGATTTCTATAAGATAGGTAAAACGGATTTTTAAAAAATAATTTAAACGGAACAATTAACTAAATAGACCAGAATCAGATGAATTAAATAAAACAGTTTGATCTGAAATAAATTTAACAGATATTAATAAGATTAGTAGTTCGGATAAAAATGAAAATGAAGAAATGAACTTGTACAAAATTAATAAAACATATAAAGTAATTTATATAACAAGCTCAAAAAACAAAAAAATGTTCAAATGAACTTGAAAATTTATACAAATAATAACTTTCCAGAACGTTAATCATGTATTAAATAACAATAGGAAAGACCGAAAGACTGTAAAACAGATATTTATTATTCAATAGCTACCAAAAAAATAACAACCAGACAGAAAATTTCAATAGCCATAAAATCACAAATGTAATAGCCTCAAAACCAAGCACTGGTTATTAAACATCAAAACAAACGCATTAAATTCATGACACTAAAATAACGCAAAAATAACGCCAAATATAAGGGTAAATAAAAATAAAATAACTGGAACAACAACGGGAATAAAATAACAGTAAACAACATGAATGAAGTTAATGATCCAGTGGCATTGTAATGGCACCAACAACGGCAATAAAATAACAAAAACAACAATAAAATAACAATAACAACAACAATGAAATAACACCAACAACAGCAATAAAATCACACAAAAGGCTGCAATAAAAAATAAAAAGACAGCAATAAAATAACTAAAATAACGACGATAAAATAGCACCAACAACGACAATGCTAACAACAGCAATCAAAAGAGAACAACAACAGAAAAGATGTAGAAAGAAACATAGGGAATAGTAATGACATAACAACAAAAATCGTTTAAAAATAACAACAACATAACAACAGTAACAAGACTCTAAAATAACGACATGAACAACAACAATGCCACCAATAACTCTTCCCCCATAAATAAACAAATAGGAAAACAGTACCAAAACCAGTTTTGAAACAACAGCACCAACGAAAAACAACAATAACACGACCCTAAAATAACGATATGAACAACAACACTGCCACCAATAACTCTTCCACCTACCACAACCACCACCACCAGCAGCAGCACCACCACCGCAGGTTGTGAAATACTTGCGAAAGAGATAAGGATGGCAGCCGAGAGGTGCAACTGTGATGATCTGGACTTCTGCAGCAGACGTCGTCTTGGCTGGACTTGTCTCAGGTATGCTGAGTGCTGTAAGTCAGGGGTTCTCAAAATTTTTCAACCAAAGTAAACTTCTATTACACAAAAATAAGCTGAGGACCCCTCACATGCGTTCCCCTCAAGAATATATGCATATATACATTGTGCGCGCTGTTTCATAATATCAACAGCCATGGACAGCTGTAAATAAATACCTTAACTTCATCCACTGTTAAATTCGTTCAATTTTGCGAACCCCACTTCGAGAACCCCTGCTGTAAGTAACTGAACTGTGTTTCACTGCACTGTGCTGGACTTTACTGTACTGTATAGTGATGAACTATGCTGTACTGTACTGTGCTGTACTGTACTCTATATTTTACCTAATTACGTACTTCACATGGAAAACCACCGTACGAGTACAAATTCATCCTGCAAATGTATAATACCTTTGTTTTCATTTTTTCTTTGTTAGAAATTTAGAATATGTCTTCTGTTGTTATTTTTTTTGTTCATTATTTAGCTTTATCTAGTCGAACATAGGTCTGCTGATATTGGCGTTCCTCAAGGTTCTCACTTAGGTCCCCTGGTATTGACGTTTCTCGAGGTTCTATCTTTGGTCCCCTGGTATAGGAGTTCATCAAAGTTCTATCTTAGGTCCGCTGGTATTGGAATTCCTCAAGGTTCTATCTTAGGTCCCCTGGTATTGGCGTTCCTCAAGGTTCTCACTTAGGTCCCCTGGTATTGACGTTTCTCAAGGTTCTATCTTTGGTCCCCTGCTATAGGAGTTCGTTAAAGTTCTATCATAGGTCCCCTGGTATTGGCGTTCCTCAAGGTTCTATCTTAGGTCCCCTGGTATTGGCGTTCCTCAAGGTTCTATCTTAGGTCCCCTGGTATTGACGTTTCTCAAGGTTCTATCTTAGGTCCCCTGGTATAGGAGTTCCTCAAGGCTCTATCTTAAGTCCGCCGGTATTGGTGTTTCTCAAGGTTCTATCTTAGTTCCACTGGTGTAGGAGTTCGTCAAGGTTCTATCTTAAGTCCGCCGGTATTGGTGTTCCTCAAGGTTCTATCTTAGGCCCGTTGGTATTGGCGTTCCTCAAGGTTCTATCTTAGGCCCGTTGGTATTGGCGTTCCTCAAGGTTCTATCTTAGGTCCAGTACTTCTTAATATATTTAGTGACCTAAAAATCAGGTTAGAAGAAAATGATATAACTGTAATACTTTTCTTGTGGACTGGTTACCTTTTTCAGGTTCAGGTATGATGAAAAACTTCGGAATATAATTGAATTCATTTTTTTTTCTCAACGGTCATTAAAACAGACGATGCTATAAAATATCAGATAGTTTTGCTTCGTCTCATGGGAAATTTTATTTCGTGCAGATTGTTTGGGCGTCGTACATTCAATGAACGAACTTAGTTCATTGAAGATATGTAGACAACGATGTTTTAGATGGGGGTTCTTACACAGAGATTTTAGAAAAAAGAGCCTAGCGGTCCTAACAGAAAATTAAGATGGTAGATGGTTATTCATATTGATGCATTGTCGTTTCTATTACTGCACTATTATTTATACTGACGCATTGTCTCTTACTTGACGCACAGTCATTTCTACTTACGCATTGTTATTTCTACTTACGCATTATTTTTTTATTGATGCACTGTCAGTCATTTCCATTGATGCACTGTCATTTCTACTGACGTTCTGTTATTCTTAACATGCAGTTGTTTACTTCTACAGAGTGAAAGTTAGTTTCTTTCATTTTCATTTTTTGCATTGATTGTTCTTCGAAATTTCAGGACATAAGGCGAAACGACTTCTCCATCCACCACCGCCGACCAACGCAGTTCACCGCCATTCACCACCATTCAACGCAGTTCACCGCCATTCACCGCCGCCCAACGCCATGCCCCGCCACCTTCCGCTTCCTAGGCACCTGCTGCACTTGATCTTCGCATCGGTTGTGGTCCAGGTGAGCAAGGGATGTGTGTATGTGTGTGTAGGTAAGCATGTGACATTTGCAGTATGTGTGGGGTTTTATACGATACTATTAAGCTTCTTGTTTTGTTTGTTCAACTTCAAGTATTCAACTTCAGGTAACTTCAGGTATTGTGAATGCAGTATGTGGGTGTGGGTGGTGTTATACGATACTATTAAATTTCAATTTCAGGTATTGTGAGTGCAGTATGTGGGTGTGGGTGATGTTATACGATTTTATTAAAACTTCAGAGCTTTAATATCAGGTATTGTGAGTGCAGTATGTGGTGTGGGTGGTGTTATACGATTTTATTAAAACTTCAGAGCTTTAATATTAGGTATTGTGAGTGCAGTATGCGGTGTGGGTGGTGTTATACGATTTTATTAAAACTTCAGAGCTTTAATATTAGGTATTGTGAGTGCAGTATGTGGTGTGGGTGGTGTTATACGATTTTATTAAAACTTCAGAGCTTTAATATCAGGTTTTGTGAGTGCAGTATGTGGGTGAGAATGGTGTTAAACGATTTTATTAAAACTTCAGGGCTTTAATATCAGGTATTGTGAGCTAGTGCATAGCCAAACACAACAGACTTTCATCGTAAAATCATTTAAACAACATATTTTGCGAACGATTTAGTAGTAGAGTAATTACTTAGCACTGTTACAATGGTCCGATTGTAATGTAAGCAACTTTGGATGAAACTACTTTAAGTAACATGAAAAAAATCCATAAAGTTTTGATACATTTGACACATCAGTTTTTGATATGTATGATACATCATGGTTTTGGCACATATGATGCATCAACTAAATCTTTTCTTCTTTCAATTGTCTTAGGAAAATTTTCCGACGAAGTTCAGTCTACATAAAAACTGCAATTGCGAACAAAAGTTTGGTAGTCAATAAGTAGTGTTCAAGTGTCCAGTTTACGGGTTGGAGGTGGTGACGGACACACCACCCAGTCAAACAAAACAGTAATCAATAAATAATAATAATAATAATAATAATAATAATAGTGAAGGCATCTACGGATGCATTATTTCCAATCAAGCCTGATACATATCACCTCGTACATTGGATTTTCAAATGCCTTATAACTAACGCCAGGACGCCATGACGCTTTCCCCCGGACAAGACCGGTACCCATTTCAGACACCTGGGTAGGGTGGGGTATTGTGCTTGGAATTTTTCTCCTATACCCAACAAAGAAAATCGCCACCGCCAGCGCCGAGTTTCGAACCCGGGTCTCTGCCGCACGGCGGCAGAATCTCTAGCACATGGCTATCCCGAGCACAACTGAGTATCATTATAAAAGAGATCAATTTATAATAAAATTACTAAATGTAACCTTCGTTTGCGGTGGTCACCGTGGTCGAGTAGTTCAGAACGCTTGCCTTTCACGGGAAGGGTCGGCAGTTCGAATACCGGGTAGGAAAAGGGAGAACTCAGCCACAATTCCCCACTCTACCCAGGTGTCGAAAATGGGTAACAGCTTGACAATGAGTAACCGTCACTGCGTCCTGATGTTAATTAGCTAGTTAGTTAGTTTAAAGGCATTTGAAAAACCAATGTACAAGATGATGCGTAGCAGAACTAATTCATTGATTAGTCTAATTCATAACTAGGTTAAGTGAATTAGGTTAAACATTATTGTACACCTTAGAACAGCGTTGATGGTAGGATGCCCTGAAAGTCACTGAACTTATTCGGGCCCGCTGGTAGCTATACTCAAATTTGACCATTGTACTCTACTTAAGAAACTACCTACTTCTGTATCGCCTGTGGTAAATAAATTGTTTAAAATTGATTTGATTGGACTAAAACACATCCTTTCTTGCAGGCCTTAGACAACCTTCACCCAACTGAGGCAGAAGCGTTGGACAAGATGAAACTTGAATTCCACCGCAAGATGGAATCAAAATGGACAGACTTGGAAGCCAGTTTAAAACGTACAATTGACATAAAACTGGCGTCCATGCAGGCTAAACTGGTTGCAGCGGTTGACAGGAAACTGGTTGGAACCATGGATATGGTTGACATGGCTGTCAACCTGACTGCGGTCGCCGTCGAGCAGCAAGTGTTGACGGCCCTGAAAGACGACGTGCCGGTCTATGGCAACTACCCGGAAGAAGAGGTGGTAGACAAAGTATCGGAAATTCTGGCACAAGTGGATCCCATCATCGACATCCTTGCTTTAGCGTCTACTAATCTTTGCTTGATGGTCATTACTTCGTTTGGAAGCTTGTATTTCATGTGCTGCAAGAGTTAATTACAAGAAACCAAGTAGACAACCTATTTATAAAGGCACATCCGTATGTTCCTAGGTTAGGTGCTGAGTAATCCGTACATGGATACATATAATTACGTTGAAAGAACTATGGTCAAAGTGTAAATAAGTTAATGTATTCACTGGGCCATTTATTCATTTAGGTTTTCCGTTTTTTAAAATATGACAAACATACTATACAGTAGAACAAACATCATATTTTTGATTGAATTTCTTTGTGGGCTATCTAGAAGTTATCCGCGGTAGAGGAAACAAGGTAGGGTCAAACCAGTCTTTTTTACGACGACTGTGTGGCTTTGCTGACGTCATGACAACGAACCAATAGCAACGCTCATATTGCATCTGGCAACACTGCTAGCCATAAATCTGGCATCACTATTGGCCTAACGACATGTCGCAATGGTGACGTCATAAAGTTTGTTTGAAATCAAGCCGTCCTATTGGCCAGCCAAACAAGAGGTGTATTTACCCCACAGAAATGACCCTACCTTGTTTCCTCCATCGAGGCGTTAAGATAGAATTACGTCGTGCCTTGTTAGTAACATTTAATATGTTAGGGATATTGTATTTTCGAAATGTTTTTTCGTGTAACAATGATTTTTAATTTAAAACCAAAGTTTACAATCATTTCGCTTTCTAGTATCCAGTGTACAGGATGGCAGTTCGATTTACACACCAACGAAGAAAGTTATAAATTTGGCATTATTTGTGTTTGGGATGTATCGGGGAAGTCTTTTAATTAAAATACCTGATGCTAACGTAAACTTATATTCCTAATAATACCCTTAGTGTGTTTATTTGTTTAGTGTCCGCTTCTGTCAAGTTCTTAATTTTGGATGCTTATAATGACCGTATCTGTGATACGAGTTTCACCAGTACACAGGTATAAGAGAATAATTTACTTTTAGGATGGATATATTTGTTTATCATCCACATCTGGAGGATTTATTCGAGGAAAATATTCGATTCCGTCATTTTTGACGGGCCTTGTAAACTAGTTATCCATAAAGACGCTCTGACCTATCAAAGAGGCAGACTTGGATGCTCGAAAATCCAGAGTGAGATCTGAACCAACAAGAATTACAACACAATTAAAAAATAAATATAATTGAAAAGAAAAAGTCTTCATAGAGTGCACACCACGGTAGAGGAAACAAGGTAGGGTCATTTCTATGGGGGAAAATACACCTCCTCTTGTTCGGATAGCCAATAGAAAGGCTTCATTTCAAACAAACTTTAAGGCGTCACCTAACCGCCATGTCGTTAGGCCAATAGTGGAGCAAGATTTGGGGGTATCAGTGCTACCTTAAGCAACATAAGCGCTGCCATTGGTTCGTTGCCGTGACGTCAGCAAACCCACTCAGTCGACGAGAAAAAGACTGGTTTGACCCTACCTTGTTTCCTCCACCGTGGTGCACACACATCAGCATGATTCCGTCCAGGTGATATGCAGTTTTTCGATTTATCTTCAAGCTTACGTGAATCTATCCAAGAACTTTAAAATGACTACAACTTAAACGTGGTGTTTTTTGGGTTCCTCTAGCCGATTGGTTGATTGATTATGCGAAAGTTTTAGCCTCCATTTACAACTACAACAAAAATGTTCAAGGAGAGGAAGGATGAAGGCACCATTTACATAGCGTGGAGTAAAGGAAACTCGAGATCTACGCACAAGGTGCACAAAAACAGCAAGCCAAAAAAGGACTTCATGAAACTTCATAAAAGGACTTCATGGAAATTAAAGGACTTTATGAGAATTGAAAAAGAAAGTAGTAGGTGCTAAAAAACAGGAGAGCAGTCAACCGAAAAAAGACGGTCGTATCAAAACAAAACCATAAAACCCTTAATCATAAAACCCTCATCATAAAAACCATCATCATAAGAACCCTCATCATAAAAACCCTCATCGTAAAAACCCTCATCATAAGTGCACTCATCATAAGAACCCTCATCATAAGAACCCTCATCATAAGAACCCTCATCATAAAAACCCTCATCATAAGTGCACTCATCATAAGAACCCTCATCATAAGAACCCTCATCATAAGAACCCTCATCATAAAAACCCTCATCATAAGAACCCATCATACGAACCCTTGTCTCATCAATCAAACACTAGGCAAGTTCTGCCTTGTTTTACTTTTGAATAAAAAGTAATTAAAAAACGTTTATACTTTGTACACTTTATTCTGGTTTTACTCAGACACCGACGAAAACGAGGCATGTTTCGAGGACGAGCTCGTGCGTCGTTTCGAAGACGAGCTCACCCTTGAGGCCATCCTCGAGGCCTATGGTCTTGGTAATTATAAATATATTTTAATAACCGGAAATAATTTAAGTTTAGGCAATAGCGTTTACCTGTAATTTAACATTGAAAAATTAATCTAATATTGGCATTTTTGGGAGAATGCTGAATTACAATAGGCTCCATAAAATCACATTTGGGAGTGTTCTATTTAACAATGGGCTCCATAAAATACCATGGAGGAGTGTGTTGTATTACAATGGGCTCTATAAAATCACTTTAGGAAGTGTGATGTTCTACAGTATGCTCAATAAAGTCTTGTTTGGGAGTGTCCTGTCCTACAGTGGGCTCAACAGAGTCAGGTCACACAATGTTTTGAGCCGTAATAGCTTTGTTTTGACGTCTCTTTTTAATAAAACGAAAAATGGCAACAATGCCTTTAACGAGTCCAACAAACACATTGCCCACAACCGCCCCTACAATGGGGCCCAGTATGGGAACTACGCTCCCAATAAATGCTCCAACGCCGGTCCCAAGCGCATGATGCAGTGCATGCTTCGCAACTTCTTTTGCTACCGGCTTTTTGGTGACTTCTGGGGAATCAACTTCTTTTGCTACCGGCAAAACTTCTGGGGAATCAACTCGTAGAAGTGGGTCGTACCGCACTACTGTCTTCTTTTGATTCGTTTTGGGCATTTTTGCTGAGGGAAAAAGTTGACAATGAACTTTTTTAATCACGGTTTTTCTTAAGTTTGAACGTGAATTTGCTCCGATTAGTTATCCGTTAGTAGCTGAGCCGTCAGTCGCTCCACGTGATCTGAAAAGAAAAAAAGTTGTTAGTATATTAACCTTATACACTGGGTCATACCACTGTTGGACACACTGTGACGGGTCATACCATTGTTGGACACGCTGTGACGGGTCATACCACTGTTGGACACACTGTGACGGGTCATACCACTGTTGGACACACTGTGACGGGTCATACCACTGTTGGACACACTGTGACTGGTCATACCACTGTTGGACACGCTGTGACGGTCATACCACTGTTGGACACACTGTGACGGGTCATACCACTGTTGGACACGCTGTGACGGGTCATACCACTGTTGGACACACTGTGACGGGTCATACCACTGTTGGACACACTGTGACGGGTCATACCACTGTTGGACACGCTGTGACTGGTCATACCACTGTTGGACACACTGTGACTGGTCATACCACTGTTGGACACACTGTGACGGGTCATACCACTGTTGGACACGCTGTGACTGGTCATACCACTGTTGGACACGCTGTGACGGGTCATACCACTGTTGGACACACTGTGACGGGTCATACCACTGTTGGACACGCTGTGACTGGTCATACCACTGTTGGACACGCTGTGACGGTCATACCACTGTTGGACACACTGTGACGGGTCATACCACTGTTGGACACACTGTGACGGGTCATACCACTGTTGGACACGCTGTGACTGGTCATACCACTGTTGGACACACTGTGACGGGTCATACCACTGTTGGACACACTGTGACGGGTCATACCACTGTTGGACACGCTGTGACTGGTCATACCACTGTTGGACACACTGTGACGGGTCATACCATTGTTGGACACGCTGTGACGGGTCATACCACTGTTGGACACACTGTGACGGGTCATACCACTGTTGGACACGCTGTGACTGGTCATACCACTGTTGGACACACTGTGACGGGTCATACCATTGTTGGACACGCTGTGACGGGTCATACCACTGTTGGACACGCTGTGACGGGTCATACCACTGTTGGACACGCTGTGACTGGTCATACCATTGTTGGACACACTGTGACGGGTCATACCACTGTTGGACACACTGTGACGGGTCATACCACTGTTGGACACGCTGTGACTGGTCATACCACTGTTGGACACACTGTGACTGGTCATACCACTGTTGGACACACTGTGACGGGTCATACCACTGTTGGACACGCTGTGACGGGTCATACCACTGTTGGACACACTGTGACGGGTTGTGCGCCCGCCGAGTATATAAATAGAATCGGCAAGAGACATCGCCGTTCACTAGCGGTAGCCTGCCGTAGAGGTAGCACATTAAAAGAGACGTCGCTGTTCATTAGCGGAAGCGCGACTGTCGAGGAAGCACCTGTACAGATCACAGATGCATTATAGAAGTAACATCACTCGTATTAGCCCCTATCATCCGATCTAATAGATTCCTTGCCAATTACTAAGCCTGTGTCAACTCTGAAGTACCAATAAAGGATAACTACGTTACTGCATCGTCACTCCCGAACCTCATTCGCGTTCAGTTTCGACCTGTATACTGAAAAGGCCGGAACATATTTGGTGGCCCGTGTATGGGGATGCCACATTAAAGATATCCACATTGCCACATTGCCCCATTGAAGAAGAAAGATATCAAGAATTGATCTTCGGTTCTGCTGATCCGTGATTTTAAGTGTGAGGAGTGTCACCCTATTTGGAGTAACGTCGCATAGTTATCACATTACTTCAGAGCATCGAGAAAAGGAAGAAAGACGCCAGCGCAGAAAATCGAAGTTCTTTCCAAGAAACTCTTTGAGAAAGAAACTCTTCGAGAAAGAAACACTTCGAGGGAGAAAAAAATCGAAATTTACACGCTACGCAGTCTTCACCAGTCTGGATCATCGCTACTCAAAGGAGAAGATGAAGTGAAAGGGTCCAGACCAACAACCTGGTCTGTCGACGAGATCTACGCATTTACGCACCGTCATCTGCAACGAGAAGATCTACGAGAGCTACTCATCGCCAAAATATTAAGTTAAGTGTACGCCGATAATGTTTGCTTGCGAATTAAAAATAAGCATGCGCTCAAATTAATGATTATACATCATCATTATAAAATTAATGAGTAGGAAGTTGAGCAGCGAGCAGTAAGCAGTAAGCAGTAAGCATTGCAAGCGCTGATTCCTGGGAGTGGGAAGTTGAGCGGCGAGCAGGCAGCATAGGCATTGCAAGCGCAGATTCCTGGTAAGTGGGAGAGAGCGTGTACGCGGAAGCGGTAGCCCATTGTTCTCTAGAACAATTGAAGGAAGTTGTAGCTATTGTTCTCGGGCCCATTGTTCTCTGGCACATAAGAGTAGGCTGGAGCGGCCTGTCTCTGTTCAGTTTGCTGCCGACCTTCACGAGCTTTGACTTTGTAGTGCTGA
Organism: Morinoia aosen; assembly: GCA_030386875.1. NCBI lineage: Eukaryota > Metazoa > Arthropoda > Malacostraca > Amphipoda > Talitridae > Morinoia > Morinoia aosen. The sequence continues at coordinate 113,460,385 of CM059576.1, forward strand.
AATAACCTGTTTTAAGTCCGCTGAAAATGTGAGTTATTATTTTATTGTATGTAGAATATTTTCATTATATGTGTGTAGAACATTTTTCGCTTAAAGGTAATTAGAGGTCTAAGAATATAGGATTATTTTTGTGCTTATGTCGGACAGTGACTCTGACGAATACGAGTACATAAGAACTACCCCGTACGTGACTAGATTAGGAAGAGTTCGAGGAGACAATGCCAGGAAGTAAGGACGGAAGAAACAACAACAGTACTGCTGAACAACAGACAGACCCCAGACGTGAACCCAGTGACTTTAATAGCAGACAGAAAACGTGCTTATGCAGACTGGATAACGTTAACAAGACCACAGACCATTCAAGTATTAACGACAACTGGTCGTTAGACGAATTTAAACGTGAACAAGATAGTGATCCCTTTTGTTCTGAAATAAAGGATGCCCTAGAGAATGCAACTAAAGTTATTAATACTGACATGAATGAATTTCTGATTATGAATGACATTTTGTATAAAAGACGAAGAATTGACAACAGACCCAGCACCATTCTGACTATTGTGGTGCCATATACTCTGCTACACAAGACAATTCTGTTCATCCACAATTTGTCCCATACAGATTCGAATCATACCTTGTTTAAGTTTAAATTAAAATATTTTCATCCGTACGAACGGACAATTACGCGCAAAATTGTTGAATCTTGTGACATCTGTAAGATTCTAAAATCACGAATACCGACGCCGATTAAAATTCTAAATGCTCCAATTGGAACACGATGTTTTCAAACGGTCAGCATGGACTTCTACGGTCCATTAACAATGACAGACAATGGTAACAAATATATCCTTGTCATTATCGACCTATTTTCCCGTTTTGTTAAATTATATTCGACTAGTGACCGATGTACAGAGACTGTTACAGATTGTCTATGGAATTTTTGCTGTTTGTTCGGTACCCCGGACGTATTGCTGTCCGACAATGCTTTAGAATTTAAATCATCTAATGTGAGAAATTTCACAAAAGGACTTTCTATCTTAAAAAGGGAAGTTCTGGCTTATTCCCCTTTTTCTAATGGCATTGTTGAGCGATGTAATGGAAAAATTCGACACCTGCTCAAGTTATATCTAAATTTTCTTACTCATAATGAGTGGGATAGACTATTGGATATTGTGGAGAATTCGATTAACAATAGTTTTAACGAAACTTTAGGCGATACCCCCGCATACACGGTTTTCGGTAGAGATACGTGTGTGTATATTAGTTCTACTAACTTAGAAGACTTCAATGTTGCGACTACATATGAAGATGTTCAAAAACAAAAATTTAAAGAGTCATCTATTGTAGTGAACAATATTAGAAATGCAATCATTAACGCTACAATCGAAAGAACTACCTATAGAAACGTGAAACGTCGCGATAAAAATTTAAAAGTGACGGACCGTGTACTAGTGAAAAATCATGCCAAAAACACAAACTACAGCTAAATTTCTTAGGACCAGGTATCATTGAAAGGCTAGGTAAAAATTACGCAGATGTTAAGATCGGTAACAAGATTATCCGAACGAACTTAAACCATGTACTGCCTTTAGATAAGTTAAGAAGGTAAAATTGTCAACCAAGTTTGGAACTGTTCATTCCTTATATTCCGAAATTGTCATTCCATATATGTATTTAAATGGTATTTAGCTTGTAAGTGCGTTCTATGAGTTTTTAGCTTGTAAGTGCGTTCTATGAGTTTTTAGCTTGTAAGTGCGTTCTATGAGTTTCTTTCTTAAGACTTTATGTATGTCTTGCGTTAGGAAATATTGTGTTGCGCAAACACCTTGTGACGAGATGTTGAGCTTCGGATGTTGTCATACTGTTGTTGCGACATCAAAAGCTGTGTTCGTCAAGCCGTAAGCTAGAGTTAATAAACTTAGGTGCAATCTTGGAAATGTCAACACGAGAGTGCGAGTGCGAAACCCGCGAGAACTGCATCGCATCTGCCGCAACTTGTTTGAAAACAATGTCAGGCATTGTAGTTGGAATGAATGTGTCTTAATGAGAAGGAAGCGTTGCCTTAGTATGTAACGACAGTTGTTTACTTTAAACTCGTGGCCATGCTAATCTCCTGTCTCGGTTCCTTTCAGATTCCTTGGGCGACTCCTGAACAACTATTCGCAGTTCCACCTCAAGTTGGCGCATAACAATACAACGCTAGACTTCCGCATTCATTCACTGCTTATTCTGAACACTCTTAAATCCCGATGTGTACCGGAGGTAACAATCAACTCTGGCAGCCGCTGGAAACAACGATCGTTTTCGGAATCAGTGTACCGAAAGAAGTATTACAAGAAGCTTATTGCAAATTCAGATTGTTCCTGAACCTCGATTCCCCGTTGCGTACACGTATTTTGGTATATGAATCCGGAGACGACATCGAACTTGTTTTAAAAATCACAATCGCTGCATTCCCTGCAAACATCCAGTGAAGAAATAAGTTTTCTACATCTAAAAGTGCTACAAACAATATAAATTGTGTGGAGGTACACATACAAGATGGATCTGAATATTTTCAGAATATTTCTTTTAGAATATATTGTCTTAGAATATTTCTTTTTATACGGAAAATTAAGTGTTCTTGGTGTCGTTAATTATATCCTTTGATGTTGTTTTACTCGCCCTATGGAAATGTTTTGTTTCAAGATAAGGAGACGAATTATTAGTATTGCGAATAAAAACCAAATTGTACGCTTGTAGATTGGTTGAATTGAATTAGTTCATTTATTGATTATTCTATTTAATTTACTTTCAATATTTAATTTAGCTGAATTGAAATAAGTTAATTTGAATCGTAGAATGATTTGAATCCTGAGGAGAAGCAATCAACTTTTACCTTGCCATTAGTAGTAATGCAATGTATTGTCTTGCGTAGGATCTATATAAATTTATACTCTATACCTTTATATAATATAGATTTATGATGGATTTTTCCTTCTAAATTTTTCATTTGCATAAAAAATTGTGTTTCTCGACTTGACGGTATGTGTCCAGTTTGTTCAAAAATAGTGTACCTTATAGAGGTGATTTATTACGTACATAATTTGATTTTTGATTTCGATAAGTTAATAAAATTGTGTGGTGTATCCATTAGTGAACATCGGAAGCATTTTGTGTCATACGTTCTGATCTGTTCGAATTAATTTGACGGATGGTAAGATTAATTGATAGTCAAGGGAAAATCAAAGTTAATTGAATAACGTTTTAAAAATTTTTATTGTAATAAAGAATTTTTAAAAAGGTGGGGGGAGCATTATGTGCGCCCGCCGAGTATATAAATAGAATCGGCAAGAGACATCGCCGTTCACTAGCGGTAGCCTGCCGTAGAGGTAGCACATTAAAAGAGACGTCGCTGTTCATTAGCGGAAGCGCGACTGTCGAGGAAGCACCTGTACAGATCACAGATGCATTATAGAAGTAACATCACTCGTATTAGCCCCTATCATCCGATCTAATAGATTCCTTGCCAATTACTAAGCCTGTGTCAACTCTGAAGTACCAATAAAGGATAACTACGTTACTGCATCGTCACTCCCGAACCTCATTCGCGTTTAGTTTCGACCTGTATACTGAAAAGGCCGGAACAGGGTCATACCACTGTTGGACACGCTGTGACGGGTCATACCACTGTTGGACACGCTGTGACGGGTCATACCACTGTTGGACACGCTGTGACGGGTCATACCACTGTTGGACACGCTGTGACTGGTCATACCACTGTTGGACACGCTGTGACGGGTCATACCACTGTTGGACACGCTGTGACGGGTCATACCACTGTTGGACACGCTGTGACTGGTCATACCACTGTTGGACACGCTGTGACGGGTCATACCACTGTTGGACACGCTGTGACTGGTCATACCACTGTTGGACACGCTGTGACGGGTCATACCATTGTTGGACACGCTGTGACGGGTCATACCACTGTTGGACACGCTGTGACGGGTCATACCACTGTTGGACACGCTGTGACGGGTCATACCACTGTTGGACACGCTGTGACGGGTCATACCACTGTTGGACACGCTGTGACGGGTCATACCACTGTTGGACACGCTGTGACGGGTCATACCATTGTTGGACACGCTGTGACGGGTCATACCACAGTTGGACACGCTGTGACGGGTCATACCACTGTTGGACACGCTGTGACGGGTCATACCACTGTTGGACACGCTGTGACGGGTCATACCACTGTTGGACACGCTGTGACGGGTCATACCATTGTTGGACACGCTGTGACGGGTCATACCACTGTTGGACACGCTGTGACTGGTCATACCACTGTTGGACACGCTGTGACGGGTCATACCACTGTTGGACACGCTGTGACGGGTCATACCACTGTTGGACACGCTATGACGGTCATACCATTGTTGGACACACTGTGACGAGTCATACCACGAAGTGGGTCATACCGCACTAGTTATTTTGTTCAATTTTGGACATTTTTCTGCGGAAAAAACTTGACCATAAACTTTTTATCACGATTTATCTTAAGTTTGAACGTGAATTTGCTCCGATTGGTCGTGGATTTATCCTGTGGTAGCTGACACGGCAGCCGGTCAACGTGATCTAAAAGGAGCAGAATCTAAATTTGTAATTATTTTTACATCATAAAGTGTTTTATCTCAAAATTTCGAAAATTGTACACTGCATCGCATTTTGAACATTTTTTATTGACCAATTTTTCTATTGATATATAGATGCATTTCCTCAAAAGCGTTTCTATTACGACTTTCACAGAAAGTTTATTCAGTGTTCAGTTTGTTTATATTATCTCAGTTTTTTAAAAAAATATATACGATAGATTTATGGTAAGATTATGACAGGATTATGGTAACATTATGGTAGGATTATGGTAACATTATGGTAGGATTATGGTAACATTATGGTAGGATTATGGTAACATAATGGTAGGATTATGGTAACATTATGGTAGGATTATGGTAACATTATGGTAGGATTATGGTAACATAATGGTAGGATTATGGTAACATTATGGTAGGATTATGGTAACATAATGGTAGGATTATGGTAACATAATTGTAGGATTATGGTAACATAATGGTAGGATTATGGTAACATTATGGTAGGATTATGGTAACATAATGGTAGGATTATGGTAACATAATGGTAGGATTATGGTAACATAATGGTAGGATTATGGTAACATAATGGTAGGATTATGGTAACATAATGGTAGGATTATGGTAACATTATGGTAGGATTATGGCAACATAATGGTAGGATTATGGTAACATTATGGTAGGATTAGAGTAACATTATGGTAGGATTATGGTAACATTATGGTAGGATTATGGTAACATTATGACAGGGTTATGGTAACATTATGGTAGGATTATGGTAACATTATGGTAGGATTATGGTAACATTATGGTAGGATTATGGTAACATTATGGTAGGATTATGGTAACATTATGGTAAATGTATGATAGAACTGAAATCCAAAATAATTTTTAAAATATCGCAATGAAGAAAAAACGAGAATAAAATAAGAGAGTTAATTTCAGCAAGGGTAGAAAATGTAAACGCAATCGTTAGATGCAAAATTACGTCTCATAAAGGTAATTCCAGATATTTTTTAACCATACGAAGGCTACAATATTAATAAAAATATAATACATTCTAAAAGGTATAGTGAAGATTTAGTTGGTACTGTGTACTGCAAAGGCTCATTTCTCCTACAAGTACTATAACGCCATAGTACTTGTAGGCAAGTACAAGTACTGTAACACCATAGTACTTGTAGGCCATATTGTGTATGCCATATCTCGCTATGTCACAACATGAATGCCATATTGTGTATGCCATATCTCGCTATGTCACAACATGAATACCATATTGTGTATGCCATATCTCGCTATGTCACAACATGAATGCCATATTGTGTATGCCATATCTCACTATGTCACAACATGAATGCCATATTGTGTATGCCATATCTCACTAAGTCCCAACATGAATGCCATATTGTGTATGCCATATCTCACTATGTCACAACATGAATGCCATATTGTGTATGCCATATCTCACTAAGTCCCAACATGAATGCCATATTGTGTATGCCATATCTCACTATGTCACAACATGAATGCCATATTGTGTATGCCATATCTCACTATGTCACTACATGAATGCCATATTGTGTATGCCATATCTCACTATGTCACAACATGAATGCCATATTGTGTATGCCATATCTCACTAAGTCCCAACATGAATGCCATATTGTGTATGCCATATCTCACTATGTCACAACATGAATGCCATATTGTGTATGCCATATCTCACTATGTCACTACATGAATGCCATATTGAGTATGCCATATCTCGCTATGTCACAACATGAATGCCATATTGTGTATGCCATATCTCACTATGCCACAACATGAACGCCATATTATGTACGGCATATCTTGCTATGTGACCACATGAATGCCATATTGTGTATGCCATATCTCGCTATGTCACTACATGAATGCCATATTGTGTATGCCATATCTCGCTATGTCACTACATGAATGCCATATTGAGTATGCCATATCTCGCTATGTCACAACATGAATGCCATATTGTGTATGCCATATCTCGCTATGTCACAACATGAATGCCATATTGTGTATGCCATATCTCACTATGTCACAACATGAATGCCATATTGTGTATGCCATATCTCGCTATGTCACAACATGAATGCCATATTCTGTATGCCATATCTCACTATGTCACTACATGAATGCCATATTGTGTATGCCATATCTCACTATGTCACAACATGAATACCATATTGTGTATGCCATATCTCGCTATGTCACAACATGAATGCCATATTGTGTATGCCATATCTCACTATGTCACTACATGAATGCCATATTGTGTATGCCATATCTCGCTATGTCACAACATGAATACCATATTGTGTATGCCATATCTCGCTATGTCACAACATGAATGCCATATTGTGTATGCCATATCTCACTATGCCACAACATGAATGCCATATTGTGTATGCCATATCTCACTATGTCACAACATGAATGCCATATTGTGTATGCCATATCTCACTATGTCACTACATGAATGCCATATTGTGTATGCCATATCTCACTATGTCACAACATGAATGCCATATTGTGTATGCCATATCTCACTAAGTCCCAACATGAATGCCATATTGTGTATGCCATATCTCACTATGTCACAACATGAATGCCATATTGTGTATGCCATATCTCACTATGTCACTACATGAATGCCATATTGAGTATGCCATATCTCGCTATGTCACAACATGAATGCCATATTGTGTATGCCATATCTCACTATGCCACAACATGAACGCCATATTATGTACGGCATATCTTGCTATGTGACCACATGAATGCCATATTGTGTATGCCATATCTCGCTATGTCACTACATGAATGCCATATTGTGTATGCCATATCTCGCTATGTCACTACATGAATGCCATATTGAGTATGCCATATCTCGCTATGTCACAACATGAATGCCATATTGTGTATGCCATATCTCGCTATGTCACAACATGAATGCCATATTGTGTATGCCATATCTCACTATGTCACAACATGAATGCCATATTGTGTATGCCATATCTCGCTATGTCACAACATGAATGCCATATTGTGTATGCCATATCTCACTATGTCACTACATGAATGCCATATTGTGTATGCCATATCTCACTATGTCACAACATGAATACCATATTGTGTATGCCATATCTCACTATGCCACAACATGAACGCCATATTATGTACGGCATATCTTGCTATGTGACCACATGAATGCCATATTGTGTATGCCATATCTCGCTATGTCACTACATGAATGCCATATTGTGTATGCCATATCTCGCTATGTCACAACATGAATGCCATATTGTGTATGCCATATCTCACTATGTCACTACATGAATGCCATATTGTGTATGCCATATCTCGCTATGTCACAACATGAATACCATATTGTGTATGCCATATCTCGCTATGTCACAACATGAATGCCATATTGTGTATGCCATATCTCACTATGCCACAACATGAATGCCATATTGTGTATGCCATATCTCACTATGTCACAACATGAATGCCATATTGTGTATGCCATATCTCACTAAGTCCCAACATGAATGCCATATTGTGTATGCCATATCTCACTATGTCACAACATGAATGCCATATTGTGTATGCCATATCTCACTAAGTCCCAACATGAATGCCATATTGTGTATGCCATATCTCACTATGTCACAACATGAATGCCATATTGTGTATGCCATATCTCACTATGTCACAACATGAATGCCATATTGTGTATGCCATATCTCACTATGTCACTACATGAATGCCATATTGTGTATGCCATATCTCACTATGTCACAACATGAATGCCATATTGTGTATGCCATATCTCACTAAGTCCCAACATGAATGCCATATTGTGTATGCCATATCTCACTATGTCACAACATGAATGCCATATTGTGTATGCCATATCTCACTATGTCACTACATGAATGCCATATTGAGTATGCCATATCTCGCTATGTCACAACATGAATGCCATATTGTGTATGCCATATCTCACTATGCCACAACATGAACGCCATATTATGTACGGCATATCTTGCTATGTGACCACATGAATGCCATATTGTGTATGCCATATCTCGCTATGTCACTACATGAATGCCATATTGTGTATGCCATATCTCGCTATGTCACTACATGAATGCCATATTGAGTATGCCATATCTCGCTATGTCACAACATGAATGCCATATTGTGTATGCCATATCTCGCTATGTCACAACATGAATGCCCTATTGTGTATGCCATATCTCACTATGTCACAACATGAATGCCATATTGTGTATGCCATATCTCGCTATGTCACAACATGAATGCCATATTGTGTATGCCATATCTCACTATGTCACTACATGAATGCCATATTGTGTATGCCATATCTCACTATGTCACAACATGAATACCATATTGTGTATGCCATATCTCGCTATGTCACAGCATGAATGCCATATTGTGTATGCCATATCTCACTATGTCACTACATGAATGCCATATTGTGTATGCCATATCTCGCTATGTCACAACATGAATACCATATTGTGTATGCCATATCTCGCTATGTCACAACATGAATGCCATATTGTGTATGCCATATCTCACTATGCCACAACATGAATGCCATATTGTGTATGCCATATCTCACTATGTCACAACATGAATGCCATATTGTGTATGCCATATCTCACTAAGTCCCAACATGAATGCCAAATTGTGTATGCCATATCTCACTATGTCACAACATGAATGCCATATTGTGTATGCCATATCTCACTATGTCACTACATGAATGCCATATTGTGTATGCCATATCTCACTATGTCACAACATGAATGCCATATTGTGTATGCCATATCTCACTGAGTCCCAACATGAATGCCATATTGTGTATGCCATATCTCACTATGTCACAACATGAATGCCATATTGTGTATGCCATATCTCACTATGTCACTACATGAATGCCATATTGAGTATGCCATATCTCGCTATGTCACAACATGAATGCCATATTGTGTATGCCATATCTCACTATGCCACAACATGAACGCCATATTATGTACGGCATATCTTGCTATGTGACCACATGAATGCCATATTGTGTATGCCATATCTCGCTATGTCACTACATGAATGCCATATTGTGTATGCCATATCTCGCTATGTCACTACATGAATGCCATATTGAGTATGCCATATCTCGCTATGTCACAACATGAATGCCATATTGTGTATGCCATACCTCACTATGCCACAACATGAATGCCATATTGTGTATGCCATATCTCGCTATGTCACTACATGAATGCCATATTGAGCATGACATATCTCGCTATGTCACAACATGAATGCCATATTGTGTATGCCATATCTCACTATGCCACAACATGAATGCCATATTATGTACGCCATATCTTGCTATGTGACCACATGAATGCCATATTGTGTATGCCATATCTCGCTATGTCACAACATGAATGCCATATTGTGTATGCCATATCTCACTATGTCACTACATGAATGCCATATTGTGTATGCCATATCTCGCTATGTCACAACATGAATACCATATTGTGTATGCCATATCTCGCTATGTCACAACATGAATGCCATATTGTGTATGCCATATCTCACTATGCCACAACATGAATGCCATATTGTGTATGCCATATCTCACTATGTCACAACATGAATGCCATATTGTGTATGCCATATCTCACTATGTCACTACATGAATGCCATATTGTGTATGCCATATCTCACTATGTCACAACATGAATGCCATATTGTGTATGCCATATCTCACTAAGTCCCAACATGAATGCCATATTGTGTATGCCATATCTCACTATGTCACAACATGAATGCCATATTGTGTATGCCATATCTCACTATGTCACTACATGAATGCCATATTGAGTATGCCATATCTCGCTATGTCACAACATGAATGCCATATTGTGTATGCCATATCTCACTATGCCACAACATGAACGCCATATTATGTACGGCATATCTTGCTATGTGACCACATGAATGCCATATTGTGTATGCCATATCTCGCTATGTCACTACATGAATGCCATATTGTGTATGCCATATCTCGCTATGTCACTACATGAATGCCATATTGAGTATGCCATATCTCGCTATGTCACAACATGAATGCCATATTGTGTATGCCATATCTCGCTATGTCACAACATGAATGCCATATTGTGTATGCCATATCTCACTATGTCACAACATGAATGCCATATTGTGTATGCCATATCTCGCTATGTCACAACATGAATGCCATATTGTGTATGCCATATCTCACTATGTCACTACATGAATGCCATATTGTGTATGCCATATCTCACTATGTCACAACATGAATACCATATTGTGTATGCCATATCTCACTATGCCACAACATGAACGCCATATTATGTACGGCATATCTTGCTATGTGACCACATGAATGCCATATTGTGTATGCCATATCTCGCTATGTCACTACATGAATGCCATATTGTGTATGCCATATCTCGCTATGTCACAACATGAATGCCATATTGTGTATGCCATATCTCACTATGTCACTACATGAATGCCATATTGTGTATGCCATATCTCGCTATGTCACAACATGAATACCATATTGTGTATGCCATATCTCGCTATGTCACAACATGAATGCCATATTGTGTATGCCATATCTCACTATGCCACAACATGAATGCCATATTGTGTATGCCATATCTCACTATGTCACAACATGAATGCCATATTGTGTATGCCATATCTCACTAAGTCCCAACATGAATGCCATATTGTGTATGCCATATCTCACTATGTCACAACATGAATGCCATATTGTGTATGCCATATCTCACTAAGTCCCAACATGAATGCCATATTGTGTATGCCATATCTCACTATGTCACAACATGAATGCCATATTGTGTATGCCATATCTCACTATGTCACAACATGAATGCCATATTGTGTATGCCATATCTCACTATGTCACTACATGAATGCCATATTGTGTATGCCATATCTCACTATGTCACAACATGAATGCCATATTGTGTATGCCATATCTCACTAAGTCCCAACATGAATGCCATATTGTGTATGCCATATCTCACTATGTCACAACATGAATGCCATATTGTGTATGCCATATCTCACTATGTCACTACATGAATGCCATATTGAGTATGCCATATCTCGCTATGTCACAACATGAATGCCATATTGTGTATGCCATATCTCACTATGCCACAACATGAACGCCATATTATGTACGGCATATCTTGCTATGTGACCACATGAATGCCATATTGTGTATGCCATATCTCGCTATGTCACTACATGAATGCCATATTGTGTATGCCATATCTCGCTATGTCACTACATGAATGCCATATTGAGTATGCCATATCTCGCTATGTCACAACATGAATGCCATATTGTGTATGCCATATCTCGCTATGTCACAACATGAATGCCCTATTGTGTATGCCATATCTCACTATGTCACAACATGAATGCCATATTGTGTATGCCATATCTCGCTATGTCACAACATGAATGCCATATTGTGTATGCCATATCTCACTATGTCACTACATGAATGCCATATTGTGTATGCCATATCTCACTATGTCACAACATGAATACCATATTGTGTATGCCATATCTCGCTATGTCACAGCATGAATGCCATATTGTGTATGCCATATCTCACTATGTCACTACATGAATGCCATATTGTGTATGCCATATCTCGCTATGTCACAACATGAATACCATATTGTGTATGCCATATCTCGCTATGTCACAACATGAATGCCATATTGTGTATGCCATATCTCACTATGCCACAACATGAATGCCATATTGTGTATGCCATATCTCACTATGTCACAACATGAATGCCATATTGTGTATGCCATATCTCACTAAGTCCCAACATGAATGCCAAATTGTGTATGCCATATCTCACTATGTCACAACATGAATGCCATATTGTGTATGCCATATCTCACTATGTCACTACATGAATGCCATATTGTGTATGCCATATCTCACTATGTCACAACATGAATGCCATATTGTGTATGCCATATCTCACTGAGTCCCAACATGAATGCCATATTGTGTATGCCATATCTCACTATGTCACAACATGAATGCCATATTGTGTATGCCATATCTCACTATGTCACTACATGAATGCCATATTGAGTATGCCATATCTCGCTATGTCACAACATGAATGCCATATTGTGTATGCCATATCTCACTATGCCACAACATGAACGCCATATTATGTACGGCATATCTTGCTATGTGACCACATGAATGCCATATTGTGTATGCCATATCTCGCTATGTCACTACATGAATGCCATATTGTGTATGCCATATCTCGCTATGTCACTACATGAATGCCATATTGAGTATGCCATATCTCGCTATGTCACAACATGAATGCCATATTGTGTATGCCATACCTCACTATGCCACAACATGAATGCCATATTGTGTATGCCATATCTCGCTATGTCACTACATGAATGCCATATTGAGCATGACATATCTCGCTATGTCACAACATGAATGCCATATTGTGTATGCCATATCTCACTATGCCACAACATGAATGCCATATTATGTACGCCATATCTTGCTATGTGACCACATGAATGCCATATTGTGTATGCCATATCTCGCTATGTCACTACATGAATGCCATATTGTGTATGCCATATCTCGCTATGTCACAACATGAATGCCATATTGTGTATGCCATATCTCGCTATGTCACAACATGAATGCCATATTGTGTATGCCATATCTCACTATGCCACAACATGAATGCCATATTATGTACGCCATATCTTGCTATGTGACCACATGAATGCCATATTGTGTATGCCATATCTCGCTATGTCACTACATGAATGCCATATTGTGTATGCCATATCTCGCTATGTCACTACATGAATGCCATATTGAGTATGCCATATCTCGCTATGTCACAACATGAATGCCATATTGTGTATGCCATATCTCACTATGCCACAACATGAATGCCATATTATGTACGCCATATCTTGCTATGTGACCACATGAATGCCATATTGTGTATGCCACATCTCGCTATGTCACTACATGAATGCCATATTGAGTATGCCATATCTCGCTATGTCACAACATGAATGCCATATTGTGTATGCCATATCTCACTATGCCACAACATGAATTCCATATTATGTACGCCATATCTTGCTATGTGACCACATGAATGCCATATTGTGTATGCCATATCTCGCTATGTCACTATATGAATGCCATATTGAGTATGCCATATCTCGCTATGTCACAACATGAATGCCATATTGAGTATGCCATATCTCACTATGCCACAACATGAATGCCATATTATGTACGCCATATCTTGCTATGTGACCACATGAATGCCATATTGTGTATGCCATATCTCGCTATGTCACTACATGAATGCCATATTGAGTATGCCATATCTCGCTATGTCACAACATGAATGCCATAGTGTGTATGCCATATCTCACTATGCCACAACATGAATGCCATATTATGTACGCCATATCTTGCTATGTGACCACATGAATGCCATATTGTGTATGCCATATCTCGCTATGTCACTACATGAATGCCATATTGAGTATGCCATATCTCGCTATGTCACAACATGAATGCCATATTGTGTATGCCATATCTCACTATGCCACAACATGAATGCCATATTATGTACGCCATATCTCGCTACGTGACCACATGAATGCCATATTGAGTATACCATATCTCACTATGTCTCCTACAAGTACCTCGTTGCACATGTTCACACAATAGATTTACAAGTTTTGTTACGTTTACACTTAGACAGCAATTGGTTAACTGAAGTTCAATACTCAACTCAAATATCAAGTTAATTGTGGTTAGCAATTTTGAAGAAATCAGATTTAAATTTAAATTAAATTTAAAGGCAATTGTAGTTAGCAATTTTCAAAATAACAGATATTAACTGGTTCGCGCCTTCATTTTGCTTCAATTAAGTACTCATGAAAATTGAGTTGGTGACTGCTGCAATGGTAGATCAGCAGCATTATGAAAATTGCCTCCACGTGGCCCCCGGTGGTTCACGTCGCGGTCAAAGTAGTAAACTATGAGTATTTCAATATGGTATCGAAATGATCTCAATACATTATATTGAGATACAATACAAGTATTAGATTTCTCCATTTCCCTAACTTTTTGAAATTTCTAAGTTTTGTGCTAAAATTTCAAAGCGATACTTCACTCTTAAAATCAACGTTTTTTCGTGACATATTTTTTTTTTAATTCATTATTGACAATATTTTTACCTTGTAATTTTAATTCCTGAATTCCATGCTTAGTAATTTTTTCTGCTAAGTATTATTCTTTAATCCAAATTTTCCTACTGTGTTTTGAAGCTTTCTTATCCTAATATCCGTTTTTTCAAAATTTTTACTCCTATTTCTTTCATTTTAAGACTCCAATTCTACATCTTCCACTTTCTCTAATTCTAATTCTTCACTTCGCTTTCTGATTCTAATTTTATAAATGTAGATTCAAATGTAAAATTCTCAATTATTACAACCTTCAACCACATCAGTTCATGCAACCTCACACCTTACTATTTTTATGCCATAGGCCATATTATGTATTACCGAGAAACATCATTATAAGACCTTAACTCAAGCTTTATACGACAACAGACACATTTCTACATGTATCCCAACCTAAATGAACAACCAAAGTGATAACCTTCAAATTTATCCGGCAATAGACACATATCTACAAGTATCCCTAACTAAATGAAAAACAAAAGTGATAACCTTCAAGTTTGTACAAAGATATCTACCTTTGTCCCAACCTAAATAAACAACCAATGTGATAACCTTCAAATTTATACATCAGACACATCTCTACCTGTATCCCAGCCTAAATGAACAACCAAAGTATTACCTTCAAATTATGACGAACTTATGCTTCAACACTAAGATTCGAGGCGTGGCTGCCTACACACGTCCCTGGGATATAACTGGCATTTGATGAAGCCAAATTAAAAGCTCATCTTAGTGGCAGGAAATGCTTTGGTTCTCTTATCAGCAGACATCTTCATCAACAGAGCGATAACAAAACTAATTACTTCTTTTTATATCGTGTCACATCTATGCCTCCAGCTTTTTTTAAATTGTTACATGTTGTTACGACTATTGTTAATACATGTTGTTAATAATCTAGCATTCTACCTCTGTATCTCCTGTGGTAAAAAATTGTTTCAAATTGTTTAGCTATCGAATAGAAATGTTCATTTCTAGGATGCAGTGGGCTGAGGTGAACATCTCTAGAAATTTACGAATGCAGGACCTACGTATTCAATACTAAATTTTAGCGAATCATTGTTTTTGACCATACTACGTACTAGAGCGATTGATAATATGGCTAAAGGACACATAAATTTTCTATATTTATTATGTTTTCTGTGGAAATATGTTTTCTACGCTTGAACTTTACTATGACATAAGTTTTCTGTGACATAAGTTTTCTATAACTTAAGTTTTCTATGAGAAAAATTTTCTGTGACTAAAGTTTTCTGTGACTCAGACACATGCTGCATTGGAGCATTTCGAGTGTGTTCGGTGATTTGTAAATAATATTGGGGCTCTCTTACATCTGTGCCCCAAACACCACTATCTCGGTCAATAATTTTCATTGATGACGCTTCCCTCAAACTGCGCACCAATAACGCATAATTCTAAGTGTACACCAAAAATAATAGCCTCATAGAATTATTCAATAATTATGTTTTCTTGTAGGTGTACAACAAAATTAATTGCAGCTGGATCAGGGGTAATTATTCAATTAGCTGAACCCGTTTGCCATTTCTTAATTTAAAGCAACCTAACCCTTCCTAACCTAAGAAATTTTATTTCCACTAATCCTCACTAATAATAATAATGAATAATAATGAAGGCATCTACGGATGCTTTATTTCCAATCAAGCCTGAAACACATCACCTTATACATTGAATTTTCAAATCCCCTATAACTTACACCAGGACGCCATGACGCTTTCCCCCGGTCAAGACCGGTACCCATTTCAGACACCTGGGTAGAGTGGGGTATTGTGCTTGGAATTTTTCTCCTATACCCAACAGAGAAAATCGCCACCGCCAGCGCCGAGATTCGATCCCGGGTCTGCGCACGGCGGCAGAACTCCTAGCCACTTGCGCTACGACGAGATACTAACATAAGCTATCTTTGCCTCTCTTAGTCCTAACCTATTAAAAGTGTTAATGAACATAATGATCAAAAAACTTTTGATTATCTTGACTACCATTTACTAATAGTTCAGGTATAGCCATTTCTTCACTGCTAGTCCTAACCTATTAAAATTGCTGATGAACATAATATAGATACGCGTGATGATGTTTATTTGAAAATTTATTCAAGGATAACATCGGAGCCCGTCATTTTTGACGCGCCGTGTACACCATTGTTTCAATAAATGAAACAAATGATGCATTTTTCATTCTTCTTTGAACAGAACGAGAAGTACACGCATTCGAAGAATTGAACAAAAGAACAGATTGGATGTACGGTACCCTGGCCGATATTGAAAGAAAAAAAAGGCTATCGAATAGTAAATCTAAGCCCACGACAGACTCCATGAACCAGCGCAGCTGACTCGACGGTTGATGTAAGGCTATATCTTCGTATCTCAGATACGGTCATTGGGCGTCCTTAACACTTTGAATGCAATTGGTTAAACTGAAGTTTAATATTCAACTCAAATTCAAAGTGAATTGTAGTAAGCGTTTTTTTAGGGAAATCGGGTTTGTGACTACTTCTAGGTGAACAGTATTTGTAAATCTTATCCGTGGCCACCCGTGGCGCACGTTGCAGTCAAATTATTAATGCATATTGACAATTTACTGACCATTCCATCAAAATGAGCAATCATTATCAACAGAAATGACATAAGACCTACCTAATTTGACACACATGAAGTTTCTTTTAGAATAAAAGATAAAAAGTAACATTTCTTTTTATAATGAAAATACACTTTTACCAATGTTCTATAAAGGACAGTTTTTGGACACAATAACCTGACATAGGAAAAAGTTACTCGTGCTGCATGACAGCAAAATGTCATTTCAGAAATGCCATTGAATCATGTTTCTAATTTTTTAATGTTTCTTCAATACTTTTTTTAATTTGCGAGTGTTCTTGGTCATTGCGTGGATAAAAGATAATTATGATTGTTACGTTAATTCTAAGACTCTATCGATCGCTACAACAAAAGTGATCACAAGAGAGCGAAAAGGAGGAACCAATTAGTTCGAACTGTAAGAAATGGGGAATCTATGCACAAGGAAATTTCCTACACAAAATAATTCGCACAGAGAAAAAGTAACTATAAGAACTTATTTATGAAATAAAAAAATAACAAATGGGCACTGAAAAACAGTATTGCAGTAGAAAGGGATGATGTTATCCGTAATACAACAAAATAACACAGAAAAACTATTCTATGTTAAAAAAAGGAAGGCCTGCCTAATCATCAGCTCGGGACTTTTTGTTCTTTCCTTTGGAGCACTAATTCTCATTTCTATAACAGTTTAATTTCCCTAAGGAGTACTCTTCACGAATCGTACTATGACGGCTCAGTTACTGTATGAGTAACTAAGAGGCAGTCTCTGTAATCTATACTCTCTATATATAAATGAGGCGGGAGCATGACGACAAATGGTGGAAAATGAAACAGCTATTCTAGTGTATACAAATAAAAACCTACATTACATGACCACCACCTAAATTGAACTCAGTTCATCCTAAATTAAAAAAACAGCCGCTTTCACTATAGCTGACATTCGGGGCAGTTGTTTCTAGCATCTGGAAGAGATGTTAACATACGTGGCACTTATTATCTTTGGAAATGGAGACATCTGTTACGTTCACATTTCGCGCAAATGCTGCGGTTACTTCCACTCATCAGCGCACAATACAAACGACCATACTTCAAAATTGGGAAAGCTGTTATCGTCAACATTTGTATCACTTATATTCTTCGGAAATGGAGACCTCAATTACCTTCACATTCGGGGCAAATGTTACGGTTACTTCCGCACATCAGCGCACAAAACAAACGACCACACACTCCACACACAATCTTGGACATCCCACTTTCTGCCGCCCCAGAGGGCATCAGCTACAATGGCCATTTTCTTGGAAGCAAGGGTCCCAAACACTGACCCACATACAATGGCACAAATCGAAGATCCCATGCTTGATAAAAAGACTCCACCCACTGCACGACCGATGTAAGCACCCGCATATCCTCCGCCAATCGCCGACGCTTGGACCGCGATGGCTGAAATGGAGTTCCTCGAGGTATGTCGCTGAAGGTCTTTGCAGACTGCGCAAGCCACTTTGATGATGCGGCGAGTTAACCAAGTGCGACTCAACATCTTCCCCACTTCTGTGAACCTGGAAACCTCAATCGATGGATCCAAGTGCTCGTGGATGACCCCAGCTATCAGAGTGGTAGGTTTCAGGTAGAAGATGGGCCATAGAACGTCGGTGATGGCTTCAAGGGTAGATTCAAGTTGCGAGAGGGTCATCTTTGGATTTTTTTTTTGTTGGTCTCATCAGAAGATTTCTTCCTATGACCTTATTTCAAAAGATCCTTTCGTTGGCCTTGTTGCAGACGATCCCATTCATTGGTCTTATTCCAGAAGTTTTCTTTCATTGATCTTATTCCAGAAAGTTTCTTTCATTTATCTTACTTCAGAAAATTCCTTTCGTTGGTCTTATCTGAAGATTTCTTTCATAGGTGCTTTCAGATAATTTGTTTAGTTGGTCTTATCAGAAGCTTCGCTTGGTCGAAAGTCTTTGAAATTTCTTTGGCTGGTCTTCTCAGAGACTCATTAGTTTTCGATTTTTGATTTGGGCAATTCAAGAAACGATTTTCCTCGGTTTTCATTTGAACTTTAGCGATTTAGTTCTTTAGTATCAGAGAATACTTCAGAATAATTTTTGGAGGCTATCTATGTTAATTTTTAGAGACCGTTCATTGGTCTTCTTAAAAGTTTATATTCGTCGCATTTTTCAGCTTTGCTCCCAACAGATTTTGAACACAGTTGGAGTCTGAAAAAGATATAAAGAATGCAAGTAAAATGTACCTAGTAACATCCTGGGTCGCTGAAGGATTAGTTATCAGTAAAGTTAGGAAAAACACTCGTCAAATGCTGCAACCAGTCAAGTTTGACACATGATGAAACGACAGACACAGCTCACCGATAGATGTTGCTAGCACTCATTAATACACGGATAAATCGAACAGTTATTGTATTTCTAAATTTATGTACCTAAGATTTCTAACCCATAATAGTTCGTTGATAGTATCTTGTCCTGAAAATTATTCTAAGCACAATATGACTGCGGATATTAATTCTCAGCAATATTTTTATTCTTATACTTAAACCGGCGACTGAAACTGGCCCCCAGCTCAACATTTTTGGCCCATGGCCCTCGTTGCTCCCCCGGCTGCGCTATTGACTGCCTGTTGGGCACGGTATAGGAAACAAGGTAGGGTCAAACCAGACTTTTTTTTCGTCGACTGCATGGGTTTGCTGACGTCACGGCAACGAACCAATAGCAGCGCTCATATTGCATCTGGCAACACTGCTACCCCCAAATCTGGCTCCACTATTGGCCTAACGACGTGGCGCTTTGGTGACATCGTAAAGTTTGTTTGAAACAAAGCCTTTCTATTGGCTACCCGAACAATATAAAACGTATTTTCCCCTCTATAGAAATGACCCTACCTTGTTTCCTCCACCGTGCTATTGGGGCAGCCAATTTACCACTAAGTGCATTGCTCATTCCCTTATCGGTGTCAACGAACAGCATTTCAATTATTTCAACTTCTTTTTTAGAAATGATTTCAGCATACTAGGCAAAATTTCGTCATGCTAAAATGAAAAATACTGATGAAGCATCAAACGTACGATGAAATGTGGTATCTACTTGCACTACCAAAATTAGATTAGATTAGATAAAGGCGATCTAAAAAGAGAAAGAAGGGAAGCGCCATTTGCTATGGACTCAACAGGACTGCGGAATCTACGCACAAGCTGCACAGAAACAGTAAGTTTGAGAGAGAAGTTGGTGAAAGAAAATTAAAGTTGAAGAAGAAAGTAGTAGGTGCTGAAAAACAGGACAGCAGTCAACCGAAAAAAAGATGGTCCGTAACAAAACAAAAACCTGTTCTATTTCAACAAAAAGAAAGCGTACCTAACTATTAGCACGGGACCTCATATATACCCCCAGGGAGCTCTAATTCCCATCAATACGCTACCCAGTCTAACTTTTTTGCCGCCTGCACGCATGTTTTTCGCCGGCCAAGTAACTAAATCACATGGGCGGCGAAAAACATTCATATTCCGTCGAAAAAGTTAAACTGGGTAATTGTATTCCATTGAGGAGCAGATTTCGATCACAAAAATCACTATGTCCCATTAGGATCAAACATTCGATATATGTTATTAATTTGATTAACAACGTAGCAACAATATTAGCTAATACCTCAGAACCGCTAATTTCATACGTCAGAGTGAATAAAGACGATGTTCCTTTTAACACTGTGACCGCGATGGGTTAAACTAAAGTTCAATATTCAACTCAAATTTATAGTCAATTGTAGAACGTAATTTAGAAAATAAACATCAACTGGATCGTGCCCTCATTCAGCTGTGATTAAGTATTTATTAAGATTGAATTTGTGACAACTGGTAGGTCAGCAGCATTATGAAAATCCCCTCCGTGGTCACCGGTGGCTTACGCTGGTGAGGTCACAGTGTTAATAAATGTTAAATTGGCTTGACTAAGGTGACCCTGAACCAAAGATTAACGGCTCACAACTACTTTAACTATCAAGTGAACTTGAACGATTTTGAAAAGTTGAAAGAGAAAAGCACCATATATATATATATATATATATATATATATATATATATATATATATATATATATATATATATATATATACACACACATATATATATATATACACGTGTCCGTTTCTTCACTTTTAAATACGACGTTCCCATAACTTCAATGTTGAATATTTCGTAAAGTTAGCATTTGCGAGCAAAATGTCATTCATGTAAAACGTCTTAAAATGCTTCAATTACCTAAATACGGGAAAAATTCCAAAACGTTGACGCGCTAAAGTCAATATTGACAAAAAAATCTTGACAAATTTGTTAGCTTAGCTTATTTATTTTTTGCGCTCCAGACAACGTAAGCCAGAGACCCCAATGGCGAAGACTTGTTTAGTTCAATATATATATATATATATATATATATATATATATATATATATATAAGCATTTCAACTCAAATATATATATATAAGCAATATATATATTTGAGTTGAAATGCTTATATATATATATATATATATATATATATATATATATATATTGAACTAAACAAGTCTTCGCCATTGGGGTCTCTGGCTTACGTTGTCTGGAGCGCAAAAAATAAATAAGCTAAGCTAACAAATTTGTCAAGATTTTTTTGTCAATATTGACTTTAGCGCGTCAACGTTTTGGAATTTTTCCCGTATTTAGGTAATTGAAGCATTTTAAGACGTTTTACATGAATGACATTTTGCTCGCAAATGCTAACTTTACGAAATATTTAACATTGAAGTTATGGGAACGTCGTATTTAAAAGTGAAGAAACGGACACGTAAATATGCTGTAATGTGGTATTGACGTAACGATAGGTAAAAATAAGCTAGGTTAATTTAGGTAAGTTAACACTTTGACTGCGACGTGCGCCACCGGTGGTACACGGAGGTAATTTTCATAACGCTGCTGACCGACCAGTAGTCGCAAACTTAATTTTCATAAATACTTAATCAAAGCTAAATGAAGGCACGATCCAGTTCATGTTATGTTTTTTCAAAATAGTTTACTACAATTGACTTTAAATTTGAGTTTGGCGTTGAACTTAATATTTAGTTGCCGCTGTCAAAGTGTTAAATATGCTAACCTAAACTAACCTAAGTAAAACTAACATAACTCAACTAAGTTAGCCATGTCGAGACTGATGTTTACACGCCAAAAAACTGCGCGTGTTCCAACAATACAGCAACGACGCGAAGAGCCATATCGAAACTGCCGTTAATGCTAATCTTACCTGAACGTTATTTATGCCATAACTTGAACAGTAAGCATTCGCGAGCAAAATTTCATTCATGTGATACGTCTTAAAATGTCTCCAATTACCCATATATGGCAAAAAAGTCAAAATCGTTGACGCGCTAATGTAGATATTGACTGATTTTTTCTGACCTTTTTATACAGTCAGGGTTTGGTGAAACGGTTCTGAAATTAGGTCAGTAAGTAGTGTGTGTTGGGAAATTTGATGGCGTAATTGAGTTGATGGGGTAATTGAGTTGATGGGGTAATTGAGTATGAACAATTAGAAAAACGGTAAATCTGAAGGATATGTCAGTTATCGATTTTGTAAATTTCGATGCCCTAGCATAGTTAATTAGATCGAAATAAACAAGTTTTCTTCTATGCACTTTCCGTCTCAAATGAGTATTTTATTAGTTATAGCGGTAAAAGACTTTCCGTAACTCCAGTGTTTGAAGCGGCAAGTTATTCAAGGAGCACGTCGGACAGCAACACTGCAATGCACACTCGCTTCCAGCGCGATCGTCATCAAAGACGAAACCAAACCTACCGCTATACCTCGTTAAATACTCATTTGACGAAAAAAGCGTATAGAAGAAAAGTTGTTTATTTCGGTGTTATTACCATGGTTCAAGCAACAAAAATTCGAAAATCGATGAGTAGCTGTTTATTCGAGCGCACTCGTCATCACAGACGAAACTAAACTTACCGCTATAAATCGTAAAATACTCATTTGAGACGGAAAGTGCATAGAAGAAAACTTGTTTATTTTGATTCAATAATTAGGTTCAGGCACCAAAAAGTGGAAAATCGACAACTGACATATCCTTCAGATTTACCAGAAAATCACCTCGTCTTAGTAATTATGTTAAATTATTTAGCAAATAGAAAATTAGGTTGGGAATCAGGAAATTTAGTAAATGTTGAGGAGTTGACCATAATTGATTTTTAACTTTTGGGTGCCTAAACATGGTTAATTATGTGTAAATGAACAACTTTTCTTCTATGCACTTTCCGTCGGAAATGATTATTGAACGAGTTATAGGAATGAATTACTTACTGCAACTGTAGTGTTTGGAGCGGGAAGTAATTAAGTATTCAACTTTGAAGTTGCCTTTCGCAGCGATCGCGCCAAATTGAATGAATAACGGAAGCTAACACCCTATTACAAACGTAAAGAGGTTGGGTCGTGAGGGGTAGCCACAGTTCTTCTAGTGAAAATTATAACTAAAGGTTGAACCGACCCATTACGTCGAATGATCGAGTGTGTGCAAGCGCGCCAAAAAGAAGGGGAAGACCCCAAAATGGACTCAACGACATGGGGGAAGACTCGAATGGACTCAACGACATGGGGGAAGACTCGAATGGACTCAACGACATGGGGGAAGACTCGAATGGACTCGCCCGTTAACGTATCTGGGAACATTCGAATTAAGGGAAGCATTTTGGGGGCATCTGAGTCCAAAGGTTGATTCTCCCGATTTTTGTTTTTATTGCTTTAAATGAGTTAGAGACATGTCCCCGAATGTCTGTAAAAATATCAGGAACCTACCCCAGACCTAACGTCCCTCCCGGGGGGGGGAGGGCATCCCTCTTACGGACCTTTTTTTTCATTTTTGAACCTAAAGCAATGAAATTTGGTATACTGATAGGAAATGCAATTTTGAATCATTTATCATCAATGACAAAATGCGATTTTCTTGAAAAGAAAACGGGAAATCATAGAAAACGACATTTTTGGGGGGGTTTTCTAAATGCTTCTCCTCCTTCTAAAACGCCGGACCCACACTTGACAAACTGAGTAGGGTTCTAAATTAAAAAAAAACGCATAAATTAGAGCTCAAACCTATCGACTCGCTCAAATTTGAACCCACATCTGTTGACCAGCTCAAATTAGGACCCATATCTGTTGACCAGCTCAAATTAGAACCCACATCTATTGACCAGCTCAAATTAGGACCCATATCTGTTGACCAGCTCAAATTAGGACCCATATCTGTTGACCAGCTCAAATTAGAACCCATATCTCTTGACCAGTTCAAATTAGAACCCACATCTATTGACCAGCTCAAATTAGAACCCATACCTGTTGACCAACTGCGAAAAGTAGAACCTACATCAAGAATAACCGTAGCGTATTTTAACGCATGACTGCATAAATTTTTCTGATTGCAATCAACCATCGGAATGCTTGACGGGGGAAGTCAGAAGTACTTGAAGAGCGTATTTGTGATACGGATTTTACTGCAACACTTCACGAGTATCTTTTTTTTAAATCGCGGAAGTTATTCAATGAAAATGCGATTTCTTGACGATGTCTTGCGCACGGAAAAATTAATTTATGGAAAAAATCGTACGACAGTGATATCTCTGTACCACATGTACGCTAGTCGCATTCATAAATCAAATGCATATACCCTAAAAGCCTCCCATGATCTTGCCGGTGGCTTTGAACTCACCAGGCATACAGTTCATAATACGCATATAAATTGTAATTTACAACTTTATCTTCTTGAAGTCTAGCATAAAACATGAAATTTACGAGAGGTATTCGCCAGCGGTACCGTGACTATCTAAATCCAAGTCTGCGATGAAGAATCTTACTTGCAATAAAATGCAATGATCTCTTTTCTTTTATGGAATAAGAGCCTGAATAAAATATTTTTGTGGTTTTCTGAACTTTGCAGAATACGTAAGCACTATTGATAAGCAGTAAGCGACGACAGTAACCAGCTGAATGGTCCTCATTACTTAAGTCCGGTGCGGTTAGACACTAAATCAGGCACAGTAGACAGTAAATCACGCACAGTAGACACTAAATCACGCACAGTAGACACTAAATCACGCACAGTAGACACTAAACTACGTACAGTAGACACTAAATCACGCACAGTAGACACTAAATCACGCACAGTAGACACTAAATCACGTACTAAATCACGCACAGTAGACACTAAACCACGCACAGTAGACACTAAATCACGTACAGTAGACACTAAATCACGCACAGTAGACACTAAATCACGCACAGTAGACACTAAGTCACGCACAGTAGACACTAAACCACGTACAGTAGACACTAAACCACGCACAGTAGACACTAAATCACGCACAGTAGACACTAAGTCACGCACAGTAGACACTAAATCACGCACAGTAGACACTAAGTCACGCACAGTAGACACTAAATCACGCACAGTAGACACTAAATCACGCACAGTAGACACTAAATCACGCACAGTAGACATTAAATCACGCACAGTAGACACTAACCAGAGTAGAAATTGAGGCACAATAAAAAATGCGTTCAGAACCATCAATATTTACGCACAGGCTCAATAAAGTGGCGACGCAAAAACTAAAATCCCTCAATAAACTTGCGCTTCTTCGTAGAACTGCACGCTGGATTAGGCATATCAGATGTGTAAAGATTTTAGCAGTGTTTAGGAAGCGCGTACTTTATCAGTTGGTTGATCACTTCTCGTCAAAGTTAGTTCTACAATTTACTGCATAAGTCGTACATCCGGCATGAAATTTACGAAAATATGCGTCATCGCCAGCGTTGCAGGGATTATCTAATCCTATCCAGCCATAAAGAAACTCTATTTAAACGTTGCTCTCAGTCTTGCCCTTCACAAGTCTCACAACGCTTGAGTTGAAGAACAGTCTGTTGCAGCTTCTCTCGGTCTTTATTTGTATTCTTGGTGAGTTGTTCCAGTACCAAAAGCGTATCTATTGTTCCAGTACCAAGTAGTAACTGTTGTTTTTGTGCCAGGAGAGTAGCAATTGTCACTAAATAATGTAGCTTTTTTAAAGTGGTCGACGTACTTCTTTATTTTAAGAATACCTTTGAGATAGTGCCTTTTTTTAACAGGAAAGAGCGACAGTATGGGTGCCTAGAAAGTTGTTGTGTATATGTGTATGTTTGTGATTGCTGCCAGCAATCGTACGTTGGAAGCACTACCCTTCAACTACTTATCCGTCACAGCCAACATTCATCTTTCTCATATTACTGGCCGCCCATTTGCTTGTCCTCCCCAGTCCGCCATTAGAAACCATTGCAACAGTTCCAATCACCCTTCCAAAATGTCTAATTTTACTGTCCTACGGAAAGCCTTTATTGAACAAGACCTCCGTATTCTAGAATCCCTTTATATATTTACGAATAAACCTTCACTTAATTACGATTTCAGCGCGACTGAATTATTTGTAGCCCTTACTTCCTAACTTGCGGTATGCTGGGGTGTGCTTGGTGCGTGTTTCTGTGTGTGTATAAAATGTGTTTGCGTGCGAGTTATGCGTTTATGTGTGTAAAAATGTGTACGTAAGCGTGTATCTGTATGGTTGTATACGGCTGTATGCATTGTGTGTTGTCTATGTGCTTGCGTACGGAACTTTAGTCTTTAAAAAGTAATCTTTTTTGTCTTTTTTGTTTTGTATATCTGTTTAGACCTTTAACATCTTATTCATGACTGGTAAAAATTTTCTAGTAAAAGTGGAAAACTTTTTACAGTCTTTAGAATTTGTGTTTTTTCTATCATCTCTTCACTGTCGCTCTATTTTATTCTCTTTCTCTCTCACTCACTCGTTTTACTTTATCTCTCTTTTTGGTATGATTTCACTAGCGCTAGCAAGCTGACCTTATGACAGTTCCGCTCATTACTTGTACTTCTAAGTTTTTATTTTGCCTTTTAGCTCACATTTACGGTACTGGTTAGAGAGTTTGTGAAACTTAGGTTAATTTCGTGTTTTACGTAATGTCATTGTTTTATTTAGACACTGAATGCTTGAGCATTTTTTTATTTTATCGTTTTTATTCGAAGCATGATATTTTTGTTTGAAACGTTCGAAACGATATTAAAGTTCTGCTTTCTTGTTATCTTCATAATTAAATTCCATAGTAGATACGATAATCCTAATATTTTTCTTTGATTTCTGAAGTCAAGATTCAGAACTTCGCTCGAAATCGCAAACTTTATTGAGTCTGAAAATAAGATAGTGAATTTATTGTGAATCCAAGACAAAGACTTACTAGTCTTATATCTTTACCTGATGAAATAAATAAAGTGAGCTATGCCTCTGATAATATTTACAGTTTCAGAACCTAAAGAAATGGCATCGAATCAAGACGAAAATGGTGAGAACGCGAGCGACGCGCGACGAAGAACGAGAAGCAGCGCATCGCAAGAGAATGACGAAAACTCACAAAATGTACCGCAAGAGAGCGTAGAAGAAGAGGAAAACTCACAAAATGTCCCAGCAGAGAACTCATGGAGCATACTTGAGGAAGTCGTTTTCTTTGCGAGGCAATGGGTCAGAGAGACGGCCAAGCTTTCGTATGTGGGACTCGCTTACGACGTATACCTAATAGGTCAAGCATTCTGTAAGGACTGCACTAACGGAACGACAAGAAATACGGTTGAAACTGCAGCCAACTGTATAACAGGGAAAGGCACAAGCTACCTAGCAAATGCTGCTGGAGCTGCGCTGGGAACCGCCATTTGCCCTGGAGTTGGAACGGTCATAGGGGCAGAGGCTGCACGTTGGATAACTGCCCGTGGAGCAAAATATACCACTAAAAAAGGCTTAGATCAAATTCCGCTTGGAATAGAGAAGTATAAATGCGAAACCTGCAAACGAAGCTATCAGATCGAGGTCTACAAAGGAGAGGAAAAAGTGTGCCCCTATTGTGGAACTCCAGGACAAAAATCACACATATTGTAATTATTGATCCTCCCAGTAGCGCAGCCAGTAGCAGCTACAGGGGCCATGCTCGCCCCTGAAATGTTGAGCTGGGGGTCAGTTTCAGTCGCCTTTTTAAAGTAAAAGAATAATAATAAGATTGCTCATAATTATTGTCTGACCCTCCTACCCTGAAATTTTCGGCTGGCTGCTCCACTGAATATCCCACGACCTCGATCTTTTATACTATACCGGCAGATATTTTTTGTTCTCTTTCGAAGATGGCCTTTGTATTGTATGCAGGATATTTCAGAACATGAAGTACAAAAATGCACACAAAGTAGAAAAATGGTTAAACAAACTTCAATAAAATTTTATTAATACTTTTTTAAACATTAGTCTGTTTATTGTTTTGAAGGATGAAATTTATGTAAACAATTACCCACAATATTTATTTCAAATTTACGTCATAAACATTTCTATGATATGAGAGTTTACAATAATAAAATTAATTTTTAGTGATATTTGGTAAAAATTTTTACCAAGAAGGTCTTAGAATGTTCCAGATCGTGCTGCCAGGTTACTTCATGTTTGTCTTGTTGGCACTGTTCAGGGTCAAAGAAACCACGACGCCGGTAACATGAACCGTTAAACAAATACTGAAATGGAGAAATGCACCTTGTAAAGTATTTGTAATTTTTGTTGAGTAAATTCAAAATTTATATTGCGAGTAATTGTATAATTAAATTTCATCATTGAAAACAATAAACTGATAAATCTCATAAATACGATTTTTCGAAAAATTTCATGGTAGGAAAAGTATTCATTAGCCATTTTCTAATTGGTGGGTGTCAGGCCGCAAAGGGGTTGTGGAACCTTTTGTGTTAGTTACCCATAATCTTAAGTATTTTATTTATGTGTCCAGCTCCCTGAACACCGACTTGTCTGTTTCTCTGCGCTGATGTTGCGTCTGTGCATTTACTTTAGTTAGCCCTTAAATATCATTTGTCTCACATGTCGATATTCCAATGTTTCTTGTATTACCTTGCTAAATACGACTAATATTTTAAATGCAATTTCGAGTGTTGTACCCTGTTATGCAATAGCTCATGTCTGTACGCACTATTTTTGCAATAGAAAATAAATCACTGTCCTTGTTAAAATATATCAGTGTATGTAATAGGGACTTTAAAGAGATTCAGCATTAAAAAGTGACACACTGACGTGAATCGAATTTCCCTTCTCCTTATTGAAACAGGCTTTAGTCTTGTACGACACCTCGCTTAAGAAGGGAATTAAGGAGCCACCTCGGAAGGACGAACTATTTCGCATAGTTCGTCGTAAGAAAGACGATGTCGTAGTTCGGCAGTAACAGGATTCACTTCTGTTGCCCTAGCGGTCTCATAGGGCACAGACAGTTGCTCGTCTTCCTAACGGTAGCACCGTAGTTCGGCACTAATAAAAATTACTTCTGTTGCCCTAGCAGACTTATTACGGCGTAGGTGGTACCCACACAAATCTCCCCCCACACACACAACGGTACCGCCCTAGTTCGGCACTAACAGAATTTACTTCTGTTGCCCTAGCGGACTTGTTACGGCGTAGGCGGTACCCACACGAACCTCAGGAAGGGCAGCTGCGAAGAAAAGCTAGCCCCCCGGAAAAAGGTTGCTGCACCGAAGACAGCCCCCTTTTCCACGAACCCTCACGTCGACCGCACGACGGTATCGACAGTGGGCAATTTGGTACCTCTTGTTCTGAAACACCCTGTGCAGTGCATTTATTCCTCAATTTGATTAATTTCTTCCACATCTTTTATTTGTTCTTCGAAGTTCACTGCCGAGTGGCAGTTATGTCAGAGACAACCTGATGCCAGGGCCAGTCTAATGACGGTGGTTGTGGTGGCTGTAATAGGAGTACGAAAAGGTTGGCATTCGAGGGTTATTCTTCATACCCCAAATGACATTGAATAGATAATGATTGCTGATGATAATTTAAGGGACTATTTAGCTCATAATCATTGACGTAAGTTTTTGTTCTATGTTTAACCAATTGTCAAGATGATTGCTGATAATTATTTTCATATTTAAGGGCTATTTAGCCAGTGGTTGCAAAGTTGATTAACATTTTTATGGCCATGTTCGCTGATATTACATGGTGGTCATGATGTGTGAACTTTGTTAGGCATCAATTTTTGTGTTGTCTTCGAGTCGGTTTTAGGCTTATGATTTGTGATTAATAAAGTCATCTTCCTTTTCGTAATCTTTGATCCATAGTATTGCTATCTATAACTTCACCATCCCGGGAGTCTGTACCAGTAAAAACTGGAGAGCTATACATAGAGTTCAATGAGGTTCAGTGGAATAAAATTATAATTTTCCTTTTAAAATTAGTCTGGAGAAAAGCAACCTGATGAGTTAACGATAAGAAAGTAACATTCCAATCAAGTTGTTGCTGGTCTTCTTATGCCTTAAAATAAAGCAAAATCATGCTTTAAAATACCATATTTTTTTAAAATACCATATTTATTTTAAGGCAAAATCATGCCTTAAAATAAAGAAAAATCATGCCTTAAAATAAAGCAAAAAATGACTTAAAACAAAGAAAAATCATGCCTTAAAATGAAGCAAATCATGCCTTAAAATGAAGCAAAATCATGCCTAAAAATAAAGCAAAATCATGCCTTAAAACAAAGAAAAGTCGGGGCTTGAAATAAAGCCAAATCATGCCTTAAAATAAAATTTAAAAAAAGCTGTTATCCACCTCTGTATCCATTGCATACATGCATCTGTGTAGAATGGGGAATTTGGGCAAGATTTTCGTTTTCCCAAAGAGAAGATACACTATGCCTGCTCTGCAAAGCCTCGAACTTTACTCCATCATACATGAATGCAAATCGTCGTCATTAACCAATAGGGCCACAGTAACCAAAGATTATTTATTTATATCCTGCTTGATTTGTATCTTTAGAGTTTTTGCCACTGGCTTTCTGTTACCCAAAATCAAATAAGGCCCTGTCGAGTATTTTCATAGATTGGTGTTCCTCAAGGATGATAAACGATGTTTTGTTCCAACCAAGCCTGATACACATGACCTTGTACATTGGTATATCAAATGCCTCATAACCAACACCAGGACGCCATGACGGTTACCCTCGGTCAAGCCGGTAGTCTGCAGTAAATGTGTGGTCGCCGTGACCGAGTGGTTAAGGACGCGCCCTTCCGTCAAGGTGTCGGCAGTTCGAATCCCGGCGCTTCGCAGTATTTGTCCCTGTTCGGAAAAGGGAGAACTCAGCCACAATTCCCCACTCTACCCAGGTGTCGGAAATGGGTACCGGCTTGACCGGGGGTAACCGTCATGGTGTCCTGGCGTTAGTTATAAGGCATTTGATATACCAATGTACAAGGTGGTGTGTGTCGGGCTTGATTGGTTGGAATAAAGCATTCTTTATGAGTTGCTTCAGAACACCTTTTTCCTCTCCATCGTCGCAATGTAGAAAAGGTTCTTAAGTCAACGTTTTAATGAAAATTCGTTGTCATAAAATATCTACTCACCATTAGACTGACGATCATTAATGTATTTTTTGCTTTGGTATTTTTAATTAAATCAAATTAGATTGAAATATGTTTTTTTACCCTTTTTTAAATTCGATAAAATTTAAATGCGTATTTTTTACCCATTTTTTACATTCAATTCAATTAAATTATGTATTTTAGACCCTTTAATTAAATTAAATTACAACACTAATGGATTTTTTGCTTTGGTTTCAGGTGCAACTAAATTCTCTCGTGTAACATTTAAATCTCCTAAAATTTGATGTTCTTAATGGTAATTTACATCAGGTGACTAGTATTTCCGTCACAAACACTTTATGCACAATTAATTAAACTGAAGTTCAATACTCAGCTTGAATAAGAAATAGATAATAGTTAATTATAAATACAATAAATAAGAGTTAATTCTAAAAATCCATATTGAAAATAACGAACATTAAATAGATCGCGACTTCATTTAGTTTTCATTAAAGTCTTTATCGAACTTGGGTCAGTGACTGCTAGTCGGTCAGCAACATAATGAAAATACCCTCAGTGACCACCGGTGGGTCACGTCGCACTTAAGGTGTATAAATGATACAATAAAATGCACGTGAAATGAAATTGAGGAAGCATTTGTATTGGCGTTACGAAAAGTGAAGAATATGAATAACTGACTGTGTTATCCTGTGAAGGTTAGGTTAGGTTAGGTCAAGAATTTAAATGATACTCAGAACAATGATATACCCAGAATAATAATATACCGAGAATTAAAATATACTCAGAATAATAATATACCATGAATAATAGTATTCTTAGAATAATAATATACTTAGAATAATAATATACTCAAAAATAACAATAACAATATACTCAGAATAATATACTCAGAAATAACAATATACCCAGAACAATAATATACTCAGAATAATAATATACTAAGATATAACAATATACTCAGAATAATAATATTCTCAGAAATAACAATATACTCAGAATAATAATGTACTTAAAAATAATAATATACTTAGAATAATAATATACTCAGAAATATACTCTCTTTAACACCAGATCTGGCTCGATCTATTGCCGTGTTGAGGGCCGTATGAGACCCCACGTTGTCAACACTGTGAAGGATCTTGAGAAATTGAAGGAAGCCGTGTCTACTTCAGCGCCTGGTCCTGCTGCCTCCTCTCCAGGTGCTGCTGCTTCTTCAAGCGGCGTGGTATCGTTGAATGTATCTGCTGCCGGCGCGGCACCCGCGTCGTCTGTTGTTCTTGCGGATGATCCGGTTGCGGCCCCGGTTCCTGACTCGGTTATTGCTAATTCAGTCGTGAATCCAGTACATGCTGATTGTGATGTCTATTCATGTTAGTACTGAGGAGGATATTCCTGATTTTGTGTTCTTTGACCAATTTGATGAAATAGTAAGTGTTCATTGTTCTCTTGGAACCATTGGTGATCTTGAAAGTCGCTGGGCATTAATGGGATGCAATGCGTTTGCTATATTGTGTGTTAACATTTAGAGACTTCCGCGGAACTTTTGTCACCTGCAGGCATTCCTTAGTACTCTTTCCTTTCGTTTTGCCATCATAGTTATTACTGAGTCCAGGCTTGATGACAATGTGCAGGATTGCTTCATGATTGAGGGGTACCGTAAGGTCTGTCTCAACCGTAATCGCAGTGGTGGGGGGATCTGTGTTTTCTACCGTGATTTTCTTGCCATTACAATCAATGCTGATGTATCGCGGCTCTATGCAGTTGGTGAGATTCTTGTCTTTAGGGTTGAGATCAATGGAGTTCCAGTGGACGTGTGCTGTGTGTATAGGCCCCCGAGTCTAGACATCTCAGTTTTCAAAGAGTTTATTTGCTGATTTCGTTGCATCTACATTCGCATCATAGGCTAACATTCTTGTTTGCGGTGACCTTAACAGAAATTTATTGAACCCATTACATCTTAGTACTATTGAGAATTTTATTCAAATGATGGCTGCGTTAAACTTCCACCCTCTCATCTCGAAGCCCACGAGAAACAGTAAATGTCGCGGGCTTACAAGATATAGTCTCATTGACCACATCTGGGTAAATTTTAGTCTTGCCGGTACAATTGCGACTGGTGTTTGTGATTATGAGCTGGCTGACCATCTGTTGCCCTACGTAATTTTTAAATCTGAGTCTCTAGAGCCCAGGATCCCGGTAACTTACCGACTGATCAGTCAGGCAAGGAAGCTAGCATTCGTACGCCGTGTTAGTGAGCTTGACCTAGGGGTGATTGTGCGGGATAACCCTGATGTAGCCATGTCTCAGTTCATCCACTCAATCATGCAAGAATATAACGCTAGCTGCCCAGTAGTGAGTAAATTAATTAATAAACGGTCGAAACCCTCTCCATGGATCACGCGGGACCTAAAATCTCTCATTCGTAAACGTAATAACCTATTTAATAGGTACCGCAGAGGCATTATTAGTCACTCATATTATAAATGGTTTAGGAACACTCTTAGGACTGTAATAAAACTAGCTGAAGAAATTTACTATATTGTATAAAGTCAGGGTATGAAGTCAGATTCATCCCATCTTTGTCGTTGGCGTTGCCGAGCGAAAATATATAATTGATGTTAAGACGAGATCTCTGAATACACGGGTCATAAAAATTAATGCCCGCGGTCATGCTTGGGTTTGGGAAATGCACGATCTGGACGTTCTCATACGGAACACTGGTCATATTAAATTCGATAAAGTTGGTGCGCTTGGGCTGCCGCGGTTACACAGCGCTGAGACGCGCTGGTGCTGATTAGCGTCGGTCAGGGATAGTAAAATATCCAGACCTTAATATAAAAACACTGTGCCTGTCCCGATCGTGTAGCGGGGGAGCCGAGCGTGGGATCAGTCGTTGAATTAGCCATGGCTAAAGGGAGGGCTGGGGCCATGAGACCCGACCCCTCCCCCCCCCAGCCGTACCCCCGGTTGTGTAGGGGAGGAGCGGCTCAGAACCCTAGCCACCCCTTGTTACCCAGCTCGTGTGGCGACCACCCCCCCCCCCCCTTCGGGCAGGGGGGAGCGCTGTCCAAGCGAGAGTTATGTCGGACGAGCAGAGGACACTTCGCGGGTAGCCGTCGTTGAGAACGGTGTAGCGAACCGTGGTCGTGAACGGACGTTCTAGAGTGCAGTTGAGGATTACGACGAACAGCCGGTTTTGATACTTAGGAATTTGAGTTGATAGTAAAAGCCCATATCTTCAATAGTTGAATTTCGAGACTGTGTTCGAGTAGAGCGTGGCACGATCAACGAAAATCCATTGACTTGTTTTGAGGGCGCATGATTTCAAGCGTTTGCTATACGCTTACCTTGGCTCATACTTTCGGTGGTTACCCATTCCTTGGCTCGTGTGTTGGCTGTTTGTACACAGTCTGTTGTCGTGAGAAATCGATCGAAGGAAGATCGTGAGGTGATGGTCGTATTGTCCCCCGATATTTTATATGTTGTTTTTACCTCGTGTGCTCTTGCCATCCGTACTTGCCTTCCCATCAATAAATAAAAAAAAACCTGGGCCTCATCTATATCCTCTCTCTCATCTCTCTCAAAAGGGCATAAGAAACACGTGCCGGCCATAAGCCATCGCTACCAAATGGACAATCTGAGTTAACGTAACCAATCTTTTAATTTTAGTCGAGGCTATCTACACGCCTCGTGGTGGCAGCTATCAGCGCTACCTTTCTCTTACCTGTAACGTAAAGTCATACCGGAGGAATCTGTCAGAAAGAAACAGAACTAACGAACTCTTGAACATAGAGAGTGCGGAAGAAAAACCCGACTCATACAGCGGAGCCAGCGGTGTAAGCATCCCAATCTGAGAGAGAGAGAGAGAATATTGTGTTAGCAAGACAGAAGAAACAACCCATCCAGAGCAGCGAGCAGCGGCGTCCAAGATCAACAAAAAACTGTAAGTAAACACCATTTCATTTCATTTCTGTGTATGTCTTCAACTGCAAATTCTTACTTATTTATTGTTCTCTGTTCGATGTGTGTCGTGTGAGTGTAGCCCCTAACAGATATTGCGCATATCGCGGTGCAGCCAGGAAGTGTCATTTTCTGTGAGATTAGAAGCGGACCCAGCCATAAAACCTTACAGCCAGTCCTTGAGCGCGAGAAAGCCAAAAGAAAGTGCATTTCAATTTGGTAGGGATTGCTGCACCTGAGAAGTAGAAGCATCGAAGATTCTTTAGGAATAGTAGTTTTTTTATGTCTGCGGAAGAAACATTTGATTCTCGTGCTCTTTGTGTGGTAAATTAGGTACATATTGGGTGAATATTGTGTTGTGAGCAGGATTGCAAATTTAGGGATTGTTCGTGCAAATCTAGTTTGCAAATAGATATTATTGTGTCATTCTACTCCGTTATTGGGGGTAAACCAACGATTCGTCTGTAGAAACACCCATTTAAATGTTCGTGTGTTCCCTAGGAAAGAAATAATACGTAGCAAGTCCGCATTTTGTCGGTCGCTCCTTATCGGTGTTTGGGGAAGTGATCAACACTCCACATAAAAGTTATTCTGATGTCCAAAGAAAATATATAATATTTTTGTGTGTCGTGGGCTGAACTAGGATCAGTGAGATGATTATGCAAGAATAACATTGCAAATTGAGGGAACGATTAACGTAAATATTTACGCAAAGTTGTGCTGGTATAGGACTCGTTTAATTAACGGTATTTGGTAAGGAGATTCCCTCCTGACTTATGATTTGATGCCCTACGCACGAGAGTCCGCATTTCGGTAATTTTTGCCAGTGGGGCCCTCATATTTCCTCTCTTGGATACACCGGAAAATTTTTTTTGTGTGTTTATGCTTGGATACCAGTATTTATCGTAAAAATTAGAGGTTCAGTGTAGTGCGTGTGCGTTGCAACTGCAAATAGATAGACTTGGAAAAAAATATATAAAATAAATTCGTGCTGATCATCGCTGAGTTCAAGCTTCAAAATGGGAAAGAACGAAAATAGCAACTCGGGAAGTGCTGCTGCAAATAAACAGGACGCAGGAACCGATCAAACAGCGGCAAGCGGGCCAGTGCTTGGCAAACTGCCAAAATTCGACGGAAAGTCGAACGTGGTGAAGTTTCTCAACACAGTGAAAAAAAGGGCACTCCTAGAAAACTGGTCAGACGCCCGAAGCGCTGACGTCATCAGATATCTCTGCACCGACACAGCAGAAAACTTCCTGGATTCAAACCCCGAGCTCGAAGAATGCGATCTGACGGAGCTGACCAAACGCCTTGAGGATCGTTTCCTTAAAAGCATTTCGCTGACGGATGCACATATGGAACTGGCTGCAATAAAAATGAACCGGGGCACAATCGAAGAGTTTGCTTCGCGACTGGAGACCGCCTCGGCTGCCTTGGCGCATGTTATCGTGGAGCTGCAAAAAACAGCATCTCGCGACAAGCTCTTGGCGAGCGTGTTTATCAATGGTCTCGACCCGGCATTGAAGAAGACAATGGCAACATACGAACCAGAAAGGCTCGCAGATTGTGTCAAGATGGCACAGAAATGCGAAAGGATGCTGGAGGACGAGAAACCATGCCGGCCGATCTGCACGATAGATGCAGTAGAAGCCGCCCCACCCCGGCCACCACCTAGGTGCTGGTCGTGCAACCGAGTAGGCCATTTTTCTCGAGAGTGTCGCAACCCAGCGGTGATTCCGAGACAAAATACATTTGCCCAGAACGTACAGCGAAGAACCATAAACTGCTTCAACTGTGGCCAAGCCGGCCATATGGCCAGACAATGTAGGGCACAGTGGCGGTCACAAAACCCAGCCCAGCCGAACCGACAGTTAGGCGAGGCACAAGGCCCGAACCACGCAGCCCATCGGAGTTTCAACGGGGATAACAACACACCGTGGCGATACGCACAAGGCCCGCCTAATATAAAAAACTAGCCCCGCCTGCCGATGCACACGAGACAAAGCCGATCATAAAAATAAAAGTGAATGAACAAGACTGCGAAGCATTCCTGGACACCGGATCGGTGTGCTGTCTAATAAGGCCGGAAACGGCTGAACAAATTGTGTCGGCAGGATCAGGTACAGTAAGAATAAAGACGGCCAAGCCAAAGTTAGGTACAGTAAGTGGCGCAGAAATAGATGTGCGGGGCAGAATCGCGCTGAACATTAAGATAGGAGGTAAAACGTATGTGCACGACACGGTTGTAGCGCAGGTCGGAAATTATCCAGGAGACATACTAGTAGGGCTCGATTTACTCCAGCGCATAGGTAAGGTGACGCTGGACATGACCGGTAGATATGGTAGTAGAGTGATCGTGAACGGTCATTCGTATGCATTTAAGGACGGTAAGTATGCCGGAGAGTCGATCAATTTGATCAGACAAAGAAAAAGGGTAAGTATGCGACATCTGAGGTCGCGGCGGTGCTACCAACAGTGAGCAGTGACGATGGTGAGTATGGTATAACCGACGAGCTACCCGAGGCGGAAGTACCAAGCCTAGAGCATCTGCACACGCAGCAGCGTGAGAGTTTGTTGGCGCTCATCGGTAAGTATGCGCCAGCCATTTCTCAGCATGAGCAAGATTTAGGACGATGTGACTTGCTCCCACATCGAATTGACACCAGGAACGCGGCTCCGATTGCTACGAAACAGTGGCCGCTACCCCAAGCAACACGCGCAGCAATCGAAGAACAAGTGCAGAATATGTTAAAAATGGATGTAATTGAGCCATCAGCAAGCGCGTGGGCATCTCCAGTGCTCCTCATCAAAAAGAAGGACGGCACGCATAGGTTCTGTGTTGATTTTCGACGAATTAATGAAGTCACGCTCCCAGACAAATATCCAATGCCACGCATCGAGCAAATTTTGGAGTCCCTCGGAGGCGCATGCTACTTCTCAGCAATAGACTTGAAGTCAGGCTACTGGCAGATTCCTGTCGCGAAAGCAGACCGCGACAAGACAGCATTTGCTACTGAGTCGGCTCAGTACCGATTCAAGAGGATGCCTTTCGGATTGACTACAGCTCCGGCCACATTCCAGCGTTTGGTCAATCGAGTGTTAGAGCCAGTGATTGGAAAAACGAGCTACGTTTTCATAGACGACGTAGTGGTATTTTCGAAGACGTTTGAGGATCACATCGCTCATTTGGAAGAAGTTCTCGCTCTCCTTCAGAAGTCCGGTTTAAAAATGTCACTGAAAAAGTGCAGCTTTGCAAAACCCTCCATCGAATATTTAGGTCATGTTGTCTCGAAGGACGGAATTCAAGTTGACCAAAGGAAAATCACGGCCATTCGCGAGTTGTTACCACCGAAAAAACCGAAAGATGTACGAAGAATTTTGGGAATGGCAGGCTACTATCGAAGACACATACCAGATTTCTCGGAGCGAGTCGCACTTTTGACGGCATTGACTAAGAAGTGTGCCAAGTTTGTGTGGACGAACGAACATCAGGCCGCATTCGACGCGCTCAAATCGGCTCTAGCTGAAGCGCCGGTGTTGGGTTACCCAGATTTCGAGCGACCGTTCAGGCTGCATACCGACGCCAGTGATGTCGCTCTGGGAGGAGTACTGACGCAAAAAAAGGACGGCCTGGATCACCCGATAGCATACTATTCACGGAAATTTACACCGGCAGAGAACCGGTACTCTACCACCGAAAGAGAAGCTTTAGCTATTGTGGAAAACGTCCGCCATTTTGCTCGATACCTCTACGGTCGGAAGTTTCAGATCCTAACAGACCATCAGCCGCTGCGATATTTGTTCCAATACAAAGCTACCGTTCCACGGATCGCCCGCTGGGCAGTGCTACTGTCACAGTTCGAATATGAAATTTCGTATAGACCCGGCAAGGAGAATGTGATTCCAGACACGCTCTCACGCGGAGTGGCAGCCGTCCGCCCGACCGTGACGGAAGCGCTGGACCCGTACGAAGTTTTCTGTGCGGAAAAGGTAAGTATGGAGCAGCGCAAAGCACAGCACTGGGCCAAGGTCATCAACGCATTGGAAGGAAAGGGCGAAATGGTGACAGATCCGAACCAGTATAAGGATTTCGTGCTGGACAAAAATTGCCTTTTCTACCTGGAAGTTAAAGACAGTGGAGACATTTACAAACGTGCAGTGATTCCTGAATCCCTAATAAAGCCCGCGTTAATAATGTCGCACGATACGCGAATTTCCGGACATTTTGGGGCGAAAAAGACTCTCCACCGTGCTAGAGAATTATTCTTTTGGCCAAATATGGCACGACACGTGCAAGAGCACGTGAAAAATTGCACGACGTGTCAGAAACGAAGTCCGCACGGGGGCCTCAAAGCAAAAATAGGAGAATTACCGCCAGTCTCACGACCATTAGAGAGGGTGGGGATTGATCTCATTGGAGAGCTGACACAGTCACACGCCGGACATAGATATATTCTGACGATCGTGTGCCATTTCTCGAGACACGTGCAGGCGTACCCATTGCGCGATAAGAAGAGCGAAACAGTGGCGCGAGCGTTCATGGACTATGTATGCAGGTATGGCTGTCCGGAACACATCGTGTCAGATCGAGGTACGGAGTTTACCGCCCAAAATTTCCAAGAAATGTGCCGCATTTTGAAGTCCAAGTTGCATTTCACCACGGCCTTCCACCCAGCCAGTAACGGTATGACGGAAGCCTTCAACAAGTTGATAAAGACAACGTTGGCCACAACAGTAGAAAAGGATCTCACATCATGGGACGAGCAGCTACCTTTCGCCACGCTCGCCCTAAACTGTTCGTATCATGCCTCGGTAGACAACACACCGTACTTTTTGTTCCATGGACGCGACGCTCCCTTGCCACTGTCTGATATTCTGCAGCCCAGGATACTAAACTATGCTTTGGAGGAGAACTTTCCTCACGCCGCTTTTGCCAGATTGCAAATTGCGTTCGAAAACGCGATGTCAGCAAGCCGAAATGCACATGACAAGAATGTGAGATATCAGCGCGTGAGAGATAGAGAACTTAGAGTCGGCGACTGCGTATTCCTACGGAATACAGCAGGAAGAAACAAGGCGATGGGTAAATTCCGACCTAATTGGTTAGGCCCGTACAGAATTCAGGCCCTTCCAACACCGATGAACGTCGTAATACGACAAGTCCACGGCCGCCGGCACGAGATAACGGTCCACAGAAATAGACTTAAGCCCGCGTCATTTCAACCAGAGGAGACAATAGTAATACAAGACGAGCGTCCTCGAAGGAATGGGAGGAGCGTCGAGCACGTCACCGAAGTACGTCACGACGATAGCGATTCGGAAAGCAGCGATGACGACATCTATGTAACAAGGCCTGGAGCACCCTCACCCCTACCCACCCCGGCAGCTAGACGTCCTTACGCTCTAAGATCCGCCGGTCCGGTAGAAGAGTAGAGGAGTAGAGGAGAAGATAACATGAGCAAAACTACTATGTAACAAGTAGAGAGGAGATAAGCCTACTAATTTCATGTTCTCTTTCAGATTAACCTAGTAAATAAGTAGGTAGATAAGCTGACTAATCTAATTTTCTTTTCAGATTAAACCTAGCAAAATAAGTAGTAGATAAGCACTAATCTAATTCCTTTACAGAATAGCTTAGCAACAACTAGGTTGGCAGGAAAATTTCTGAGTAGTCGACTGCTAGGCAAGTAACTTGTAGAAATGCTACCAGCCAGCACGAGCGACTGTGCTCAGAACAGGCACAGGATGAGAGTCATAAAATCGAAAGAGGCATAAAGGAACTCAGTCCGGGCCTGGGAAATACGAGTAGAGACGTGGCATACAAATTATGATAACGCACTAGGAAAAGTGTATCGTGCTGGCTGCGCATTTTTGAATGACGAGAATAAAACTTAGATATAATGACTTCACATCGAAATAGGAATTTGATTGCTGGTCAATTGTTTGAGATGTATAAGGAATGAAGAGGGATTTCGAAGGAAACTAGCCGTCTAGGCAGAGATATAATTAGACAGTATTAAAATATAAGTATAGCACAGCCGCAGCAGAGGTTCCTTCACATAATACGGCCAGTAGTGGGTACGGCTCTTTAGTCCTCTCATAACTAGTAGGTTACAACTGAGAGGACGAAGTTTTTTTTTGAGTAGCCTGAGAAATGACTAGTTATAAGCACTAATAAACCATTGCCTTTCAGGTGTAGGTTTGAAGAGTCAGCAACTTGGATGGGAAAGGGATATATCCTTCTCGTAATTGTTTGTTAGCGTGAAAAATTCCCCGTGAAGGAATTTTTCTTGGATCGTCGGAGGGGAAGAAAATTTAAGAAATTAAATTTTTTTATTATTGCGTCTAAATGACGTTTTAAAAAGAGAAACCTGAGCCTTTCATGAGCCGAGTGGAGCCGATAATAAGATCGCGTATAGCAGAACCCTGAGAGTTGGGTAGAATGCTTAGCGAGACAACAGATTAAATTAAAGATGTCCATTACGGACCTAGCATAAGCTTTAACATTACGGTCTTTAAGAATAACGTAGCTTAGTGTGGAAAGGCAAGTTGGACACGCACTCGCGTGGTGGAGACTCGAGGCATGTGCCCACGGGACAATGAGAGCCACAATGGGTCATAAAATCTAAAGGCGCTGCAGTGCGGAGACGCATGTAACCTGAGAGAGAGCCGGCTTCAAGATTAGAGAAGGCAGTCTGAGCAGAGAGAAGCGCACAGCGATTCGTGTGCGATGCTAATTACGAGATAGATGGGAGAACAAAATAAATAGAGATGAGCAAAAAGAATATAGATAACAGAGATGGACGGCTCCTGTGCTGAGAAATCAGAGCGGGAACAGCACCGAACCGACGCTAGAGCTGAAATATTTAATGATAAATGTACTAAGGTTATTTGGAAGATTTTCAGGAAGGCGACAGCGAGCGAGGTGCGGGCGTGTGCGCGGTGCTAAACCAGCACCACAGCGGCCTCCAACGGAGACGGACCGGAACTGCGGTCGACGTAAGAGAGAGCGAGAGGCATTCGGCAATGGTAAGATCGGGAACACTCCTGCGCGGAGGAAACACGTGCGTGAACGGTGGAGAGCGTTATGAATGCCTGGTCTGCTAATGAGCGTTGGAGTGATACGGCGTGAAGCATGACTGAGAGGGATTGATGGGCCATCCAGAGGCATGTGCGCAATGCTTGAGGCATCGCAGCGGTTCCCGATACCATGAGATTTGAAGATTAAAAAGATAAGTCGTGTGCGACTGGTACACAAAATATATATGCAAACGAGGGACGCCTACGCATTGCACCCATACGAAATTTATGCTTGTTCTCACGAGAGATTAGCAAATGCCATTCAGTAACAAAAAAAAACAGTCAGCTGACACGGAAAGAATAGGAATTAGGAGAATTTTATCCATCATTTAATCATAAGGACCTGCACCACGAGTGAAAGACAAATGAACAGGAGGTGTGTGTGTTGTCAGAGTGTGTGCGGTTTCGTGTGCGGTTTCGTGTGCAGGAGTATGTGCTGTATAGTGTGCAGGAGTGGGGGGACTTAGTCATTCAAGTCTGCTAGGACTTGTTATGTTCGTGAATCCCAAAATCATATATCATTCATCACGTAATATACGCGCTCATTATGAGGCGAAGAAAAGAAATTTTTGAAAA
Source organism: Morinoia aosen (assembly GCA_030386875.1). NCBI lineage: Eukaryota > Metazoa > Arthropoda > Malacostraca > Amphipoda > Talitridae > Morinoia > Morinoia aosen. The sequence goes on from CM059576.1 coordinate 113,504,176, forward strand.
TTGGCTCTATCTTGATGTCTAACCCATGTAACAAAATTAATGCCCGACCGTGTGCCGTAGGAAACGGCGACGTACATGCATCGAGGGCGGAGACGGAGGCCGAGCGAAGTGGTGCGCCAGCTCGGGACATACGTCGCAGCGCGCAACTACGAGACGTCGCTGTGGCTACCAGACGGGAGTCTGGCGACCGTCTCGGCCGAGACGGACTGGGGGCGGGCGGCCGCGACCCTGGAGGGTCGAGCGCTCATTGTCCACTTCGTCCCGAAGCCGGACGAACGCCTGACCGAGGCGACTCTCAGCAACTTGCTGCAGCATTTAGTTGTGCCCCGAAACGACGGAGAGATCGAGGCCAGGACCGCGAACAAGCGAATCTCCTCGGTTTCGGTTTTCCCCTACTATCTCTGGAAAGAGACACTGCGGGGGAAGGAATTCCTCATTATCATACAAGTCTAGGAAGGATTTCCCCTGGAACAGAAGCCGAAGATCTCAAGACGGAAGAGCTCGCCTCTCCAGTCCCGAAGGGGGCCAATATTATGTGAAAATGGCCGAAGCATAGGCGAGCGAGTTGTGGTCGCCGTCCTAGTTTTTTTTGTGATATTGTAATTGATGTCATGTTGTATTGTGTTGCATTGTGATTTGATGTCAGGTTGTATCAGTGTTCGCCAGTCGGGTAAGAAATGCACTGAGGCCAAGACATAGAAAAAGAAATTATTACATAATTTCTTTTTGCGCAAGTGGGGGAAGGGTGTATAAAGTCAGGGTATGAAGTCAGATTCATCCCATCTTTATCGTTGGCGTTGCCGAGCGAAAATATATAATTGATGTTAAGACGAGATCTCTGAATACACGGGTCATAAAAATTAATGCCCGCGGTCATGCTTGGGTTTGGGAAATGCACGATCTGGACGTTCTCATACGGAACACTGGTCATATTAAATTCGATAAAGTTGGTGCGCTTGGGCTGCCGCGGTTACACAGCGCTGAGACGCGCTGGTGCTGATTAGCGTCGGTCAGGGATAGTAAAATATCCAGACCTTAATATAAAAACACTGTGCCTGTCCCGATCGTGTAGCGGGGGAGCCGAGCGTGGGATCAGTCGTTGAATTAGCCATGGCTAAAGGGAGGGCTGGGGCCATGAGACCCGACCCCTCCCCCCCCAGCCGTACCCCCGGTTGTGTAGGGGAGGAGCGGCTCAGAACCCTAGCCACCCCTTGTTACCCAGCTCGTGTGGCGACCACCCCCCCCCCCCCTTCGGGCAGGGGGGAGCGCTGTCCAAGCGAGAGTTATGTCGGACGAGCAGAGGACACTTCGCGGGTAGCCGTCGTTGAGAACGGTGTAGCGAACCGTGGTCGTGAACGGACGTTCTAGAGTGCAGTTGAGGATTACGACGAACAGCCGGTTTTGATACTTAGGAATTTGAGTTGATAGTAAAAGCCCATATCTTCAATAGTTGAATTTCGAGACTGTGTTCGAGTAGAGCGTGGCACGATCAACGAAAACCCATTGACTTGTTTTGAGGGCGCATGATTTCAAGCGTTTGCTATACGCTTACCTTGGCTCATACTTTCGGTGGTTACCCATTCCTTGGCTCGTGTGTTGGCTGTTTGTACACAGTCTGTTGTCGTGAGAAATCGATCGAAGGAAGATCGTGAGGTGATGGTCGTATTGTCCCCCGATATTTTATATGTTGTTTTTACCTCGTGTGCTCTTGCCATCCGTACTTGCCTTCCCATCAATAAATAAAAAAAACCTGGGCCTCATCTATATCCTCTCTCTCATCTCTCTCAAAAGGGCATAAGAAACACGTGCCGGCCATAAGCCATCGCTACCAAATGGACAATCTGAGTTAACGTAACCAATCCTTTAATTTTAGTCGAGGCTATCTACACGCCTCGTGGTGGCAGCTATCAGCGCTACCTTTCTCTTACCTGTAACGTAAAGTCATACCGGAGGAATCTGTCAGAAAGAAACAGAACTAACGAACTCTTGAACATAGAGAGTGCGGAAGAAAAACCCGACTCATACAATATTAAGAAAATTAAAATGAAGGAAAATGATCCAAGGAAGACTTGGCGGATACTGAATGAACTCATGAGGCGTTCAAACAGAGACTCTAACATTACTTTGGTTGGGGATCGGGGTGTTGTAATTGGCTGCCCGAGTGATGTGGCGCGCGTGTTTAATGACTATTTCCCCCAATTCGTTATGGAACTAACCGGAAACATGCCTCCGCGCACCCTAAATGTTTTGACTGGTATACCTGGAGTGAGTGTCGGCTGTAACTTTTATATGGTCTCATCAAGTGAAATAAAATCCATAGTGGCTGATTTTAAACACAAGAAGTTCCACCATGGCGACTTAGACCCTTCGGTCTTGTTTGAATTGTTGCCTTTTATATCGGACAGTTTTGCTGGTATAATTAACGGATGTATTAAGAGTGGTGTATATCCAATCTTTTTAAAACGATCGAGAGTTGTACCCGTTTTTAAGTGTGGTGACCGTAATATAACAGGGAACTATAGGCCAATATCTACTCTGTTTTTAACAAGGTGTTTGAAAATGTTATTTACAAACGTCTAAGTTCCTATTTTAATTCGTGTGGTATCTTAACTCACTTCCAGTTTGGTTTTAAGAAAGGTTCGTCAACATCGACCGCAATATTGTCAGTAGTTTCGGATTGTCTTGCAGCTCTCAACAAAAGAATGTTCACTATCTGCCTGTTTTTAGACCTTCGTAAGGCGTTTGACACAATTTGACCCTATTCTCTTGATCACGAAGCTCGAGGCTTATGGAGTTGCTGGGCGTTCACTTGAGTTGATGAGGTCATATCTGACTGGTCGCACCCAATATGTTGCATGTGGTAACTCGTCCTCGTCTGATCAGCCTGTTTTGCTTGGCGTCCCGCAAGAATCTACTCTTGGCCCATTTCTTTTTAACGTCTTCCTTAATGATATAGCCTCACTGCTGTACCGGCGCAGTTGCGCAGTTGGGCGTACATATGTTCGTACGTAGGCGAGTTCAACGCCCTGTTGCGGGGTACCGCAATGCGGGTGCTTGGTCAGCAGATTCGAGGTAGTATAAATTAGCGTGCGCGGCTTGTGGAGTCGCATTTGGTCTGTGTTCCTCCCCTGTACAACATCTCTACAAGTAAAACGTCGCAGTTAACCAGCGTTATCTCTACCCTTCGGCCGGCACACTGGTGGCCATTTGAGTGTCGGACCCACGACGTGCAATTATTTGTGCTTTCTACGAGAGGGAGTCTGCGGATCACTCCGTGACAAGTGGATCAGTCTGGCAGTAACGACGAAATAATATGGACAACGGGTCAGTCACAGGAAGAGAAGTCCAAGAAGCATACGATAACGTGTTTCGTATTGTTGTGCGACGTGTTTCGGAAGAAAGGCTGCGAAATACATACGATCTGGAGTTCCACGTACCACTTGGTGAAGCCTACAAGGTGCGTCTGTCTTTGGAAAGAGACGGAGACTTCTGCAACCTGCAACTTTGCGTAAACTTCCACCGAGATCAGCAGTAGGAGTGCCGTGGACGCCTACGAGTTTCACTTCATCCGTGCAATTGTGATTGGACATTCTACGAACGACGAAAGTGATTCAACACCTGCAACACATAGCGCGTGGTGTATGTAGTACCAGGTTGCATACTGAACAGTGTTAGTATAAAGGTTTTGATAAACTGTGAGCGGTGCTAATAACGTGCAGTGTGGGACTTCGAACACACATCGACTCTGCGCGCTGTGTACAGTGCAAGCGCTATTGCTCTCCCGACTCCAAGCGCTCAGCGTGTGACCTTGGGATCAGCTGCGCGTCGCCAAGACGGTGGTGGCAGTGCACGCGACAGCGCGCGACCTTGACAACAGCTGCGGCGTCAGCTGTGCTGCTGTGAACCCAGTTGAGTACACAGTTTTGCAGGTTTTGATTTTTTTTATGTAGCCAGGTCGGATGTTCTGCCGCAGTGCTGTGTGTCATTTTCAATTGTTAAGGATCGGTACAGTTGTATTCTTGTAGAGAGTTCATAACAGTTCTTTTCTTTATTGATCGATTTTGCTAGTGTTGAGTTCAGTGTCAATGGAACGGTATTAGTATTTAATTTCTTCCCAAAATTTTTGATGTGGATTTCTAACGTGTCATTGTTTTTCTTTTGTGAGGGGTGATTTTAGCGGTGTAACACTTTTCTTGTCGTGACACACGATGGCAGATAGTGATTCAGAACCCGAGTTTATTCGTTCTGTCGCAACCACGACTTGCAGTGGGCGGGTGTCAGTGCCGAATTATAGTACTACGTTACCTAATCCTACAACAATGTCAGGACCGGTGCCTACGACAGTTGTGTCTAACGTAATGACAACTCAAACTGTAACGTTCAGTACACCGAGTGTAGCTACAATGCCTAGTAGTAGTGGTCATTCTGCTAGTAGTGGAGTGACAACGACGTTGCAAAGAGGCAGTACCATACTGTCAAGCGCCGAGCTTCCTTTATTTAGGGGCCGTAAACGCAGTCAAGATCCTGACTTCTGTGAGACAAAAACGTTTAGAACTCACGCTACTAACCTAAAAGCATATATGTGCTTACTTCCTGACATCACGTCAGACGAGGCCAGGAAGGAATTGCTCGTAAGAAGCGCACATAAGAGTGTTGGTGACTTCATCGGTGTAGTTACTAAACTAGTACACCCTGATATTAACTATTCTTTCGACCAGGTTGTGGAAATTCTGGATGATATTTATGTCTCAAAGGGCGAGCGATCAGTACATGCGCTAGCGTGTGATTTAAATCAGCTCCGGCTTTTGCGTAATGAAGGATTAGCTGCTCAATTAGTGACCGCCATGGCTAAGATCCGAAAATTTAGTGACCATATTTTAAATAGTCCAGACGTAGCGTTACAAAGACATCCCTTTGTCGTTGCTAGTGCGAATGCTAATGAATTAAAAAGGTTTGCAGGAGATTTGGTTGTTTTCAGTCTAGCTACAGCGATTTTAGCTCCATTATTGGAGGAAAATTTTTCCAAAAAAACATTTTCGCGACCATTTTTAACGTCTGAAGAGCTCTTGGCTCGTATTGTCTCCGCTGTGCGAAATAACCCTGAGAGTAGACAAATAATTGCGCACAAGGCTAGTGTTCAGTACTCGTACCCGACTAGGGACACTTATCTAGTGGACGTGCCGGACGAGACTGTGAGTGACGAGCAAGAATCGTTTGCCGACGTTTACTATAACTCACACCAGAACAACTGACGTTTTCAGAGACGGAGACCATTTTTACGACCATGTTGGAGACCTGCGAGGTTTTCTCGAGGAAGACAGCATGCCTATTTTGGCGATAGAGCTCTCGGTTCAATGGAATGTAACGAAGCGTCCGTGGAAGAGATTAGTAGTGAACGGACAAAACAACAACTTTTCTGCTCACTCTGTAATACCCCTGGTCACGTTCAAAAGATGTGTATGAAACAACGAGGTCAGAATAAACCAGGATTCCGTGGTAATGCTTACTATAGGTGTGGCAAGGTAGGGCACTTTGCTCGTGAATGTCATTCACGCGGTAGAGGCCGCGGTAGAGGTGAAACGTATTACGCTGCAGCTCCTGAGAGTGATGATTTTTTAGAGTGAAATCAGACGACTTGGAGAGTGTTGATGTAGAGAGGGAGTGTTTACCAATGCCCGGGGGTAATTCCACAGCTCTCGTTACCAATGATGTGGTGGTTTTGAAGCCAGATACTATGACCAAGTCGACTGAAGTGGTGGATCCGTTATTCCGGTGTGAAAATAAGTTCGAATTAGTAGGTGAACAAGAACTTACTGTAGGTGCAAATTCTGAATTACCCGTAGAAGTTTGTTTGTCAGCGACGATAATGAAAGAAGGTCGTTTGAGAAAAGAAAGCGATGGTTTATTTTCTTTAAGGAGATCTAAAAAACCTACGATTATTCTGCGTAATGATACACGATTGATGAGCGCTCTGATTGATAGTGGGAGTGATAGGTGTCTAGTCAGTTACCGGAATTTAAAAGGCCTTAACGAGCGAATTAAGCCTAGTGCTTTGAGTATCAGGGGTGTAAATCTGAAAAGCCAGGTGACAGGCGAAGTTGATCTTTGTATTACCCTGCCTAATAATAAAGAAATAAATACTAGCGCTTTGATTTTGAAAGACGGCGAATTTAATTATGATGTAATCCTCGGTAGGGATATTCTAAAAGATGCCGTGATTGATTTTAAAGAAGGATTTATTGTTCTTGAAGGAGTTAAAGTGCCGTTCCATGATGTGCAAGAATTGCACGGTCAAAGTAAAAGAGAAGTATTTTTCAATACCATAAATAATGCAGAGTGTCAGATGGCGGACGTGATTGCCCAGAGGAGGCGTAAAAAGAAATACCTGCGGCAGCAGAGGGAACCTAGAAAAATAAGCCTAGTGAATGGCGATAGAGAGAGCCAAGAAAATGGCGACAGGCAACTAAATGGACTAGAGGTAAATGCTGCGGAGCAGTGGGGTACCCCAGTGAAAAAAGTGGAAAAAACTGAAAGACGAGCGATAATTGTTCACTGTGGCTCAGTGGAAATGCCAAGTAATTGTTTACGAATAATTAATGGGTATGTCAAGAAGGTTAAACCCGGAAAGTATATAATGAATAAGAGAATTCTTGGTAATGGCATTTATGTGGCCGAATCAGTAGTGAATATAGGGTCGAATGGTTTTGTCCCTGTCATGCTTTTAAACGTCTCGGATGACGTAGTATACCTGAGTGAAAATAGCATGCTGAGTAATATTGAAGCAGTAGACGATATGGAAATAGATCAAGAAATATATATGTCTACGGTGCACGAAGCTGTGCATGAAGCAAATGTATCTGATGTCAACGGTACGGCGGATCTACCCACAGTCGACAGTTGTTATGGTGGAAGCTTTAATACCATCACTGGTAAAGACGTTGGGTTGAGGTCTGACCAAGCGGGACATTGTTGCAACAATCCTCGTTTTGACGGAGTAGGAACTAATGCACAGAAAGACGATGTACCAGAAGGAGGTATGAGCGAACGACGCCTTCTGACGAGTGACGACGTAGTTTGTGACGACGATGACGCTAAACCCTTACTGATAAAATTATTAAATGATTTTAGAGACGTAATTACTTTAGAAGGCGAAACTATTGCCGTTACGAATGTTATGCGACATAAAATTGAATTGAAACCCAATGCTCCAGTACTTAACATTCCACCCTATAGAATTCCACATAAATATCGAGAAGATTTGGTGCAAGCGAATAAACAGATGCTAGATCAAGGTATTATCGAACCGTCCAGTTCTGACTATAACTTTCCTTTGATTATTGTGAAGAAGAAGTCGGGCGAGATTCGTCCAGTAATCGACTTCAGAGCGTTAAATAAAATTGTTATCAAAGAGAGCTATCCGATCCCAAGGATTGACGAGATTCTTTACACTCTTGGTGGAAATAGTATATTTTCCAGTTTAGACCTACGATCTGCATTCCACCAGATCGAATTAGAAGAAAGTAGTCGGAAATACACTGCGTTCAGTATTGGTTACGAGAAATTTCAATTTCGAAGAGTCCCCTTTGGACTCTCTTCTTCTCCCAGTGTGTTCCAGCGAATAATATCTTCCGTACTTGCTACTGTTATCGGGAAACTAGCGTTTGTATTTCTCGATGATATATTAGTTTTTTCTACATCCGTGAACCAACATTTAAAAGATTTAAATAGTGTTTTTGAGAAACTACGTAGTGGGAATCTTTCCCTTAAGCTTGAGAAATGTCAATTCCTAAAGAGTTCGATAGAGTACCTAGGTCACATAGTGTCGGCAGATGGCATTCGCTGCAAGGAATCGGAGAAGCTACAAAAGTTTCCCGTTCCACGAAACGTGAAGGAATTGCAGAGTTTTTTAGGAGTAGCGAACTATTTCCGGAGTCATATCCCTATGTTCGGCTCGATTTCGTATCCGCTTTATCAGTTATTACGAAAAAACGTTGAGTTTATCTGGAAGCCTGAGTGTCAGGAAGCTTTTGAAAAAATTAAATCTGTTTTGACATCAGATACCGTTTTACGGCATCCTGATTTTAATAAGCCTTTCCATGTATTTACAGATGCTTCTAATTTTGGTATAGGAGCAGTGCTTTTACAGCACGGAAACGATTCAACTAAATCAATGCAACCGATTGCGTATTTCAGTAAAAGTTTAAATGCGACGCAAAAGCGATATAGCACGACTAAAAAAGAATTCTTCGCTATCGTAAGTGCGCTAAAAGCTTTCAAACATCTTATTCTTGGATATCCAATCTATCTGTATACGGATCATAAGCCGTTGCAGCCCTTGTTTTTCAAAAAGCTTCCCGACGATTCAGCAATGGCACGTTGGTGTTTAACAGTTCAATCTTTTGACCCCATAGTAAAATATTTCCCCGGTAAACAAAACACCGTCGCCGATTGTTTAAGCAGATTGCCTGAGCAATTGACTGTTTCTGAACTCAATGACTGTGCGGAGTTTCAGGAGGTCGCCGCGTTCCCTGTGACCACAATGCGTGGTGCTCTGAACCCTGGCGTAGACGTAACAGACGAGACGCACTCTGACCGACTGGCGCCGGCATCGGCTACCTCACCGCAGCTGACTGATTACATTCCTAAACAGACAGATGTATCTTGGGACCTTGACGAATTTCGAACTGAACAACAGCAAGACCCTTTCTGTTCTGAAGTGAGGGACGCATTACTAAATGGAAGTACATCTACGATTCCTCAATTACAAAAATATTTGATTTTAAACGACATACTTTACAGACGGAGACAGATAGATTCTAGGACAAGTACTATTTTGACTTCGGTCATGCCGACATCATTAGTGAACAAGGCAGTGCTCAGTATACATTCCTTGTATCATACTGATGCCTTACATACATTGTTCGAATTTAAATTACGATATTTTCATTTATTGGAGAAAACTATAATTCGTAAATTCGTGAAAATGTGTGAGGTCTGTAAAATTCTCAAAGCTAGTAGTACTGTACCTATTAAAATTTTAGATGCACCAATTGCTAAAGAACCTTTCGAGGTGGTTTCGATGGATTTCCTAGGCCCTTTGCCAACTACGGGGCAGCAGAATAGATACATACTGGTAGTTATAGATTTATTTTCTCGATATTGCAAACTTTATGCCACCTCAGACAGGTTGGCAGACACCGTTGTTTCTTGTCTAGACGACTGCTTTGCGACATTCGGGTATCCTAAAACACTTCCTAGTGACCAAGCTTTAGAATTTAAGTCTGCGGCAGTTAAAAAGTTTGCTCAAATTCACGCAATTGCGAAAAAAGAGGTTCTACAGTGGAGCCCCCATAGTAACGCTATTGTAGAGAGGAACAATAGGAAAATAACCAATTTACTAAAACTTTACATAAATTCATTAGTTCACACAGAATGGGATCAGTGTCTCAACATCACTGAGAATGCTATAAACAACGCGCTTAATACGACGTTGGGGGATACACCATCTTACATTATTTTCAATCGTGACACTTGTCCAAATTTTAGTGCTGAAACGTTCGAAACCATTTACAGTTACGATACCGATGTTGGTCTAGTAAAATTTCGAGCTAAGGAAGCGGCCCGTATTGTAGAAAACGTTAGAGCTGTGATAATTAATAACACCAGTGACAGAACAAGGTACCACAACTTACGCCGTCAAAATAAGAATTTTGCCCTTGGCGATCGTGTTTTGTTACGCAATCATCTGAGAAAGCATAAGTTGGAGCTGGCATGGGTCGGGCCAGGAATCATTACAAAAATTAAACGCAATTACGTAGAGTTGAAAATTGGAAATAGGATTTACAAAAGTAACATGAACCACGTATTACCTTTACGTGAAACGGTTTAAACAAGTGTACGACTTACGAGTGACTGTGTTCCAAGATTTAGCGTTTTATTTTCGTGTGCTGATGTAATTCTGTTCTCAGATTCTTGTTTCGATGTTTACTTTTATGTATCAGCTTTTTACTTGGAATTCTCCTTTTATTATCGTGTGTATTTTTCTTTTAATTTTTAGGTGTCGTTGTATCGTAGGATCTAAGTACGCCATTGAGGGTGTAACTCGTTTTTTTTCTTTCTTTTACATAGAAGGTTTGCATCTGCTAACAGATATGCGAGATTGAATATCCACCATGTGCTTATGTGGCGCGGTACCTGAACGCTGTGCGAGCAGAGTGCTGACGCCAGAGTTGTTTTTGCAGTCGCTCAGTAGCGGGCGTGTCTGTTCGGGACTTGAGCAGCGTGGACATGCTGTTTGTTTGTTTCTTTGCGGTTGTCCTTTTTAAATATTTGCCGTTATTACCGTTGATTACCTGTTTTTTTCCCATGGGACATGCTAACCGGACTGTCTCTGTTTCGATTTCAGAACGAACACGCTAACGTCCCTGACGTCAACGATGGGAAATCGCATGACTACTGTCAGCGTCGAGGCGCTTACGAACGCCTTGGCACAACACCAAGGAAGGGTGTCGGACGACTGGGTGCGCGCAAACGCCATGATTGACGTCATCCCAGATAGAGTTTCAGACCTAGGTCTTATCTTTCTTTTCCCTTTTTCCTTAGCGTTAGGAGTCTCTCTCTTCTATTTTCGCCGGGAATTAAATCTTCTGTCGGAATGCAGCAGCTGCGCACGATGCCAGCGCATAACGACCCATAACAAAAAACGTGCCCGAGTGTGTGATGCGATGGTACTTCACGGTTTTGGGTGTCGCCTTAAGGGCGTTACTCATTTACTAGCGTTGTGAGCAGATGTTTTACTAATTACTCAGGAATTATTATTAAGTTTGTATTTCAACCTTGTGTTTTAAGTGTTTCATTTTACCCATGTTCGCGTAGATGCTCAGGTCAATGCAATGTTCAGGTATATGATTATGAATTGTTTCGTTTTTGCTTTTCGATAACTCAATTTATGCGAATATTTTGTTCATTAAAATTTTAGAGGCATTGTGTAATTATTTTCATGCGTGTTTCTAATAACCTTTAACGAGTATATTGTTTTTATTTTAGGTTTATGGCGAGTGTCGATGAAAATGTACGAGGCATCTGCGTGCCGTGTTTCATTTTATGTTGGAGTGAAAAATTTTTTTTTTTCTATCATTGTTGTCTCAACGATGCGATTCTTTTTAAATTTTTGTCGCGTTATATTTTCAACTGCTTTCACCATTATTGTTCGAGTTTATGGATGTTCATGTTTGTGTTAATGTTAGCGGATTTTGTTTTAGATATACCTTCCGTGCTAGGCTGATGAGTAAGTTGAATCCTGGTTGTTGGGACCGTAGAGTTTCTTCAACTTCGAATTTTTCGATGCTTATTTTGGTGTGATTAGCGTTCTATTTGTTTTTTCTTTGCGATGTTTTTATCGATTTTAACTGGACGGGTTTGTTTTTATTGTTAATGGCTGTTGTTTTGCGAAGAGGGGATTATTATTGTTTTTGGTTTTCCTAACTAGGATGCCTTTAGCTTACTATGCCGATTTTTGGTTTACGATTCTCCCCTTTGTTTCATTTCTGTTATGGGTGATTTTCAATCATGTAAAGGGGGGAGGTGTGTACCGGCGCAGTTGCGCAGTTGGGCGTACATATGTTCGTACGTAGGCGAGTTCAACGCCCTGTTGCGGGGTATCGCAATGCGGGTGCTTGATCAGCAGATTCGAGGTAGTATAAATTAGCGTGCGCGGCTTGTGGAGTCCCATTTGGTCTGTGTTCCTCCCCTGTACAACATCTCTACAAGTAAAACGTCGCAGTTAACCAGCGTTATCTCTACCCTTCGGCCGGCACACTGCCTGATGTTAAGTGTGCCCTATTTGCTGGCGATGCAGTATTTTATGTGAGTGACGACAATTTTGCAAATTCAGTTCAAAGAGTTAAGGATTTTTTGATACGATTGACAAACTAGCGTCAGTTGAACAGACTTGTGCCCCACGAGAAAAAAACAAAGCTCATGCTAATTACAACCAGAGACAGCCCAATCCTTCCAGACATTTTTTTCAATAATGTTAAACTAGAGTGGGTGACTGAATTTAAATATCTTGGCGTATTCCTTGATTCGAAGTTAACTTTTGGCCATCACATATCGCATGTCTGGGGTAAGTTGAGCCGTGCTCTTGGCATGTTTCATTGCCTCTCTAGGAAACTGCCACTGTGCTCCCTTAGGAGCATCTACTACAGCCTTATCTACCCACATGTAATTTACTGTGTTGAGCTGTGGGGCGGTGGGCCACTCAGTGTTAGGTCAAAAATCTCAATCCTGATGAATAAAATTCTGCGTGCAATTCTTAAAGTGCAATATAATAACCATGTACCTGAAGTTCACACAACCAGCATGTACAAAGCATTAGAATTACTTCAATTTGACGATATATACAGATTTTGTTTATTAAAACTAGCTCGTAGGTTCCTTTTTAACGATGACATATCTTTTAATAAGTATATGTTACCGCTTGTCCCAACGAATAATTATGAGCTAAGGAACTATAGATTCAGACTACCCTATGTACGACTTGACGTGGAAAAATGTGGAACAATTTACCAAATGGTTCAAATGTTAAATACGTTGGATTCTGAATGGCTGATGCCGTTGTCTGGGTACCGCTTTAAAAATGCATTTAAGAAATCAGCGATTGCGCAATATTAGTCTCGCTTCCTACTCTAATACTTTTAAATTTTACTTTTCTTTATGTGTTAGCGAGCGCCTACTGTGATTTAATTAGCTATAAATCTGAGTCAGTTCCAGCAATGGTTAGGCGCTCGTTCTTGGGCGTGTGAGGGTTGCTGGAACTTTTTATTATCCCCCTATGTCTTATCATGTCAGTCTTATAGTGTTTTTCTCTTTTTCTTGTATTGTTGCAATTTTAATCTGGACCTTCGTTGTTTAGTTTTGCTTTGTGTCCAGTACTCTAGTCACTCGTGCATCTCTTCTAGTCATTATGATTGCTCGTGACCATGTTTATAACATTTTTATTTGTTTTTGCCACTGCGATTGTACTTTTAGCGGTTGTATTATTTTTTGCGATTATCCCTCGTTCTATTAGGCCCAAGAATGCGAATGAGCTTGAAGTGACCCTTGTCACCTTTTAAGAATACCTGTATTGTATAATAATAAAGAAGTCTGCGTTTGCGCATTATTAGTTACGCTTCCCATTTTAATACTTTTAAATTTTACTTTTCTCTGTGTATTAACGAGCGCCTGCTGTGATTTACTTAGCTATAAATCTGAGTTAGTTCCTGCCAGGGTTAGGCGCTCGTACTTTTGCGTGGGGGGGATGCTGTAACTTCTTATTATCCCCTGGTATTTTACTATGTCAGTTTTATAGTGTTTTCTCTTTTTCTTGTACTGTTGCAATTATTTAATCATGACCCCTGTTGTTAAGTATTTACTTTGTTTAGTACTCTGGTCAGTCGTGCACCTCTCCTAGTCATTCTGATTGCTTATGACTATGTATAAGGCATTTCTATTGTTTTCCTTGTGTGCGCCATGTGTTTACTAATCTCAACGTCCTGTTGGGAGGGAGTTCCAGCATGGGTTGGCGCATGTGTGCTAGCGAGGAAGGGGAGCTGGAACTCTGTATTTTATTCTTGACAATTCTACTCTTACTTATTCCCTTGTCCCTTGTCACTTGATATTTTCCTATTTTATTTGCCTTTTCTATTTTACCCTCTAATGTGTTTTCCTCTTGTTACTGTGTCTTTTCTCTGTTAGCTCGACTCGCTGGAACTTTTATTTTGGATGTTTAATAGTGTAGTTTTTATTTTAGCAATTGGTTGTGCAATTTTCCCCTTATTTTTATTAGGCCCAATAAGCGAATGAGCTTGACGTGGCCCTTGTCACCTTTTTAGATTACCTGTATTGTAATTTTAAACGTGACCTTGTGACAATAAATTCTATGGAGTTTCAACAATATACTCAGAATAATAATAGAATTAAAAATAATAATATACCTAAAAAAATAATATACTCAGAAATAACAATATACTCAGAATAATAATGTACTTGAAAATAATAATATACTTAAAATAATAATATACCCGTCCCATAAGAAGCTACAGCGATTTTTTTATTCATTTCAGTACCTGTTCTGCTTGAATAAATTTCATTTTTTAACTTTATTGTCACAATTACATATATATCAGCGGAATGCGTTTCCTGTATTTTCGTTTTGTGTTGCATGAAAAATTTCATCTACAAAGTTTACAAAGTTCTTATCTACTCACTGCACTCCATGGAGTACACTGAAATCTTTTTGAAAGCAGATTTCGATTTTCTTTTACCTTTACACTATACAAAATATCAATGATTCACAAAACTCAATGTAAAATGTCATTGACCCACTGATGCATCAAATTCTATCAGAATGATACGATCCTTATTATATACCTCCACCTTCTCCAAAATATATTATCTTTAAATATTTTAAAGCATATTTTGAAATCACTTCTTCTGCAGTCTGCATTACATGAACTCTGACGCATTAACCCGTTACTAAATATTAGGTTGCTAAATTAACCCGTTACTAAATATTAGTGTACTAAATTAACCCGTTACTAAATATTCTGTCACTAAATAAACACGTTACTAAATATTCCGTCACTAAATTAACCCGTTACTTAATATTACGTTACTAAATTAACACGTTACTAAATATTCCTTCACTAAATTAACACGTTACTAAATATTCCGTCACTAAATTAACACGTAACTAAATATTCTGTCACTAAATTAACACGTTACTAAACATTCCGTCAGTAAATAAACACGTTACTAAATATTCTATCACTAAATTAACACGTTACTAAATATTCCGTCACTAAATTAACACGTTACTAAATATTCCGTCACTAAATTAACACGTTACTAAATATTCCGTCACTAAATTAACACGTTACTAAATATTCTGTCACTAAATTAACACGTTACTAAATATTCCGTCACTAAATTAACACGTTACTAAATATTCCGTCACTAAATTAGCATGTTACTAAATATTCTGTCACTAAATTAACACGTTACTTAATATTCCGTCACTAAATTAACACGTTACTAAATATTCCGTCACTAAATTAACACGTTACTAAATATTCCGTCATTAAATTAACACGTTACTAAATATTCCGTCACTAAATTAACACGGTACTAAATATTCCGTCACTAAATTAACACGTTACTAAATATTCTGTCACTAAATTAACACGTTACTAAATATTCTGTCACTAAATTAACACGTTACTAAATATTCCGTCACTAAATTAACACGTTACTAAATATTCCGTCACTAAATAAACACGTTACTAAATATTCCGTCACTAAATTAACACGTTACTAAATATTCCCTCACTAAATAAACACGTTACTAAATATTCAGTCACTAAATTAACACGTTACTAAATATTCCGTCACTAAATTAATACGTAAGTGAATATTCCGTCACTAAATCAACACGTAAGTAAATATTCCGTCACTAAATTAACACATAAGTAAATATTTCGTCACTAAATTTACACGTAAGTAAATATTCTGTCACTAAATTAACACGTAAGTGAATATTCCGTAACTAACACATTCATTGCGGTACGACCCACCGGTGGGTCGTAGTTAGGTTTTTCTTGCTGCGAAACGACCCATCGATGGGTCGTTTTGAAAAATTCTAACAACCTTTCTAAATTAATGGTATTTAACAGGCCCAGTTAATGTTTGATATTTACAAATTTGCTTATATCTTTTGATTTTAAATTTAAGTTGAATATTGAACTTCAGTTTAACCCATCGCAACTAACGTGCTAAATTATCACGTAAGTAAATATTCCGTCACTAAATTAACACGTAAGTAAATATTCCGTCACTAAATTAACACGTAAATAAATATTCCGATACTAAATTAATACGTCACTGAATCATTAATTATATAATACACATTAACCGCGACGGGTTAAACTATAGTTCAATGTACTATTCAAATTCAAAGTCAATTGTAGAAAACAATTTTGAAAATAGTATACATCAACTGGATTGTACCTTCATTGAGTATTTATAAAGAATGAAAATCGAAGTTGTGACTACTGGTCGGTCAACAGCATTATGAAAATCCCCTCCGTGTACCACCGGTGGTTCATATCGTAGTAAACGTTTTAAACACCAACAAAATAAGGATCTTTTCCACGTGCGCTCCGCCACTAATCATCAGCGAGCAGAATGTCATTCATGTGAAACGTTCTTAAATGTGTTCCTTTAGTGATTCTTGTTCTTAAATGGGTTCCTTTAGTGATTCTTGTTCTTAAATGGGTTCCTTCAGTGATTCTTGTTCTTAAATGGATTCCTTTAGTGATTCTTGTTCTTAAATGGGTTCCTTCAGTGATTCTTGTTCTTAAATGGGTTCCTTTAGTGATTCTTGTTCTTAAATGGGTTCCTTTAGTGATTCTTGTTCTTAAATGGGTTCCTTTAGTGATTCTTGTTCTTAAATGGGTTCGTTCAGTGATTCTTGTTCTTAAATGGGTTCCTTCAGTGATTCTTGTTCTTAAATGTGTTCCGTTAGTGATTCTTGTTCTTAAATGGGTTCCTTCAGTGATTCTTGTTCTTAAATGGGTTCCTTTAGTGATTCTTGTTCTTAAATGGGTTCCTTCAGTGATTCTTGTTCTTAAATGGGTTCCTTTAGTGATTCTTGTTCTTAAATGGGTTCCTTTAGTGATTCTTGTTCTTAAATGGGTTCCTTTAGTGATTCTTGTTCTTAAATGGGTTCCTTCAGTGATTGTTGTTCTTAAATGGGTTTCTTTAGTGATTCTTGTTCTTAAATGGGTTCCTTCAGTGATTCTTGTTCTTAAATGGGTTCCTTCAGTGATTCTTGTTCTTAAATGGGTTTCTTTAGTGATTCTTGTTCTTAAATGGGTTCCTTCAGTGATTCTTGTTCTTAAATGGGTTCCATCAGTGATTCTTGTTCTTAAATGAGTTCCTTCAGTGATTCTTGTTCTTAAATGGGTTCCTTCAGTGATTCTTGTTCTTAAATGGGTTCCTTCAGTGATTCGTGTGGTCGGAATTATTACTTTCTGTGATCGCATCACGGTTCACATTGACCTAAATTATTTAGCAAATAAAAACTTAGGTTGGGTATTAGGAAATTTGAACAATTAGCTAGTACACAATTAGGTTGAGTATAAGAAATTTGAATAATTAGCAAGTACAAAATGTAATTTCGTAGTCGAGTTGAATCATGCAGGAAGCTTACATACACTGTCAGGCAAATGTACACTTAGACGAGTCAGGGAAGTCTTGTAACTAACACCTGCTCGACTTTCACTATGGAAATTCTCAATGGGTACGTTGGTTTTCAAATACCTAACACATTACTGAAGAAATAAGATTCCGAGAAAAATTTGAAGCTTGGAGAGTTCTAACTTATTTCATTTGATTGTTGATCTGATCCACGGATAATAGTGGTGTCAATCACTGCAACTATCGTCCCTTATAATGGTGGCCTTCACAAAACTTGAGCATATTCAAATCGTAGAGTTTTACTTTGAGTGCAGTGGAGCAAGTAGTATGACAGTCCAAAGATTGAAAACGAGAAAAAAAGTTCATTTCCATTGAATTTGACGCAAAAAATAAAAAAAAAACAGAAGAAAAGACGCCCCAAAATCAGTTTATTTCCAGTGAAGTTGGTTCAAAAATTATCAAAAAAAAAGAGAGAAAGAAAAGGAAAAAACAGTTTATCTCTTTTGAAGTTGATACAGGGATCACCAATGGTAGTCTTTAAAATATCTCAACATGAAGATCATTAGTAGGTAAACATACATGTGTCCTACTATGCCCTTGTCAATAACGAAGACGAAATATATGGGAAGGAATCTTCTAAAGAAACTATGGGAATATTTTCGGTGAGCCGAAAAAGAATCAACGTAAAAGTTCTCGTTTATGTAATCATAGCACTTTCCCCAAGAACTTATAGGAATCCCACATACAAAAAGAAAAATAATCAACCATTTCACGATAAAGATATTCGCTGACAAACATTTCGGAATCCAAAAATTTTGAAAACGCCGGACCCACACTGGATAAACTGAGGTTCTAAATTAAAAATAATCCCCCGCATAAATTAGAGCTCAAATCTATTGATAGGCGTAAATTAGAACCCACATTTATTGGCCGGCTTATTTTAGAACCCACATCTATTGATCAGCTCAAATTAGAACCCACATCTATTGATCAACTCAAATTAGAACCCACATCTACTGACCAGCTCAAATTAGAACCCACATCTATTGATCAACTCAAATTAGAACCCACATCTATTGATCAACTCAAATTAGAACCCACATCTATTGATCAACTCAAATTAGAACCCACATCTATTGATCAACTCAAATTAGAACCCACATCTATTGATCAACTCAAATTAGAACCCACATCTATTGATCAACTCAAATTTGAACCCACATCTACTGACCAGCTCAAATTAGAACCCACATTTATTGATCAACTCAAATTAGAACCCACATCTATTGATCAACTAAAATTAGAACCCACATCTATTGATAAACTCAAATTTGAACCCATATCTATTGACCCGCGAAAAGTAGAACCTACATCAAAAATAGCCATCTCGTGTTTTAACACATGAATGTCTGACACAAGCATTTACCACATGAATGTCTGACATAAGCATTTAACAAATGAATGTCTGACACAAGCATTTAACACATGAATGTCTGACACAAGCATTTAACACATGAATGTCTGACACAAGCATTTAACACATGAATGTCTGACACAAGCATTTAACACATGAATGTCTGACACAAGCATTTAACACATGAATGTCTGACACAAGCATTTAACACATGAATGTCTGACACAAGCATTTAACACATGAATGTCTGACACAAGCATTTAACAAATGAATGTCTGACACAAGCATTTAACACATGAATGTCTGACACAAGCATTCAACACATGAATGTCTGACACAAGCATTTAACACATGAATGTCCATCGAAATGCTTGACTGGGGAAGTCAGAAGTACTTGAAGAGCGTATTTGTGATACGGATTTTACTGCAACACTTCACGAGTATCCTTTTTTTAAATCGCGGAAGTTATTCAATGAAAATGCGATTTCTTGACGATGTCTTGCGCACGGAAAAATTATTTTATGGAAAAAATCGTACGACAGTGATATCCTTGTACCACATATACGCTAGTCGCATTCATAACTCAAATAAATATACCCTAAAAGCCTTCCATGATCTTGCCGGTGGCTTTGAACTCACCAGGCACGGTGCATGAAACCAACATACAGTTCATAATACGTATATAAATTGTAATTTACAACTTTATCTTCTTGAAGTCTATCATAAAACATGAAATTTACGAGAGATATTCGCCAGCGGTACCGAGACTATCCAAATCCAAGTCTGCGATGAAGAATTTTAATGGCAATAAAATGCAATGATCTCTTTTCTTTAATAGAATAAGAACCTGAATGAAATATTTTTGTGGTTTTCTGAACTTTGCAGAATACGTAAGGACTATTGAAAAGCAGTAAACGACAACAGTAACTGAAAGGTTACTGTTGACACCTAAAAAAACGACAACTGAATGGTCCTCATAATTTAAGTCCGGTGCGGTTAAACACTAAATCACGCACAGTAGACACTAAATCACGCACATTAGACACTAAATTACGCACAGTAGACACTAAACCACGCACAGTAGACACTAAATCACGCACAGTAGACACTAAATCACGCACAGTAGACACTAAATCACGCACAGTAGACTCTAAATCACGCACAGTAGACACTAAATCACGCACAGTTGACACTAAATCACGCACAGTAGACACTAAATCACGCACAGTAGACACTAAATCACGCACAGTAGACTCTAAATCACGCACAGTAGACACTAAATCACGCACAGTAGACACTAAATCACGCACAGTAGACTCTAAATCACGCACAGTAGACACTAAATCACGCACAGTAGACACTAAATCACGCACAGTAGACTATAAATCACGCACAGTAGACACTAAACCACGCACAGTAGACTCTAAATCACGCACAGTAGACACTAAATCACGCACAGTAGACACTAAACCAAGCACAGTAGACACCAAATCACGCACAGTAGACTCTAAATCACGCACAGTAGACACTAAATCACGCACAGTAGACTCTAAATCACGCACAGTAGACACTAAATCACGCACAGTAGACACCAAATCACGCACAGTAGACACTAAATCACGCACAGTAGACACTAAATCACGCACAGTAGACACTAAATCACGCACAGTAGACACTAAATAACGCACAGTAGACACTAAGTCACGCACAGTAGACACTAAATCACGCACAGTAGACACTAAATAACGCACAGTAGACACTAAATCACGCACAGTAGACACTAAATCACGCACAGTAGACACTAAATAACGCACAGTAGACACTAAGTCACGCACAGTAGACACTAAATCACGCACAGTAGACACTAAATCACGCACAGTAGACTATAAATCACGCACAGTAGACACTAAATCACGCACAGTAGACACCAAATCACGCACAGTAGACACTAAATCACGCACAGTAGACACTTAATCACGCACAGTAGACACTAAATCACGCACAGTAGACACTAAATAACGCACAGTAGACACTAAGTCACGCACAGTAGACACTAAATCACGCACAGTAGACACTAAATAACGCACAGTAGACACTAAATCACGCACAGTAGACACTAAATCACGCACAGTAGACACTAAATAACGCACAGTAGACACTAAGTCACGCACAGTAGACACTAAATCACGCACAGTAGACACTAACCAGAGTAGAAATTGAGGCACAATAAAAAATGCGTTCAGACCCATCAATATTTACGCACAGGCTCAATAAAGTGGCGACGCAAAAACTAAAATCCCTCAATAAACTTGCGCTTCTTCGTAGAACTGCACGCTGGATTAGGCATATCAGATGTGTAAAGATCTTAGCAGTGTTCAGAAAGCGCGTACTTCATAAGTTGGTTTATCACTTCTCGTCAAAGTTAGTTCTGCAATTTACTGCATAAGTCGCACATCCGGCATGAAATTTACTAAAATATGCGTCATCGCCAGCGATACAGGGATTACATAATCCTATCCAGCAATAAAGAAACTCTATTTAAACGTTGCTCTCAGTCTTGCCCTTCAAAAGTCTCACAACGCTTAAGTGGAAGAACAGTCTGTTGCAGCTTCTCTCGTTCTTTATTTATATTCTTGGTGAGTTGTTCCAGTACCAAAAGCGTATCTATTGTTCCAGTACCAAGTAGTAACTATTGTTTTTGTGCAAGGAGAGTAGCAATTGTCACTAAATAATGTAGCTTTTTTAAAGTGGTCGACGTACTTCTTTATTTTAAGAATACCTTTGAGATAGTGTCTTTTTTCACAGGAAAGAGTGACAGTATGGGTGCCTAGAAAGTTGTTGGGTATATGTGTATGTTTGTGATTGCTGCCAGCAATCGTACTTTGGAAGAACTACCCTTCAACTACTTATCCGTCACAGCCAACATTCATCTTTCTCATATTACTGGCCGCCCATTTGCTTGTCCTCCCCAGTCCGCCATTAGAAACCATTGCAACAGTTTCAATAACCCTTTCAAAATGTCTACTTTTACTATCCTACGCAAAGCCTTTATTGAACAAGACCTCCGTATTATAGTATCTCTTTATATATTCACTAATAAACCTTCACTTAATAACGATTTCAGCGCGACAAAATTATTTGTAGCCCCGTACTTCCTGACTTGCGGTATGCTGGGGTGTGCGTGTTTGTGTGTGTGTATAAAATGTGTTTGCGTGCGTGTTATACGTGTATGTATGTAAAAATGTGCACGTGAGCTTGTATGTGCATGGTTGTATACGGTTGTATGTATTGTGTGTAGTCTATGTGCTTTAATCGTTAAAAATTAATCTTTTTATCTTTTTGTTTTGCATTTTTGCTCAGACCTTTAACATCTTATTCATGACTTGAAAATTTTTTAGTAAAATTGGAAACATTATACAGTCTCTAGAAGATGTGTTTGTTTTTTCTATCACCTCTTCACTGTTTCCCTTTTTTTCTTCTTCTTTTTTTCTCTCTTTGGAAAAAATTTTTTCGCCAGTTAGCTGACCTTATGACTTTTCCACTTTTTAGCTCTACTCTTACACTTTTATTTTCCATTTTAACTCGCATTTACTACAATGGTTAGTGAATTTCTGATATTTAGATTAACTTAGTTTTTTACGTCATGTCATTGTTTTATTTAGACACCAATTTGAATACTTGAAGAGCAATTTTGGAATTCTGTCGTATTTTTATTCAACGCATGTCATGTAACTATATTTTTTGCAGATTATAACTCTTGATGAGCTGAGGACTGAAACGTTTCATTAAAATTAGTTTAAGTTCTTCTTTGCTATTACCTTCATAGTTGAATTGATATTCAGAAAAGATATTCCTTATATGTTTCTTATATTTCTGATGTCAGGATTCGGAACTTAGCCCGAAATCGTTAACCATATTGAGTCTGAAAATAAGATAATAAATTTATTGTGAATCTAAGACAAAGTCCTACTAATATGATGATATCTTGAACTGATGTAATAAATAAATTGGGCTGTGCCTCAGATAAGATTTACAGTTTCAGAACCTTGAGAAAGGGCAATGGATCAAGACAACCTCCCCGAAGTGGATCAAGGCAACATTCCCTTGCCGAGCGAGGCTGCAGAGCGTGCGGAGGACTCGCAACCAACAAGGAGAAGCAACACATCGCCGCGAGGAAGCGAAACGAGTCCTAGAATCTCACAAAATGTCCCACAAGAGAACGCATTTGAGCTAGTGTTTTTCTATGTGAAGCAATTGTTTTTCTTTGTGAGGCAACGGTTTTTCTTTGTGATGAAATTGCTTTTCGTTGAGAGGCCATGGTTTTTACTCATTGTGAGACAATTGGTCAGAGGCACGCCCAGGCTTTCGTATGCAGGATACGTATACGACGCTTACAAAATAGGCCCAGCAATCTATAAGGACTACAGGTACGGAACAGCTAGAAATACGATTGAGACTTCAGTCTTCTGTGTGTCATATACAAGCGCATACTACATAGAATGGGGCTATTCAGCTGTACTGGGAACTGCCTTTTCTGTTCGAGGAGATAGTGCCATTGTAGTATTCATGTGGGCAGTGGCTGCACTTTGGAGATATACCTTGGGAGTAAGTTATTTCTTTAACAATTTTAACAAATACTTAGATAAAATTTTGCTTGGAATAGAGAAGGTCAAATGCAATACCTGCCATGAAAGGTATCAGGTCAAGGTCTACAAAGGAGAGAAGAAAGTGTGCCCCAATTGTGGAACTCAAGGCTAAGAAACACCGACAGATAATTGAGCCGCCCAGTAGCGCGCACCCAGGGGGGGGGGGCACGGGGGTCATGCTCCCCCCATTAAAATCTTGAGCTGGGGGCCAGTTTCAGTCGCGGTTTTAAGTAAAAGAATAATGCGATAGCTAATGATTAACGTCTGCAACAACTCCCCGAAATTTTTGGATGGCTTCACCACCGGATCCTCCCTTAGATTTATCAAAGAGGCTACACAGGGGTCGGCAAACATTTTTACCCGCCGACCCCTTCATAAAATATTTGTATTAACATCGACCCCCTCCATGCATAAACTTACAAAAAGGCGAAAAAAATATTTAAACAAAATTCAAAATGACCGCTTGAATTTATCGACCCCTTGAGTTCTGTTCTCGACCCCTAGGGGTCTATGTCGACCACTCCAGACGACCCCTGGTGTAGACGTTCAAGACCTCACTCTTTCAAAGTTCCAGGAGATTTGTTTGGGTTCTCTTTCGAAGAAGGCCTTTATATTACAGTACATGCAGGATATTTCAGAAGATGAGGTACAAAATTGCACACCATGTAGAAAAATAGAATTTTCGAAAAAAAAATCTTTTATTTTAGTTATTATCTGTTTATTGTTTTGAATGATGAAGTTTAATTACACAATTACCCACAATATTTATATAATGAACATTTCTATTCCATGAGAGTTTACAATAATACAATTTAATTTTAGTGATATTTTGTAAAAAGGTTTAGCAAGAAGGTTTTAGAACGTTTCAGATCGTGCTGCCAGGTTACTTCTTGTTTGTCTTGTTGGCGCTGTTCAGGTTCAGAGGAACCACGACGCCGGTAACTTGAACCGTTTAACAAATACTGAAATGGCAGATATGCACCTTGTAAAGTATTTGTAATTTTTGTTAAGTAAATTGCAAATTTATATTGGGAGTAATTGTGTAATTAAATTTCATCATTTAAAACAATAATCAGATAAATCTCAAAAACACAATTTATATTAAAATTTCATAGAAAAAAAAATATTCATTGACCATTTCTAATTGGTGCGCAATTTTGTACCTCATGTTCTGAAACAACCAGTATAGTTTAATTCTTTCTCAATTTGATCTTTTATTTGTTCTTCGAAGTTCTCTGCCGAGTAGCAGTTATGTCAGAGACAACCTGATGCCAGGGCCAGTCTAAATAATGAAGGCATCTACGGATGCATTATTTCCAATCAAGCCTGATACACATCACCTTCTACATTGGATTTTCAAATGCCTCATAACTAACGCCAGGACGCCATGACGCTTTCCCCCGGTCAAGACCGGTACCCATTTCAGACACCTGGGTAGGGTGGGGTATTGTGCTTGGAATTTTTCTCCTATACCCAACAGAGAAAATCTCCACCAGCGCCGGGACTCGAACCCGGGTCTACCGCACGGCGGCAGAAACCCCTAGTCACATGGCTATGGCGAATGCCACATGGCTATGGCCTCGTCTAATGACGGTGGTTGTGGTGGCTGTATTATGAGTACGAAAAGGTTGGCATTCAAGGGTTATTCTTCATACCCCAAATGACATTGAATAGATAATGATTGCTGGTGATAATTTTAGGTACTATTTAGCTCATAATCATAGTCGTAAGTTTTTGTTCAATGTTTAACCAATTGTCAAGATGATTGCTGATAATTATTTTCATGCTTGCAGTCTATTTAGCCTGTGGTTACAACGTTTATTGATATTTTTATGGCCATGTTCGCTGATATTACATGGTGGTCATGAAGATGTGTGAATTTTGTTAGGCATCAACTTTTGTGTTGTCTTCGAGTAGGTTTTTGCCTTATGATTTGTGAGTAATAATGTCATCTTCCTTTTTGTAATCTTTGATCCATAGTATTGTTATCGATAACTTCACCATCCCGAGAGTCTGTATCAGTAAAAACTGGAGAGCTATACATAAAGTTCAATGAGGTTCAGTGGGATAAAATTATAATCTTCCTTTTAAAATTAGTCTGAAGAAAAGCAGCCTGAGGAGTTAACGATAAGAAAGTAACATTCCAATCAAGTTGTTGCTGGTCTTGTTATGCTTTAAAATGAAGCAAAATCATGCCTTAAAATGAAGCACAATCATGGCTTAAAATAAAGCACAATCATGCCTTAAATTAAAACAAAATCCTGCCTTAAAATAAAGCAAAATCATGCCTTAAAATAATGTATGAAAAAAAGCTGTTATCCACCTCTGTATCCATTGCATACATGTATCTGTGTAGAATGGGGAATTTGTGCAAGATTTTTATTTTCCCAAAGAGAAGATACACTATGCTTGCTTTGCAAAGCCTCGAACTTTAAGCCAGTATACATGAATGCAGATCGTCGTCATTATATAACCTATAGGGCCACAGTAACCAAATATTTTTTATTTATATCATACTTGATTCATATCTTTATAGTTTTTTGCCACTGGTAAAAAAACCAAACTTAAATAAGGCGCTTTCAAGTCGAGTATTTTCATAGATTGGTGTTCCTCAAGGAAGATAAACTATGTTTTGTTCCAACCAAGCCTGATACAAATCACCTTGTACATTGGTATATCAAATGCCTCATAACTAACACCAGGACGCCATGACGGTTACCCCCGGTCAAGCCGGACCCCATTTCCAACACCTGGGTAGAGAGGGGGATTATGGCTGAGTTTTCCCTTTTCCCAACGGGGAGAATCACCGGAAGGCACTGCTGGGATTCGAACGGCCGACTCTTCCCGTGAAAGAAAAAAAAGAAAAACGTTTATTTTCCAAGTTGCCACATGAGATACATGTCAACATATTGGCATTTAAAAAATTTCTTAATATAAGACATCTTAAAACAAAAGTTCCATACGAGGAGTACTAATTGACAAAACCATCCGAGGTGTACAGATAGATTAGCCATACGAGGCATAACAATAAACAAACTATACGAGGTGTGCCAATAGACAAACTATCAGAGGTGTACAAATAGATAGACCATACGAGGCATATTAATAGACAGAATATACGAGGCGTACTAATAGACAAACCATACGTGGCGTGCTAATAGTCCAACTCTGTCAAGGGGTAGTTGAATAAGAAATGAAAAAATGTCATCTCTTGAATATTTTATATTCCAAGGCTAACAACTTATAAATAATTCGAATACTACTAACGAATTCTTCGAAACTCCCTAGGTATTAGTTGAATTTATCGAAGTAAGAGAAGAAAAGGACAAAAAAGCTGTACCAGAGCAGGTTGAAACACCATCGTAAATGACTAACAAGTATTGAGAAAAGGTTAGTCACGAAGTAATTTGTAAAGAACATCGCGCAACACAGCACGCACATCTAGAAATGCGTAAACAAACTTGCACTCAAAAATGAAATGCATGGCGTGTTCGGCATACAAATATAGAGATAATTTTTGCACGACCGCTTTATTTCATTTGTCTGTTTATACTTTTAATTTCTTCTGTTCACAGAAATGCCCTTCGGGGTCGTGATAGATCGATGTATGAATCATTAAGCAAGCGCAATCAATTTGTTTATTTTTGAATTTGGTTCAGCATTAACTGATCGCAGAGCTTTAGGTAAAATTTGATGTGTCTTGAGGT
The DNA here is from genome assembly GCA_030386875.1 of Morinoia aosen. Lineage (NCBI taxonomy): Eukaryota > Metazoa > Arthropoda > Malacostraca > Amphipoda > Talitridae > Morinoia > Morinoia aosen. Next base: position 113,531,181 of record CM059576.1, read on the forward strand.
TTTGATTTTTACGCAAAAAATAGAAATCGAAACATATATAAGTACATGTTCGTATATACATGTGCGAACGTGTGCATGTGTACACTGATACATAGACATTCATGTTTGTGTGCGCACACATATACACTCATGCACATACACATATTCATTAAAATACGTATTGAAAATGAATATAAAAAAAATGCTAATAAACATAAAAAATAATCTTGCTTTTTCTACATTTAAAATGACAATCAAAGCTCAGTTGAATCGTAAGAAATGACCTGAGGAAAAATAAGGAATAGAAATAGGACTTCAAAAAACGTATAAATGAAATGTTTCTATTAATTCCCTAAAAGAAATTTTTGAAGAAAACTCAAAGTTACCGTCGAGGAACAACAACAAAAAAACATATTTCATCTCTTCTCGATATTCTCTGCAACATCATGCGAAAATCTGCTGTACATGGGATAAAATGGAGATACGGTGTAGGCCGGTTACCACTCATGGTTGACAAATATCTAAAAATTTTGGCAGAAATGAGTAAACAAACATGTACTCAAAATCAAAATTCATAGCTTGTACAACACACGGACAGAAAGATAATTTTACCACGATTCATATGCTCAAATTGCGCTTTATTTCATTAATTTTATTTGTCATTAATCCGATTCACAGAGACGCCCTCTGGGAAGTGATAGATCTATTTTTGAATCATTTCGCTAGAGCAATAAATGTAATAACCGGATGGTTTTTGTGTAAAGAAATGAAATAGAAAAATGTATCTATTTATGCAGATATATATCTACCTACTGTCACGATACATTGCTGGTCAAGCACGTAACGTAGGAGGGCTTGCAACCTCCACAAATAAATATAATGTACACCTTTGTGCTCGCACGTCACCTACATAATTAAGCATGGAGAATAATGAGCATTAAAAATTATGACCTTTTGTACCGGCGCAGTTGCGCAGTTAGGCATACATATGTTCGTATGTAAGCAAGTTCAACGCCCTGTTGCGGGGTACCGCAATGCGCTAGCTTAGTCAGCAAAACATTAGAGCTATATAAAGACGTGCGCGGCTTCTAGAGTCGCATTTGGATCTCTGTAACCCTCCACCAAGTACACTCGGAAACTCTACTGGACTTTGTCTACCCTTGGGCCCATACACTGGTGGCCATTTATGTATCGGACCCACGACGTGAAGTATTTTATACTTGTGAAGTGAAGGAGGTTCTGTGACTTCAGTGAATTAAGACGGCGGAGGTGACGTCTGGAAATTCTACAGTACTGCTGTGTAGATCGTGTGGTGAAAGGACTTCTTGTGCTTTCTGCGAGAGGGAGTCTGCGCATCACTTCGTGGCAAGTGGATCGGTTGTCGATTACGACGATATTAATATGGACAAGGGATCAGTTACCGGAAGGGAAGTACAAGAAGCATACCCTAGCGTATTTCGGGTTGTTGTGCGACGTGTTTCGGAAGAGAGGCTGCGAAATAGATACGATCTGGAGTTCCAAGTACCACTTGGAGAGACCTATACAGTGCGTCTGTCTATGGAAAGAGACGGCGATTCCTGCAATCTGCAACTCTGCGTGAACTTCCACCGCGATCAGGAATAGGACTGCCGCGGACGCCTGCTAGTTCGCTTCATCCGTGATAGTGTGATTGAACATTAAACGAACGACGCAAGTGATTCAACATCTACGAGAACAATTGTACGCAGTGTATGTGATACCAGGTTACATACCGAACAGTGTTAGTATAAAGGTGTGAAGAAACTGAGTGCTGTGCTGCTAACGTGCAGTGTGAGACCTTGCAAGTACATCGACGCTACGCAGCCGGACCAGTGCAAGCGTTGCTGCTCTGCTGTCTCGCAGCACTGAGCGCGTGACCTTGGCATCAGCTGGCTCGTCGCCTAGGCTGTGGCTGGGCACACCACATCGCACGTGACCTTGGCAACAGCTGCGACGACTGCTGACCTGCTGTGGCGGTGCTGCTGTGATACCAGTTGAGTACACTGTATTTTTAGGTTTTGTTTATTTTATGTATCCAGGTCGGATCCTCTGTAATAGTGCTCTGTGTCATTTTAAATTGTTTAAAGATCAGTACAGTTGTATCCTTGTAGAGAGTTCATAACAGTTCTTTTATTTGTTGATCGAATTTGCTAGTGTTAAAATTCTGTACCAGTGGGAAAGTATTAGTATTTAAATTCTTACTAATTTTTAATGTGGATTTCTAACGTGTCATTATTTTACTTTTGTGAAAATTGATTTTAGCGGTGTAACATTTTTTTTATCGTGACATACGATGGCAGATAGTGATTCCGAACCCGAGTTTATTCGTTCTGTTGCAACCACGACTTGCAGTGGGCGGGTGTCAGTGCCGAATTATAGTACTACGATACCTACACCCACAACAACGTCAGGACCGGTGCCTACGACAGTAGTGACGACCGTCATGACTACTCAGACACTAACGTTCAGTACTCCGAGTGTGTCTACTGTGACGACCACGAGTGGTCAGACGACGAGTGGTAGTGTAACTACGACATTGCAAAGAGGCAGTACGATACTGTCCAGTGCCGAGCTTCCTCTGTTCCGTGGACGTAAAAGGACCACAGATCCAGTCTTTTGCGAGACAAAAACTTTTCGGACTCACGTTGCAAATCTTAAGGCATGCATGTGTTTACTTCCCGACGTGACGTCTGACGACGCTAGGAAAGAATTGCTCGTGCGAAGCGCACACAAAAGTGTCGGTGACTTCAACGGTGTAGTTACTAAACTTGTAAATCCTGATATTAACTATTCTTTTGACCAGGTTGTGGAAATTCTAGAAGATATTTATGTATCAGAAGGCGAGCGGTCAGTGCATGCGTTAGCTTGTGATTTGAATCAGCTACGACTCCTACGTAATGAAGGTTTAGCTGCCCAATTAGTCACTGCGATGGCTAAGATACGAAAATTGAGCGACCAAATTTTAAATAGCCCAGATGTAGCGTAACAAAGACATCCTTTTGTCGTTGCTAGTGCGAATGCAAATGAATTAAAAAGGTTCGCAGGAGATTTGGTTGTTTTCAGTCTAGCAACAGCGATTCTCGCTCCCCTATTGGAGGAAAATTTTTGCAAAAAAATATTTTCGCGACCATTTCTAATATCTGAGGAGCTATTAGCTCGTATTGTATCCGCTGTGCGAAATAACCCTGAGAGCAAAGAGATAGTTGCGCACAAGCCTAGTGTCCAGTACTCGTACCCGACAAGGGAGACTTATTTAGTGGACGTGCCTGCCGAGACTGTGTGTGACGAGAAAGAATCGTTTCCCGACGTTTTCTATACCTCACAACACACCAACCGACGTTTTCAGGGACGGAGACCATTTTTCCGACAAGGTTGGAGACCTGCGAGGTTTTCTCGTGGGAGACAGCATGCCTATTTTGGCGATAAACCTCTTGGTTCAATGGAATGTAACGAAGCGTCCGTGGAAGAGATTAGTAGTGAACGGACAAAACAACAACCTTTCTGCTCACTCTGTAATACCCCTGGTCACGTTCAAAAGATGTGTGTGAAACAACGAGGTCAATGTAAACAAAGTTTCCGGGGTTAGGCTTGCTATAGGTGTGGAAAGGTTGGGCATTTTGCTCGTGAATGTAATTCACGAGGTAGAGGCCGCGGTCGAGGAGAAGCGTACTACGCTGCAGTTCCTGAGAGAGATGATTTTTTAACGTAATACCGGACGAGTTGACGAGAGATGGTGTAGAGAGGGGGAAGTCACCAGTGCCCGAGGGTAATTCCACAGCCCCCGTTACCAATGATGTGGTGGTTTTAAAGCCAGATACTATGACTAAGTCGACTGAAGTGGTGGATCCGTTATTTCCGTGTAAAAATAAGTTCGAATTACTAGGTGAACAAGAACTTGATGTAGGTGCAAATTCTGAATTACCTGTAGAAGTTTGTTTGTCAGCGACGATAATGAAAGAAGGTCGTTTGAGAAAAGAAAGCAATGGTTTATTTTCTTTAAGAAGATCTAAAAAACACACGATTATTCTGCGTCATGATACACGATTGATGAGCGCTCTGATTGACAGCGGAAGCGATAGGTGTCTAGTCAGTTCCCGGAATTTAAAAGGCCTTAACGATCGAATTAAGCCTAGTGCTTTGAGTATCAGGGGTGTAAATTCGAAAAGCCAGGTTACGGGCGAACTTGATCTTTGTATTACCCTGCCTAATAATAACGAAATAAATACTAGCGCCTTAATTTTGAAAGACGGCGAATTTAACTGTGATGTAATCCTTGGTAGGGATATTCTAAAAGATGCCGTGATTAATTTTAAGGAAGGATACATTGTTCTTGACGGAGTTAAAGTGCCGTTTCATGATGTGCAAGAATCGCACGGTCAAAGTAAAAGAGAAGTATTTTTCAATACGGTAAATAATGCAGAGTGTCTGATGGCAGATGTAATTGCCCCAAGGAGGCGTAAAAAGAAATTCCTGTTGAAGCAGAGGGAAACTAGGGAGATAAGCCTAGTGAATAACGATAGAGAGAGCCAAGAAAATGGCGACAGGCAACTAAATGGCCTAGAAATAAATGCTGCGGAGCAGTGGGGTACCCCAGTGAAAAAAGTTGAAAAAACTAAAAGACGAGCGATAGTTGTTCACTGTGGTTCAGTGGAAATGCCGAGTAATTGTTTACGAGTAATTAATGGGTATGTCAAGAAGGTTAAACCCGGGAAGTATATAATGAATAAGAAAATTCTTGGTAATGGCATTTATGTGGCCGAATCAGTAGTGAAGATAGGGTCGAATGGTTTTGTCCCTGTCATGCTTTTAAACGTCTCGGATGACGTAGTATACCTGAGTGAAAATAGCATGCTGAGTAATATTGAAGCAGTAGACGATATGGAAATAGATCAAGAAATATATATGTCTACGGTGCACGAAGCTGTGCATGAAGCAAATGTATGTGATGTCAACGGTACGGCGGATCTACCCAAAGTCGACAGTTGTTATGGTGGAAGCTTTAATACCATCACTGGTAAAGACGTTGGGTTGCGATCTGACCAAGCGGGGCATTGTTGCAACAATACTCGTGTTGACGAAGTAGGAATTAATGCACAGAAAGACGATGTACCAGAGGGAGGTATGAGCGAACGACGCCCTCTGACGAGTGACGACGTAGTTTGTGACGACGATGACGTTAAACCCTTACTGATAAAATTATTGAATGATTTTAGAGACGTAATTACTTTAGAAGGCGAAACTATTGCCGTCACGAATGTTATGCGACATAATATTGAATTGAAACCAAATGCTCCAGTACTTAACATTCCACCCTATAGAATTCCACATAAATACCGAGAAGATTTGGTGCAAGCGAATAAACAGATGTTGGATCAAGGTATTATTGAACCGTCCAGTTCGGACTATAACTTTCCTTTGATCATTGTGAAGAAGAAGTCGGGCGAGATTCGTCCAGTAATTGACTTCCGAGAGCTTAATAAAATAGTTATCAAAGAAAGTTATCCAATCCCAAAGATCGACGAGATCCTTTACGCCCTCGGTGGAAATAGCATTTTTTCCAGTCTTGATTTACGTTCGGCCTTTCATCAGGTCGAATTGGAAGAAAGTAGCCGTAAATTTACCGCCTTCAGTATTGGTTATGAGAAATTCCATTTTAAGAGGCTGCCTTTTGGCCTGTCCTCGAGTCCTTCCGTTTTTCAACGCATAATTTCTTCTGTTCTTGCAAATATCATCGGTAAACTTTGTTTCGTGTTCCTCGATGATATATTAGTTTTTTCAAAATCCATGAACCAACATCTGAAAGATTTAAATAGTGTTTTTGAGAAACTACGTAGTGGAAATCTTTCCCTTAAACTTGAGAAATGTCAATTCCTGAAGAGTTCAATAGAATATCTTGGTCACATAGTGTCGGCAGACGGCATTCGTTGCAAGGAATCGGAGAAGCTACAAAAGTTTCCCGTCCCACGAAACGTAAAGGAATTGCAGAGTTTCTTAGGTGTTGCGAATTACTTTCGGAGTCACATTCCTATGTTTGGCTCGATTTCATACCCTCTTTATCAGTTATTACGAAAAAACGTTGAGTTTATCTGGAAGCCTGAGTGTCAGAAAGCTTTTGAAAAAATTAAATCTGTTTTGACATCGGATACCGTTTTGCGGCATCCTGATTTTGCTAAGCCTTTCCATGTATTTACAGATGCTTCTAATTTTGGCATTGGAGCAGTGCTTTTACAGCACGGAAACGATTCAACTAAATCAATGAAAGCGATAGCGTACTACAGTAAAAGTTTGAACTCGACGCAAAAGAGATATAGCACGACTAAAAAAGAATTCTTCGCGATCGTAGGTGCGCTAAAAGCTTTCAAATACCTTATTCTTGGATATCCAATCTATCTGTACACGGATCATAAGCCGTTGCAGCCTTTGTTCTTTAAAAAGCTTCCTGACGACTCAGCTATGGCACGTTGGTGTTTATCAGTTCAATCGTTCGATCCAGTGGTAAAATTTTTCCCCGGTAAGCAAAACATCATTGCCGGTTGTCTAAGCCGATTACCTGAGAAATTGACTATTTCTGATCTGGAGGACTGTGAGGAGTTTCAGGAGGTCGACGCATTCCCTGTGACCACTCGACGTGGTGCACTGAACCCAGACATAGACATAACAGACGAGACGCACTCTAATCGAGTGGCGCCAGCAGCGGCTGCCTCACCGAAGCTCACTGACTACATGCCTAAACTGCAAGATGTATCTTGGACCCTTGACGAATTTAGGACTGAGCAACAGCAAGACCCTTTCTGTTCCAAAATAAAGGACGCATTACTAAATGGAAGTGCATCTACGATTCCTGACTAAGCTAGCGCATTGCGGTACCCCGCAACAGGGCGTTGAACTTGCTTACATACGAACATATGTGTGCCTAACTGCGCAACTGCGCCGGTACATTTATTATTAAACTGAACACGTGGATTATGACACAGGGAAACATATATCGCCACAACAATTGCACACCACTGCCCTCAGGCAAGATGCGCAAGATCTGCGAACCAACACTTCCATCCGTTGCACAGAATTGCTTGGCCCCTGACCAACAACGAATTTCGCACAATAACAAAAAATTGGACACATGAAATGAATATTCTAGTTAGCGCATACATAAATGTTTCGAATTTCCTTCTGCCATCAGACTTCACAAGCTGCCTAATTCATATTACACATTGCGCGCCAAAATGGATTTGCACTGTTTCAGCGTGCCTTTTATCTCTGCCTTCACAATCACTGCTGCGAGCGCTCCCTAGTTGATTCACTGACGGCGGCCTGTGGCGGCCCGAAGCATAGCATCCATGTGAATTTTTCTACTGCTGAATACCGGGCTGGTGTGGAACCGCTGTGAGATTGAGAACGCCCGGCATCAGCCACTGCCCCACGGTTGTGTGGAGCAGCCCCGGCCGCGGTGCTACGACCCACCCGCCTGTGAACAATGCACAGTGTTATATTATCTATTCCCTGAGATGTGATCGTTATCAATTCCCCTTTAAGATTTTACTCGAAGCTTCCACTGAGACTGTGGCTATTCCCGACATGATGAATTCACTTTCTCCCATTCAATATGAATCCCCTTTTGCGGGATAATAACCGTCTTTGAAATTTTACACAAATATTACAGTTAGACTCTAAGCACACCCTGTTTGAGAACACTCTAGCAATGCAAACCCTCCAATAAGCCCTCGAATATTCTGGTTCCCCATTTTCTGCCATCTCAATACAATTCCCTTTTGAGAAATGATCATTTTACCCTCGTACTAAAAGCCCAATGTAAAGCATCCTGTTTGAGAGAATCAATGTAGTCGAAAATGAAAACAGGACTAATTAGCATTCTGCAAATCACTGCGTCCACAAGTTAGACGTACTACGCTTCGATGACTCCACATGAATTATCAAGCTAAATCAACAAAGTTTCTCAGCTCTCCTCTCCTCTCAAGCAGCCTACATCTTCCACAGCACTAGGCAGAAATAGACCGGTTACCCGCCTTACTAAGTTTATATACTCCGCCGCACTATGGCTACGTCCCGGCAGAGTGCAGGCCTTTGAAAGTGCGTGGCTTCTCCCTGTCGGATGGTTCTCACGCGTCACCCATGACGTGTTCCCTGCGTCATAAACTTGGTATTGCTACGCGCATTTCCCTCTAACATATTCTTCTGAGATGCATATTTTCCATAGTTCCCCTACTCGTTGGTAATTACTTTTAACCTATTGTTTTTCTATACTACACAATCAAGCTGCCCTTGTGTGATACTGTGTGTAGTTTTCGAGCTAGCTCTTTACACAGACGCTATCCCCTACGTACTCCTCCTTTCTCCTCCTATCATGCCTTTCCAAGCTCCCTCGGCCCGCACAGCGTCCTTCCGGTTGCCGGCTGCGTCGTGCCTGTGCTGCTTATATATGCCTAATATCAATTATTTCTTAACACTACATACGTACACACACATATTAATATATATACTCATTGAAAAAAAACTACAATCTACTGCACCGAAAATGACAGTTGAGCTCACTGTAATCCTAAGAAATTATTCGGAAAAAACAACTGAAAGAAAAAAAAGACTTCCAAAAAACGTAAAAATGAACTGGTTTTTAATTTCTTCATAGAAATTTTCAAGCAAACTCAGGTTACAATCAAGAACCAACACAACTATTCAGCATTATACGGACATGTGCACATGGGATAAAACGAAGTAACATTGTGGCCGGATCCCACATCTGAGTGGCGAACATTTACAAAATTTGACACATATAGGTAGATTAAACAATGGTCCAAAGTGATAATTTCAATTACCGGAATTTAGAGTTTTTTCCTATTTGAAAGTTCAGTGCTAGTGTGCGCTGAACGCACGGAAAAATATAAAAAGACTAAATGAAATGCTTAAATCACCCCCTCCCCCCAGCTCAGCCTAAATCGATTGAAAACATTTTCGAGGATGATTTTGAAATAGCGAGACAACGTTAGCCAAAATTTAATTCATTAAAAACTTTGCACAACCCTCACATCTATAGACCTGTATATTGGTGTACACACAAACTGCATTTCAGGGTATGTTTGTCATACGGACGTTAAATATTAATACAGAAAAGAGAAAATAACGAATAAAGATGAGGAAATACTCCTAATTCTGGAAAAAACGAATCTGAATCGTCGATTCTGAATCGACGCCTGTGGTGCTCATTGTTGTCGACAGAAATAAGTAAGAAGAGTATAAGAATGGCTTGGCAAACGTAAAATGAAATAGTTTCTAATTTTCTAACAGAAATTTCAGGGAAATTAAAATTTCAGATAGATGGGAAATTCACACCGAAATGCTGCAGGCCCTATGACAGAGATGCAAAATGACGTGACACATTTACTCTAAATTCTTTCACAGTTTTAGAGTTTTTGATACGCTGGGGAAGCTTGTTCCACAAAAAAGCTCCATAAACTGAGAGAGCTTTTTTCCCCACGTTAGATGAACTGTAACTGACTAAGACATCATTCCTCCGATTTGGTTTTTTGTTTAGGATATTAGATGGAAAAAAATTTACATAATTTTACGCATACATGAATCAAATATCAATATCATTAAAGTCTTGCATAAACTTTCTGGTAGCCCTGTGCATGTAAACTTGGCGAGGTACATCAAACCACCGGACAGTTCATATAAGCAATTTAAACAATTTATTTACCACAGGTGATACAGAGGTCGAATGTTTCTTAAGTTAATACTTAAATGAATTACAATGTCGAACTTTATCTTCTTGACGTCAATCATAAGACATGAAATTCAGGAGAAATATTCGTCGTCGCCAGCGATGCGGAGACTATCTAAATCTAAGATGGCGCGAAATAAAATCTACTTGATCGATGCTGTCAATCTTACTCGCAATCAAATGACAGTGATCCCTGTATCACAGATACGCTCATCGCATACCTTTAAAAGTCCAAGCAGCCTGAGCCAAACGTTCTTTTATTCTATAAGAACCTAAATAATTATTTTTGTGGTTTACTCAACATTGTAGTATAGAACCACCTATGAACTATCGGTGGTATCTGTGATACAGGGATCACTGTCATTTGATTGCGAGTAAGATTGACAGCATCGATCAAGTAGATTTTATTTCGCGCCATCTTAGATTTAGATAGTCTCCGCATCGCTGGCGACGACGAATATTTCTCCTGAATTTCATGTCTTATGATTGACGTCAAGAAGATAAAGTTCGACATTGTAATTCATTTAAGTATTAACTTAAGAAACATTCGACCTCTGTATCACCTGTGGTAAATAAATTGTTTAAATTGCTTAGAAGAATATAGAAGAATATTGCGCAATAGAAGAATATGAAGCAGCAACGGACCAGCTGAGGTAGAGGAAACAAGGTAGGGTCATATTTATGGGACTAAATACACTTCCTCTTGTTCGGCTAGCCAATAGAAAGGCTTTAATTCAAACAAACTTTATGACGTCACCAAAACGCCATGTCGTTAGGCCAATAGTGGAGCCAGATTTGGGGGTAGCAGTGCTACCAGATGCAGTAGGAGCGCTGCTATTGGTTCGTTGCCATGACGTCAGCAAAACCCCACCGTCAAGGAAAAAAAGAATGGTTTGAACCTACCATGTTTCCTCTACCGAGTTGGGCACCAAACCACGCTCATTCACCAGAGTGAAAATTGAGCCTCGAAAACACTTTCGTTCATAACTATCTATCTTCACACACAAGCTCAATGAATTGGCGACGCAAAAACTAAAATGACTCATTAAGGGGGTCCTCCGGAATGAAAATTTTTTTGATCCGATTGGTCTGAAACTTTGTGAGTATATGTAGTTTTGCAAGACAAACATATTTGAACTTGAAATTTTTTGATTTAGGCCTTATTTTTTCCGAAAAATTTGAAAAATAGGTTTTTTGGGTCATTTTTATGCATATTTCAAAAGAATAGAAGTCATTGAGTTTTTATGCTAGAACAAATTCAAAGACAGTTTTGGAATCCTTGAAACATTTCTAACAAAGATATATTCGGGGATTTTGCATTTTTTTTTAAATTTTTTTTATATGCGAAAATTTACCAATAAATAAAAAAACGAAATTTTTGGATTTGAACCATTATAAAAAAAAATGAAATGTAAAAATGGAAAAAAGGGGAATATAACTTTGTTAGAAATGTTCCAAGGATTCCTAAACTGTCTTTGAATTTGTTCTAGCATAAAAACTCAATGACTTCTATTCTTTTGAATTTTGAAAGTAAGTAACTTTACAGTATAGGCCAAAAACTAAATTTTTTGTTTTAGTGTGATATAATGGAAAATTTATGTGATTGAATGCTGTTTTCATTTTTATTTCGATTATCTCCATGCATAATATCATATTCACACTGTGAATTGAAATTTCCAAGAAAGAAAAAAATTTTAAAAATTTTTACTTATATCATAAAAATTATGAATTATTTGGTTTTCAGTTTGATTCTTATGAAATTTGACTATAATATGTAACTTTTGAAAAGAAACACAATTTCCTCTATACATTTTTTGATTCAGGTCTTAGTTTTTGAAAAAATTTGACATATTGGTTTTTAGTCCACTGGTATTGATATTTCAAACGAATAGAACTCATTGAGTTTTCAGGCTAGAACAAAAACAAAGACAGTTTTAGAATTATTGAAACACATCTAACAAAAGTACATTCGCAAATTTTCTATTTCTTCTTTTGTTTTCTTTTTATGTGGGGTCGAAATGGGCTCGAAAATTCAAGATTTTGGTCCCCTTACCCCCCCCCCTGGGGAGGGATCTATTGTCCGTAGCGCCATAAAATTTTAGGACCGAATAGTCCACCACCTAAGGGTTCTTTTCCAACAATAAAATGATAAATGACCATCGGAGAGAAAAGGGGCCCCGGAGGACCCCCTTAATATTGCGCTTCTTCGTAGAATTAGCCAAATCAGATGTGAAAATGTCTTAGCAGTGATTAGAATGAGCGTACTTTATCAGTTGGCATATAACCACTCGTCAAGGTTAATTCTGCAATTTAGAGCATAAGTCGCACATCCGGCATAGAATATTTGAGAAGTATGCGTCATCGCCAGCGCTGCAGGGATTAACTAATCCTAGTCAGTGATTAAGAAACTCTATTTAAACGTTGGTCTCAACTTGCCCATTCAAAAGTTTCTCAACGCTTGAGTGGAAGAACAGTCTGTTGCAGCTACTCTCGGTCTACATTTGTGTTCTTGGTGAGTACTTCTTGTTACAGTACCATAAGTGTAACTATTGTTGCAGGACCAAGAAAGTAGCTATTGTTCTTGTGCCGGGAGAGTAGCAATTGTAAATAAATAATGTAACTTTTTACAGCGGTTAACGTACATGTTTATCTTAAGAATGCCTTTGAGAGAGTTTTTTCTACAGGAAAAAGCGACAGGATGAGAGCCTGGAAAGTTGTTGTGTAGATGTGTATGTTTGTGATTGCTGCCAGCAATCGTACGTTGGAAGCACTACCCTCCAACTATTTATCCGTCACAGCCAACATTCAGGTTTTTCTCATATTACTGGCCACCCATTTGCTTGTGCCCCTCAGTCCGCCATTAGAAGCCATTGCAACAGTGCCAATCACCCTGCCAAAATGTCAAATTTTTCTATCCTATGCAAAGCCTTTATTGAACAAGACCTCCGTATTCTACATAGAATCTCTTTATATATTTACTGATAAACCTTCACTTAATAACGATTTCAGCGCGACAAAATTATTTGTAGCCCCTACTTCCTAACTTACGGTATGCTGGGGTGTGCGTGTTTGAGTGTGTTTGTGTGTGTATAAAATTGGTTTGCGTGCGTGTTATGCGTGTATTTGTATAAAAATGTCCACGTGAGCGTGTATGTGTATGGTTGTATATATTGTGTGTTGTCTATGTGCTTTAATCGTTAAAAGTTAATCTTTTTATCTTTTTTGCTTTGCTTTTTTGTTCAGACCTTTAAAATCGAATTCATGGCTGTTAAAATTTTTTTAGCCAAATTGGAAACATTATACAGTCTCTAGAAGTTGTGCTTGTTTTTTCTATCTCCTCTTCACTGTTTCCATTATATTTATTCTTTTGCTGTCTCTTTGGAAAGACTTTATTTTCGCTAGTAAGTCGACCATGTGACCGTTCCGCTTTTTAGCTGTACTTTTACATTTATATTTTCCAGTCTAACTCGCGTTTACGACACTGGTTAGTGAAGTTTTGAAGCTTACATTAATTCAGGTTTTTACGTCATGTCATTGTTTTATTTAGACACCAATTTGAATAATTGAAGAGAAATTTTGTAACTTTCTCATATTTTTATTCAATGCATGTCATGTATATATATTTTTTTGCAGATTATGATAATTCATGATGAGCTGAGGGCTGAAACGTTTCATTGAAATAATTTTAAAGTTCTTACCTTCATAGTTGAATTGCTTAGCAGGAAAGATATTCCTAAAAAATATCTCATATTTCTGATGTCAGGATTCGGAACTTAGCCCGAAATCGTAAACCACATTGAGTCTGAATTAAGATAATAAATTTATTGTGAATCTAAGCGAGGGTGCGAGGGTCATGCTCCCCCCCATTAAAATGTTGAGCTGGGGGCCAGTTTCAGTCGCCGTTTTAAGTAGCAGAATAATGAGATGATTGATAATTGATATCTGCAACATCCCACCAAAATTTACGGCTGGCTTCACCATCGGATCCTCCCTTAGATTTATCAAAGGGGCTACACAGGGGTCGGCAAACTTTTTTACCCGCCGACCCCTTCATAGGATATTTGTATTAACATCGACCCCCTCCATGCATACACTTACAAAAAGGCGAAAAAAATATTTAAACAAAATTCAAAGTGACCCCTTAAATTTATCGACCCCTTGAGTTCTGTCCTCGACCCCTAGGGGTCTATGTCGACCACTCTGCCGACCCCTGTTGTAGACGTTCAAGACCCCACTCTTTCAGAGTTCCAGGAGATTTGTTTGGGTTCTCTTTCGAAGATGGCCTTTGTATTACAGTACATGCAGGATGTTTCAGAAGATGAGGTACAAAATTGCACACCATGTAGAAAAATAGAATTTTCGGAAAAAGTCTTTTATTTTAGTTATTATCTGTTTATTGTTTTGAACGATGAAATTTATCTACACAATTACCCACAATGTTTTTTTCTTGGATTAACGTAATAAACACTTCTATTCCATGAGAGTTTACAATAATACAATTTAATTTTAGCGATATTTTGTAAAAAGATTTAGCAAGAAGGTTTTAGAATGCTCCAGCTCGTGCTACCAGGTTACTTTTTTTGTCTTGTTGGCGCTGTTCAGGTTCAGAGGAACAACGACGCCGGTAACTTGAACCGTTTAACAAATGCAGGAATGGCAGATATGAACCTTTTGAAGTATTTGTAATTTTTGTAAAGAAAATTCAAAATTTATATTACGAGTAATTGTGTAATTAAATTTCATCATTTAAAACAATACACAGGTAAATCTCAAAAACCCGTTTTTTCAAAAAATTTCATGGAAGAAAAAGTGTTTATTTGGCCATTTTCTAATTGGTGCACAATTTTGTACTCATGTTCTGAAACACCCTGTACAGTGCATTTCTTCCTCAATTTGATTACTAACTCGCTCATTTTTTATTTGTTCTTCGAAGTTCCCTGCCGAGTGGCAGTTATGTCAGAGACAACCTGATGCCCGTGCCAGTCTAATGACGGTGGTTGTGGTGGCTGTATTAGGAGTACGAAAAGGTTGGCTTTCAAGGGTTATTCTTCATAGCCCGAATGACATTGAATAGATAATGATTGCTGGTGATAATTTTAGATACTATTTAGCTCATAACCATAGTTGTAAGTGTTTGTTCTATGTTTAACCAATTGTCAAGATGATTGCTGATGATTATTTTTATGTTTAAGGTCTATTTAGCCTGTGGTCGCAAAGTCTATTGATATTTTATAGCCATTTTCGCTAACAGTACATGGTGGTCATGATGTGTGAGTTTTGTTAGGCATCAATTTTTATGCTGTCTTCGAATTTTGTGCTGTCTTTTGCCTTATGATTTGTGATTAATAAAGACATCTTTCTCTTTGTAACCTTTGATCCAAAGTATTGTTATCGATAACTTCACCATCCCGAGAGTCTATATCAGTAAAAACTGGAGAGCTATACATAAAGTTCAATGAGGTTCTGTGGAACAAAATTGTAATTTCCCTTTTAAAATTAGTCTGAAGAAAAGCAGCCTGAGGAGTTAACGATAAGAAAGTACCATTTCAATCAAGTTGTTGCTGGTCTTGTTATGCTTTAAAATGAAGCAAAATCATGCCTTAAAATAAAGCAAAATCATGCCTTAAAATAAAGCAAAATCATGCCTTAAAATAAAGCAAAATCATGCCTTAAAATAAAGCAAAGTCATGCCTTAAAATAAAGCAAAATAATGCCTTAAAATAAAGCAAAATCATGCCTTATAATAAAATTAAAAAAACCTGTTATCCACCTCTGTACCCATTGCATACATGTATCTGTGTCGAATGGAGAATTTGGGCAAGATTTTTGTTTTCCAAAGAAAAGATACACAATACTTGCTTTGCAAAGCCTCGAACTTTATGCCATTATACATGAATGCAGATCGTCTTCATTAACCAATAGGGCCACAGTAACCAAAGATTATTTATTTATATCCTACTTGATTTGTATCTTTATAGTTTTTACCACTGGCTTTCTGTTACCCAAAATCAAATAAGGCGCTGTCGAGTATTTTCATAGATTGGTGTTCCTCAAGGATGATAAACGATGTTTTGTTCCAACCAAGCCTGATACACATCACCTTGTACATTGGTATATCAAATGCCTCATAACCAACACCAGGACGCCATGACGGTTTCCCTCGGTCAAGCCGGTAGTCTGCAGTAGATGTGTGGTCGCCGTGACCGAGTGGTTAAGGACGCGCCCTTCCGTCAAGGTGTCGGCAGTTCGAATCCCGGCGCTTCGCAGTATTTCTCCCTGTTGGGAAAAGGGAGAACTCAGCCACAATTCCCCACTCTACCCAGGTGTCGGAAATGGGTACCGGCTTGACCGGGGGTAACCGTCATGGCGTCCTGGTGTTGGTTATAAGGCATTTGATATATCAATGTACAAGGTGGTGTGTGTCGGGCTTTATTGGTTGGAATAAAGCATTCTTTATGAGTTGCTTCAGAACACCTATTTCCTCTCCATCGTCGCAATGTAGAAAAGGTTCTTAAGTCGACGTTTTAATGAAAATTCGTTGTCATAAAATATCTACTCACCATTAGACTGACGATCATTAATGTATTTTTTGCTTTGGTATTTTCGTTTAAATCAAATTAGATTGAAATATGTTTTTGTTGCCTTTTTTAAATTCTATATAATTTAAATGCGTATTTTTTACCCATTTTTTACATTCAATTCAATTAAATTATGTATTTTAGACCCTTTAATTAAATTAAATTACAATACTAATGGATTTTTTGCTTTGGTTTCAGGTGCAACTAAATTCTCTAGTGTAACATTTAAATCTCCTAAAATTTTATGTTCTTAATGGTAATTTACATCAGGTGACTAGTATTTCCGTCACTAACACTTTATGCACAATTAATTAAACTGAAGTTCAATACTCAACTTGAATAAGAAATAGATAATAGTTAATTATAAATCCAATAAATAAGAGTTATTTCTATAAATCCATATTGAAAATAACGAACATTAAATAGATCGCGACTTCATTTAATTTTCATCATGTATATTTCGAACTTGAGTTAGTAGACTGCTGGTCCGTCAGCAGCGTTATGAAAATCCCCCCAGTGACCACCGGTGGGTCACGTCGCATTTAAAGTGCTAAAATGATAAAATTAAAAGCACATGGAATGAAATTAAGGAAGCATTTGTACTGGCGTTACGAAAAGTGAAGAATATAAATATCCGGCCGTGTTATCATGTTAAGGTTAGGTTAAGTTAGGTCAAGAATTAAAATGATACTCAGAATAATTATATACCCAGAATGATAATATGCACAGAATTTAAATACTCAGAATAATTATATGCTAAGAATAATAGCATTCTTAAAATAATAATATACTCAAAATAATAATATGCTCAGAATAATGTACTGAGAAATAACAATATACTCAATAATGATATACCCAGAATAATATACTCAGAGTAATATACTGAGAAATAATAATATACTCAAAAATAATAATATACTCAGAAATAATAATGTACTCAGAAATAATAATATACTCAGAAATAATAATATACTCAGAAATAATAATATACTCAGAAATAATAATATACTCAAAAATAATAATATACTCAGAAATAATAATATACTCAGAAATAATAATATACTCAAAAATAATAATATACTCAGAAATAATAATATACTCAGAAATAATAATATACTCAGAAATAATAATATACTCAAAAATAATAATATACTCAGGAATAATAATATACTCAGAAATAATAATATACTCAAAAATAATAATATACTCAGAAATAATAATATACTCAGAAATAATAATATACTCAGAATGATAATATACTCAGAATAATAATATACTCAGAATAATAATATACTCAGAAATAATACTCAGATGAATCAAAATAATAACGTCCCATAAGAAGCTACAGCGAGTTTGTTTATTCATTTCAGGACCTGTTCTGCATGAATAAATTTAATTTTTTAACTAATTGTCACAATTGCATACATATCAACGGTATGCGTTTCCTGTACTTTCGTTTTGTGTTTTATGAAAAATTTCATTTACAAAGTTTACAAAATTTTTATCTACTCACTGCACTCCATGGAGTACACTGTAATCTTTTTGAAAGCAGATTTCGATTTTCTTTTACCTTTACACTATACAAAATATCAATGATTCACAAAACTCAATGTAAAATGTCATTGACCCACTGATGCATCAAATTCTATCAGAATGATACGATGCTTATTATATACCTCCACCTTCTCCAAAATATATTATCTTTAAATATTTTAAAGCCTATTTTGAAATCACTTCTTCTGCAGTCTGCATTACATGAACTCTGACGCATTAACCCGTTACTAAATATTAGGTAGCTAAATTAACCCGTTACTAAATATTAGGTAGCTAAATTAACACGTTACTAAATATTAGGTTGCTAAATTGACCCGTTACTAAATATTAGGTAGCTAAATTAACACGTTACTAAATATTAGGTTGCTAAATTAACACGTTACTAAATATTCCGTCACTAAATTAACACGTTACTAAATATTCCGTCACTAAATTAACACGTTACTAAATATTCAGTCACTTAATTAACACGTTACTAAATATTAGGTTGCTAAATTAACACGTTACTAAATATTAGGTTGCTAAATTAACCCGTTACTAAATATTAGGTTGCTAAATTAACACGTTACTAAATATTCCGTCACTAAATTAACACGTTACTAAATATTCCGTCACTAAATTAACACGTAACTAAATATTCAGTCACTTAATTAACACGTTACTAAATATTAGGTTGCTAAATTAACACGTTACTAAATATTCTGTCACTAAATTAACACGTAACTAAATATTAGGTTGCTAAAATAACACGTTACTAAATATTCTGTCACTAAATTAACACGTTACTAAATATTAGGTTGCTAAATTAACACGTTACTAAATATTAGGTTGCTAAATTAACCCGTTACTAAATATTCCGTCACTAAATTAACACGTAACTAAATATTCAGTCACTTAATTAACACGTTACTAAATATTAGGTTGCTAAATTAACACGTTACTAAATATTAGGTTGCTAAATTAACCCGTTACTAAATATTCCGTCACTAAATTAACACGTTACTAAATATTCCGTCACTGAATCAACACGCTACTAAATATTCCGTCACTAAATTGACACGTTACTAAATATTTAGTCACTAAATGGACACGTTACTAAATATTCAGTCACTAAATTAACACGTTACTAAATATTTCGTCACTAAATTAACACTTAAGTAAATATTCCGTCACTAAATTAATACGTCACTAAATATTCCGTCACTAAATTAGCACGTTACTAAATATTCAGTCACTAAATTAAAACTTTACTAAATATTCAGTCCCTGAATTAAAACGTTACTAAATATTCAGTCACTAAATTAACACTTAAGTAAATATTCCGTCACTAAATAAACACGTAAGTAAATATTCTGTCACTTAATTAACACGGAAGTAAATATTCCGTCACTAAATTAACACGTAAGTAAATATTCTGTCACTAAATTAACACGTAAGTAAATATTCTGTCACTAAATTAAAACGTAAGTAAATATTCCGTCACTAAATTAACACGTAAGTGAATATTCCGTCACTAAATTAACACGTAAGTAAATATTCTGTCACTAAATTGACACGTAAGTAAATATTCCGTCACTAAATTAACACGTAAGTGAATATTCCGTCACTAAATTAACACGTAAGTAAATATTCCGTCACTAAATTAACACGTAAGTAAATATTCCGTCACTAAATTAAGACGTAAGTAAATATTCCGTCACTAAATTAACACGTAAGTAAATATTCCGTCACTAAATTAACACGTAAGTAAATATTCCGTCACTAAATTAACACGTAAGTGAATATTCTGTCAATAAATTAGAACGTAAGTAAATATTCCGATACTAAATTAATACGTCACTGAATCATTAATTATATAATACACATTAACCGCGACGGGTTAAACTATAGTTCAATGTACTATTCAAATTCAAAGTCAATTGTAGAAAACAATTTTGAAAATAGTATACATCAACTGGATTGTACCTTCATTGAGTATTTATAAAGAATGAAAATCAAAGTTGTGACTACTGGTCGGTCAACAGCATTATGAAAATCCCCTCCGTGTACCACCGGTGGTTCATATCGTAGTAAACGTTTTAAACCCCAACAAAATAAGGATCTTTTCCACGTGCGCTCCGCCACTAATCATCAGCGAGCAGAGTGTTATTCATGTAAAACGTTCTTAAATGTGTTCCTTTAGTGATTCTTGTTCTTAAATGGGTTCCTTCAGTGATTCTTGTTCTTAAATGGATTCCTTTAGTGATTCTTGTTCTTAAATGGGTTCCTTCAGTGATTCTTGTTCTTAAATGGGTTCCTTCAGTGATTCTTGTTCTTAAATGGGTTCCTTCAGTGATTCGTGTGGTCGGAATTATTACTTTCTGTGATCGCATCACGGTTCACATTGACCTAAATTACTTAGCAAATGAAAAATTAGGTTGGGTATTAGGAAATTTGAACAATTAGCTAGTACACAATTGGGTTGAGTATAAGAAATTTGAATAATTAGCAAGTACAAAATGTAATTTCGTAGTCGAGTCGAATCATGCAGGAAGCTTACATACACTGTCAGGCAAATGTACACTTAGACGAGTCAGGGAAGCTTTGTAACTAACACCTGCTCGACTTTCACTATGGAAATTCTCAATGGGTGCGTTGGTTTTCAAATACCTAACACATTACTGAAGAAATAAGATTCCGAGAAAAATTTGAAGCTTGGAGAGTTCTAACTTATTTCATTTGATTGTTGATCAGATCCACGGACAATTGTGGTGTCAATGACTGCAACTATCGTCCCTTATAATGGTGGCCTTCACAAAACTTGAGCATATTTAAATCGTAGAGTTTTTCTTTGGGTGCAGTGGAGCAAGTAGTATGACAGTCCAAAGATTGAAAACGAGAAAAAAAGTTCATTTCCATTGAAGTTGACACAAAAAATCATAAAAAACAGAAGAAAAGACGCCCCAAAATCCGTTTGTTTCCAGTGAATTTTGTTCAAAAATTTATCAAAAAAGGAGAGAAAGAACAGGAAAAACCAGTTTATCTCTTTTGAAGTTGGTACAGGGATCACCAATGGTAGTTTTTAAAGTTTCTCAACATATAGATCATTAGTAGGGTAACATACATGTGTCCTACTATGCCCTTGTCAATAACGAAGACGAAATATATGGGATGAAATCTGCTAAAGAAACTATGGGAATATTTTCGGTGAGCCGAAAAAGAATCAACGTAAAAGTTCTCGTTTATGTAATCATAGCACTTTCCCTAAGAACTTTTAGGAATCCCACATTCAAAAAGAAAAAGAATCAACCACTTCATGATAAAGATATTCGCTGACAAACATTTCGGAATCCAAAAATTTTGAAAACGCCGGACCCACACTGGATAAACTCAGGTTCTAAATTAGAAATTATAACCCGCATAAATTAGAGCTCAAATCTATTGATAGGCGTAAATTAGAACCCACATCTATTGATCAGCTCAAATTAGAACCCACATCTATTGATCAGCTCAAATTAGAACCCACATCTATTGATCAACTCAAATTAGAACTCACATCTATTGATCAGCTCAAATTAGAACCCACATATATTGATCAACTCAAATTAGAACCCACATCTATTGACCAGCTCAAATTAGAACCCACATCTATTGATCAACTCAAATTAGAACCCACATCTATTGATCAGCTCAAATTAGAACCCACATCTATTGACCAGCTCAAATTAGAACCCACATCTATTGATCACCTCAAATTAGAACATACATCTATTGTCCCGCGAAAAGTAGAACCCACATCTATTGATCAACTCAAATTAGAACCCACATCTATTGATCAGCTCAAATTAGAACCCACATCTATTGATCAGCTCAAATTAGAACCCACATCTATTGATCAGCTCAAATTAAAACCCACATCTATTGATCAACTCAAATTAGAACCCACATCTATTGATCAGCTCAAATTAGAACCCACATCTATTGATCAACTCAAATTAGAACCCACATCTATTGATCAACTCAATTTAGAACCCACATCTATTGACCAGCTCAAATTAGAACCCACATCTATTGACCCGCGAAAAGTAGAACCTACATCAAAAATAGCCATCTCGTGTTTTAACACATGAATGTCAGACACAAGCATTTAACACATGGATGTCTGACACAAGCATTTAACACATGAATGTCTGACACAAGAATTTAACACATGAATGTCTGACACAAGCATTTAACACATGAATGTCTGACACAAGCATTTAACACATGAATGTCCGACACAAGCATTTAACACATTAATGTCCATCGGAATGCTTGGCTGGGGAAGTCAGAAGTACTTGAAGAGCGTATTTGTGATACGGATTTTACTGCTACTCAGAGGGCATATGTCTTCAATATATATAATAATATTAAACCTTGATTTTCAATACCATTTTACAAATATTAATGTCATATGTATATAAAGAGTATAAAAAACATGTCTACAGGCTGCAATACCTATCTCTATTAAAAAACTATTCATCTTGAAAATTGTCAATAGGAGATGGAATCTCAAAATTATGAATAGGTGGAGTCAGGGTCGGAGTCAGAGCCCCAACTTTATTCTTCCGACTCCGCAGCCCTGGCAATACCCTTTTCAACTGTCGAACAAATGGTTGAGAGAAAACAAAAACAAACAAACATCGGCATCTTTGGGATGCTTTATTTCCAATCAAGCCTGATACATATGATCTTAAGCAGTGGTTTTTAAAATGTCTTATAACTAACTCTATGTATAGGACACCATGACGGTTCCCCCGTAAAGCCGGTACCCATTTCCGACACCTGGGTTGAGTGGGGTATTGTGTTTGAGCTTTCCCTCATACCCAAAGGGGAAAATCTCCGCGCCAGCGCCGGGATACGAACCCTCGTCTCCAACATACAAGTCCGTTCCGTTAACCACTGTGCCACGGCGAGCACGAAAAAGGAGAAGAAGCGCACCGCAAGAGGGCTTACTACAACGAAAAATTCATGAACTTAGTCAGTCGTCTATATTTGTTCAGTATTTAACCAATTGTTAAGATGATCGCTAATTATTTTCACACCTTTCAGACAATTTGGCGTGTGGATGCAAAGTTAACTGATGTTTTCGTGCCCTTTTTCACTGATATTAAATCGTGGTCTTTTGTGTTTGATGTGCCATAATATATGTTTTTATCATGCCTCGTGCAACTTCAGCTTTCATCAGTGCCGTATTGAATATAGGTCGGCTGCTTGCTATGCTTTAAACTTCGGAGATGACATCGTTTACTAAGATCCTTACTTTGAAAATCGAATTCTTTTTCAACCTCAACACCTGGGAGATAGTTTCGTTTTATTACTTTCTTAAATACGGACTTAGGAAACGGCTTCTTTGACGTTTTCTAAGGTCAGTATTCAAGAGACTGTTTCAGTTGGATGAATTCGTTAAAGTTCCGTATTTGTGCAACTGTTTCGTTGAAGTTTGCTAAGCCCCGTAATTAGGACACTAATTCGTTTGTTTAGTTCGTTGTGCTCTGTTTTTTTTTTTGGAGCTGGTGATATCGTTCCTTTCCTTTGTTTTCTACATAGCGTTTTTTCTGTCTGTTTTACATGCGCAAATCCCCTTCGTATTTCCAGTTTCTTTCCGTTTCTCTCGCTGGCAACATGGGTATAACTAGACTGATTCTAATAGTATATCCACTAAGGATTTTTATGTTAAGACATTTTAAAAACCACTGATGTTTTTTGTATCATCTATGTTGCAAATCCATTTTTTGTCTCCTCTTCGTTCTCCCACATTACTTCGAAAAACTGTTCCAGAGATCTTTTGGTTATTGCCCTTACATTTCCGTGCGTTTTGTATAAATCACGCACTAACTGCATTGTCAACACACTATTTTATTTATGATATTATATTCATATTACATTGAGTATTAATCGTAGGTTTTGTATGAATAGAAAAGCCTCGTACGATTTGCAATACCTTACAAGTATTCTCCTGTCTACACCGTTCTATTTGAAACAGCCCTCAATATCCTTTTTTTTTAAATTCAATCAGCAACCACACTTACGTATTTTCTAACTTTCCAGCATTCGGTTTGCTCCAACACTTAAGTTTTTCTTTCTTTTCAGCTTCGTTCGTCGACGCATCCGGCCGTCATCTCGCCTCCCATTCATAAATCCATATTTCCGAAGGACCCGGAAATATTCCACGAAAATGCACCCCGTACGACACTCCATCCCTCCGGGGGACACCACTAGATACATTTTAGTGGAAGTGCTCAATGAAGGAGTCATCCAGTATGAATGGAAATTGTTGACCGGGACACAAGAGTCAGACAAAGAAGAAAAGCTGTGAATAGTACGCAATGGGACATATATATCTCCTGCAATTTAATGGTAGGGAGTTGAATAAAATGATGCAATTAAAAATAGCCCCTGCAATAGAAAGGTAGGCAATAGAATACAACATGGCAATTAAATGTTTCACCTGCAATAGAAAGGTAGGCAATAGAATACATCATGGCAACTAAATGCACCACCTGCAATAGAAGGGTAGGCAATATAGTACAACATGGCAACTAAATGCACCACCTGCAATAGAAAGGTAGGCAATAGTATATACAATATGGCAACTAAATGCACCACCTGCAATAGAAAGGTAGGCAATAGAATACATCATGGCAACTAAATGCACCACCTGCAATAGAAGGGTAGGCAATAGAATACATCATGGCAACTAAATGCACCACCTGCAATAGAAAGGTAGGCAATAGAATACATCATGGCAACTAAATGCACCACCTGCAATAGAAGGGTAGGCAATAGAATACATCATGGCAACTAAATGCACCGCCTGCAATAGAAGGGTAGGCAATAGAATACATCATGGCACAATGGCACTATCCGAGGTGGCATTTTTAGGATTGCTGGCAAATTTCTACGCCATAGCAAAAGGAGTCGTTGCAGCAGCTGTGGGATCGCTGCCGTGGGCTGTACATATGGATTACACCGAGCTTGGCTTACACAAAAATTTCGTGATATTGAAAAACATGCTGTCATGGTCGTAACCGCAGTACTCTGAGTGGAACAAAGTAGTACTTAAATGTAGGTTTGAGGCTATTTAGGCTCAGTAGATTCCCTGAATGTGACTTTGATGTGCCCAATACAGAGCAGTACACTCCCTAAATCGTACTTTAAGTCCATCGTGCAATAGAAAGCCCTATAAAAGGGGTGTTGATGAGCCCATTGCGTCACATTTCTCTAAAGTTTCTGTAATAGTGTTTTAAAAGTGGATACCATTTATGTGGTTTACAATTATCAATCCGTATCGATTTTATGAAGTTAATCAATATGACGAAGTTGATCAAAAATGGTTTCTGTTTGAATTTTAGACTTTTAAACGTCGGAAAATTGAATTTCTTTTTCTGGAATTGGAAATAACGACGGCCACATTTTTACACGACGCAGATCTTGTCACTAGGTGCGCTTGTCTTCATTTTTACTGAACCCTCCCGCTTGGATGTAGACAGACTAAAATTGCGCAGAAAGGGAAAACTAACTTTATGCTCCGTCAATTAAAATTCTTCATGACGTAATGAACGATATTTGTTTATTCTTCATGGTTATAAACAATATTTCTGACACCATCGGGAATGGCAAAATTAATTTAATTCGCTACGGACAGTGCCATATTTGAATAGGCATTTAGTAGAGTAAATTATACCTACACAATTGTTTACAATAATGACCGAAATTCATGTTGTAAATGGGGTCATAGACACACGAGTGTAATTTTGTGATCAATTAAGCGTATTGGTATCATTTTTCGTTGATTCATCTAACTTTTTTATTCAGGGTAGTCATCCTTGTGAACTTCTTTTCTCAGGACGTAAACCATTTTGGCAGTAAACATTTATTTGCACTACACAAATTGTATAAATATAGGCTAAAAAAAAGGTTAGAAAAAACTATTTGAATATTCATAACACCACTATATATCTATGCACATACATGATTCATGTTTTTCCAATATCTTGCGACATGTGTACTACTCTCGGAATATTCCCATGCTTAGAATAAATGTTTGATTTTTCATACAAAGTGCATGATTTCTATGAGGTTTCTTGTACTAGTTCTATGATTTACAAAGGTCTTGCTTTGAATATTAATCGTATTCTGTTATCACACCAACCGGACCATATCAATCCAAGCTTGTGACATCACTTTTGTTACCGTTTTCTTTTAATTTTTGCATGGGCTTGTCTAAATTGTATATCCACGTTTGAGCGGATCATAAATGATGAAGTCATATTTATTTTTCAATTTCCTAAATATTTCATGAATGATCAATAAATAATTATAATTAAACTTATAAATCGTTTTCTTCGTCCTGAAATCGTGTTCTTTTATTGCGAAATATCAGACATAATCTGAAAATATCTGACATAAACTTTGCATGAGTCAATTTCATCGTGTTGTATCTGTACATTTGCATTCTGTATAACCACTACTAAAAATTCTATTATTATTATAATTTCAATTTTTTGCCCTTTGGAAAAGTTGAATTACTTTTCTATATCAATGTAACCATCAGAAAAGCTTTTGACAGCTACATAAAATACTAGAAAAAAGAAAAAAGAAAAATAGTTGATTTCCAATAGAGTTCAAACATGAAATGTTTACCATTGGTTTTCAAAATATCTTCACATCACACCGGTATCGTAGTGCCCATGTAAAATGTCGAAACAAAAAGTGACTGACAGAACAGCACTACAAAATGAGTTCCTGTATGTTGGAGACGAGGGTTCGTATCCCGGCGCTGGTGCGGCGATTTTCTTCGTTGGGTATAAGGGAAAGCTCAAGCACAATACCCCACTCGACCCAGATGTCGGAAATGGGTACCGGCTTTACGGGGGAACCGTCATGGTGTCCTATATATAGGGTTGGTTATAAGACATTTGAAAAACCGATGCTAAGATCATATGTATCAGGCTTGATTGGAAATAAAGCATCCCAACGATGCCGATGTTTGTTTTAATCTGATTTTGAGAGTGCATTTAAATGAAAGTAACTAGGAAAACATAATCCTCGTAACGCTTAGTTGGAAAACACGCGCGTTAGTGCACACATGTATTGAAATAAAAGCGAAATACTTGGTACAGTATTTTAGATGAAGCGAAAGCTACGTATGCTAGTACAATGAGAACATATCAGGTTAATAAGAAGCTCGTTTCAATACCTTTTTTTCTCTCAATCGTCTCAATCTTGCTGTAGAAAACATTTTGCTCGCCATAACCATGTGGCTAGAGGTTCTGCTGCCGTGCGGCAGACCCGGGTTCGAGTCCCGGCGCTGGTGGCGATTTTCTCTGTTGGGTATAGGGGAAAAATTCCAAGCACAATACCCCACTCTACCCAGGTGTCTGAAATGGGTACCGGTCTTGACCGGAGGAAAGCGTCATGGCGTCCTGGCGTTAGTTATAAGGCATTTGAAAATCCAATGTACAAGGTGATATGTATCAGGCTTGATTGGAAATAAAGCATCCGTAGATGCCTTCATTATTATTATTATTATTAAAAAATATTATTAACACTTTTACTGTGGCAAATAAAACTAAAGTTTAATATCCTACTAAAATTTAAAGTCAATTGTCTTAAATATTGTTGATAATAGCAAACATTAACTGGATCATGCTTTCATTAAGTTATCATCAATTTTACATGACAGTCGAGTTTTTAACTACTGGGCGGTCAGCAATATTATGAAATTTTCCTCCGTGTACCACCGGTGCCGCACGTGTAGTCAAAGTGTTGAGTCGATGTTTTAAGGAGAAAAAGTTGTCATTAAATATCTACGCATCCTCTGACTGACTATCACTAATGGATTTTTTCTTTGATTTCAGAAGCAACTGAGTTTTCTTGTGTAGCATTAAATTCCCTTAAAATTGATGTTCTTAATGGTAATTGATATCAGGTGACTAGCATCTACGTCACTAACACTTTATCCGCAATTTGCTAAACTCAAGTTCAAAATCAACTTGAATCAGAGTTAATTCTAGAAATATAAATTCAAAATAATGAACATTAAATAAATCGCGACTTCATTTAGTTTTCACTTAGTCTTTATTGAAATTTGAGTCAGTGACTGCTGGTCGGTCAGCAGCAGTATGAAAATCCCTTAAGTGACCACCGGTGGGTCACGTCGCATATAAAGTGATAAAATGATAAAATTAAAAGCACGTGAAATGAAATTAAGGAAGTATTTGTACTGGCGTTACAAAAAGTGAAGAATATAAATAACTGACCGTGATATCCTGTGAAGGTTAGGTTAGGTTAGGTCAAGAATTAAAATGATACTCAGAATAAATATATACTTGGAATAATAGTATTCTTAGAATAATACTATACTCATAATAATATACTAGGAATAATAGTATTCTTAGAATAATAATGTACTCATAATAATATACTAGGAATAATAGTATTCTTAGAATAATAATATACTCATAATAATATACTAGGAATAATAGTATTCTTAGAATAATAATTTACTCATAATAATATACTAGGAATAATAGTATTCTTAGAATAATAATATACTCATAATAATAATATACCAAGAATAATAGTATGCTTAGAATAATAATATACTCATAATAATAATATACTCAGAATAATAATAAACTCTGTAATAAGAATATACTCAAATAACAATATAGTCAGAAATAATAATATACTCAGAAATAACAATATACTGAGAAATAATTATATACCCAGAATAATAATATACTCAGAATAACAATATACTCAGAATAATAATATACTCAGAATAATGATATACTTAGAAATAATAATATACTCAGAATAAAAATATACTCAGAATAATAATATACTCAAAATAATAATATACTCAGAAATAATAATATACCCAGAATAATAATATACTAAGAATAATAATATACCCAGAATAACAATATACTCAGAAATAATAACATACTCAGAATAATAATATACCCAGAATAATAATATACTCAGAAATAATAACATACTCAGAATAATAATATACCCAGAATAATTATATACTCAAAAATAATAACATACTCAGAATAATAATATAGTCAGAATAATAATATACTCAGAATAATAATATACTCAGAAATAATAACATACTCAGAATAATAATTTACTCAGAATAATTATATACTCAAAAATAATAACAAACTCAGAATAATAATATAGTCAGAATAATAATATACTCAGAATAATTATATACTCAGAATAATAATATACCCAGAATAATAATATACTCAGAAATAATAACATACTCAGAATAATAATATACCCAGAATAATTATATACTCAAAAATAATAACATACTCAGAATAATAATATAGTCAGAATAATAATATACTCAGAATAATAATATAGTCAGAATAATAATATACTCAGAATAATAATATACTCAGAAATAATACTCACATGAATCAAAATAATAACGTCCCATAAGAAGCTACAGCGAGTTTTTTTATCCATTTCAGGACCTGTTCTGCATGAATAATTTTAATTTTTTAACTAATTGTCACAATTGCATACATATCAACGGTATGCGTTTGCTGTACTTTCGTTTTGTGTTGCATGAAAAATTTCATTTACAAAGTTTACAAAATTCTGATCTACTCACTGCACTCCATGGAGTACACTGTAATCGTTTTGAAAGCAGATTTCGATTTTCTTTTATCTTTACATTCTACAAAATATCAATGAGTCACAAAACTCTATGTAAAATATCAATGACCCACTGAAACATCATGCTTTATCAAATGGTACCATGCTTATTATATACCTTCACCCTCATCAAAATATATTATTTTTAAATATTTTAAAGCCTATTTTGAAATCACTTCTTCTGCAGTCTGCACTAAATAAACTCTGACGCATTAACACGTTACTGAATATTACGTTACTAAATTTACACGTTTCTTAATATTACGTTACTAAATTTACACGTTTCTTAATATTACGTTACTAAATTTACACGTTTCTTAATATTACGTTACTAAATTTACACGTTTCTTAATATTACGTTACTAAATTGACACGTTTCTTAATATTACGTTACTAAATTGACACGTATCTTAATATTACGTTACTAAATTGACAAGTTTCTAAATATTACGTTACTAAATTGACACGTTTCTTAATATTACGTTACTAAATTTACACGTTTCTTAATATTACGTTACTAAATTTACACGTTTCTAAATATTACGTTACTAAATTAACACGTTTCCTAATATTACGTTGCTAAATTTACGCGTTTCTTAATATTACGTTACTAAATTTACACGTTTCTTAATATTACGTTACTAAATTTACACGTTTCTTAATATTACGTTACTAAATTTACACGTTTCTTAATATTACGTTACTAAATTTACACGTTTCTTAATATTACGTAACTAAATTTACACGTTTCTTAATATTACGTTACTAAATTTACACGTTTCTTAATATTACGTAACTAAATTGACACGTTTCTTAATATTACGTTACTAAATTTACTCATCAGTGAATATTACGGTACTAAAGAAACACTTCCCTAAATTATTCATGAAATAAAAACGTATCAACCGAGATGGGTTAAACTAAAGTTCAATGTACTATTCAAATTCAAAGTCAAGCGTAGAATACAATTTTGAAAATAGTATACATCAACTGGATTGTGCCTTCATTGAGTATTTATGAAAATCGAATTCGTGCCTACTGGTCGGTGAGCAGCATTATGAAAATCCCCTCCGTTTACCACCGGTGGTTCATATCGTAGTAAACGTTTTAAACCCTGACAAAATGAGCATCTTATCCCAACCCCCGCCACTAATGCAACACATAAGTTCACCCATGTGTAACTTTCGAAACAATGCACCTATCGACTTCAAGTTACTCTCAAACGAAATGATGTTTTATTCTTTCGTTTGAAAGTAATTTGAAGTCGATAGGTGCATTATTTCGAAAGTTACAAGTGGGTGAACTTGTGTGTTGCATTTTTTTAGAGGCGGGGGCGCATCTGGAAAAGATTACAGAATAATTTGTATTTTTAATAAACAATATAATCAATTTTCATTGCCGCGATATTTTTTGGCCTTGAAAACAAAAGTGAACAGATGCTGGGTTTTTTATATCATTTAGATGGTGTCTGTGATACCGTTCTAACAGATATTAATAAAAATCTAATTTAATTATTTGAGTAACATAATTCAAATAGATATGAATAATGATGAAATTAAATTATTTGAATAGAATAATTCAGATACATATAAATTATTAGGAATGTTCCAGACAAAAGATATATAGAAAGAATGAAATAAAGAAAGAGAAATTATCTATTTCCAGAAACGTTAATCCATGAGATGCATAACACTTTGGATTCAAATTTTTTTTAATATAAAGGGTCCACATATACATTATAAAAATATTTCATGCATATTATCACGGTGGGGTGTATGACAACCCAATAAATAAAGGTAATTAAATGCTGTATTATACCATAGTTTAGGGTCTTATAACTTTTTTTATTACGTGAACGGAGGCTTCAAAGAAAATAATGACATTTCCGCATCTCCGCTCCCGAAGACAGATAACACTCAGTGTTGCTGTCCGTGTCTTGGTTTTCCTCATGTGTAGCAAAATTTCTTGTCTCCTCAAGACAATTTATCTTGCAATCATGGTCAAGTAAACCATTTTTAATCATTTATCTCGTAATATACATTTATAATTCACCACTTGAAAATGTAATGATCGAACAGAGTGATACTCCTAACGGAATTCATGAGGAACCGTAGACTTTCTCAACATATGTAACTTTTCGCCAGAAATTTAAACCATGTGAATATATTTTTTAGTATAATCAAACATTTTTATCTACTGCATAGAAGGTGAAAAAGTTGATGGTAACTATACATGAGGAAGTATATGGTGTCGATAGAATAACGTATCTGTGATACACATGAAGAAACATCGGCGATTTTTTCAACTTTTTCAAAACACTCCAATGCCCCAACGGTGCGTGCGATTCTCTAATTTCTAGATTCTCCCTACGCCTCACAGCTTTTTCCACTTCTGAAATGTATAAATTGAATGTAATAAAACCTAAGTTTCGTTGCAATTAATGTGTCTTTGAAGAGTGGATATCATTTTATTACATGGACGATGTGGATTAAAATTTTAAAATAGTCACTGATGAAAAATCACACTGATCAATTCCAATACGTGTTGTTTTTTATTATTATATACAAGTAACAATTTGTTTTAATTATTAGTACTTTGATATTTAGGGGTTTTAATTTCGAAAAATAAAGAATAAAATGTTTATTTCACCTAAATAAAGCAATTGATGAATCTTTATTTATCATTGTGAGCCATCCAAAGGACGGACACGCTTGCGTAATTCTTCTTCTTCTTTGGTATTTTTGGCGGCATTAAGTTGCCTCATGGAAGAACCAGCTCTTATCAATTCCTATGCGGTACAGAATATCAGTGCTACATGTCATTCAACACTCCACCCATGCAAGTACTGTGTGATAAAACGCACAGTGTCTGTTTTCTTTAATTAAGAAAAATAAAGAAACCTACTTTGTGGTAAGTTATCACAATGGGCATGTGAGTGAACACATCAAATTGGTTGGTGCGTGTGTCTGTGACGCTCACAAGGACGCTCAATGGCCGTATCTGTGATACGAGTTTCACCAGTGCACAAGTACAAGAATATTTTGATGGCGGGTACTGTTGGCATGGATATATTTGTTGGGCATCCACAGCTGGAGGATTTGTTTAATGGCGGGTACTGTTGGCATGGATATATTTGTTGGGTATCGAAATTATGACTGTAATGTACGTGAAATTTTTTTTTCGATAATGTGAAATTAAGTTTTCGTCAGTGTGAATATCAATTTTCTTTGTGTGATATTGAATTTCGTTTGTATAAAATAGATTTTTTAAATGTATAATTTGAGAAGAAAAATAATCGATTTCACTCACAGTTGTGAAACGTTTCGTTTGTTTTACGAACACAAAGCGTTTATCAACGATGTGAACATTGTGATAATGAAATTACAATAGTTACCGTTATTTAATGAAAATTTCATCGGATCGTTTTTCTGGAAGTTTGAAATTTCTATATAAATTTTGCATGTTAATTTTTAAAGTTTCACTCAATGATTTTGTTAAAGATTTAAAAATTTAGAAAAAGATTCGAATTTTCAAAATATTCTAATTAACAAACTTTAAGGCTTGTTTTAGGTATGGTGCTGAACCAGTTTAGCCGGGGTATGTGATCTCGTTTTATATAAATAATCATTATTGGAAAATTTTTAGAGCAACCCAGTTGCCGAAACGAATGTAAATAAATTACTGAACTGATGTTTTCAGCATATTATAACAGGTCACCGGGCTCCCTAAGTAAATAGTACTTTATGCAATAACAACAATACTTCAAATAAATAGATTAATTTAATGAAAAAACATCATGAAACGACCTAATCTATACTTTTATAAAGACCCCTTAATCACCCTTATTCAATACTCGAATTTAAGATTTAAGATACGGAAGACATCAAGTCCGTATCACGGATACATGAGTCGACATCTTTTAATTTTCTGTCAGTGATCGCCGTGAATAAAAATTATCGAAAAATTGAGATTTTCAACTAAAATCGTCAATTAAAATAAAAAAGAAAGGAAAACATTTTATTTCCAATAGAGATGGTACAAAACATCATTGGTTTTTAAAATATCTTAAAATAAGGAAAATACACTTACATGATACACACACACGAGTGTTGTACATTATACCCATGTCACTAGTCGAAAAAAAAAATGATTGAGGGCAATGTATTCCTAGTGTTGCTCAGTCTAGATTTTATGGTATATGTCACTACAACTATAAAAGAAAACCAAGCCGTCGTTTCCGACAGCTCGGGAATTATAGTTATTAATCTCTATATGTATATATTACTTATTATTAGGCATGTATATATGAATTTTTCACTCGTTATAATCTCTATATGTAAATATAATTATTATGTATATATGAATTGTATACTTGTTATAATCTCTATATGTATATATAATTATTATGTATATATGAATTGTTTACTTGCTAAAATCTCTTTATGTATGTATAATTTATAATTATGTATGTATGAATCGTTTACTTAATATAATCTCCAATAGTCGAACCTTGTAACTTCGAAATTAAAGATCAGGTTGGCATCGCTGATATATAATTAGATTCTGTTATGGTTTAAAAGAAAACTATCAGGCGAATGCAACTATTGTTGTGCTAGCGGTGGCACAGCGGTTAAGGGATCGGACTTGTATGCTGGAAGTCGAGGGTTCGTATCCCGGCGCTGGCGCTGCGATTTTCCCCGTTGGGTATAAGGGAAAGCTCAAGCACAATACCCCACTCGACCCAGGTGTCGGAAATGGGTACCGGCTTTACGGGGGAACCGTCATGGTGTCCTATATATAGGGTTAGTTATAAGACATTTAAAAACCAATGCTTGAGATCATTTGTATCAGGCTTGATTGGAAATAAAGCATCCCAAAGATGCCGATGTTTTTTTTTGTGTGTGTCTGCAGGATATAGCAGTTCATGGGGAAAAATGTAAGGTCCCGAGCTTAATATGAGGTAGGCCTTCTTTTTATTGATATTAAACATTTGTTTGTTGTGTTACGGACCATCTTTTTCGGTTGACTGCTGTCCTGTTTTTCAGCACCTACTTCTTTCTTCTTCAACTTCTATCTTGTTTCATAAACTTCTTTCTCAACTTGCTGTTTCATTGCACCTTGTGCATGGATTCCGCGTTCCCGTAACTTCATGTAAATTGGTTCTCTCCCCTTTCCTCTCTCTGTTTCCGTAAGAGAGGCTAAAACTAACATATAATAATCGATCTTATAGCCAAAACTTATTTATCTTCCAATAAATTAAATGTCTATTTTCTGCTTTATACAAGATATTGTTTGTGACCAAAAGTATAAAACTTGCATTCAACGAAAAAACTATTCGGAAAATCATAAGAAAGTCTCAAAAATCTCTTGGATATTTAAACCCTGGTTCAATATTTTTGAAACCCTTCCATATAACCTTTGTATTTCTGTACTTAACATTGATTTCTCGAAAACTTCGTCAATTTCTCCTGATGATACCCTTGGTGTGTTTATTTATTTATATACTACTATACGTGCTTTGTATGAGAGGAGTCTGACTGTGGACGTGGCGAGAGGGATGGCTGCGGACAGAAGTGAGTGGGGGCAGTGTATAAGGAGGTAATTTTATTTTTGACGCGTTACTGGAAGCTGCCCGCGTGTGATGGGGTTGACCTGTCATGTGCGGGGGGAGGGGCTGCACTCAATGAAGCGGTCGGGGTAAACCAGCGGTGGCTGTCGGGCCTGACTGTGGAAGGTGGTTGTGCTGGGCTGCTGCTGATCCTGGCAGTTCAGGTGCGGCCAGTGCTGCCTCTCTCGCCTCCTAGTGACTAAGTGTGGTGATTGTGGCCTGCTGTCGGCTACCCTCCCATAGGGAGGATAAGCCCGGTATATGTATGTATGTACTATACACAACCCGCCAAAAATGACTGGATTCGATATTTTCCTTTATAAATCTTTCAAATATAAATGACAAAAATATATATCCATCCTAATAGTACCCGCGATTAAAATATTCGTCGTATCACAGATACGGTGATTACTTTGGCCCAAATTGGTAAATCTGAAGTTCAATACTCAATTGAAATTTAAAGGTAATTGTAATAAGCAATTTTGAAAGTGGCAATCATTAACAGGATCTCATGTCATCATTTAACTCTAATTAAATATTTCTGAAAACTGAGTTTCTGACTACTAGTCAGATGCGTTACGAAAATCCCTTCCGTGGTCACCGGTGGCGCACGTTGCAGTCAGAGCATGACAGAGACGTACCAACCAACCAAGCAACAACTTTGTGTAAGTCACGGTAGAGGAAACAAGGTAGGTTCAAACCAGTCTTTTTTTCGTTGACGGTGTGGTTTTGCTGACGTCACGGCAACGACCCAACAACAGCGCTCATATTGCGCCTGGTAGCACTGCTACCCCCAAACCTGGCTCAACTATTTGCTTAACGAAACAGCGGTTTGGTGACGTCATAAAGTTAGTTTGAAATAAAGCCAGAACTTCTATTGGCTAACCGAACAAGAGGATGTGTATTTTCCTCCATAAAAATTACCCTACCTTGTTTCCTCTACGGTAGTGTACGTGTAGACACCTGGGCCATTGTAATATCATAGGAATGATTACGCACAGAAAATAAATATAAATTTATTTCTGTATTTATTTAAGGAGACACCGTGCGTTTCATTATGTAAGGATTGATTTTCAAGATGAGTTGGAGAAACAACGTCGTGAGAGGCACAACAATTTTGGAAAATTATCTGTCAAAAAGTAACAGAGAAATTATGAAAAGCAGCAACTTTAGCCCTACAGAGGAGAATATACATAGAACAATAACCATACCTATTCTAATATTACACTACTAAATCCAATCTTACCATACCTAACCCAACGTACTCCCTATGCTAATATCATGTCCATTAACATATCCTCATGCACACATAAATTCTTTAGTCACACAACTATAGTTGAGCAATTGTCAACTGTGATCCTAACTGTTTTTACGCGGTGACTTTAATAAAAAAAGAGTAACCTAAGTGTGTTAACCGATCAGGTTGTAATTCCTTCAAAAGTTTTCAAAGCTAAAGATTTATCTCGGGTCCAACAAGTACCTGAATATCGTATGTGTGATACGGATATTCTCATCATCGGAAGGAAATTTTGGCTCACGGAATTAATCCTACCGTGGTTTCTGGTTCCCTACCCTGCACGGTAGTTGGAACCATTCAAAGAAGTGAAGATAACATATATCCTTTTGAAAATTTATTATTGTATAATGACGGTCTGAGCTCTTTCAGCGTTATTTGTTCACTAGTTAGAGTAAAAAATTATATGATTTCGCAAGGGCGAAACTATTTTTCAGTTGACAACGTTGTGAAAATAAATTTAAAATTGTTACCGTTGAAAAATTAGATACGTAATGGTTCATTACTTCGGATAGTTTTGAAATTTTGAAGATATTTCACGCTAGGAAATTTCAAATATTATCAATATTACGAGAAATATATCGAAACTTTCGAATACGTTTGAAAATTCAATTAAAAACAAAATTACCAAACATCAAGAAGTATTTCTGAAATGGTGACAAAGATGCCCTGCAACTGCGTTACTTTGTTAGAATATATTTTTAGCGCAACCTAGTTGCTCAAGACAGTTATAAGAAGTGGAGCTATTAATACGTCGTAACTTGTGGGTCATTTGTTACCACTTTTAATTAAGCAATGGTTTCCTGTTGATGTTAAGGTAGAACAAAATCATCCTAATTTAATAATTAAAATAAGATTAATAATAATTCCATTAGGCTAAACTCAACCTAACCTAAACATAAAAAGAAACCAAAAATTAAAAGTGGCATCAGATAACCCACAAGTACCTCTAAATATTGTACATTCCCTTAACTTAGACCATACGAGGAACGTAATATCTGTTAGCAAATAATGTTGGTAACAGAATTTCTAAAATACCTAGTACATAAACAATGAATAAAAGAAAGAAGAAAGTAAGAAATAAAAACGTTTATTTATCCACATGAGACACATGCCAACATATTAGAGCAAAGAAAATCGCTTTAATAGACATCATATCTCTTTAAAAAACATTTCAATAAAAAATAACGTTTCGACCAATTTTTGGTCATTTTCAACTCTCTGAAAAAATACAAAAGCACCAAATTATAACAAGTTCAAAAAATCAAAACGCTCTATTTTATTGAAATGTTTTTTAAAGAAATATGATTTTTATTAGAGCGATTTTCATTCCTCTTTTATTCATTGTTAGACTTTGCAATAAGCGAAACTTTTACATATAACCTAGTACATACATTACATAGGAATAACACAGCCCTAAAATAAATCTACTAAATCAACGACGTAGCATCAAGACACACATTCTATACCGCCATTAAAGACTCGTTAATATGCCCGCGTATTGGGGCCAAAACGGGTGGGTAAAAAAACTAAACAAATCCTAAATCTTACTTTTACTCAATGATTCCAATCAAAGCAATTTTCTTTGCACTTTGATTCATCGTTAGGCTTTGCAAAAAGGAATACTTTTACTTATATCTATAACATCTACTTTGGGTACCTCATAAACACCTTGACCAAAGTGAATAAAACTTCTGGACATTGGAAAGAAGTGTTTAATGTTTAATTTCATTCAATATAACCGCCATCCGAAACGATGATGCCCTCAAGACTGCGTCCTTGGCCTCAATAAAGGCTTGTATCCCGAGATTTTCATTTTGTCCAAGGATTGCAAACCCTAGCCTCAACATGCAGCCAGAAGGCGTAGTCCAGTGGGGTATAGTTTGTCTATTAGTACACCTCGTATGGTTTTTCTATTAGTAGACCACGTATAGATGGCTAATAGTACACCTCGTATGGTTTTTCTATTAGTAGACCACGTATAGATGGCTAATAGTACACCTCGTATGGTTTTTCTATCAGTAGACCACGTATAGATGGCTATTAGCACACCTCGTATGGCTTTTTCCATTAGTACACCACGTATACATGGCTATTAGTACACCTCGTATGGTATTTCTATTAGTAGACCACGTATAGATGGCTATTAGCACACCTCGTGTGGTTTTTTCCACTAGTACACCACGTATACATGGTTATTAGTACACCTCGTGTGTTTTTTTTATTAGTAGACCACGTATAGATGGCTATTAGTACACCTCGTGTGTTTTTTCTATTAGTACACCACGTATAGATGGCTATTAGTACACCTCGTATGGTTTTTTTTTCTATTAGTAGACCACGTATAGTTTGGCTATTAGTACTCCTCGTATGGTACGTTCATCTAAGGACGTCTTATATTAAGAAATTTTTAAAAGCCAATATGTTGGCACGTATCTCATGTGTCAACTTTTTTGAAAATAAACCGTTTTTCTTTTCTTTCTTTCTTTCTTTCTTTCTTTCTTTCTTTCTTTCTTTCTTCTTCTCTTAACATCGGGCGAGAATGGCAGCCACGTGTCTTTCGGTCAGAAGGAAAAATTTTGTTCTTGCTGAACACGTTGCACTCGATTGGATGTGTGGGCTGAGGCATCATCCTGTTGCGCGTGTTGTTCGTCCATGCGCTTTTCGATCATGTACAGCAGTGGTTCTAAACCTTTTTTTCGCCAATTCCCCACTTTTAAGTGAGACAACTTTTCATTCGCCACCACAGCAACATCCTTTTACTAATCTGTGACATTCCTAACACCGCAGTTGTCACTTTTACCTAAACATGGCATACGATACCTCATAATGGTTATTTGTGTTAATAAAACATTCCACAAATGCTTGTGATTTGGTAAATAAGTCAACATTTGGATGTTATGTATTAGATTTTGAAATACTATCGATTTTTTGGGGGTGGAAACAAATACACGAAATTCCCCACCTGGCAACTCAGACATTCCCCACCAGTGGGCAATTCCTCACCGGTTAACACATTCACTGCGTATTGGGCCACATGTGTACCATTCCTTTAATTGCTCATTCAAGTACCGGTGTAAGTAAACGACATATTGTCCGTTTCACACGAACTTATTAAAATATAACTGTTACCATACATTGGGAAATGTTATCATGCAATTGTATTTTCATATTTCTTAGAGGAAGGA
Source organism: Morinoia aosen (assembly GCA_030386875.1). Taxonomy (NCBI): domain Eukaryota; kingdom Metazoa; phylum Arthropoda; class Malacostraca; order Amphipoda; family Talitridae; genus Morinoia; species Morinoia aosen. The sequence continues at coordinate 113,570,839 of CM059576.1, forward strand.
TGAAATTGTATTCGAGCACTAAAGTCGATTTCCCAATTGTACTAGTTACAACCTTACCAAACCAACCGTTAACAACCGTGGAGACGCAGTGAACGTGTTAAGAACCGCTGGCGTAGACGGTTGTGCGCGACACCCCAACAAGATTTCCGATCTATTTCATAGTGTGTCCCACAGGAAGAAGTGCAGAAACTTCCACTCTTTTATCTCGCTGGGAAGCCATTTTGAAGTGCACAACAATAACAAAACTGTTCGTTTGATCTCACATTTACAGAGTGTCGGATGGTATAAACAAAAGCTGGACAGGAGCTGCCAAACAATCAGAACTTTAACTTAACACTTTGACTGCGACGTGCGCCACCGGTGATACACGGAGGTAATTTTCATAATGTTGCTGACCGACCAGTAGTCGCGAATTTAATTTTCTTAAATACCTAATCGAAGCTAAATGAAGGCACAATCCAGTATTTTCAAAATAGTTTACTAGAATTGATATTAAATTGGAGTTTGGCATTGAACTTAGTATTTAGTAGTCGCAGTCAAAGTGTTAAAGGTGAGTTCAGTTTTTTGGGGGGCCCACCCGGTATGTCATCACCTTCTTCAAAGTCCAACATCACTCTTCTTTTTCCTCACTAGTAACTTTCTCAAAATTCTAAACCATGTTATTTTTATAAAAGACTCTCCTATCTATTTTATCGTTAACATGTTTATCGCTTTAGCGTTTAGCCTATTATTGATGCGTCTACACTATGCTCTCCTCTTTACTTTCTTTGGAACGCCTTTGTTGCCAATGGGAGGCTTAAACTAACATCTAATCTAGTTCAATATAATCTGATGTGTATATATTATATAATCTTGAGATAATTTTCTTCTTCTTACCCCCTCTGACTTGAGTTTTCTCCATGATGTCGGGACAGGGCATTGCATCTTGAACAAGAGAGGTGCAGGTTCGATACCAGTATTTTCACCATAGCAGATGCAGCTACACTGGCGATAGGGTAAACGGAAAACAAGTAAATGAGGCTCGGGGCATAACTTTCTACTCATCGAGCTTGAATTTAATCCCCTCCCTTTAGTTTAAGTTGGAAAACTATTTATATGATATGATGGCAGAACAGAGTGACTTATTCAATCACGAAAGGTATTTACTTTCTGGCCAGCAACAAAGAAGTTTTGTCAAACACCCCGCCATCGACTGGTGGTCTTTACAACATTTGTCAAACATAGAGGGTGGTCTTCACGAAGAGTTGTCAAACACAGAGATACCAGCCGTCGACTAGTGATCTTTACGAACTTTTTTTGAACACAGAGGGTGGTCTTCACGAAGAGTTGTCAAACACGTAGAGGGGTCTTCACGAAGAGTTCTCAAACACAGAGAGGGGTCATCACGCAGAGTTGTCAAACACAGAGGTACAAGCCGTCGACTGGTGGTCTTTACGAAGTTTTGTCAAACATAAAGGGTGGTCTTCACGAAGAGTTGTCAAACACAGAGCGGTGTTTTCCCGAAGAGTTGTCTAACACAAAGGTATCCGCCGTCGACTGGGTGGTCTTCACGAAGTTTTGTCAAACACAGAGGGTGATTCAAACACAGAGGTACCCGCCGTCGACTGGCAGGTTGTGTCCGTTGATCATGTCACTGTGGTCACTCAAGAGGTAGACGATGGCGTTCACGGCATCGTCAACTTTGGCGATCTTCCCTTGAGGTGTCCTTAAGATTATCGAAGACTCCAACCCATCCACCTTCTCAGAAATCGCCTGAGACAATGGCGTTGACATGAAAGTTGGACTGATACCGTTCACCCGTATACCTCTTGGAGAAAGTTCAGCAGCCATGGATTTGGTGTAAGAATTGATGGCGCTCTTGGTGGCGGCGTAGGTTGAAGATCCAGGGCACCCACGATGCCCTGCCACGGATGACACGTTCACGATCCACCCTTTCTCGTTGCGACCCAACAGATCTTTGGCGACCACTTGGGTCACGTTGAAGATGGCTTTCACGTTCACACCAAACAACTCGTCAAACTCCTCGAACGTGACGTCCACGAACGAGGTACAAGCCGCGACGCCAGCGCAGTTCACGAGCAGCTGAATCGGGGTAATTCCTTGAACAACTTCCCTAGATTTATGGAACTCCAAGAGGTCAACACACATTGTTTCAATGTCTGGATATTCAGCCTTCAAGGAGTCCAGGTCTTCTTGGATGTGGCTGAGGGCGTAAACCTTGGCACCGAGTTGGGCAAGTCGAAGAGCTGTGGCTCGGCCCAAACCAGACCCACCTCCTGTCACCAATGCCCGTTTTCCAGTGAAGTCGAAGTTCATAGTGAAGCTACCTGTAACAGACGCAAGATATTAGGTTAAACAGAATGTACATCTTAGCTTAGCGTTGGTGATAGGATGTCTTAGAAGTCACTGAACTAAGTCGGGCCCCCAGGTAGCTATATACTCAAATTTGAGCATTGTATAAGACTTGAGAAACAATCTACTTCTGTATCGCTCGCGGTAAATAAATTGTTTAAATTGTTTAAATTTTCAAAATCACGCGTTTCCTGCGATGGGTTAAACTGATGTTCAATACTCAACTCAAACCTAAAGCCAAAAGTTGTCAGCCATTTTGTAAATACCAAATATTAACGGAGTCCAATAATTAAATGCCATTGATTTAAAAAGTATGTTGAAATTTTCAAACGACCCATCGATGGGTCGTTCCACGAGCAGCGCGGTAGTAACGGAAGGTTATTGAGATCGTGATAATTGTTGCAGTGAAGTTAGTTCATTCGATGGTTTGGATTTTTTTTTCAAATGCCTTATAACTAACAACAGGACGCCATGACGCTTTCCCCCGGTCAAGACCGGTACCCATTTCAGACACCGGGGTAGAGTGGGGTATTGTGCTTAAAAATTTTCCCCTATACCCAACAGAGAAAATCGCCACCAGCGCCGGGACTCGAACCCTCGTTTGCCCGCACGGAGGCGGGTCCGAAAGCCATACGGCTATGACGAGCACGGTGAAGACCGTATGAAGTGTCTGGTTCAGTGTTCGGTGTTCGTCTGGTTCGGTGCTCGTCATAGCCGTGTTGTTTAGGTACCTGCCTCCGTGAAAGCATCGAGGGTTCGATCCCGGCGCTGGTGGCGATTTTTTTCCGTTGGGTATAGGGGAAAAATTCCAAGCACAATACCCCACTCTACCCAGGTGTCTGAAATGGGTACCGGTCTTGACCTGGGGAAGCGTCATGGCGTCCTGGCGTTAGTTATGAGGCATTTGAAAATCCAATGTACAAGGTGATATGTATCAGGCTTGATTGAAAATAAAGCATCCGTAGATGCCGATGTTTGTTTTTTTTCAAGTGATTTGTGCTGCGGTAGCGGTGCAACTGGGAGCGCAAGTTCTCGGAAGTCCACTTAGGATAACCCGCAGCGTTGTGTACTGCTACTACGACTTGAATTATTTGAAATTTCGGTCTTTAATTAAGATTAAATGAAATATAAAACTGGTCCTTTATTTGATGTTTTAAAGAATAAACTTTCTGTGTATGTTTCTCAAGTGCTTTGATTCTAAAATTATAAACATGATAAATTTGAAATTTTATCACGAATTACATTCACTTGCATGTTGGTTGAAATGATGACAATGCATTTCGTAAACATGGAACGTGAAGGTTAAGTAGGGACGATTTTAAACGTGCCCTAAAGTTATATCTATTCTTCTATCCGTTCAATGATACCATGACGTGTTTCAGTAAAACAGCAAGAAAAAATGTACGATTTGCTTATCGCACTCGAAAAAAACTTCCATGTTTATTAAAGGCTCAATCCCCACAGTGATATGGTATATGGAAAAGTTTTCCAGCCTAGTTATTGACACAAATGCTGTTTCCCACCAAGTCGAACCCCTGTCAATTTTGGGTTAAATTTAAACCGTATTTCAAAATAAATTCTTTTATTTCGCTTTCAGAATAACAGTACGCAAAAGACCCGAAGCTACTAATTACAGCATTTTCACAATATAGCATCTTAATTTTATTGAGTACAAGATCATGCAGCAGCAGAACAACGCCAAAACCGTTTCGCTGCATACCATCGAAGATAATACGATATAAAAAAAATATGCCTATGTTTCGTACGAACGGTAAGGTAGATAAAAAAGAACAGGAAGGAAGAAAAAAGATAAACTGTTCATTTCCAACAATGTTGGTTTTTGAAATTTCTTCCAAACATTGAATTTTAGATCCATATTAACGTGAGGGTCCTAAATTGCTGAACAAATCATAGGAGGTATACAAGAGCTGTGTCAGGGTTTGATTTTATTATAGGGAGAAACTATAGCAGTATATTCCCTTGGAACTTTACCCTGTGCAAAAAAATAGTTAAAAGCTTATGAATACTTAAAATATTTCCTGAAAAAATAGCAAACACACTTTTGAACAGACTAAAATATCGTCCTAAATTACGTTCAAGCAACGAGAAAAAATTAGCCAAAAGTAATTGCCATCATACGATGGGCTATGAATGAGTAGCGGCTCAATTGGCATTTTCATCACTGTATTATAAAATTTTCAACCACCAAACGCTACAAATGACTGAAATTTCAGTGAAATAAAACCTTCAACCAGTGACTGCTTCGAAAAATTTAAACCTGTAAATGGCGGTCAGCTAAAAGCAGACTCTTATTTTACATTAACCAATCCATTTTCACAAAAAACAACTCTCGACACATCGAATGTAATTACCCTAAACAACTCTCGACACATCGAATGTAATTACCCTAAACATAAATCACAGTCCAATATTACCCAAAGTTCCGTGCCCTGAAGTGGGGCCGAAGCACGAGTGCAGTCAGAAGAAAGGCCGCAATTTCAAATTAACAATTCTACTTTTAAAAAAGCAGCAACTCTCGAAACATCGAATGCAGTTACCTCAAACACGGAGCACAACCCAAAATTACCCAAAGTTCCACAAAGAGAAGTGGCACAAGGAATACAACGCAAGTGCGGTTAGAATACAGACCGTAATATTACATTAACCAATCCATTTTTATAAAAAAAACTCTCGACACATCGCATGTGATTACCCTGAACATAAATCACAATCCAAAATTACCCTAAGTTCAGCGAAACAGAAGTGGGGCCGAAGCACGAGTGCAGTCAGAAGAAAAACCGTAACTTCACATTAACAATTCCGCTTCTAAAAAAGCATCTCTCGAAACATCGAATGCAGTAACCTTAAACACAAAACACAACCCAAAATTACCCTAAGTTCCGCGAGACAAAAGTGGGGCCGCAGCACTGGGGAGACAACCTCCAGCAACGAAGATAGCAACAAATCTGAGAAACAAACCAAAGTTCATTGAGCTACATGAACTCTCATACCACATGACTGAGACCTGCGCGTTCAAACACACGTGGACGCGGCTTCTGTAATAGAAGCCGCCTTTATTGTCTTAATTCTTGGTAATAGAAAGAAGCAAAAAAAAACGTTCATTTCCAAAAAAGTTGATGCGTTAATAATACAACCAATAAGAGTATAAATATTTCTCAACATAAAGATCCAAAATTGAGAGATAAAAGTTATCGTCGCTGTACTATCTCAAGTTGTTAGAGAAGCGCCTCAGACGTTCTAGTTGCTATCGGACGAAGATAACACAGGTTGGTGCTTGAGTTGTTTACGTCCTCTTCTTGTTTGGCCGTGTTGAACGAAAAAGAAATCACACGTGGTTTTCTAGCAGAAGGTATATTATAAAAGAAAGGATGTTTTATGCAACCAAGCCTGATAAATATCTTGTATATAAGTTTTCACATGCACTTTAACTAACACCAGGACGTAATGACAGTTACCCAGCTCAAGCCGGTACCCACCCATTTCCGACACCTGGGTGGAGTCGGAAATTGTAGCTTAGTTTTCCTTTTCCCAACGGAGAGAATCACCTGAGGCACTACCAGGATTCGAACTGACTACTCTTTCTTGTGGAGAGCGCGCTTTCAACGACTCGGCCACGGTGACCACAGCAAAGGAATGAAGGAAACACTAGGCTCGAGAGAGGGAGGCAGAGGTTGTGGAAACAAGCATTGTAGTATCTGAATGTAAGCATTCGGTTGATGGTCCTCAGAACGTCATTGAAATACCCATAGGGTACGTATGGCAGCTTTGACATTGAATCAGAGAAATCCCCTGACGAAGCAAAACTTTTTTTTTTGCTGCGGCACTGCTTCTCAGTATTAACGTTTCATGGGATTCTTTATAATATTGGTAAGTCAAGCGATCAATCATAAATAATACCTGAGAATGTTATACGAATTGCTGTTCAGTCATAATATGATTTATTTCAGTAGAAAAATATCGAGTCCACCATTATGACACACGTTCTTTCAATGATTCCTTGAAAATAAAAATAATAATAATAATAATAATAATAATAATAATAATAATAATGAACGCATCTACGGATGCTTTATTTTCAATTTCAAGCCTGATACATATCACCTTGGACATTGGATTTTTAAATGCCTTATAAATAACACCAGGACACCATGACGCTTTCCTCCGGTCAAGACCAGTACCCATTTCAGACACATGGGTAGAAAGATATTGTGCTTGGAATTTTTCCCCTACACCCAACAGAGAAAATCGCCACCTGCGCCGGGACTCGAACCCGGGTCTGCCTGCACGGAAGCAAGTTCGATAGTCGCACGCTTACGACGAATTATATCTATGTAAATGAAAGTCTAATAATAATTTAGAGAATTACGTTCAAGCTGGTAAATTGCGTCGAACACAGATATGCTTCAAAACCAATGGCATTTATGTTGGTAATGTTCTGCTCGTAGAAAATTACGATGTCCTCCTAGTGCACTTTCTGAAATGTTCCCCATTCGATCATAAAAAGCAGTCATAAAGATATCTCCAAACATAAATTGAACAAATAATTTATCTCGCTCTAATGACCGACAAACTTCAATGACTATTTCGAGCTAAATTTTTGCGAAAATGCAAAAAAATAATAAATGTAAACCCGGTTTTGATCAATTATTCACTCATTTTTGAGCTCTAAATAAGTTGCATTTACTCATAATTACATTCGGAATGATTGTAGTGAATCTCTATTCCGCAAACCAGTCGAAATTTCGAAATTCTCAGAATGATCATCTAAAAATCCAGTAAATTTAGTTCGACCATTAGCATAAAATCACATTACGAAATTCGCTAATCTTTATCCTCAATTCTATTAAAATTGTGTAACAAACAAATTCAATCTCTAAAAATTCACATTTGCTTCTTAACGAAACCTCTCACGCACGCGCGACAGCAACATCGTATGGGATCTAGCGCGCATTGTTCCAAATCATACAGAGCGTGCATACATAGGTGTTTGGCTGGTGAGATTTTTAATACTGTGTTTGTTTTGTGATAATTTACGGGTAACTATATTTATGCAATTATGTAAAGTGTCAAGAATATTATATTATGCATTAAGAAGTGTTCATGTGCCTAAAATTCCTTTTTTTTTGCTATCAAAAAGGATTTATTATGCCAAAATTCAATAGGATGTATTTGTGAGCAAGTCAAGCTGGCCCCAATTATCTTTTTAGTCACAACTATATTCTTCTTAATTGCATCTAAGCCAGTACTCACTGTATTATATATTTATCAAGTTTAGGATTCTCCCTGTTGTATCAGACATAACATTCTTAACCAATTTTTTAGTCAATATTCAATCAACTCAACTTGCTCATTATTTTACAGCTGTATTGTTTTCACAGCTGTATTCTCAATTAAGTAGAGTGTTGATACAGTCAACATTAAAAACCATCCTTAACCAATTTTTAGTAAATATTGTTGTTAGGATATTTACAGCTGTATTGTTTTCACAAACTGTAGTCTCAATTAAGTAGAGTGTTGATACAGTCAACATTAAAAATCATTCTTAACCAATTTTTGTATTGTAACTAGGAACCTCCCTGCAATTCTTTAGTAAATGTTTAATTTCATATTGTGATTGTTCATTAGTGGTTGCTTATCTTTTGTGTTCACCAGTTTAATTTTGTTCCCTGCAATTGTATTTTAAGGAAATCAGAGTTAAATAACTGTCTGGAATTCCTTAGCAATTTTTCAAGAATTCTTTTTAATCCCTGTAGTGACAACCCTCACTATTGATTATTGTTAGTTCAATTTTTGTTTATAATGCTAATGATTAGTCGCTACCTACTCAACTAAATTAGGGTGATATTGCTTATCTCTGGTGAAGTATCTGAATATCCTAAATTTCCAACTCCTGGAAATTATAATCCAGTAAACCTACTTCCAGAGTTGTTGCTCATTCTAACTCCTAGGATGCCCTAACACTATTTTCATATGCATCATGACCAATGTTTGCTGAATCCTTCTTGTGTTCTGAACTTCTTTCTTAGCAACCGATCCTGTGCACTTTGTGCATGGACTCCGTGTTCCCTACCCCTTTTCTAATTGGTGCCTTCCTCTCTCCTCTCGTAGGAACACCCTTCAGAATAGAGGTTCACCTTTCTCGTGTTATTTTTGTGTGTTTTAACTTTCTGCTATTGATAGTTCATATTTAAACATTTTTGCCTTTAGAAATTAGTTCCCTGTACAGGAGGTTTAGATCTCCAAGTCCCATGCCGAGTGCTGAGTGTAGTTTTACTTTGACTCAAGCACATATTACCGTTGATTTTTCCTAACAAAATTAGTATTTTTACTTTAAAAATTAGTGAGGTTTTTCTTGATTTAGTTAGATAGTAATTGTATAATTCTTAGTCATTATATTGACTATTTCAGTTAGGAAGAACTGGGAACATGTGTTTTCTAGTTCAATGGCATTTAGCAGATGCTGTAGATTTTTACCATTAGCGATTAAATTAAGTGATTATGCCATCTTAGTTTCGCCAGGCAAAAGTTTTGCCTCTGTGAGTTACTAGTGTAGAATTTTAGCTTCATGCCTTTAGAAATATTAGAATTAAGTTCTGATTCCGAGCAAGGTGTTAGTGCTCCGAAGCTGATCCCCGCTTGCACTCCGGCGCCAGAGTGCTGGTGGGGGTCGTTTTTCGGAGAGACTCCTCGCTTTGAGGCGGCATGTTAATGCCAGATTGTTTGCAGCATAGCATGTGTTGATATGTGTTTTAATACCGTGTGCAATTTCACCCAGCTCTCTCGTCCCGTACAGGATGCTACGAGACACCTTACACTCCATTGCCAACATCACCACCTTGCCAAACTTGGCAAAAGGCAAAAAGACTACCTCCTTACCTTAGTCCTTTTCACCATTCAATTTCACTCCATTACTAGACGGCAAGTGCAAATACTCATTCCTCATCCCCCCTCACTCCAAACTTAGACCCTTGTAGTGCAGCTAAACCACTTGCTGCTTAATCTACAGTTTAGGTGCAACTCAAATCGGGAAGGAATCGCACTAACGACCTCTAGGATCAGAGACACCATTGCCGTCTCGTACCATTCTCTACCATTGCACACGGCATTTCCACAATTACATTTTCCACATTGCCGACACGGCTGCGTTCCCGAGGCGGGCCTTACTCCAGATCGGACCTCAACATCAGCGCCGTGAAGATACCAAGCTGCCTGGCATCCCTCGAATAAAGGCCAGAAAATTCGTAACATATCTCCCTTCTTATCCTTTTCGATGGTCCCAGTCCGAGGTACAAAACAAAGAAAATAGAGTATTTTGTGTCATGATTAAAGACGCTAGAAAGACAGCGTCCGAATAACCTGAAACTCCTTCAGAGTCTGAGGCCGCAATCATTCAATTAGTAAATTAAGTGGGTTTGAAAATTAACCCTGGTGACCCTTTTATAAAAAAATAAAACATCTTACCTGTCACTTGATAAAATCCTCAATGTTCCACCTTTAAAAGTCAAATTCCGTTAGTTCCCCACTTTGGGAGAACTTCACACTGGTGACCCCAGAGTAGTTTAATCAGATATAAATACTCACCCGGACCACCATCGGAAGGATTGGGAGCGCATGTCTAGTGCTGTTAACTTCTGTGCATGGCTGACCTTGAAGGAGGTAGTCTCTTTCCCTACTCTCAGTAGCTAAACAGAGTATTTCCCCTCCAAACTCTTCCTAAATAATAAGTTATTGCTACTGCAGCCTATACTAACAAATTCTTCATGTTTATCCAGTGCTACTGAAGCCATCTTTTACAAAACCCTTCATGCTTTTCTGTTGCTACTGAAGCAAAACCGTAGGAGATCTGCTAGGATTATTTCCATTGCTACTGAAGCTCTTTACTAATAACCTTCGCAATTTCCATTGCTACTGCAGCACCATTGCTACTGAAGCACAAAAGTAACATAACACTTGTACGAAACAAAAAGCAATCGCAACGCGCGTTATCATTCATTCTTGGGGAACATATTTGAAGCATTATGGCGCCAAACGATGGCAACGAGATTAACGACAGTCAGGTGGTGTCCGTAAAATTAACACCGTTCGCGATACAAAGTTTGGATTCTTGGTTCTTCCAAACCGAAGAACATTTCGAAAGCCTATCCATCGATTCCGAAAAAGTCAAATATTACTCTCTGCTAAGGGCCCTGCCCTCTACTTGCCTAGACGACCTCTCTGAGGTTTGTAACGCTAACTCAGCCGAACCTTATACCACCCTCAAAGAGCATGTTTTAAAATGTTACAGCAAGGATAGAGCCCAGAGAATCCAAGCTTTGACGAGTAATCTTACCACCTACATTAGCCAGACACCTCTAGCGCCACTGAAAGAGATGAGGAAACTGGCGAAGGGCGTTATGGATGACGATACCCTTAAGACATTGTACATCCAACGTTTGCCCTTACGCCTTCAACCATTCCTCCATACACAGGATGCCTCTGTGAAACTGGACGTTCTCGCAGAATTAGCCGAGAAAATTATTGCCTGTGAAAACCAGACTCCGAATACCTCTGTCGCTACTCCAGTGGTCAATCAAACCAGCTCAAACGAGGTGGAAAGATTATTGCGCGAGTTAGTTCAGCGAGTTGGAGCACTAGAAGTTGCTACCCAGCAAGCCGAACACGCGGATAGAGTTCATGGGGTTGCACACCAAACAGCGGCGTATCAGCAAGCCGATAATCCCACACACACCGCCCCGTTTGATAGGCACAAAAAGCCTAATCGCTCGTTTAAACAACAAGGGGCCGGTAGTTCCAATACCGCTCAGGGCCAGGATTCACGAGGCAATCTGGAGGAGGAATGGTGTTGGTATCATAGAAAATACCTACATAAGGCTCGTAAATGTGAGTCGCCGAATTGTCCGCTTTATGTACTCTTGTACCCAAAAAACGGGAACAGCGCGGCGTAAATGCGAGTCAGACGTCAGCGCCAGCTAAATCAAATGCCACTCGCTGCCTATTCCTTTCAGATCCGACTTCCGGTTTTCGATTCTTGATCGATACCGGGAGTTCGGTGAGCCTAATTCCGGCAACTGCCAAAGACAAACGCACCACAGGTATTCCAAACTTGCGTGCTGCTAATGGCACTCCTATACTCTGTTACGGTACGCGGTCGTTGTCATGTTCCCTAAATCTCAAACGTACCTTGAGCTTCGAATTCATAGTGGCCGATGTGGACACACCCATCATTGGTGCGGATTTTCTGCAGAAGTTTGCATTGGTGGTGGATGTGAGAAATGGATGCCTTTATGATAGCGAAACCAGAGTGCAAAGACCCCTTAGTGCCGTCGATATGGTGAACGTTACGTCAAGCGTCTCTCCTAACCTAGAGAGTACATGTCCTTACCAACGGGTGTTGCTCGAATTTCCCTCACTCTTTCAACCTAACGTAACGTTGCAAAATAACACGCTGACGCAACACCACATATCGACGAGCGGCCCTCCTGTTTACGCGAAAGTAAGACGTTTGCCCCATGATCGATTGCAGGAAGTAAAAGCCGAGTTTGCAAAAATGGTCCAGGAAGGGACAGTTCGCATCTCGAAAAGTCCCTGGGCCAGTCCCTTGTTGATTGTGCCAAAGAGTAATGGCGAGTTGCGTATTTGCGGCGATTATCGCCAATTAAACTCAGTAACTGTACCCGACAGATTTCCCATTCCCCACCTTCACGATTTTACTGCAAATCTGTCAGGGGCAAAAATCTTTTCCACCGTGGATCTGAAGAGAGCTTTCCATCAGATTCCAATGGAGGAAAGCTCTATTCAGAAGACCGCAGTCTGTACGCCGTTTGGTTTGTACGAGTATCTTCGAATGCCGTATGGCTTGCGAAATGCTCCGCAGACCTTTCAGCGGCACATGACTGAAGTCCTTTCCGACCTCCCGTTTTTGTATTGTTACCTCGATGATGTGCTTGTGGCTTCGGGGACGCCTGAGGAGCACGTGCATCATTTGAGAGAGCTGTGCAAACGACTAGCGTCGCACGCTCTGCTGATTAACCCAGCAAAGTGTGTACTGGGAAAGAAGGAACTTACTTTTCTAGGTCACCACATCTCAGATAAAGGCATTAGGCCACTTCCCGACAAGGTAGAGGCTATCCGAAATTTCCCGAAACCCTCTACACAGAGAGAGTTGCGCAGGTTCTTGGGATCGGTGAATTTTTACCACCGATTTTTAAGGAACTGTGCGGCGACTCTGGCACCACTCTCCTCACTCATTAGAGCGAAGAAACGAGGGAAATCTGTACTGATCGAGTGGAACAGTGAGGCTGAGGAGGCATTCACAGTAATTAAAGATGAACTTGCGAATGCGACGGAGTTGGCTTACCCACACCCGAACGCAAAACTGAATCTAGTAGTAGATGCGTCAGACCTTGCTGTCGGCGCGGTACTACAGCAAACCGTGGACAACAACACGACCCCTCTGGCGTTTTTCAGCCGGAAGCTCTCTCCCACCGAACAGCGTTATAGCACGTTCGGAAGAGAGCTCCTGGCGATTTACCTCTCAATAAAACACTTCCGATATACCTTGGAAGCACGCCAGTTCACGGTCTTCACCGACCACAAACCTTTGATCAATGCAATAAGAATGCCTCCTGACCGCCACTCCCCTCGTGAAAGTCGGCACCTGAGTTACATAGCACAGTTCACTAACGATCTCAGGCACATTAAGGGGGACGAGAACACGGTCGCCGACTGCTTATCGCGTGTGCACAACGTGGTATTAAACCCGTTGGCGCCCGAGTTCCGACCTTCTGTGCACATGATTTCGTTGGCTGATATCATCACCGAACAGAAAAACGACACGGAGATCCAATCTTTGATTGAGTCTCCTAGCTCGTCGCTAAAACTGTCACTCAGAGAAGGCGTTTACTGCGACGTTGACCGGCCTAACCGATACTACCTACCTACCACCTTGCGTTTGCCCGCCATCAAATACTATCATGCGCTATCTCATCCGGGGACGGAGAGAACTTTCCGCCTAATTGCGGATCGTTTTGTCTGGCCCGGGATGCGTAGGGCCATAAGAGAGTACGTTCGCAGTTGCCCAGATTGCCAAGCTAGCAAAGTAACTCGACACAACAAAGCCGCAATTCAACCTTGTGTTTTCTCAGGAGGTAAATTCGATGCGGTCAATATAGATCTAGTAGGCCCGCTTCCAAACTCTCGCGGGTTCTCGTATTTACTCACTATAATCGACCGCTTCTCTAGGTGGGTCGAGGCTGTTCCCATTGCTAACATAACGGCAGAAACCGTAGCCCGAACCTTCGTAGAGACGTGGATCTCCCGTTTCGGGGTCCCTCTGAGCATCACTCATGATCGTGGGGCTCAATTTACCTCCTCCTTGTGGTTAGAAATCTCCAAAATCCTAGGTAGTTCAAACATCACAACCACCTCCTTTCACCCCCAATCAAATGGACTCATTGAGAGAGTCCACCGCGACCTTAAATCGGCACTGCGCTGCCTTAAATGCCACGACGATTGGGCGGACCGATTGCCGGTCGTATTACTTACCCTACGGAACCTGTTCCGGCAGGATCAAAAGTGCACGTCCTCCGAATTGCTGTACGGGAAGTCCTTAAGATTGCCCGGAGATGTTATTGATCCCGTGTACAAAATTGACGACTCTTTCAGTACAATTACTGATTACGCGGCACGTCTCAAACGCGCCATGCGCGAAGTGGTTTACCACCCGCCTCGCCTGCCTTTACCATCCGAAAGCCTTGACCCATTGTTGAACACGTGCACACATGTTTACGTTCGGGTGGACGGTGTAAAAACCCCCTTACGGCGTCCCTATGATGGCCCCTACAGGGTCCTAAAGAGGACGCCGAAATATTTTGTAATTGAGAGGGGTACCAAACGCGACAGTGTTAGCATAGATAGACTTAAGGCAGCATATGTGTTCTTCCCTGATGATAGTTCTACCAACATTCATGAGCCGCAACCCAGGGTGCAAATTACCCCCAGGTCAACACCTGTCGAGACCACCGGGTTGCACCTTTCTGTCTTGGCTAGGAGCTATCCTCCCACTATGGAGTGTAACGAGTTCGTTGTTCCCTTGAAGACCGTTCAAAGAACGCCGTCGGAACCTCGTAATTCGAGTGCCTCCAATTCGGCTGATGTTTCTGTTGCTGTTGTTCCTCATCACGGAAAAACCTCAGAGCCCCGTTCGTTGTCCCAGTTGGGAATCCGAACGTCAACTTTCACAGCTCCACAGCCTAACCCTTCTGTTGCCCCCGAGCGCGTTAGCAGTTTTGGCAGACCTAGTCGTCCGCCAGCTCGCTACGCGCAGACGTAGGGTGGCGATTTCTGTTCTGTCAATAATTTTTTTCTTCTATTCTCTCCTGTCAAACCTTCTGTTAGGATTTTCCTTTTATGATCATTTCGGGCATTTACAGGTAACAGCTTCACTGTTACCAGACCTTTCGGTCCACATGCGTTGGGGAGTAGCTGTAGTGAATCTCTATTCCGCAAACCAGTCGAAATTTCGAAATTCTCAGAATGATCATCTAAAAATCCAGTAAATTTAGTTCGACCATTAGCATAAAATCACATTACGAAATTCGCTAATCTTTATCCTCAATTCTATTAAAATTGTGTAACAAACAAATTCAATCTCTAAAAATTCACATTTGCTTCTTAACGAAACCTCTCACGCACGCGCGACAGCAACATCGTATGGGATCTAGCGCGCATTGTTCCAAATCATACAGAGCGTGCATACATAGGTGTTTGGCTGGTGAGATTTTTAATACTGTGTTTGTTTTGTGATAATTTACGGGTAACTATATTTATGCAATTATGTAAAGTGTCAAGAATATTATATTATGCATTAAGAAGTGTTCATGTGCCTAAAATTCCTTTTTTTTGCTATCAAAAAGGATTTATTATGCCAAAATTCAATAGGATGTATTTGTGAGCAAGTCAAGCTGGCCCCAATTATCTTTTTAGTCACAACTATATTCTTCTTAATTGCATCTAAGCCAGTACTCACTGTATTATATATTTATCAAGTTTAGGATTCTCCCTGTTGTATCAGACATAACATTCTTAACCAATTTTTTAGTCAATATTCAATCAACTCAACTTGCTCATTATTTTACAGCTGTATTGTTTTCACAGCTGTATTCTCAATTAAGTAGAGTGTTGATACAGTCAACATTAAAAACCATCCTTAACCAATTTTTAGTAAATATTGTTGTTAGGATATTTACAGCTGTATTGTTTTCACAAACTGTAGTCTCAATTAAGTAGAGTGTTGATACAGTCAACATTAAAAATCATTCTTAACCAATTTTTGTATTGTAACTAGGAACCTCCCTGCAATTCTTTAGTAAATGTTTAATTTCATATTATGATTGTTCATTAGTGGTTGCTTATCTTTTGTGTTCACCAGTTTAATTTTGTTCCCTGCAATTGTATTTTAAGGAAATCAGAGTTAAATAACTGTCTGGAATTCCTTAGCAATTTTTCAAGAATTCTTTTTAATCCCTGTAGTGACAACCCTCACTATTGATTATTGTTAGTTCAATTTTTGTTTATAATGCTAATGATTAGTCGCTACCTACTCAACTAAATTAGGGTGATATTGCTTATCTCTGGTGAAGTATCTGAATATCCTAAATTTCCAACTCCTGGAAATTATAATCCAGTAAACCTACTTCCAGAGTTGTTGCTCATTCTAACTCCTAGGATGCCCTAACACTATTTTCATATGCATCATGACCAATGTTTGCTGAATCCTTCTTGTGTTCTGAACTTCTTTCTTAGCAACCGATCCTGTGCACTTTGTGCATGGACTCCGTGTTCCCTACCCCTTTTCTAATTGGTGCCTTCCTCTCTCCTCTCGTAGGAACACCCTTCAGAATAGAGGTTCACCTTTCTCGTGTTATTTTTGTGTGTTTTCACTTTCTGCTATTGATAGTTCATATTTAAACATTTTTGCCTTTAGAAATTAGTTCCCTGTACAGGAGGTTTAGATCTCCAAGTCCCATGCCGAGTGCTGAGTGTAGTTTTACTTTGACTCAAGCACATATTACCGTTGATTTTTCCTAACAAAATTAGTATTTTTACTTTAAAAATTAGTGAGGTTTTTCTTGATTTAGTTAGATAGTAATTGTATAATTCTTAGTCATTATATTGACTATTTCAGTTAGGAAGAACTGGGAACATGTGTTTTCTAGTTCAATGGCATTTAGCAGATGCTGTAGATTTTTACCATTAGCGATTAAATTAAGTGATTATGCCATCTTAGTTTCGCCAGGCAAAAGTTTTGCCTCTGTGAGTTACTAGTGTAGAATTTTAGCTTCATGCCTTTAGAAATATTAGAATTAAGTTCTGATTCCGAGCAAGGTGTTAGTGCTCCGAAGCTGATCCCCGCTTGCACTCCGGCGCCAGAGTGCTGGTGGGGGTCGTTTTTCGGAGAGACTCCTCGCTTTGAGGCGGCATGTTAATGCCAGATTGTTTGCAGCATAGCATGTGTTGATATGTGTTTTAATACCGTGTGCAATTTCACCCAGCTCTCTCGTCCCGTACAGGATGCTACGAGACACCTTACACTCCATTGCCAACATCACCACCTTGCCAAACTTGGCAAAAGGCAAAAAGACTACCTCCTTACCTTAGTCCTTTTCACCATTCAATTTCACTCCATTACTAGACGGCAAGTGCAAATACTCATTCCTCATCCCCCCTCACTCCAAACTTAGACCCTTGTAGTGCAGCTAAACCACTTGCTGCTTAATCTACAGTTTAGGTGCAACTCAAATCGGGAAGGAATCGCACTAACGACCTCTAGGATCAGAGACACCATTGCCGTCTCGTACCATTCTCTACCATTGCACACGGCATTTCCACAATTACATTTTCCACATTGCCGACACGGCTGCGTTCCCGAGGCGGGCCTTACTCCAGATCGGACCTCAACATCAGCGCCGTGAAGATACCAAGCTGCCTGGCATCCCTCGAATAAAGGCCAGAAAATTCGTAACATATCTCCCTTCTTATCCTTTTCGATGGTCCCAGTCCGAGGTACAAAACAAAGAAAATAGAGTATTTTGTGTCATGATTAAAGACGCTAGAAAGACAGCGTCCGAATAACCTGAAACTCCTTCAGAGTCTGAGGCCGCAATCATTCAATTAGTAAATTAAGTGGGTTTGAAAATTAACCCTGGTGACCCTTTTATAAAAAAAATAAAACATCTTACCTGTCACTTGATAAAATCCTCAATGTTCCACCTTTAAAAGTCAAATTCCGTTAGTTCCCCACTTTGGGAGAACTTCACATGATGTTATTTTTCAGTAGAACTGGAAACAATAGCACCATTGCTTCAATAAATATTTCCATTGACTGACGCCAGGTAAAAGGTAAAAGAAAAAACTTTTATTTCAAAAAATTTAGTACATGAGATGCATTACATTTTGGTTTTTAAAAATTTCTTAATTTAAAGGTCCTTATACATGATAGACAACCTTACGAAGCGCACCAAAGTCGTATCGGGCCTAATTATGTTATTGAGAGTAACAGCCTAAATATCACCTCATGGATATTTTACACACATAGAGATGGTTGACAACTCCTAAATAATTTCAATACTATTGGAGAATTCTTGGGAATTCCATTAACACAAAATAAGAAAGGACACAAAAAACGATAATACGAATAAGCGATAATATGTTAAATTATGAAGTTTAACCTATGCTCCGTATGTATTTATATAATAGGTATTTATAAACTCTAAAATTCCCACTTGAAAGCCATCAGGTCAGTTTCATTCAAATAATTTCTAGGGAAGTAACTTCTGATCATGAGATTTTCCTTTAAATGAAATCCATTTTTTTCTTCTGCGTGTACGGATGAAATACGCTCTGTAGATTTGGGAAAGCTGTTGATTTCTCGAAAAACTCATGACGTAAAATTTATTTAAACTACACTGGAATCCGTTATATACACAACCGCAATTCACAGATGAAATACTAATATCAATATTTAGGCTAGAATTAATTTAATTCGGCACGGCAATTACTTTTTCGCACGATTCCTAATCTACTGATGGAATCGAGTAGACAAAGCGCATCTAGAAGAGAACAAAAATTCAAAAAACATGTAAACTAATTCCTTCACCAGGATGTCCTGTGTTGTCGAATTTGTGAGCTGAATATAATCTCTTAAAGAAGTAGTTTATATGACAATAGATTTGAATCTGATAGGCTAAATGAAGCTTTTTCATCATTTAACTTTTTTCAGGTGTCTACCAAAATATGAATTTCTAACATAAATTACCATGTCTGGAGGCTTATCAACCCGAGAAAATCATTCTTTGCAATGATTTTTGTTAATTTTTTGTCTAAAGACATTGTTTTTTTTATTTCCAACTAACCTTAGAGGTTTTTAATTTTCAGTTTCTAATATACAAATTAGCACCTGTCTGTAAACCATGAAGAATAAGATTAAAGATGTATAAATGGATTGAATTAGGTAAATAATTTGTTTTCTAACTTTTGATAATATATTAATATTTGTAAAATCTTACATTGTAGGTTGTGTACCTTAGCCTTCCTTTTCACCATGAATTAGAATAGATCTAATTCAAGTTTTTTCCAAGCCTTCTTTTTTTTCATTTATTGCTGTTTTTTCTGATATCATATCTGCTTCATGGATTTCTATTTTGTTTTACAAACTTCATTTAGCCTTCTTATTGCATCTTATTATTAGCCTTCTTATTGCAGAGTCCAGGATGTGTGATTCTTACTTGTGTACATGGGAACAAACTAGTTGTGGTTATAGAGGCTTGAAGTAATATATTTTAATGCTGACTAGTTAAGTAATTTTAATAGCTAAAGTTATTGCACCTGCTATCCATGTATCAACAATTTTGGATACATATTAGTTAAAGAGAGGTTTTTTTTTAAATATGTCCAGTAGATTAAAGGGTAAATGTTGAAGATTAACCGAAAATCAATTTTTAACTTTTCAAATCCTAAACATAGTTAATTAGATTGAAATAAACAAGTTTTCTTCTATGCACTTTCCGTCATAAATGAGTATTTTAAGAATTATAGCGGATGGATTAGTATCGTCTTTGATGACGAATGCGCTCAAATAAACAGCTACTCATTGATTTTTTAATTTTTGTTGCTTGAATCATGGTAATAACATCAAAATGAATATCTTTTCTTCTATACGCTTTTTTTGTCAAAAGAATATTTTACGAGTTAGCGCGGTAGGTTTAGTTTCGTCTTTGATGACGAGCGTGCCAAAAGCGAGACTCCATTGCAGTTTTTTTGTCATATACCAGGCATGATGAATTACTTCCCGCTTTAAACACTTGAGTTGCGTTAAGTAATTTACCGCTATTACTTGTAAAATGCTAATTTACGACGGAAAGTGCATAGTAGAAAACTTGTTTATTTTGATCTAATTAACTATGTTTAGCCACTGAAACATCAAATATCAATTCCCGGTTAATCCTCAACATTTATCGATTAAGAATCCTGAAAAAATGATAGAAAATATTTAAAAATTTTGTTGCTAAATGAATCTGCTGGTAAAGAAGTAGATTTACAGCATAAGAGCTAGAGAAATCAAATAAACTCAGACAATAAAGGAGTAGCTTTTGGCTTGTACGATTTTACTTTTCAAGAAATGATGCATGTGTTTTATAGGTTTGTTCACTGAGAAAATATATTACAAAACTTTGGTAAGATTAAATAGCAAAAGTTCGGATTTGGAAATAATTTTCATCAAAACTTCGAAAACACAAACGCTTCTTTTCAGATTCAAGAGGATTAATAAATTAACGTTAAGTCATTGCCCATTTCTTTCCTTGAATTTCAAAATGATGAACAACAGCTCTGTTGATGGCGCTTTGCATGTGATCCTTGAAAATTCGCGTATGATCTTTGAAAAAGCAAAATTTTGCTGAAGGTTAAAGGATGATGTTTGCAGCATTGGATAAAGAAGGTTTGTAAGTTGTGTTCAGATGCAAGAGCAACTTCTGTAGGAATATTTGAGCAGTTATTCATCATGTTAGTTCCATAACTAATCTATCCTAAAATAAGAGCCGGGTCCGTCTGTCTGTCCGAAGCCAGCCTGCAGTATGTGATGAGCGTATCTGTGTTACAAACTTCATCAACTCCACAATTTCCAGCGTATTAATCCAGATTTGAGTAGGAATAAATATCACGTGAATTCTTGGCAAATAACGTATGCCATGCATTTTATTTATATACATGTTTGAAAATTATTCAATATGCATTTTTTACGGGCCGTGTGCACTCGGGCCCTATCAACTTTCAAGAAATTGAATTTTTTTTATTTCTTACTTCTTACTTACTTTCTTACTTACTTTTTCATTTTGCCTGCTCTTGTATTTCAAATAAAGGGGAGTGGACTAGTTTTGAGTTTAAAAAATTCTTTGGTTTATGATATTTAATGAAAATGAACAGTTTTTCATATTTTATTTTAAACTTGTATTTAGTCTTTAAATGAATCTTTATGTTGTTGGCTAAAAGTATAAGAAAAAACAGTAAATCTGAAGGATATGTCAGTTATCGATTCTGTAAATTTTGATGCCTTTGCATAGTTAATTAGATCGAAATGAACAAGTTTTCTTCTATGCACTTTCCGTCTCAAATGAGTATTTTATTCGTTATAGCGGTGAATAACTTACCACAACTCCAGTGTTTGAAGCGGCAAGTAATTCAAGGAGCACGTCGGATAGCAACACTGCAATGCGCACTTGCTTCCAGCGCGATCGTCGTCAAAGACGAAACCAAACCTACCGCTATACCTCGTTAAATACTCATTTGACGAAAAAAGTGTATTGAAGAAAAGTTGTTTATTTCGATGTTATTACCATGATTCCAGAAACAAAAATTCAAAAATCGATGAGTTGCTGTTTATTTGAGCGCATTCGTCATCAGAGACGAAACTAAACTTACCGCCATAAATCGTAAAATACTCATTTGAGACGGAAAGTGCATAGAAGAAAACTTGTTTATTTTGATTCAATTAATTAGGTTTGGGCACAAAAAAGTGGAAAATCAATAACTGACATATCCTTCAGATTTACCGAAAAAACCATCGTGCCTCACATTAAACAAGCACGTAGGAATAAGAATTAGCTTTAATTTTTCAATTCATGTAATGCAGACTTAACTTTTAGAATACTACACAAAATTTGATTTGAATAAATTTAAATTTGCACAAAGCTATGATTAACTTGAGGATCAGCTATATTATTGTATAGAAAGAGTTATATATTTTATTTACAAAAGTTAACACTTTGATTGCAACGTGCACCACAGGGGGCCACAGAGTGGATTTTCATACCGCAGCTGACAGGCCAGTAGTCAGAAACTCAATTTTTATAAATACTTCATTGAAGCTAAATAAAGGCACGATCCAGTCTACGATTGCTTTTTTAAAATTGCCTGCCAAAATTTTATCTAAATTTGAATTGAAAATTGAACTTCAGTTTTACCAACTGTGGTAACATGTTAAGATGCCTAATGACTTTAGAATGTCAGGTCAATTTATACGTGCGTAAGTCAAAGTTTGCTGATTTGGATACTAAACTTGTCAGTGAGCTGTATTATTGTACAGGAAGACTGTTACATTCTATTTCAAACTGTTATACTCTATCATTACGGTTTATTTTTATAGTTAATTCTATTCTATTGTTATAGTCTATTCTGTTCTATTATAGTTTATTATATTCTATTGTTATAGTTTATTCTATGCTATTGTTATAATCTATTCTGTTCTATTATAATCTTATTCTTTTCTATTTTATTCTTTTGTTATAGTTTATTCTATGCTATTGTTATAGTTTATTCTATGCTATTGTTATAGTCTATTCTATGCTATTGTTATAGTCTATTCTATGCTATTGTTATAGTCTATTCTATGCTATTGTTATAGTCTATTCTATGCTATTGATATATTCTATTCTATGCTATTGTTATAGTTTGTTGTTATGTGCTCTATTCTAGTGGTAAAATGTTCCAATTTTCCAGGAGTCGCTGAAAGTAACCTTCCGCTGGAATCGCAGGACCTGAACAAAGACGGACCTCAGGACCAGGCATTACCTGACGGCTTTGTCTCGTGTGTCCTCAAGATGGAGCCGATCATTCCCGAGCATTTTATGAATCAGGTGATTTATATTTTCCTGAGCATTTTATGCATCAGGTGATTTATATTTTCCTGAGCATTTTATGAATCAGGTGATTTATATTTTTCAGATCATTTTATGAATCAGGTGATTTATATTTTCCTGAGCATTTTATGAATCAGGTGATTTATATTTTCCTGAGCATTTTATGAATCAGGTGATTTATATTTTTCAGATCATTTTATGAATCAGGTGATTTATATTTTCCTGAGCATTTTATGAATCGGGTGATTTATATTTTCCTGAGCATTTTATGAATCAAGTGATTTATATTTTCCTGAGCATTTTATGAATCAGGTGATTTATATTTTTCAGATCATTTTATGAATCAGGTGATTTATATTTTCCTGAGCATTTTATGAATCGGGTGATTTATATTTTCCTGAGCATTTTATGAATCAGGTGATTTATATTTTCCTGAGCATTTTATGAATCAGGTGATTTATATTTTCCTGAGCATTTTATGAATCAGGTGATTTATATTTTCCTGGGCATTTTATGAATCAGGTGATTTATATTTTCCTGGGCATTTTATGAATCAGGTGATTTATATTTTCCTGAGCATTTTATGAATCAGGTGATTTATATTTTCCTGAGCATTTTATGAATCAGGTGATTTATATTTTTCAGATCATTTTATGAATCAGGTGATTTATATTTTCCTGAGCATTTTATGAATCAGGTGATTTATATTTTCCTGGGCATTTTATGCATCATGTGATTTATATTTTCCTGAGCATTTTATGAATCAGGTGATTTATATTTTCCTGAGCATTTTATGAATCAGGTGATTTATATTTTCCTGAGCATTTTACGAATCAGGGGATTTATATTTTCCTGAGCATTTTATGCATCAAGTGATTTATATTTTCCTGAGCATTTTATGCATCATGTGATTTATATTTTCCTTAGCATTTTATGAATCAGGTGATTTATATTTTCCTGAGCATTTTATGAATCAGGGGATTTATATTTTCCTGAGCATTTTATGAATCAGGTGATTTATTTTTTCCTGGGCATTTTATGCATCATGTGATTTATATTTTCCTGAGCATTTTATGCATCATGTGATTTATATTTTCCTGAGCATTTTATGCATCATGTGATTTATATTTTCCTGAGCATTTTATGAATCAGGTGATTTATATTTTCCTGAGAATTTTATGAATCAGGTGATTTATATTTTCCTGAGCATTTCATGAATCAGGTGATTTATATTTTCCTGAGCATTTTATGAATCAGGTGATTTATATTTTTCAGATCATTTTATGAATCAGGTGATTTATATTTTCCTGAGCATTTTATGAATCAGGTGATTTATATTTTCCTGAGCATTTTATGCATCAGGTGATTTATATTTTCCTGAGCATTTTATGAATCGGGTGATTTATATTTTCCTGAGCATTTTATGAATCAGGTGATTTATATTTTCCTGAGCATTTTATGCATCAAGTGATTTATATTTTCCTGAGCATTTTATGAATCAGGTGATTAATATTTTCCTGAGCATTTTATGCATCAAGTGATTTATATTTTCCTGAGCATTTTATGAATCAGGTGATTTATATTTTCCTGAGCATTTTATGAATCAGGTGATTTATATTTTCCTGAGCATTTTATGAATCAGGTGATTTATATTTTCCTGAGCATTTTATGAATCAGGTGATTTATATTTTCCTGAGCATTTTATGCATCAGGTGATTTATATTTTCCTGAGCATTTTATGAATCAGGTGATTTATATTTTCCTGAGCATTTTATGCATCAGGTGATTTATATTTTCCTGAGCATTTTATGAATCAGGTGATTTATATTTTCCTGAGCATTTTATGAATCAGGTGATTTATATTTTCCTGAGCATTTTATGAATCAGGTGATTTATATTTTCCTGAGCATTTTATGAATCAGGTGATTTATATTTTCCTGAGCATTGTATGGATTATGAGTCATTTTACTGGGTATTTTTTTGAATCACTTCAAGCATATTCATGAGCATTTTATGAATCAAATAAAAGTTTTGTAAGCATTTAATTATCAGGTTACACATTTTCTGAAATAGATGAAGGCATTGATCAAGTAGAGCATGTTTTTGACCATTTTATTCATGGGTTGATCCCCTCAGGGGGATACAACTATTGTATATATGGGAATTAGCGCTCCCAGGGGAAAAATGTGAGGGCCCAGGCTGAGAGTTAGGTAGGCCTTCTTTTTGTTGAAATAAAAGTTTTTTTATGTTATGTTAAGGACCACCTTTTTTCGGTTCACAGCTGTCCTGTTTTTCAGCACCTCTCACTTTCTTCTTCAACTTTTGTCTTATTTCATGAACTTCTTTCTCATCTTACTGTTTCTATGCTCCTTCAGCATAGATTCCTCATTTTCTTATCTCCATAGTAAATGGTGCCTTCCTCCTTCCTCTCTTCGATATGCTCTATTTTTGTAGCGGTTAGGGAGGCTTAAACTAACTTATAATCCAATCTATTAATGGGTTGAAGTATTTTCTTGAGCATTTTATGAATTATGGAAATCAATTTCTGGAGCATTTTTTTTTTTTTTTGAATGAGGTAAAGCATTATTTGAATCCGATTAGAATAATTTTCTGGACCATTAACCCCTTCCCCAACAATTTTTTTGTTAAAAACGTTTCTTTTTCAGTCTAATTTTTTCACTTTGGTTCTATGTAGTATTTTTGATGCTGGTAATGAAAACAGTTTGTAATTCTTTTTTCTTCCTATTTTTGTGGTTAAATTTTTATTTTGAAAATACCTTTGTCGACAAAAATGAGTCAAATAGTCATTGTCTGAAGAACTGGCAGAGTTATCAGAAGTATTCAAGCTTCTGAGGGAAGGTTCATATTCACTATCTTCCGTTGAACTAGACATTTGGGGTGTAACACTTCAAAATGGTACAAAAAATGAACCAAAATGTGAATGCAAACAACACCCATCCAACGTCAATGGCTGTCAGAGGAAGTCTAGTAACAATGTCCTTGAAATCCCACAGCTCTACCCTATTGCCTGTGTCAGGCGAACGGTTTGACGAGAATACTCGCTTCACACGTAGAATGGCTTACACATGCCTAAAATCGACGAGTACATACGTATGTAGCTGGTTTTTGAAGGTAAAGTTTCAGACGAGTATACTCGTTGATGACTGAAAAATGAACATTTTGTGAAAACGACTATACTCGTTTCTGCCGGAGAAGGGGTTAACTGAAAAATATAGAACATTTTGTAAACTAGGCCAAGTATTGTATAAACATTGGATGATAAAAGTAAATAATTTTCTGGACCATTTACTGAAACATATAGAACATTTTGTAAACTAGGCAAAGCATTTTACAAACATATGATGAATAATTTAAATAATTTTCCAGAGCATTTATTTCATAAGGTAGTGCCTTCAGGGGATACAAATTGTATCAATGGAAGTTAGCCTTCCCACGGGGAACATGT
The DNA here is from genome assembly GCA_030386875.1 of Morinoia aosen. Taxonomy (NCBI): domain Eukaryota; kingdom Metazoa; phylum Arthropoda; class Malacostraca; order Amphipoda; family Talitridae; genus Morinoia; species Morinoia aosen. Next base: position 113,596,870 of record CM059576.1, read on the forward strand.
TAGGTCCCGAGCAAGAGTTAGGTTGACATAAAGTGTTTTTTGTTTTTTTACGGACCATTTTCTTTCAGTTGACTGCTGTCCTGTTTTTCAGCACCTTCTACTTTCTTCTTCAACTTTTTCTTGTTTCATGAACTTCTTTTCTTAACTTACTGTTTCTATGCACCTTGTGCATAAATTCCATGTTCCCTCAACTCCTCACTAAATGGTGCCTTCATCCTTCCTTTCTTGGAACATCTTTGTCGTGGTAAATAGAGGCTAAAACTTTCTTATATAATAATAATCATCCAATTTTACTGATTCCAGTGTTCAAGCATAGATGTTATTTTTGTCTTCTTGTGTTAAGATTTCATTTCATTTTAACAAACTTTATTAAACTAAACTAATAAATCAATTAGGTTATCAAAATTGACCTTTTGATTACACCTTTTCGTAAAACTAAATAGTAAAACTAATGATCACATTTTGCCATTGCTGTAATTAATTTCAATATGGTTTAAGAAATAGTTTTTCATTATTTCTTTCATTATTTTCAATTAACTACCATCATAATTCCATTATAACCTTCATCATATTTCTATTAAAATTACCGTCATATTTCCATTATGACCACAATCCCCCTCAGGGGGATACAACTATTGTACCTATGGGAATTAGCGCTCCCAGGGGGACAATGTGAGGGCCCAAGCTGAGAGTTAGGTAGGCCTTCTTTCTGTTGAAATGAAATGTTTTTGTTATATTGAAGACCATCTTTTTTTGGTTCACTGCTATCCCGTTTATCAGCGTCGCTACTTTCTTCTTAAACTTTGATCTTGTTTCATGAACTTCTTTCTCAACTTACTTTTCTATACCCTTTCTGCATAGATTCCCCGTTCTCTAAACTCCTTACTAAATGGTGCCTTCCTCTCTGGATTGTTTTTGTTGTGGATAGGGAGGCTTAAACTAACTAACAATCTAATCTAGAATCACAATCATATTTCCATCATAACTACTATCATGTTCAATTAAATCTACCCTTTTTCCATTATAATTACCATCGTATTTCCATTAGCAACGATATTTCTCATCATTTTTAATATTTATTCACTTTCAGGAACATGAGAGATCATTTTCTGCATTGTCTGGTATGAGCTAATTCTGTTTACCCGAAATGTACCATGACTACAGAGCACAATTTTGGATTTTAGGGCATGATCCTATTTAACTGAAATGTACCATGGCTACAGAGCGCAATTTTAGATTTTAGAGCATGATCCTATTTAACTGAAAAGTATCTTGACTACAGCAGCATGAATGATTCTAAGTTTATTAGCATCATCATGCTATTATATCTTCTCACTCTTCTTAGGAAAGATACTTGCTTACATAGATATACCAGGCTTAATCCTTCCTACGGGAGGGTAGCCGACAGCAGGCCACAATACTTCACTCAGTCATTAGGAGGCAAAAGAGGCAGCACAGGTTTACCCCGACCGCTTCATTGAATGCAGCCCCTCCCCCCGCACAGGATAGGTCAACCCCATCACACGCGGGCAACTTCCAGTACCGCGTCAAAAATAAAATTACCTTCTTATACACTGCCCCCACTCACTTCTGTCCGCAGCCATCCCTCTCGCCACGTCCACAGTCAGATCCCTCTCATACAAAGCACGCTTCACCCCATCCATCCAACTCATCTGTAGTCTACCTCGCTCACGCAGACCACTCACTTCCAACATATATATCTTTTCACCAGCCGCTCAACATTCATTCTTTCAACATGCCCAAGCCATCCAAGCACTCTTTCATCCACTCGCCTGCTCAATTTTTTTTTATAACACCCGTCTGCCCCCCTAACCAACTCATTCCTGATCCTATCTCTTCTTGTTACTCCATACATGCTCCTCAAACACTTCATCTCAAACACATCCAACTTCCTCATCTTAGCTGCTCTCAACCCCCAGGACTCTGCTCCATACAACAAAACTGGCACAATCAAGCTTTCATACAGTCCCCTATTAGCATTCATACTCAAACTCCTGCATTCAAAAACTTTCCTCATTGCACCCAATGTCTTACAGCCTTCACTCACTCGATGCCTCACTTCTACTTCCATACAATCCTTAGCAGTCACATCCGACCCGAGGTACCTAAAATGCTCTACCTCCTCTAAAACTTCACCATTCAACCTCACATCCAAAGTTTCAAACTCTCCATCTCTTGAACATCTCATCACCTTACTTTTATTCACATTTACCCTCAATTTCCGCCTTTCGCACACTCTACCAAACACTGCAACCAGTCTCCTCAGTTTTTCCTCTGAATCAGCCACAAGCGCTGTATCACCTGCAAACAACAGCTGACACACTTCCCAATACATACCGTTTTGTCCCACCAACTGCGCATCTTTTCCTAACACTCTCGCATTCACTTCTCTCACCACACCATCCATAAACAAATTGAACAGCCACTGCGACATCACAGATTCCTGTCTCACACCTGTCAAAACTAGGAACCAGTCACTCACCTCATTCCCTACTCTCACACAAGCTCTGCTATCAATGTGCACAAGCTTATAATTTTTTTTTGAGCAGTGAAGTCATTTTCTAAACTTCTACTTACCATCTTACCTTTCAAGAAATGCCAGAGGCCGCCACCTAGCGGCCTCGGCAGTAAACGTGTTAACTGAAATGTATCATGGCTGCAGAGCATAATTTTGAATTCCAGAGTATTGTATCATGGCTACTGTTCACAAATTTAGATTTCAGGGCACTATCATATTTAACTGAATTGTATCATGGCTCCAGAGCACAATTTTAAAACAATTTTTTATTCCAGGGCACAAACATATCGGCATCTGGTGCGTTGCTGTCATCAGCTTCAGCTCTGCTGTCATGCAAGAGGGAAGATGGAACATCGCCTCACATGACCCCACCTATGGACGAGAACAATGTGGACAGTACCCGGTCTGTCGACCATGTCTACCACACATCGTCTCAACTCACCAAGCCCTTGACAAGCTCTGCTCAGCATTGCCAACCCTCCATGGGCTACGTCTCTTCAGAGCAGGCAACGACTCACATGAGACAGCACCATGAGTCTGTTAACTTCCCTGACTTGAGGTACCTGCCTCATCTGGAGGGCGTGAACCATACCCAGGGGTTTCTGTCGCACCTCACCTCGTATGCAACACCTTGTCCCAACCCCGACATTTTAAGGCTGGACAAAAGCAGGACTACAGAGTCTCCTAATATTGCGCCTGAGCATCAAACGACACAAACTGATACTGGGACACAAAACACCGCATATTTTGGGGGTAATATTCTCAAGTGTCCGCAGTGTGAGTACACTTGTTTTGACTGCGCTGATCTGTCCGCTCATTTTTCGTCCCGGCACTCGGACAAGAAGCTTCACCAGTGCTCTGTGTGCACGTACGCTACGTCGGACAAGCGTTCCCTCACTCTGCACGTTGCTGCAAAGCACTCTACATTAAAACCGTACAAATGTTCGCAGTGTGAGTACTCAACGGCTGTGAAGCGTAACCTAACCGTCCATGTCACCGCTAAACACTCAGGAGAGAAGCCGTTCAAATGCCCGGCATGTGATTACAGCACCGCATACAAACACGACGTCACCCTGCACTTTGCCTCAAAGCATTCTGGTGAGAAGATGCACAAGTGCTCCCAGTGTGACTACGCATCTGCCTATAAAGGGTCTGTTGCATCTCATTTTGCTGCCAAGCACACCAGCGTGAAGCCGTTCAAGTGTTCGTTGTGTGGGTACGCAACTGCTGTGAAACGTAATCTCACAGTCCACTTTTCCTCAAAGCACTCGGATGAGAAACACCACAAGTGTTCTGAATGCGAGTACTCTACCCCCAACAAGCATGACCTTACTTTGCACTTTGCATCAAGACACTCGGGGGAAAAACTGCATGCCTGCCCCCACTGCGACTACGCCACTGCTTACAAAGGGTCATTAGTATCTCACCTCGCCGCACGACACTCCGACTGCAAACCCCACGTATGCTTCCACTGCGGGTACTCCACGGCTGTCAAACGTAACCTCACCGTGCACATGGCCTCCAAACACTCCTCGGAAAAGGGACATAAGTGCAATGACTGTGGGTACTCTACAGCCAACAAACACGACCTCACTCTACACTGTGCGTCAAAACACATCGGCAACAAGGTCCACAAATGCCCTCATTGTGACTATGCGTCTGCGTATAAAGGGTCTTTGGCATCTCACATGGCAGCAAAGCACTCCGATGAGAAACCGTTGACCTGCTCTGAGTGCGACTACTGTACAGCCGTGAAAAGAAACCTAACGCTGCACTACGCAGCCAAACACTCAGAAGAGAAGCCGTACAACTGCTACGAGTGCGACTACTCCACCGTCTTTAGACGAGATCTCAACAACCATTTCTCATCGAGGCATCCTAGTGGCAACTTCCAGTAAACCGATCTACATTGTAAACTTGGTCATCCTCTGTAGATTTTGTTTTCATTTCAGTATTTTTAAATTGATACCAACAGTGCAAGCCACCGGAGGGGTCTCAACTATCATTTCTCATCGAGGCATCCCAGTGGCAACTTCCAGTAAACCGATCTACATTGTAAACTTGATCATCCTCTGTAGATTTTGCTTTAATTTTATGTAAGTTTAGAATGTTCATTTGTATCAATGCTGCAAGCTAGCAGATGCCTACAACCATTTCTCATCGAGGCGTCTTAGTTGCAACTTTCAGTAAATAAACCTATGTTGATAACGTAGTAATCCTCTGTATATTTTGCTTTGATTCAAGAATGTTTATTTATACCACAGCAAATTTCATCAAAACGACCTATATTTTGAAAGTAGTAGTAATCTGTCGTGGATTCTTTTTATTTTAGAAGTTTTTCCTATTTTTTATTATATGAAATAGTTTTAAGTTAATCACTTGTTAAATTAAGGAGAAATTCACTCAAAATTTTTTATTCGAACACTCAATTGTTATTAATGTAATGCCTCTGTAGTCTATCTATAGTCTTTAAAAGCAACGTTTTGATATACAAACATCATCCTATTTTTGTTCATACTGCAGCTACTTTCAGTGAACCAGCCAATATTTTATACTCAGCAATCCTACTTTTAATTTTAGAATTTTCTTTAATTCATTACAGCAATGCAAACTAGTGATGGTGTTGCTTTCACTGCTAACATTATTATTGATATTATAATTGCTACTTTAGTTTTGCCAATATCGAGTTCTCACTTAAATGTTACCAACCCAAAACCTTTAAAACACAATAATTATTTCACTTAAAAATAATACAAATCATATACAGACAAACCATCAGGAGTTATGAACACCCAGAAATGAACTTATAGATTGAATTAAATATCATTTTTAATAGATTTTTTAAGGTAGACAAAATAATAGAATTTGGGTTCGGAAACATTTGCAATGAATGTAATGTTCGTTTTCATTGTGCTTCTTCTTTTTATTCTATGAATAAGAATCTCAACAAATTGCCCTATTGGCAAGTGAAAAGATAGAAAAATTAGAAAAACTTGTACATTCTCTTAGAAAACGGAATTAGCTTAGCTGGAAATTAGCCGAGTTAACACTTCTTATGATCCGCCCTGTATAGATCTGCCTGTCTATGTTTGTATTTACTTAAGAATTTTGTTAGCCACGTGTGTGTGTATAGTTAATTTGATGCTTGTTAGGTTGTCACTCATAGAACCAGTGATGTACAAGAAAAGTTTTTCGATGTAGTTTTTGTTTTGTAGTTTTGATTATATGAGAGTAGTTTTTTTGGGAAAAAATAAAATAGGGCCCTTCAGGGGGATACAACTATTGTGTCTATGGGAATTGGCACCCCCAGGGGGACAATATGAGGGCCCGAGCTGAGAGTTAGGTAAGCCTTTTTTGTTGGAATAAAATGCTTTTGTTACGTTAAAGACCACTTTTTTTTCGGTTGACTGCTGTCCTGTTTTTCGGCATCTACTACTTTCCTCTTCTTCATCTCTTATCTTCTTTTATAAACTTCTTTTTCAACTCACTGTTTCTATGCACTTGTGCATAGATGCTCCATTTCCTTAGCTTCATACTAAATGGGGCCTTTTTACTTGCTCTCTTGGAACACCTGTCTTGCGGTTAGGGATACTCAAATAAACTCTTCTAATCTAATTTATTTTGTTCCTTACAAAATACTTGAATTTTTTGCATAAATTCAATATTAATGCTTTCGAATTTAGTTTGGAAAATGTTTCAACTCTATTAAAATATTATAAACTTTGATAATAAACAAAAAGCCTAACCAGCATTCAAGAGTGTTATAAATACTTAGAAAATTATGAACTCCTTAGTTAGAAAGCCTTAGAATCCTTTTATTAATTTATTCTTCTCGGAACTGAACTAGATGGCTTGTTTGTTGCTGTTGTATATTTCTATGGCGTTCGGCAATGTGTATAGATGTTTGTGTATAGATGTACATTGGTCATATGACCTCCATGTTTTTTTTTTTGTTGTTGAAGTTTAACCCTTCAACCTCAGCTTTTTTCACTTAAATATTTGTTATGACAACCACTACCATACAAAGGAAAGTGGAAAAGGTTACTTGCCTTTGCTTGAAGCGGACGATGAAATTGGGACAATGTTACTTACTTGTAGTGGATGATAGAATTTGATTTGTTTTATTTATGTTTATTTTCTCTAGTTTTAACCTGGTGGGAATTTAAATTTTACTGGATTTCAAGGCTTATATCCCCACAGGGGGACACAACTGTTGCATCTATGGGAATTAGCGCTCCCAGGGGACTGTGTGAGGGCCAGAGCTGAGAGTTAGGTAGGCCTTCTTTTTGTTGAAATACGATGTTTTTTGTTTTGTTATGGACCATCTTTTTTTGGTTGACTGCTGTCCTGTTTTTCAGCACCTACTACTGTCATTTTCAGCTTTTTCATGTTTCATGAACTTCTTTCTCAACTTACTGTTTCTAAGCCTCTTCTGCATAGATTCCGCGTTCCTTTATCTCCATGCTAAATAGTGCCTTCCTTCACCTCTCTTTGGAACGTTTTTTTTAGCAGTCAGGGAGGCTTAAACTAACATCTTATCTCATCTTTAGTTTTTTCTTTTTTGTTGAAGTTTTTCTCAGGTTTTTGGCTCAAATTTTTTATAGTGATAACCACCGTCATTATGGTGGGAAATGAACGGCATTAACTTCAAAGAGCACATCAAGGAACCAATATCAAAAGAAATAAAATTCAAGTCCCAGCAGAAATGCTATGTATTGACGGTATTTTCAACAGACAGTAATGCATCACTGTATATTTAGTCTTGTGAAGTATTGGTGGGCTAAAAAACGCATTTATTTTTTGCGTGTATTGTTTAGCAGTGACTTTAGTTCGTTACGTTGAACTTCATTGTAATTTTGTGTAAAAAGTAAATAGGCTTTTATTCAACATGTTGTCTGCGGTGAGTTAGACTGGCCACCGGTGGTACACGGAGGGGATTTTTACAATGCGGCTGACCGACCAGTAGTCACAAACACAATTTTCATGAATACTTAATCGACCCTAAATGAAGGCACGATCCAGTTAATGATTGCTATTTTCAAAGTAACTCACCACAATTCACTTTAAATTCGAGTTGAATATTAATCTTCAGTTTGGCCAATCGCGATCAACGCGTTAAACCTTCGACTGCAACTACTAAATATTAAGTTCAATGCCAAACACAAATTTAAAGTCCATTGTAGTTAACTATTTTGAAAATACCAAACATAAACTGGATCGTGCCTTCATTTAGCTTTGATTAAGCATTTATGGAATTGAATTGGCGATTACAGGCCGTTCAGGAGCATTATGAAAATTACCTCCGTGTACCACCGGTGGTGCACGTCGCGATCAACGCATTAAAACTTGTACATTCTCTTAGAAAACGGAAATCTAAGAGCTCTCCTGTGCTATGCATTGCGTCTATGTATGTATCACAATGCATTGCTATGCATTGCGTCTTATGTATCACAATGCATTGCTATGCATTGCGTCTTATGTATGTATATATGTGTTGTGCGTGTCGGAATATTCATAGCAAATGAATTTGAACTTCAGGATTACTTCCCCTCAGGGGGACACAACTGTTGTATCTATGGGAATTAGTGCTCCCAGGGGGACTATGTGAGGGCCTGAGCTAAAGGTTTCGTAGGCCTTCTTTTTGTTGAACTGATTTTTTTCTGTTATGTTAAGGACCATCTTTTTTCGGGTTAACTGCTGTCCAGTTTCTCGGCACCTTCTACTTTCTTCTTCAACTTTGGTTTTTTTTCATGATCTTCTTTCACATCTTACTGCTTCTATGCCCTTTCTGCGTAGATTCCGCGTTTCCTTAACTCCATACTAAATGGTGCCTTCCTCTTCCTCTCTTTGGAACGCTCATTTCTAGCGGTCAGGGAGGCTAAAACTAATGACTAATCTTAATTTTTAGGATTACTTTCCTGGTTTCATGTATGAATTGTCAATAAATTTAAACTTTAGGGTAACTTCAGGGTTACTCTAGAGTGCAATCGTTACCCTAGGATGCCAGGGTTACTGCCCCTCAGCGGGATATGACTGTGTCTATGGGAATTAACGCACCCTGGGGAATATGTAAGGTCCAGATAGGGAAATTAGGTAAGACTTTTTTTGTTGAAATAAAATGTTTTTCATGTTAAGGACCATTTTTTGTCGCTTCACTGCTGTCCTGATTTCCAGCACCTACTACTTGTTTCTTGTTTCTTGAACTGCTTTTTTAACTTACTGTTTCTGCGCACCTTGTGAAAAGATTTCGCGTTCCCCACAACAGTTTTATCCACGTGAGGGGCGTTTGTCTAGCAATTCAGGACCTTGTGTTTAGAAATATTTAAAACCGTTATTGGTTCTACTGCGTTTCATTTATGAACTTTTTGGTATGTCTTTCAATCTTTACTTCTTGAGATCGTATTTTACGTGTCTAGGAAATCTTTTTATCTTGTTTTTCTTGTTTGTTTTCTTTTTGTTGTTTTTTTATTGTTTTCTCGTTTTTTTTGTTTTTTTTCTTGTTTTTTTTCTTGTTTTTCAATCATTCTTTTTGAGGTCATATTTTATGTGTCTAGGAAATCGTGACATGTGTAATTAAAACAAAAAGGAATATTTAAACATTATGTAGTAGTTTCTCGTACTGAAATTAGAAAGCATCGCGTTTTAAGACATACGATGTGTTGAAAATAATCCGGTCTTATTTTGTTGCTTCAAAACAACTTGTAAAGGAGTATTAAAATGTGAATTTGATTTCAAGGTAAATCAAATGAAGAAATTTCTCATTTTCCCGTGTGTTGAGTTGAACAAAGCAGGGGGAATATGTGGGGGCCCGAGCTAAAGGTTAGGTAAGCCTTCTTTTTGTTGAAATAGAATAGGTTTTTGTTTTGTTACGGACCATCTTTTCTCGGTTGAATGCTGTCCTGTTTTTCAGCACCTTCTACTTTTTCTTGTTTCATGAACTTCTTTCTTAGCTTACTGTTTCTGTGCACCTTGTGCGTAGATTCCGCGTTCCCTCAACTCCATACTAAATGGTGCCTTCCTCCTTCCTCTCTTAGAACATCTTTGTCGTGGTTAAGGGAGGCTAAAACTCTCTTATATAATAATAATAATAATGAGTTGAAGAAAAAAGATATAATGGAAAGGAAACACAGTTTCCAAGTAGAGTGCGCATCACGGTAGAAGAAACAAGGTAGGGTCTATTTTTCGTTGATTTTGTGGTTTTGCTGACGTCACGGCAACGAGCCAATAGCAGCGCTCATATTGCATCTGGCAGCACTGCTACCGTCAAATCTGGCTGCACTATTGGCCTAACGACATGGCGTTTTGGTGACGTCATAAAGTTTGTTTGAAATAAAGCCTTTCTATTGGCTAGCTGAGCAAGAGGAGGTGTATTTTCTCCCATAGAAATGACGCTACCTTGTTTCTTCCACTGTGGTCCGTTTAATACTCCTGGTTGGATTTCCAAATTTTTAGGATATGTTTCATTAGTGAAAACACTGCGATGAGCGTCATAATGAGTAGCGTTTACAGCCACAATGCAATTGAGACCCATGCGTATACTCCCAGTACTCTTGGACAACTCTGCGACATGGCGCGTCCCTATAGAAAGTTTTTGCCCAGGATGCCGGATGCCCAAGAAGGAATCCATGCCCGATCACATCCTGAAGGGAATTTTCATGGACCATGTACTTGAAAAGCACGCAAACTCCGTGAAGTTGTACACTGACGGATCCAAAACGGGAGACGCCGTGGGATGTGCCGCCGTGTCTGGGGAAAGGGTCAGTGCAATGAAACTACTCCCAGAGTCATCAATTTTCACAGCAGAATTGTACGGTGTGATGGAGGCACTGAAATTGATTGAGGACTACCCATGTGGCTCTTTTACAATTTTTGTTGACTCGAAAAGCGTAATCGAGGCCACGCAAATGTATAATAGTACACACCCACTCATTGCTGAGATTCTCGTAATGTTAATAAACCTTGCGAGTAGACGTAAGAGTGTCACGTTATGCTCGGTGCCCGGACATGTGGGAGTATCGGGCAATGAGCGAGCTGACCGGGAGGCTAAGCGAGCTGCGGAGACAAATGGGGAAACGTTGAACTTGATGGTCCCATTCCGAGACTACTACCCTCGGATAAAGGCTGCAGTGAGAAGTTTGTGGCAACAGGAGTGGGATAGAACAATTAATAATAAATTAAGAAGTATTAAACCCACCGTGCGTGAGTGGATATCTTCTATATAGTTGTCGCCCTCGTCGGATGGAGCTGATACTCTGCCGCCTCCATATTGGCCATACCCGTTTGACGCACGGGCACTTGATGGAGCGACAGCCACAGCCACGATGTGAGCGGTGCCACGTTCCTCTGACTGTCAAACACTTTCTTGTTGAGTGCCCTCGATATGCAGCTGCCAGGAATGTGTGTTTCCCGAGACTGCGAGGTCCTGATGAGGATGTAATGATCGGAATGCTCAGGGAAATTTTACGCTCAACTTTCGATGTATCAGCGCTTAAAATGTTCCTAGAAAAGTGTAATCTGATGTCAGAAATTTAACCAGAGAAAGAACAGCGTAAGCAAGGAACTTCTTCACATCTGAGATGTGGAAGACTAAACTGCAAAATGGCCGGGCGCGCTGCGTAGATGCCTCTGGGGGTTTCAACGTGGGGAAGGCGCCCGGCCATAAATGGGTGGGCAGCTGAAATCCCCTATGGGGCCTTTGGCTGCCCGTGCTAACAAAGTGTGCGTGGATCTGTGGATGATCTCTTCAAAGATCAACTGGGGCTCTTATAAGATGACAAAATGTGGGTGGAAGTTAAAACGGTTTTTGCGATGGATGTTGCTATGTCTCCAGAATGGTAATTGTGATGAACTTTGAATAGAGATTATATAATGTGCTTTTGCTGAAATGATGTGAATGTTGTATTTTTTGAACTGTGAGACCTACGGCGCGATATAGTACGAATTACTGAAGCGCTAGCAAATCGATGCTAATACTACTACTACTAATGAGTATCCCTCCCATCATAATACTGCGATGAGCATCATGATAGTAGTTGAATCAATGGACAGCAAAACAGCAAGCTTATTACATCTATAAGAAAACTTCAAAAATATAAGCCCTTTTATTTTGACAAACCAAAAGGAAAGGACGCACTATTCCAAACAAGCGTGGTACAGTTATCATCTTGTTCATTGGCTTTTCAAATGCCTTGTATCTAACACCAGGACACCATGACGGTTACCCCAGGTTAAGCCTGTATCCATTCCGACACTTGGGTAGAGTGGGGATTGTGGCTGAGTTCTTCTTTTTCCCAACGGGGAGAATACGCAGCGCAGCCCCGGGATTTGAACCGCCGACACCTTCACGGAAGGGCGTGTTCATCACCACTCGGCCACGGTGACCACAAAGGCTGTGACGTATGATCATCTCCTATATTTCTGAAGAATGGAACGTTTGAGACGTACGATCGTTTCCTATATTATTGACAGACAGAAAGGGATAAGATAAAAACGGAAGATCATTTCCTATATTTCCTGACAAACAGAGAGGGAAAACGTTGAGGTATAAGATCATTCTGTATTTTTCCGGTGAATAGAAAGGAAAACGTTTGGACGTAAATACATTTATAAGCTTCAAGCAGCTGAAATTTCATATCATTCCCCAAGTTCATATATTTCATATCACAATTGAAATTTCAAATCACAATTGAAATTTTATATCACAATTGAATATATGATTTTTAAAAATGGTAAATAAAGGTTAAAGGTTAACATCGGCATCTTTGTTATTTCCAATCAAGCCTGATACATACTTAGCATTGGTTTTTCAAATGTCTTATAACTAACCCTATATATAGGACACCATGACGGTTCCCCCGTAAAGCCGGTACCCATTTCCGACACCTGGGTCGAGTGGGGGTATTGTGCTTGAGCTTTCCCTTATACCCAACGGGGAAAATCTCCGCGCCAGCGCCGGGATACGAACCCGCGACTCCAACATACGAGCCCGATCCCTTAACCACTGTACCACGGAGAGCACATATATGTTTGTTAGAAAATATATTAATCTCTGTGTCAACAAGATAGTTTTGCTGGCTACAGCATATAGTAAGCATCAGCTTCATAATGTCCTCATTTTTAGGACACTTAATTCCATGTATCTGTTCTCAGGCATTTACTTAGACATTCCAGCATGAAATTCGTCATTACCGTACCCAAAATTCTTTGCATGGCAGTCGATGGTCAGTTGTTATTTTTTCATGATTATTTTTCTCATTCAATATTTCATAATTTGGCTCACCTTGCTCATTTTGAATGAAGTATTTATAGTCGTGTGTGCATTCCTTCGAATAACTGCTTAAAACATGAAGTCCAAAGATCATGCATGCTAGGTAATTATTTCTCTCTAACTCTAATCAGAAAATTTCATCATTTTTTGAGACATGCTGTAGAAAAAATACAATTGTTGCTTTAGTTAGCGCGGGCTGTTCCATTAAATTTCTTATTTATTATTGATCCTATTTTCGTATTTTTGTGATAAGTGTTATCCACTGTGAGTATTTAAAAAACCGAACATTTTCTATCAATGCGTTCAGTTTTATGACCTCAAAAGAACATGAAAACATTTATTTCCTCGATTTTTGGTCGGATGCCTGGTCGGACTCGGTCGCGGTCGGACGTGCGGGGAAATGGTGCGGTAATTGTTGAAATTGCAAGGGGGAAATAACCTAGCCATGCATAAAAATTATACTATCAGTGAATGTGTTTGCTACCTGTGGAACAACGAAAAGGAAAAAATAACTTTTGTCTTATTTCTGCTTAAATCAGTGCACTTTAAATGAAAAGCCAACGAAGCAGTGCTGGCAAGGGTTGTGAAATGGTGTGCTCAGCTTGGTCTCGAACGATAGGCCTGAGTGAAGTGTGAAGTATCCTTGTTCCCTCAGTCTCCCCTCACCGCGCCCGCACCCTCCCCCCCCCCCCCCTTTCCCGTACACCTGCCTCGCGTCCTCTGACCGTTCAGAGCATAGTAAAACCTGGACTTTTCCGCTTCAAGCAACCAAAGAAATTACGTTTGTTTTTGATCAATTTTTGGTAATGTCAAACCTCTCAGTTAAGTTTTTGTTCACTTCCTACGTGGCCGAGACGGCAAATGTGCACGAAAGAATTATTGTGTTTCGTACCTCCGTTTCACTACTGACACCAAATAGTTTGAATACACAGAAAGTTTGAAGTGAGCTACCAGTAAGAACAACGGGTGAACGAGAAGTTGAAAAACATTTACAATCACCAGGGAAAATACTATAAAAAGTGCACCTAACCTTGAATTTGTAATTCAAATATGTTCTCACTAAAAGCGTTAGTCATCCTACTGACGATGTGTTTCTTGATCCTGCAAAATTTCCTGCAAAATTACCGCAGCGAAAGGAAGCCCATCCGAACGAAGGAAAAGACTGAAGATGAGGCTGAATACTAAGATACGCTTTCTTTATAATCAATGAAACTAAAATTTTAAAATTGTGCTGTCCCTCAATATCATCATATCACATTTTGTACCAGATCTCATTCTGTTGAATAATTAAAACGTCCCTCAAATAGGAAGAAACTCTCGGCCAAAAAAAGAACTCGTGTCAGAGACTGTGACCTAGTCGTACAAAATGCAAAATGCAAAATTGCATGTCATTGTTTGCGGCCAACCCCAAGCCTCCCAGTTCCTCGCCTCTGTCCTCCAGCATTAAAGGGCAACCCCTCTTCTCTCAGCTGTGAGCTTCAATACCTCGATGAACGGCTTGGATTTACCTCACTTTTCATAAAATACTTGCTGAGCGAGGTAAAATTTAGCAAATCAGTATCAGCGATACATGTGCAAAAACTACATCGTTCTCATAATTCAGTCATAGCTATGCAAATATAACGCACAATGCATCACTACGAGACTCGCTACGCAGGCCGGAAAGTGCCGTTCTCTGCACAGATGTTGCCCTACACAACATCCCGGAAAAATGGTTCTTTCAGGGGCAAAAATACGACCTTACCAAGCAAAGTGCCTGCAAGTAGGAAACCTACATCCTCTCACTCACAAGATTCTAATGCTCAAAACGCAGGAGACTTGCTAACCGCTGCCAGGAACTCCGTCAGAGAATGTGTGTCACCTTCCGAAGCAACGTCAGTGAAGACTATGCAACCAATATCGCAGGACGAGGGAAAACATATCTGCCAAACCTCCAGTAATCATTTGAAGGTTCGAAGCAGTGAAGTCTCAGCCGCAGCACCACAACCAACTGCTGCTCCTCATCTGAACAAGCATAACAGCGTGCCAGCTCCCCAGCTCTGCGTCAACAACAACGCTCCAAACTGTCCGCCAGCGACGGGGATACAAACGCCATCCTCATCAGTGGTACAAGACAGAATAGTTGTTATTGATAAGGACATTTCAAGCGTGGTAGACTCTCCTCATTCTCCAGATTATATGTTCGATAATATTCGCGCACAAACCGATACTGGCAGTAAATTACCCCAGAGCGCAAGCTGTGAGAACAAAATTAAATTTCCAGTACAGAGCAATAGAAAAAACACTGTTACTTCTTTAAATGGCTACTTGCACCCGCTTCAAATCACAAGCTCTCAAAAAATTCATGAAATTATTCACAATTTGTCTCTAACAGCAGCGTTTTTCAATAAATCCCTAAGACAACGTGAGCCTCCTAGCCCGTCGTCGATTTTCTCTACAGTATCAAACATTCAGAACTTAACCGAGCAACTTTTTGATTTAAATTCACATATAAGTTCTCATGACCTTGCAACTGCGGTACCTGCTAGTATCTCTTGTGAAGTCGACTCCAATTGTCGAGAACCTTACGATACTCTGCTGCTAGGTGACAATATCCTAAGCACGATCAGAAGGAAGGACATCGATCGCTCTTGCTGGATCAAAACTGTTCCATCTGGGCGCTTCGAAGACCTTCTCCATGCTATAAATTGCATGCCTAGATTTAAAAATTATATACTAAGTTTTGATGGTCTCTACTACTCTCCCTCAGACCTTGCTCGAATCAAACAACAAATTGGAAGGAAGTACGCACTTTCTACTATTTATATCGCCAATGCTTGCAGTGCGAAAGAATTCAACAAAGCGATGAATTTCTGCAAAAACCTGGGTTTAAACTTGATTCAATTTCAAACTTACCCAGATAATGAAAATGGTGACGCACTCAATAACATTCAACGGCCTCGCACCCAGGCAGAAAACTTCTGTTTTCTTGGACAACTTGCAATGAAATCAACATTGCGAATCACCGTGCCATATTGTCCTCATTTTAACAAATGTCAAGCAATAATTGGAATTGTAGGTCATTCCAATCAATCGAAAACTTCACGGAAAGAGACAAATAGTCTCACTTTAAACTTTGGAAAAGAATATAAGCCTATGCACATCGCTGCACATGGTACTCCAAATCCTTCAAAATTGATTGCGTCATCAAGCAGAGCTCTGAGTAACTCACCCGCCCACAATATGAGGAACATGAATAAGCCTGAGCCTTTCCCTGACTCGATCTCAGACAAATGTAATGTCAGTACGAAAAATAAATTTGCGTTACTTGCAACAGACACAAATAGTGATTGCGACATGCCCTTCTTTTCAACCAATTCTCAACTTTCCAGTGAGTACGCAGGAACCGAGGAAAGTCAAGCTAATAACGATATTCAAAACTATTCAAAAAAAATCAAATCATTCAAAAAAAAATCTGCTGCCTCTGCCAGGCCTCCGTTGAACGATCAAACCGATACTGCTACCGCAAAACCAACAGTGAATCAAATTTGCACACGCGTTGCAAACACACTGGACGACTTGAAACGATCGCTCAAAATGGAGCCTGCTTACACTGTAGGTGACGGACACTGTCTCCTCCACGCCGTAACGACGCAGCTTGCTTCACAACAAAGATCGAAATGGGATTATACATCTCTGAAAATAGCCATCAAAACTGAGAGCTCCAGAAACAAGGACCAGTATGCAAAATTCGTTGACAAGAACAGTGGCAGTTTCGAACAACTCATCGATAAATACATCAATAGAAAAGTCTTCGATCACGCAGTTGGAGACCTCATACCCCAAATACTTTCTAATGTGACGAGAACACCAATTCACGTATTTGATGAAAGAGAAAATGGGATTTGGAAGACGACAATCTCCCCTACATCAAATGCTCTGATAAACTGTCCTCCGGTAAACATACACCGGAAACAGGACCACTATAGCGCCCTCTTGAAAATGCGTGATGAAAATCGTGTTGCTCCCTCCCCCATCTTGCGACTAAATAACAGTGATCAAATTGAATTTGAAGCTGAAATCACAAACAATGAACGCGGCAATAAAGACCTAGAGACGAATACCAAATGCCCTGCTAGACCTAAAAAATGCAATAACTCCACTAAAGATCTGCCTATTGAGATAACATCAAAATATTACACATAAATGCTCGCAGTCTCAATGGTAAAATGGATGACGTACGAGTAATGTTGATCACTAACGATATCGATATTTTATGCGTATCTGAAACATGGTTCGATTCACGAGTCGAAAGCTCATATCTCAGCATTGCCGGGTACACATTGTACCGTTATGACGGAGTCAAGAGTAATAGAGGTAGCGGTTCATGCATTTTCATCAAAGATGTCTACTCTACATCCTTATTTCCGGTAAAAGAAAAATGCGAAGACATAGAAACGGTTTGGCTCAATGTTCAGGTAAACAAACACAAGTCTTTCATTATCGGCAGTCTTTACAGACATCCGTCAGCATCTCTACGTCCAACATTAGATTTCATTGAAAATACGTTTAAATTAATCTCTGCAGCCAAAAAATCTTTCTATGTTTTCGGAGATTTTAACGTAGATCTGACAAATAAAAACAATAAGCTAAGCAAGATGCTGCACAGACTTAATCTTTCTCAAATGGTCCAAGAACCAACGCGAATTACCAACGCTTCCAAAACTCTTCTTGACCTAGCAATTACAAACAATCCCCAAGCAGTACTCAGCACAGAAATCTTACCGTCCTTTTCTGATCACCATTCGGTAGAATGCCAAATAAATATTGCAAAAGAGAAACAGAAATCTAGTTACATTTCATATCGCATGAAAAACCACTACGCCCCTGAAATATTTCAAGAAAAGCTATTAGACAGATGGAGTGAATTTCAAGGCATGGAAAACACCGATGATGTCAATTTACAAGTTTCGCTTTTCAACGAAAATTTCGTATCGGCTCTTAACGAATGCGCACCTTTCACTACGAAGAAAGTTAAGCCAAGAATTTCTAAATGGATAACAGATGAGATAAAACAGTTGAGCAGAGCTAAAAGAAATTTGCAGCGTGAGTACAAACTGAATAAATCAGACAGTACGCGTCGAAAATTATATAAAGATCATGAGAAGATCCTACGAAGAAAAGTTAAGGAAGCAAAACGGGACTACTTCCACAAAGAACTCTTGGCGGCAAAACAAAACCCAAAAAGAACTTGGGAAATCATTAGAGAAGTTGCTCAGTATAAAAACTCGGAGTGCAAAAGCACTTTCGACAACCCCTCAAAAATGGCTAATGACTTTAATACTTTCTTCTCAAAAGTTGGCGAAGATGTTTTCAATGAAGTATCCAGGACAGTTTCAGACACATCTACAGGAGCAAATCCGAGCGATGCATCATCCCCAAATAGTAGAAACAAATGGAGACCAAAGCCGGTTAGCGTCATAGAGTTACGAAAAATCTTATACTCACTAAAGAATACCAAAGCGACTGGACATGATGGCATAAGCCTCCAACATATAAAAGACAGCTTCCCTGTCACAGCACCCCTCATTCGTTTGATAATAAATACATCTATAGCCACAAACAAGTTTCCCGACCAATGGAAATTATCCATTATTAAGCCATTACATAAATCTGGTGATATCGACATAGCGTCAAACCACAGACCAATCAGTCTCCTGCCTGTTATGTCCAAAATATTAGAAAGAGTAATAACAAACCAGCTCTCGTCTTACATAGACGAGTCACATCTACTGCATCGCAATCAATATGCTTACAGAAGGAATACCAGTACTCAGGACGCCCTGTTAAACATAACAGAAAAAATTTACAATGATATTGACCAAAAAAAACTAACTCTCTTACTATTGCTTGATCTCTCCAAAGCTTTCGACAGTGTTGAGCATAAGAAACTTCTACAAAAAATTTCAAACCTCAGAATTGACACTCAATGGTTTGAAAGCTACCTACTAAACCGCTCTCATGCAGTGTGCTTGAATAACAAAATGTCATCATTCATACCAAACAATTTTGGCGTTCCTCAAGGTTCAATCATCGGCCCGCTCTTATTTTCAATCTTCATCAATGATTTCCCCACCATGCCGGCAAACACAAAAATCTCAATGTATGCTGACGACGTACAAATTGCCATGACAAGCTCAACAGCAGATTTAAAAGAAACACAAGCCAACGCTGAAAACCTTCTGAGAAACCTTAAATTGTGGTATGACCATAATGGCCTCAAACTTAACGCAAGTAAAACGCAATGCATTATTTTTGGATCACAGATTGCGACTAAAAATTTACCACCATTCAAGCTAACTTTTGGAGACGATACAATTGAACCAGTAGAGACGGTAAAAAATCTGGGTGTTTGGTTTGACAAAAATATGACTTTCAATTCACACGTCGAAACAATGTGCAACAAAATAAACGGAACCTTAATGTTCTTTCATCGCATTAAGAACACACTTGACGAAAAATCTAGATTGTTAGTGATTCAGTCTTTAGTTTTATCGCGCCTGGACTACTGCAGTCTTGTATGGGGAAATTTACCTCAATATCGTCAGGAAGAGTTGCAAAAATGTCTAAACTTCGCCGCCAAAGTGGTGTGCAAAGGAAATTTCAATAAATACGATCATGTCACCCCTCTTTTAAGAAAACTCGACTGGATCCCAATACCGAACAGATTCATGATCCAAAAAGCTCGACGAGTGTTCTCCTCTCTGTACCTCCCCCAAAGTAATGCAGAGGTGGTAAAATTTTTTCCATCTAATATCCCAAACAAAAAACCAAATCGGAGGAATGATGTTTTAGTCAGTTACCGTTCATCTAACGTGGGACAAAAAGCTCTCTCAGTTTCTGGAGCTTTTTTGTGGAACAAGCTTCCCCAGCATATCAAAAACTCTAAAACTGTAAAAGAATTTAGAGTAAATGTGTCACGTCATTTTGCATCTCTATAGACCTGCAGCATTTCGGTGTGAATTTCCCATTTACCAGAAATTTTAATTTTCCTGAAATTTCTGTTAGAAAATTAGAAACTATTTCATTTTACGTTTGCTAAGCCATTCGTGCATTCATCTTAACTATTTCTGTCGACAATAATGAGCACCCCAGCCGTGAGTTCAATACAGCAGAATGAACTTTTTTTCCATAATTAGGAGTATTTCCTCATCTTTATTTTGTTATTTTTTTCTTCTCTGTGTTAATATTTAAACAATTTAAACAATTTAAACAATTTATTTACCACAGGAGATACAGAGGTAAATAAATTGTTTAAATTGTTTAAATTGTTTAAATATTAACACAGAGAAGGAAAAAAAAATAACAAAATAAAGATGAGGAAATACTCCTAATTATGGAAAAAACGTTCATTCTCAATTGGAATATAAAATTTAACATCCGTATGGAAAACATACTCTGAAATACATTTTGTGTGTACACCAATATACAGGTTTATAAATGTGAGGATTGTGCAAAGTTTATAATGAATTAAATTTTGGCTAACGTTGTCTCGCTATTTCAACATCATTCTCGAAAATGTTTTCAATCGATTTCGGCTGAGCTGGTGGGAGGGGTTAATTTAAGCATTTTCATTTAGTCTTTTAATATTTTTCCGTGCGTTCAGTGCACACCAGCACTAAACTTTAAAATCGAAAAAAACTGTTAATTTGTGTTATCAAAATTATCACTTTGGACCATTGCTTAATCTACCTATATGTGCCAAATTTTGTAAATATTCTCCACTCAAATGTGATATCCGGCCACAAAGTTACTCCATTGTATCCCATGTACACATGTCTGTATAATGCTGAAGAGTTGTGTTGTTTCTTGACTGTAACCTGAGTTTTCTTAAAAATTTCTATGAAGAAACTAAAAACCAGTTCATTTTACGTTTTCCGAAGTCATCTTTTCCTTTTAGTTTTTTTTTCGCATAATTTCTTAGGATTACAATGAGCTCAACTGTCATTATCGGTGTAATAGATGGTAGGTTGTTTCTATCCTCTTATTTTATATTTGTATTTTTTTCTTATATTTCATTCTCAATAAGTACATATATTAATATGTGTGTGTACGTATATAGGTATATATATATCTACATAAATAGATATACATGTTTCTATTTCATTTCTTTACACAAAAACCATCCGGTTAATAAATTTTATTGCACTAGCGAAATGATTCAAAAATAGATCTCCCACTTACTCCAGAGGACGTCTCTGTGAATCGGATTAATGACAAATACAATTAATGAAATTAATCGTAATTTGAGCGTATGAATCGTGGTAAAATTATCTTTCTGTCCGTATATTGTACAAGCAAATTTTGATGTTGAGTATATGTTTGTTTGCGCATTTCTGCCAAAATTTTGTAGATATTTGTCAATCATGAGTGGAAACTGGCCTACACTGTATCTCCATTTTATCCCATGTACCCATGTCCGCATGATGTTGCAGAGAATATCGAGAAGATATGATATATGATATGATATATTGAAGATATGTTTTTTTTTGTTCCTCAGCGGTAACTTGAGTTTTCTTAAAATTTCCTTTAGGAAATTAAAAAACCATTCCATTTATACGTTTTTCGAAGTCCTTTTCTATTCCTTATCTTTCCTCAGGTTATTTCCTACGATTCATCAGAGCTTGGGCTGTCATTTTAAATATTGAAAGAGTAAGATTATTTTTCATGTCTATTAGCATTTTTCTTATATTCGTTTTCAATACGTATATATATGAATATGTGTGTTGGTGTGTGCGTGAGTATGTAGTGAATCTCTATCCCGCAACCTGGTCGAAATTTCGGAATTCTCAGAATGATCATCTAAAAATTCAGTAAAATAAATTCAAACATTAGCATTAAAATAACATTACGAAATTCACTAATCTCTGTCCTCAATTTTATCAAAATTGTGTAACGAAAACAATTCAATCCCTAAGAATTCACATTTGCGTTTTAACGGAACCTTCTACGGACGCGCGACAGCAACATCGTATGCGATCTAGCGTCAATTGTCTCGTGTCATACAGAGCGTGCATATCTAGGGCTGTTGACTGGTGAGAATTAAATATTGTGTGTGCCTTTGCTGTTCTACGGGTAACTATATTTATGTATTATATTTAAACCGTCAGTAATTTTATTGTGTAGGTATTAAGAAAAATTGCCTAAATTTTCCAGAGTGCTAAACGTTTAGAATTTCCTTGCCCAGAACTTGGGTTCCCCACAGGCCATTTTTCCTTGTGTATTGTTGTATATCCTATCTTAAAGTTTTCAAGCAAACAATTCACTATTTCATGTAAAGCCATTTTTAAGGGAAATTTTCCCTTTTGATGTTTCTTAATTTTCATAAGCCAATACTTAAGATGGTGTTATTCTTATCAAATTATAAATTTTCCCTTTTGATGTTTCATAATTTTCATAAGCCAATATTTAAGATGGTGTTATTCTTATCGAATTATAAATTTTCCCTTTTGATGTTTCATAATTTTCATAAGCCAATATTTAAGATGGTGTTATTCTTATCAAATTATAAATTTTCCCTTTTGATGTTTCATATGTTTCATAAGCCAATATTTAAGATGGTGTCATTCTTATCAAATTATAAATTTTCCCTTTTGATGTTTCATATGTTTCATAAGCCAATATTTAAGATGGTGTCATTCTTATCAAATTATAAATTTTCCCTTTTGATGTTTCATAATTTTCATAAGCCAATATTTAAGATGGTGTTATCTGTATCAAGATTAGGATTTTCCCTTTGGTATCAAAAATAACTTCTTTAGCCAATATTCAATATGGTGTTACTTGTGTGATCAAGTTAGACTAACATCAAATTATCAACTTATTTCTTTAATGTTTTTTTGTTAATCAAAGCAATCAAAATATTCATTCTCAATTGCTGTATTTTGTCACAGTTGTATTTCCAATTAGGTAGTGTTTTGATACGAGGCCTGTCGAAAAAGTATCCGACCTTTGGCCAGAAAAAATACTTCAACAACCTGACGGGGTTGGGACCCTAATCCCCTTCAAAGTAGGCTCCTTGTGCTTCCACACACTTAGCCCACCGATCCTTCCACTGCCGGAAACACCTCTGGAAGTCTTCTTTTGGAATAGTGTTCAGCTCTGTCGTCGCGTTCCGCATTATCTCTTCTCAACTCTCAAAACGGGATCCTTTCAGTGGTGTCTTCAATTTTGGAAACAACCAGAAGTCGCAAGGAGCCAGGTCTGGAGAGTAGGGAGGTTGGCGAACGGTCGTAATTCCATGTTTGGCCAAGAAATTGCGGATCAAATGGGATGAATGTGCGGGCGCGTTGTCGTGATGCAAGTGCCAGTTGTTCGCAGTCCACATGTCTGGTCTTTTGCGCCGAACTGCATCACGAAGTCGCCGGAGAACATCCTGATAGTACTCCTTTGTCACTGTTTGTCCTTCCGGTGCGTATTCGTGATGCACAATTCCACGGACATCAAAGAAAACAGTCAGCATCGAAGGAGTCAAACAGGCAATGCGACGATGGAGCTGAACACCATTCTAAAAAAAAACTACCAGAGGTGTTTCCAGCAGTGGAAGGATCGGTGGGCTAAGTGTGTGCAAGCACAAGGGGCATACTTTGAAGGGGATTAGGGTCCCAACTCCGACAGGTATTCGAAATATTTTTTCTGGCCAAAGGTCGGATACTTTTTAGACAGGCCTCGTATAATCACGTGGTTGTATTTTTTATGTACAGTCAACATTAAAAATCATTCTTAACAAATTTTATAGTCAACCTTTGTTGTGATGATAATCAGAACAAACCTTGTAAATACCAATAACTAAATACCTGATTTTCCTCCTAGAATCAGTATTATACATTGAATATTATTGATTTTGTTAGGTTTAGTTAGATGGTAATTGTATAATTCTTAGTCATTGTACATTGATTATTTCAGTTAGGAAGAACTGGGAACATGTGTTTTCCAGTTCATTTGCATTTAGCAGATGCTGTAGATTTTTTACCATTAGCTATTAATTAAGTGAGGCAGGATACTCAGTTCACTGCTTATGCCATCTTAGTTTCGCCAGGCAAAGTTTTGCCTGTGTGAGTTACTAGTGTAGAATTTTTAGCTTCATGCCTTTAGAAATATTAGAATTAAGTTCTGATTCCGAGCAAAGTGTTAGTGCTCCGAAGCTGATCCCCGCTTGCACTCCGGCGCCAGAGTGCTGGTGGGGGTCGTTTTTCGAAGAGACTCCTCGCTTTGAGGCGGCATGTTAATGCCAGATTGTTTGCAGCATAGCATGTGTTGATATGTGTTTTAATACCGTGTGCAATTTCACCCAGCGTATTATTCCGTACAGGAAGCTACGAGACACTTTACATTCCACTGCCACGTCACCTACCTTACCTTGCCCGATCATATCAAAAGGGTAAAATAACCCGGTAGCCAGACTTGGCAAAATAACTGCCTCCTTCATTGTACCTTTTCACTTCAAATTAAACCCCCCATTACTGGACGGCAAGAGCAAATATCAAATTCCTCCACCTCACTAAGAATTGAGACATCATTGGTTACAGCTAACCCAAATGCTGCATAACCTGTCAGTCTATATTCTAACACCCTTAGAGGAATTGCAAATTACCGTCCTCACTTATCAGAGACGCTATTGCCGTCACTAACCACGGGATACCATTGCACACGACCTTCTCCACAATTACACTTCCACATACCGACGCAGCTGTGAGCCTGTTGCAGTCCCTACTCAAGATCGGACTCAACATCAGCGCACCTGGAAGACCCAATCTGACAGCCAACAATAAACCCAGGCCAGAAAGAAATAACCATATCTACTTTCTTATCCTTTCGATGGTCCAGTTCCGAGGTGAAAATTATAGTATTTTGTTTTGATTAAAGACGCCGGAAAGAGAGCGTCCGAACCTCTCACACCTTCTGAGTCAGATTAAGTCATTAGTTTATTAATTAAGTGTTGGCGTTCGACGCCAACTGGTGACCCGCCTTCAGCCCAAAATTCAATCCTGCCTAAAGTAAAGCTAAACTTGAGTAAAGCCACTAAACTGGAAGTTCACAACTCAAAACATTGAACTTCACAAGTATGTACGTGTGCGCACGCAAACATAAATGTTTATGTATCAGTGTAAACATGCACACGCTTCGCACACATATATGCGCACATGTACATATATCGGTTTCTATTTCTACTTTTTGCATAAAAAAGCAAAACCTCTAGACACATTACATTTTACCTAAAGCTCTGCGATCAGTTAACACTGCACCAAATTTCAGAAATAAACTAATTGATTGCGCTTGCTTTATGATTTATAAATCGATCTATCACGACCCCGAAGGGCATTTCTGTGAACAGAAGAAAATAAAAAGTATAAACAGACAAATGAAATAAAGCACTCGTGCAAAAATTATCTCTATATTTGTATGCCGAACAAGCCATGCATTTCAATTTTGAGTGTAAGTATGTTTACGCATTCCTAGATGTGCGTGCTGTGTTGCGCGATGTTCTTTACAAATTATTTCGAGACTATCTTTTCTCAATACTTGATTGTCATTTACGGTGTTGTTTCAATCTAGTACGGTGTAGCGTTTTTTTGTATTTTTCCTACTTCGATGATCTTATAAATAATTCGAAAAATACTAAAGAATTCTTCGAAACTGCCAAGTTCTTAGTTGAAATTATCGAAGTAGGAAAAAGGCAAGAAGCGCTGTACCGGAATCTCTTGGAATATAAAATATCCAAGAGATAATATTTCTCATTTCTCATTCAACTACCCTTGACAGAGTTAAACTATTAGCACGACCCGTATGGTTTGTCTATTAGTACGCCTCGTATATTTTTTCTATTAATATGCCTCGTATGGTCTGGGGGTGCAAACAAGTAAGTAATTTTTCCTGGTCTAATATTACATCTCGTATAGTTTGTCTATTATTATGCCTCGTACGGCTTATCTATCTGTACACCTCGTATGGTTTGTCAATTAGTATTCCTCGTATGGAACTTTGTTAGACTATTAGCACACCACGTGTGGTTTGTCTATTATAGTACGCCTCGTATATTATGTCTATTAATATGCCTCGTATGGTCTATCTATTTGTACACCTCTGATAGTTTATCTATTAGCACACCTCATATAGTTTGTCGATTATTATGCCTCGTATGGCTTATCTATTTTTACGCCTCGGATGGTTTGTCAATTAATACTCCTCGTATGGATCTTTTGTTTTAGGACGTCTTATATTAAGGAACTTTTAAAAGCCAATATGTTGGCATATGTATCTCATGTGACAACTTGGAAATATACTTTTTTTTTTTTTGTTTGTTTTTTGATTATGAAGCTCATTATTATGACTACCAGGATCGGAGTGCCTCAGTGAACAGTGATAATTGTGACTGCCTCAACAATTTCTATCGACGAGGGGAAGGTTCAGAAAAGTCCACGGATGATGCAAAACTTGTCTTAAGCAGCCATTTATAGTACATAAATTTTCCTGAAATAGAAAGGTCTAGTTAGCACAAAGGTAATACAAAAAATATACAGTTTTTAGAGATTGCATATCTAAAAGTGATTCAGAGGGCAAACCAGAAAATAAGGACGCAAAAATTGGGGCAGAACTGCATCACTGGCACAAGAAAATCTAATTCAGAGAACACGGGTAATACTTCAGCGGCTCATTCAACACCCAAATCATTGGCGAGACTTAGTACAATTTTCATACGAGCATCCCAATGGCACAATCAGATATAACCAGTCAACCTAATGAGGCCCTCATTAAATACTAAGGTCAGGCAGTAGGCTCTACACACTAATGTCCAACCAGGTAGATGCTGAATTGAAGTTACACGGCTATTCCCATATAAAAATGCATGTCCAACCCGGTAGACGCTGAACTAAAGTTACACAGCTATTCCTACGTAAACAGTGCCTGACAACTTGAGTTGTTTCTGACTCACATGACTAGTCACAAAAGTCTATCAATCTATAGTACCACCTGGGCATAGTTAAAACACACCCATCTACAAAGGTGGTTAATAAGTGAACAAGGGGGCACACTTAGACACCTCTGAACAAGTAAATAGTTACCTAACAGTCATGAACACGTCATCAACCTAGGCAATATAAAATATCCGCAGCACAGTAAAAATCACACGAATAAAAATAGGCAAAAACCACCACACTCTACAGACTGGTAAAAATCACACAAATAAAAATAGGCAAAAACCACCACACTCTACAGACTGGTAAAAATCACACAAATAAAAATAGGCAAAAACCGCCACACTCTACAGACTGGTAAAATAGCAACTTGAGTGAGGAATTACACAATTCTAGAGTCCAAATACCAGAGTTTAAATCCACTAACATTAATCGTGAATGATAACAAGGATCTATATAATGCAATGTGCTTAGATAAAATCAACAACTGAGCACAATGAATCCAGCTGTGAATTCCAGCAAATAAATTAAGTAGCACTGACAAGCACAGAACAAATCAGGCTCAACAATATAATCAAACATGACTGAGTGTTTGCAAGAAAGTCTCACAACCCTGTCCAACACAGGGCAATACCACTAGACAATTTGAGCCAGGTACAAATAGGTAAACACAGCATTACATCATATTGGCACCGCGAATGAAGAATCAGTATCTAGAATTGTAAAAGCACAAACAGAAAAACTGTGACAGCACACATTCTAACCTCCCCTGAAATCTTTTAGCTTTTCTAGGACCTAAGAATTCACTGTCTAGTAGGAGACACAAAACAGACATCTATAAGGACCCAATGCACTTAATATTTAGCACTCTTTACTTACATTTCCTTCTCTGGAGTCTACACACTACTTCAACACAACTGGCGGCCTCTACTCAGCTCGCAGAGTTTAAATACCTAATGTACCGGAAGAGAGCGTTTCCGGAAAACGAGTGAACGTGCGGACTGGTTCCCTCGATATTCGAAGGCACAAATTTTCTACCGCTGTTTGAAAATAGAAATTTCCTAAATTGCTGCGAAGGCAGCACACTCCTCTCTCTCAACAGTGCTAGGTAAGATTACTACAATATCTTTAATCGATCGCTCACAACTTTTGGTACCTCCGGAATTGTCCGTCCGCCGCAGCGTCGCCCCACGCACGCGTCCGTCCGATCCCGAGCGATGCACCGACTCTACCCGAGCCAGGGGCCACTGACATCTTGGAGACTGCGAGTCTCGTACCAGTATGATGTCCCCCTGGGACAAGGGACGCCTTGGTGTCGTCCATTTTCTGCGACGACTGATTTCTTGAAGGTAGAATTGTCTCCATAGTTGCCAGAATTGGTCCGCCAACAGCTGCACTCGCCGCCATCTTCGTGGACCATAAGCGAGGAGGTCGCGATCTGTGAACGAGTCTGACGACTGTGTGCGAGAGGCGTCCCTCATGGTTAGCAAAGTGGAGGGACTGATAGGGAACACATCATTGGGGTCTTCGGAAGGGGCGTACAGGGGCGTAGAATTTACAATGGCCGCGGCTTCTATCAGGAGGGTGTGCATATCATCACGGTTGAGTGTCACCTTTCCTGACCTCCCCAAGGTCAGGTCGAGTACCTTTCTGATCGCTCCAATTTTTCTCTCCCACACACCTCCATGATGACTCGCTCCAGGGAGATTAAATTTCCACTCGCATCCCCTAGTCTCCATGTCCTTTGATACTTTGTTCAAATCGCAAGATTGAGACACCGCACCTGTAAAGTTGGTGCCTCGATCGCTTCTTATCAGCTGGGGGGTGCCTCGTACAGAGATGAATCTACGCAATGCGTTCATAAAGGAAGGAGTATCCATCCCACAGAGAGGTTCAACGTGAACTGCCCTGGACACAAGGCAGGTCACCAGTAGGCCATACATTTTCTTCGTGGCCTTTGTGATTCGGGTGCTCTGTCCGTCATGTACAGTGAACGGCCCGAAGACATCTAAGCCCACCCGGGTGAAAGGTGGGGTGGGGATGAGACGATCTTCCGGGAGGTCGGCCATCATCTGTTGCTCAAAGGGAGCTCTCAGCCTCCTACAAATCACGCAGCTCTTCAGGAGTCGTTCTATTTGCTTTCTACCTTGCGGGATGAAGAAGCCCAGAGATCGCACCTTACCAAGGGTGAGGAGACGGCCCTGGTGAGCCACCAGCTGGTGTGCCCGTCTTATAATTATCTGAGTGAAGGGATGGTTCCTGGGTAGGATCCAAGGGTGTTTTTGATCCACTGGTAAGTCACTGTGCTTTAGGCGGCCTCCTACACGGATCAGACCCTCTTCATCCACAAAGGGGGCCAGTGGTGCCAGTTGATGTCCTTCCGGTAGCTGTATTGGACCTGGTTTCCCCGTCTTGGGTAGTATTTCGCTGTAAGATTCTTGTTGGACGGCCTTAACGAGGTACATTTCAGCTTCCTGGTCGTTCTGAAGTATACGTAGTGTCGGTTCCGAAGAAGTGTTGAGGTTAGATCTCGCTCGCATCAGCCACTTATGTGCCAGGTTGTGCACGGTGCGGGTAACCCCGAGAAGCCTGGTCCACCTACTCAGTCGGTCCATCACCGTACGAAATGGAGGTGGCGAACCGGTCAAGGTCGTGAAGGCTTTGGTCTCCGGCAACGATTCTGTTAGTTGCGCTTCCTCAAAAGGGGGCTGAGCGTCGACGACGCAATCTTCTAATATCCAGGCAGGGCCGGTGAACCAATGGCTGTGTACGAGCTGCTCTACATCCGTGGGACGAGTAGCCATGTCTGCGGGGTTCTCTTTCGTGTCTACGAAATACCACTGAGTCGGAGAGCAATGCTTATTAATCAACTCTATTCTCCGGGTCACATATCTGGTGAAGCGTTTATCCTCATTTTTCAGGTATCCAAGAACAATTTGACTGTCCGTGTAGTATCTGACTTCTTGCACATTCACCTTGAGGTCGTTGAGGGTCTCTCTTGCTGCCAGTACTGCTTCGACTGCGGCGCACAGTTCCAACCGTGGTATGGTGGTAGCTGCCCTAGGTGCCACCCTCGAACTGGCGTTGATCAAGGTGGAATGTTTCTGCTCTCGGGTACTGGTCAGCCGCAAATAAATCGCATAGCCAATGGCCTCCTGAGAGGCGTCACAAAAAACGTGAAGCGAGTGCCGTGAAACCTCCCCAAAGTCGCGCGGCTTCACGCACCGACTGAGGCGTATTTCCTTTGATCTTCTCAGTCCGTCTTTCCACGATTCCCAATGCTCTTCCAGTTTCTTAGGTAGAGGTTCGTCCCACAGAGTGGAGCTTTGGTTAGTTTCGGCAGTGCTATCAGACAGCGCCTTTCTTTGTAGAAGTCTGCCACCCAAAATAAGAGGCGCAGCTAGTCCGAGGGGGTCAAAGAAGGAGTTCACAGTAGACAGCACACCCCTCCTAGTGAAGGGTCTGTCCGGGATATTGACCTTGAATATTAACAGATCTTCGGAGACGTTCCAATGGATCCCCAATGTTCGTTGGATAACGGATCCGTCCCAAGTGACAGTCTTTGGTGCGGCTAGTTCCTCGTCTGGCAGACCCACCGTTACCCGAGTGTCAGACGTGGCAACTTTGTGAATGTTCAACCCATACTTGTGCAACAGAGACCGCACCTCGTCAAGCAGCTCCCTGGCCTCGTCTGGGGAGTCCAAACTAGCAGACCCATCATCAACGTACGTCGCATGACGGAGAAAGTCAGTGGCCCGGCTCGGGCGTCCGGATGCATCGCCCAGGTCGGCGATATGGCGAAGGGCGAACGCAGCGACGGCCGGAGAGCTCCGCAACCCGAAGACATGGACCTTAGCTCTGTAGGGGACAATCTCGTTAGTAACCCGATTATCTTTGAACCAAAAGAAACGCAGATAGTCCCTGTCTTCAATCTTGACTCGAAAATTGTGGAACATATTTTTTATATCAATTGTAAAGGCTACCTGGTGGAGTCGGAATCTCTGCAAGATTCCCCGAAGGCTGTTGTTCAAATCGGGGCCCGTCAACAACTCATCATTGAGGCAGTGTCCCTTGTGCTTTGCTGAACCATCGAACACCAACCTAACTTTCCCTTCTTGGGCTTGCCTTACCGGGAATATAGGCAAGTACCATCCCACGCCTTTCTCAGGAAGTTCCCCTGCGACTACTTCCTCAACGTGATCATTGTCAATGTACGATTGCATTTTCTCGAGACTTAGTGTAGCACTTGAGGGATCTCGACGCAGTTTTCCCAACGTCGTGTTCGTTCTTCCCAATACAGACCCGTAATTATTACACAAATTTGGTGGATCTCTAGTAAAGGGTAGGGGCGCAACAATCCTATCGTCTTTCACTTCGATACCAGCTCTCAAAATACTTACAAATTTATTGTCTAACACACTCAGACCCTGGAGCTCGTCGTCGACTCGCTCCTCAAAGACGTCGAGCGTCTGCCTCCCAGGGTTGGGCCCACGTATCTTGATCGAGAAGTGATGATCCTCGTGGTTCACGAATGACGTCCGCAGGGCAGTGGTCTGCTGGGTTCTCGCTCCTCCGTTCAATGGTCCCAACAGTGCCCAGCCCAGGGCGGTCTTGCAGGCAAGAGGACCTCGTACTCCATAGTGTCTAGATGCCATGAGCGACACGGCATCTCTTCCGATGAGTATCAGTGGCCGAGCCAAAGGATCCTGCTCATTGAAGTGCTTGACCAGGTGCGCAACGTGGCTGAGCTTCTTCACAACGTCGGGAGTGGCTACTTCGTCAGTCGTGTCCGGGATATTTTCGTTGGTCCATGTAGTGGGTAGCTGATGCCATCGGTTCTCACCCACACCCCTTATCTTGAGCCCGGTGATGGCGTGTCCTTCCACCTCAGACGACAGACCACTCAGTGTTCTGAGGGCGTACTTCCAGGGAGTGGCCTTAAGATCGAGCTGTTCTATCAGAGAAGGGTCCGCAAAGCATCTTGAGCTTTGCTCGTCAATGATGGCGTAACAACGCACTTTTCTCTGGGTGGACGTCGAGGTGACATCTACTAACAGCGTCTTGGAAAATTCCCTGGACTCGAGACCGAGGCATCCCGTTCTGGTGCAGGTGGCGACCTCACCAGGGGTCCCCGGTTTAGTGCTTGCCCGGTGCATGACCGTCAAGTGTGAGCCTTGACAGTGAGAACACTTCACTTGTTTGTCGCAGTTCCTGATGTAATGGGGACCGAGGCATCGGAAGCATACCTTCGCCTCGGTGATGAGCTTCTTCTTCTGGTCGATGGGTAGTCTTCCAAAGGACCGGCACTCCCAGGTTCCATGGGCGTCGACCTTGTGGAAAATACATTTGTTGATTCTATGGTCCGTTTCCGGAGGTTTTTTGTTGTGAGGTCCTTGCGCCTCATATCTTGACTCAGGTTTGTTGTAGGCCACCATGGACTGATCACCTTCACTAGACTCTTTCTTGGTATTCTGGTCAGCGCTTTTGTGCAGGACCCGAACGGGCTTGGGTCTTCCGCCTGCCAGTGCTGGGTTGAAAAATGGATCCCTCATCGCTCTTTCTTCGTCTCTTAGGAACTGGTTGAAGAAGGAGAACGTTGGGCGCTGCCCACTCTTGGCTCGTAGGTCAGATGCTTTCCTATGCCATCTGCGTTGCAGATCTGGCGGGAGTTTGAGTGCCAAGAGCCTCATGCCTCTGGTAGTGCAAAACTCCTCCAGCTCGTCCGATCTTGCTGCGTTGGTAAGTGCGGTACTCGTAGAATCTAAGAAATCCTGGAGAGCGGTAAGATCCCCAGGAGGGATGTTTGGGAAGTTCCGAAGTTGGTCTGCCGTGTGTTCTGCTAGCAACCAGTCCGAACCATAACGCTCACGAAGGGTGTTCCATACCACCTGCAACACTGCCTCTGCATTGTTTCCGATGACTGATGTGCTGCCTTCGCAGCAATTTAGGAAATTTATATTTTCAAACAGCGGTAGAAAATTTGTGCCTTCGAATATCGAGGGAACCAGTCCGCACGTTCACTCGTTTTCCGGAAACGCTCTCTTCCGGTACATTAGGTATTTAAACTCTGCGAGCTGAGTAGAGGCCGCCAGTTGTGTTGAAGTAGTGTGTAGACTCCAGAGAAGGAAATGTAAGTAAAGAGTGCTAAATATTAAGTGCATTGGGTCCCTATAGATGTCTGTTTTGTGTCTCCTACTAGACAGTGAATTTTTAGGTCCTAGAAAAGCTAAAAGATTTCAGGGGATGTTAGAATGTGTGCTGTCACAGTTTTTCTGTTTGTGCTTTTACAATTCTAGATACTGATTCTTCATTCGCGGTGCTAATATAATGTAATGCTGTGTTTACCTATTTGTACCTGGCTCAAATTGTCTAGTGGTATTGCCCTGTGTTGGACAGGGTTGTGAGACTTTCTTGCAAACACTCAGTCATGTTGTGATTATATTGTTGAGCCTGATTTGTTCTGTGCTTGTCAGTGCTACTTAATTTATTTGCTGGAATTCACAGCTGGATTCATTGTGCTCAGTTGTTGATTTGATCTAAGCACATTGCATTATATAGATCCTTGTTATCATTCACGATTAATGTTAGTGGATTTAAACTCTGGTATTTGGACTCTAGAATTGTGTAATTCCTCACTCAAGTTGCTATTTTACCAGTCTGTAGAGTGTGGTGGTTTTTGCCTATTTTTATTTGTGTAATTCCTCACTCAAGTTGCTATTTTACCAGTCTGTAGAGTGTGGTGGTTTTTGCCTATTTTTATTTGTGTAATTCCTCACTCAAGTTGCTATTTTACCAGTCTGTAGAGTGTGGTGGTTTTGCCTATTTTTATTTGTGTAATTCCTCACTCAAGTTGCTATTTTACCAGTCTGTAGAGTGTGGTGGTTTTTGCCTATTTTTATTTGTGTGATTTTTACTGGGCTGCGGATATTTTATATTAACTGGTTGATGACGTGTTCATGCCTGTTAGGTAACTATTTACTTGTTCAGAGGTGTCTAAGTGTGCCCCCTTGTTCACTTATTAACCACCTTTGTAGATGGGTGTGTTTTAACTATGCCCAGGTGGTACTATAGGTTGATAGACTTTGTGACTAGTCATGTGAGTCAGAAACAACTCAAGTTGTCAGGCACTGTTTTCGTAGGAATAGCTGTGTAACTTTAGTTCAGCGTCTACCGGGTTGGACATGCATTTTTATATGGGAATAGCCGTGTAACTTCAATTCAGCATCTACCTGGTTGGACATTAGTGTGTAGAGCCTACTGCCTGACCTTAGTATTTAATGTGGGCCTCATTAGGTTGACTGGTTATATCTGATTGTGCCATTGGGATGCTCGTATGAAAATTGTACTAAGTCTCGCCAATGATTTGGGTGTTGAATGAGCCGCTGAAGTATTACCCGTGTTCTCTGAATTAGATTTTCTTGTGCCAGTGATGCAGTTCTGCCCCAATTTTTGCGTCCTTATTTTCTGGTTTGCCCTCTGAATCACTTTTAGATATGCAATCTCTAAAAACTGTATATTTTTTGTATTACTTTTGTGCTAACTAGACCTTTCTATTTCAGGAAAATTTATGTACTATAAATGGCTGCTTAAGACAAGTTTTGCATCATCCGTGGACTTTTCTGAACCTTCCCCTCGTCGATAAAAATTGTTGAGGCAGTCACAATAAATTTTCAACAACATCTCTGCAATGTCTCAAATGGCCAAAAGAAGCTCAAAGAAAACCCTTAAACTAGCTGAAGTTGAAGCCGTAAAGACCTATGACGATCTTTATGAAGCCCTGTCCAGGGAGAGTCCAGGAGAGGATGAGACGTCGGCCATCTTATCCTTCATAGCTGAACTTAAGGTCAAGCGCGATCAGTTCATCACTTCAAGCAGAGCCTTTGAAGGTTCCTTGGAACGAGCAGGACATAAGCAGCGGTACCATGAGCAATTTTTGAAGAGACGTGTGATGCTGGAAGACTGCTTTGGTCGCATCGCGACGCTCAACAAACAGATGGAGAGGCTTGGAGGGGACATGGTTTCCAACCTTGATCCCAAAGACCTGTCTTCTCTGCGTAGTGAGAGAATGAGTAAACTTACCTCCGTAAGAAGAGAAAAAGTTGGACCTTTTTCCACACCCCTGTCGGTAGCCTCTGAGGTTTCTACTATCTCAGAAGGAGAGGATGAAGAATATCAAGAGCAGGAAAGCAACCTAGATGATCTGGCAGGGCTGATGGAACACGCTTCCGTGAGCTCTCGCAGGTCGATTCTAGAGCCTAGAGTAGAGGCAAACCATCGACTGAGAGCTCCTAGGCAGGGAAGCACTCTAGATGCAGCTTCTGTTCACCTTATCCGGGCCGAGCTGTTGAAGACCCCTGCCAACCCCTTCAAAGGAGACATCGGATTGTACCATTGCTGGGAATCTGATCTGAAGAATCGACTGCAGGGACTAGCTTTGGGCCCCATAGAAGAGCTACAAGTTTTGGCGGCCAATACCGCGGGTAAACCCAAGGAGTACGTTCAGAGAACTATGAGGTCAGTCATCGGAAACAATGCAGAGGCAGTGTTGCAGGTGGTATGGAACACCCTTCGTGAGCGTTATGGTTCGGACTGGTTGCTAGCAGAACACACGGCAGACCAACTTCGGAACTTCCCAAACATCCCTCCTGGGGATCTTACCGCTCTCCAGGATTTCTTAGATTCTACGAGTACCGCACTTACCAACGCAGCAAGATCGGACGAGCTGGAGGAGTTTTGCACTACCAGAGGCATGAGGCTCTTGGCACTCAAACTCCCGCCAGATCTGCAACGCAGATGGCATAGGAAAGCATCTGACCTACGAGCCAAGAGTGGGCAGCGCCCAACGTTCTCCTTCTTCAACCAGTTCCTAAGAGACGAAGAAAGAGCGATGAGGGATCCATTTTTCAACCCAGCACTGTCAGGCGGAAGACCCAAGCCCGTTCGGGTCCTGCACACAAGCGCTGACCAGAATACCAAGAAAGAGTCTAGTGAAGGTGATCAGTCCATGGTGGCCTACAACAAACCTGAGTCAAGATATGAGGCGCAAGGACCTCACAACAAAAAACCTCCGGAAACGGACCATAGAATCAACAAATGTATTTTCCACAAGGTCGACGCCCATGGAACCTGGGAGTGCCGGTCCTTTGGAAGACTACCCATCGACCAGAAGGAGAAGCTCATCACCGAGGCGAAGGTATGCTTCCGATGCCTCGGTCCCCATTACATCAGGAACTGCGACAAACAAGTGAAGTGTTCTCACTGTCAAGGCTCACACTTGACGGTCATGCACCGGGCAAGCACTAAACCGGTGACCCCTGGTGAGGTCGCCACCTGCACCAGAACGGGATGCCTCGGTCTCGAGTCCAGGGAATTTTCCAAGACGCTGTTAGTAGATGTCACCTCGACGTCCACCCAGAGAAAAGTGCGTTGTTACGCCATCATTGACGAGCAAAGCTCAAGATGCTTTGCGGACCCTTCTCTGATAGAACAGCTCGATCTTAAGGCCACTCCCTGGAAGTACGCCCTCAGAACACTGAGTGGTCTGTCGTCTGAGGTGGAAGGACACGCCATCACCGGGCTCAAGATAAGGGGTGTGGGTGAGAACCGATGGCATCAGCTACCCACTACATGGACCAACGAAAATATCCCGGACACGACTGACGAAGTAGCCCCTCCCGACGTTGTGAAGAAGCTCAGCCACGTTGCGCACCTGGTCAAGCACTTCAATGAGCAGGATCCTTTGGCTCGGCCACTGATACTCATCGGAAGAGATGCCGTGTCGCTCATGGCATCTAGACACTATGGAGTACGAGGTCCTCTTGCCTGCAAGACCGCCCTGGGCTGGGCACTGTTGGGACCATTGAACGGAGGAGCGAGAACCCAGCAGACCACTGCCCTGCGGACGTCATTCGTGAACCACGAGGATCATCACTTCTCGATCAAGATACGTGGGCCCAACCCTGGGAGGCAGACGCTCGGCGTCTTTGAGGAGCGAGTCGACGACGAGCTCCAGGGTCTGAGTGTGTTAGACAATAAATTTGTAAGTATTTTGAGAGCTGGTATCGAAGTGAAAGACGATAGGATTGTTGCGCCCTTACCCTTTACTAGAGATCCACCAAATTTGTGTAATAATTACGTGTCTGTATTGGGAAGAACGAACACGACGTTGGGAAAACTGCGTCGAGATCCCTCAAGTGCTACACTAAGTCTCGAGAAAATGCAATCGTACATTGACAATGATCACGTTGAGGAAGTAGTCGCAGGGGAACTTCCTGAGAAAGGCGTGGGATGGTACTTGCCTATCTTCCCGGTAAGGCAAGCCCAAGAAGGGAAAGTTAGGTTGGTGTTCGATGGTTCAGCAAAGCACAAGGGACACTGCCTCAATGATGAGTTGTTGACGGGCCCCGATTTGAACAACAGCCTTCGGGGAATATTGCAGAGATTCCGACTCCACCAGGTAGCCTTTACAATTGATATAAAAAATATGTTCCACAATTTTCGAGTCAAGATTGAAGACAGGGACTATCTGCGTTTCTTTTGGTTCAAAGATAATCGGGTTACTAACGAGATTGTCCCCTACAGAGCTAAGGTCCATGTCTTCGGGTTGCGGAGCTCTCCGGCCGTCGCTGCGTTCGCCCTTCGCCATATCGCCGACCTGGGCGATGCATCCGGACGCCCGAGCCGGGCCACTGACTTTCTCCGTCATGCGACGTACGTTGATGATGGGTCTGCTAGTTTGGACTCCCCAGACGAGGCCAGGGAGCTGCTTGGCGAGGTGCGGTCTCTGTTGCACAAGTATGGGTTGAACATCCACAAAGTTGCCACGTCTGACACTCGGGTAACGGTGGGTCTGCCAGACGAGGAACTAGCCGCACCAAAGACTGTCACTTGGGACGGATCCGTTATCCAACGAACATTGGGGATCCATTGGAACGTCTCCGAAGATCTGTTAATAATCAAGGTCAATATCCCGGACAGACCCTTCACTAGGAGGGGTGTGCTGTCTACTGTGAACTCCTTCTTTGACCCCCTCGGACTAGCTGCGCCTCTTATTTTGGGTGGCAGACTTCTACAAAGAAAGGCGCTGTTTGATAGCACTGCCGAAACTAACCAAAGCTCCACTCTGTGGGACGAACCTCTACCTAAGAAACTGGAAGAGCATTGGGAATCGTGGAAAGACGGACTGAGAAGATCAAAGGAAATACGCCTCAGTCGGTGCGTGAAGCCGCGCGACCTTGGGGAGGTCAGGAAGAAAATGTATGGCCTACTGGTGACCTGCCTTGTGTCCAGGGCAGTTCACGTTGAACCTCTCTGTGGGATGGATACTCCTTCCTTTATGAACGCATTGCGTAGATTCATCTCTGTACGAGGCACCCCCCAGCTGATAAGAAGCGATCGAGGCACCAACTTTACAGGTGCGGTGTCTCAATCTTGCGATTTGAACAAAGTATCAAAGGACATGGAGACTAGGGGATGCGAGTGGAAATTTAATCTCCCTGGAGCGAGTCATCATGGAGGTGTGTGGGAGAGAAAAATTGGAGCGATCAGAAAGGTACTCGACCTGACCTTGGGGAGGTCAGGAAAGGTGACACTCAACCGTGATGATATGCACACCCTCCTGATAGAAGCCGCGGCCATTGTAAATTCTACGCCCCTGTACGCCCCTTCCGAAGACCCCAATGATGTGTTCCCTATCAGTCCCTCCACTTTGCTGACCATGAGGGACGCCTCTCGCACACAGTCGTCAGACTCGTTCACAGATCGCGACCTCCTCGCTTATGGTCCACGAAGATGGCGACGAGTGCAGCTGTTGGCGGACCAATTCTGGCAACTATGGAGACAATTCTACCTTCAAGAAATCAGTCGTCGCAGAAAATGGACGACACCAAGGCGTCCCTTGTCCCAGGGGGACATCGTACTGGTACGAGACTCGCAGTCTCCAAGATGTCAGTGGCCCCTGGCTCGGGTAGAGTCGGTGCATCGCTCGGGATCGGACGGACGCGTGCGTGGGGCGACGCTGCGGCGGACGGACAATTCCGGAGGTACCAAAAGTTGTGAGCGATCGATTAAAGATATTGTAGTAATCTTACCTAGCACTGTTGAGAGAGAGGAGTGTGCTGCCTTCGCAGCAATTTAGGAAATTTATATTTTCAAACAGCGGTAGAAAATTTGTGCCTTCGAATATCGAGGGAACCAGTCCGCACGTTCACTCGTTTTCCGGAAACGCTCTCTTCCGGTACATTAGGTATTTAAACTCTGCGAGCTGAGTAGAGGCCGCCAGTTGTGTTGAAGTAGTGTGTAGACTCCAGAGAAGGAAATGTAAGTAAAGAGTGCTAAATATTAAGTGCATTGGGTCCCTATAGATGTCTGTTTTGTGTCTCCTACTAGACAGTGAATTTTTAGGTCCTAGAAAAGCTAAAAGATTTCAGGGGATGTTAGAATGTGTGCTGTCACAGTTTTTCTGTTTGTGCTTTTACAATTCTAGATACTGATTCTTCATTCGCGGTGCTAATATAATGTAATGCTGTGTTTACCTATTTGTACCTGGCTCAAATTGTCTAGTGGTATTGCCCTGTGTTGGACAGGGTTGTGAGACTTTCTTGCAAACACTCAGTCATGTTGTGATTATATTGTTGAGCCTGATTTGTTCTGTGCTTGTCAGTGCTACTTAATTTATTTGCTGGAATTCACAGCTGGATTCATTGTGCTCAGTTGTTGATTTGATCTAAGCACATTGCATTATATAGATCCTTGTTATCATTCACGATTAATGTTAGTGGATTTAAACTCTGGTATTTGGACTCTAGAATTGTGTAATTCCTCACTCAAGTTGCTATTTTACCAGTCTGTAGAGTGTGGTGGTTTTTGCCTATTTTTATTTGTGTAATTCCTCACTCAAGTTGCTATTTTACCAGTCTGTAGAGTGTGGTGGTTTTTGCCTATTTTTATTTGTGTAATTCCTCACTCAAGTTGCTATTTTACCAGTCTGTAGAGTGTGGTGGTTTTGCCTATTTTTATTTGTGTAATTCCTCACTCAAGTTGCTATTTTACCAGTCTGTAGAGTGTGGTGGTTTTTGCCTATTTTTATTTGTGTGATTTTTACTGGGCTGCGGATATTTTATATTAACTGGTTGATGACGTGTTCATGCCTGTTAGGTAACTATTTACTTGTTCAGAGGTGTCTAAGTGTGCCCCCTTGTTCACTTATTAACCACCTTTGTAGATGGGTGTGTTTTAACTATGCCCAGGTGGTACTATAGGTTGATAGACTTTGTGACTAGTCATGTGAGTCAGAAACAACTCAAGTTGTCAGGCACTGTTTTCGTAGGAATAGCTGTGTAACTTTAGTTCAGCGTCTACCGGGTTGGACATGCATTTTTATATGGGAATAGCCGTGTAACTTCAATTCAGCATCTACCTGGTTGGACATTAGTGTGTAGAGCCTACTGCCTGACCTTAGTATTTAATGTGGGCCTCATTAGGTTGACTGGTTATATCTGATTGTGCCATTGGGATGCTCGTATGAAAATTGTACTAAGTCTCGCCAATGATTTGGGTGTTGAATGAGCCGCTGAAGTATTACCCGTGTTCTCTGAATTAGATTTTCTTGTGCCAGTGATGCAGTTCTGCCCCAATTTTTGCGTCCTTATTTTCTGGTTTGCCCTCTGAATCACTTTTAGATATGCAATCTCTAAAAACTGTATATTTTTTGTATTACTTTTGTGCTAACTAGACCTTTCTATTTCAGGAAAATTTATGTACTATAAATGGCTGCTTAAGACAAGTTTTGCATCATCCGTGGACTTTTCTGAACCTTCCCCTCGTCGATAAAAATTGTTGAGGCAGTCACAACTGACCTCATAGTTCTCTGAACGTACTCCTTGGGTTTACCCGCGGTATTGGCCGCCAAAACTTGTAGCTCTTCGATGGGGCCCAAAGCTAGTCCCTGCAGTCGATTCTTCAGATCAGATTCCCAGCAATGGTACAATCCGATGTCTCCTTTGAAGGGGTTGGCAGGGGTCTTCAACAGCTCGGCCCGGATAAGGTGAACAGAAGCTGCATCTAGAGTGCTTCCCTGCCTAGGAGCTCTCAGTCGATGGTTTGCCTCTACTCTAGGCTCTAGAATCGACCTGCGAGAGCTCACGGAAGCGTGTTCCATCAGCCCTGCCAGATCATCTAGGTTGCTTTCCTACTCTTGATATTCTTCATCCTCTCCTTCTGAGATAGTAGAAACCTCAGAGGCTACCGACAGTGGTGTGGAAAAAGGTCCAACTTTTTCTCTTCTTACGGAGGTAAGTTTACTCATTCTCTCACTACGCAGAGAAGACAGGTCTTTGGGATCAAGGTTGGAAACCATGTCCCCTCCAAGCCTCTCCATCTGTTTGTTGAGCGTCGCGATGCGACCAAAGCAGTCTTCCAGCATCACACGTCTCTTCAAAAATTGCTCATGGTACCGCTGCTTATGTCCTGCTCGTTCCAAGGAACCTTCAAAGGCTCTGCTTGAAGTGATGAACTGATCGCGCTTGACCTTAAGTTCAGCTATGAAGGATAAGATGGCCGACGTCTCATCCTCTCCTGGACTCTCCCTGGACAGGGCTTCATAAAGATCGTCATAGGTCTTTACGGCTTCAACTTCAGCTAGTTTAAGGGTTTTCTTTGAGCTTCTTTTGGCCATTTGAGACATTGCAGAGATGTTGTTGAAAATTTATTGTGACTGCCTCAACAATTTCTATCGACGAGGGGAAGGTTCAGAAAAGTCCACGGATGATGCAAAACTTGTCTTAAGCAGCCATTTATTTGTACATAAATTTTCCTGAAATAGAAAGGTCTAGTTAGCACAAAAGTAATACAAAAAATATACAGTTTTTAGAGATTGCATATCTAAAAGTGATTCAGAGGGCAAACCAGAAAATAAGGACGCAAAAATTGGGGCAGAACTGCATCACTGGCACAAGAAAATCTGATTCAGAGAACACGGGTAATACTTCAGCGGCTCATTCAACACTCAAATCATTGGCGAGACTTAGTACAATTTTCATACGAGCATCCCAATGGCACAATCAGATATAACCAGTCAACCTAATGAGGCCCTCATTAAATACTAAGGTCAGGCAGTAGGCTCTACACACTAATGTCCAACCAGGTAGATGCTGAATTGAAGTTACACGGCTATTCCCATATAAAAATGCATGTCCAACCCGGTAGACGCTGAACTAAAGTTACACAGCTATTCCTACGTAAACAGTGCCTGACAACTTGAGTTGTTTCTGACTCACATGACTAGTCACAAAAGTCTATCAATCTATAGTACCACCTGGGCATAGTTAAAACACACCCATCTACAAAGGTGGTTAATAAGTGAACAAGGGGGC
Source organism: Morinoia aosen (assembly GCA_030386875.1). Classification (NCBI taxonomy): domain Eukaryota; kingdom Metazoa; phylum Arthropoda; class Malacostraca; order Amphipoda; family Talitridae; genus Morinoia; species Morinoia aosen. The sequence goes on from CM059576.1 coordinate 113,639,002, forward strand.
ACACTTAGACACCTCTGAACAAGTAAATAGTTACCTAACAGGCATGAACACGTCATCAACCTAGGCAATATAAAATATCCGCAGCACAGTAAAAATCACACGAATAAAAATAGGCAAAAACCACCACACTCTACAGACTGGTAAAAATCACACAAATAAAAATAGGCAAAAACCACCACACTCTACAGACTGGTAAAAATCACACAAATAAAAATAGGCAAAAACCACCACACTCTACAGACTGGTAAAATAGCAACTTGAGTGAGGAATTACACAATTCTAGAGTCCAAATACCAGAGTTTAAATCCACTAACATTAATCGTGAATGATAACAAGGATCTATATAATGCAATGTGCTTAGATAAAATCAACAACTGAGCACAATGAATCCAGCTGTGAATTCCAGCAAATAAATTAAGTAGCACTGACAAGCACAGAACAAATCAGGCTCAACAATATAATCAAACATGACTGAGTGTTTGCAAGAAAGTCTCACAACCCTGTCCAACACAGGGCAATACCACTAGACAATTTGAGCCAGGTACAAATAGGTAAACACAGCATTACATCATATTGGCACCGCGAATGAAGAATCAGTATCTAGAATTGTAAAAGCACAAACAGAAAAACTGTGACAGCACACATTCTAACCTCCCCTGAAATCTTTTAGCTTTTCTAGGACCTAAGAATTCACTGTCTAGTAGGAGACACAAAACAGACATCTATAAGGACCCAATGCACTTAATATTTAGCACTCTTTACTTACATTTCCTTCTCTGGAGTCTACACACTACTTCAACACAACTGGCGGCCTCTACTCAGCTCGCAGAGTTTAAATACCTAATGTACCGGAAGAGAGCGTTTCCGGAAAACGAGTGAACGTGCGGACTGGTTCCCTCGATATTCGAAGGCACAAATTTTCTACCGCTGTTTGAAAATAGAAATTTCCTAAGATCCGAGGTGTGCCGGTGGCTACGATTACGTGGTGAGTAAATTTATTAATTGTATTATCTTTTGTAGAAACAATTACAGGTATATTTTTCCAAATTAAGCTAGTATAGTTATTTTGTACCGGAAATAGGTAGGGATTAACTATTAGGAGAGTCGATAGACTCTGAGGACATGGCTCACTCTCCACTGGACTCGGAGAGTGAGCTCGATGTCAGTGATGACCTGATGATAAGTAACTCGATGGATGATGGAGTTCTATCAGATTCAGTTCAAGTTACCGTTAATGAAACCCTGCCTGTAACTGTTTCAACTCCCGAGATCATCACTGCTGGGAGCCATAGATCCAGGGCACCCTTAGTAGTAGATAGCTACCCTGGAGGTGTAGAATTATCTCAAGATATTCCAGGTACCGATAGTGACATGCTGAGATTTTTGAATAACAATGAAGCCCCCTCTACTCAACAATCGGTCAAGCGGAAGAATTCCGACATTTCAGGTTCTAGCCAATGCAGCTTGCAGGAAAAAACCAAATACTCTAAAACTACTAGATCTGAGCCCACAACCAGTGGGTTTGCTGTCTCAGGATTAAATACAGGTCCTAGATTTTCATCTCACAGGCAAGTTCATGGTCAAACTCCATCCAGTGCAGACAGTAAAGCTGTGCACCAAAGGTCTCACACCTTTCTGGTTGAACCTATTAGTGGAAAAGTAGCAATTGAAAAATTCTTTTCAAATGAGCTTAGACTTTTAAAAGATATTCAGTCATCTAACTTTGCACAAGCAAGCATCATTGATGTAAAGAAAAACATAAGCCGCAAACTGCTCATTATTAATGTGAAACCTATCAACTCAAAGATGCAATCACACCTGCTCTCGACCTCAAAGATGGGGGACTGGGAGGTTCGATGTCGACTTCCACAAGCCCTAGAACAGTCTCTAGGAGTCATCGGGCCTGTTGGCCTGGACACTGGTGACGAAGAAATTAAGGAATTTCTCAGCCAAAAATACACCAATGTGATCAGTGTCAAGCGAATCACTAAGGGCAAAGACAAAACAGCAACCCTCTACATTCTCATAACATTCCAAGGACCAGAATTGCCAAAGTATGTTTACCTAGGCTACGAAAGATTTGAAGTCAGAATTTTTGTTGACAAGCCCTGGCAGTGCTTTAATTGCCAAGGATTTGGACATAATGCCTCCATTTGCAGATTTAAACCAAGATGTGTTGTGTGTTCGGGCCCTCATAATTCAAGAAACTGCATAGAAAGAGAAAATATAAGCCCGCTCTGTTGCAACTGTAAAGGAAAGCATACAGCTAGCTATGGGGGCTGTCCTCTGATGAAAAAAGCCAAGGTTGTTGAAAAAGTCCGAGCTGAATGCAAGCTCTCTTACCGTGATGCAGTAAAAGTGCTTAAGGATCAGCCTGCTAAATTAAATGAAAACACCAGCACCTCACCCAACTTGAATGGTGACTCATTTACTGAAATTACCTATAGAGGAAATAGAACTGCATTTGAAGCAGAAAGTTCTCTTCCATGCCCAAGAAATAACCTCACTAATGCTGCCACTCAAACAGAGGAGACCATCACAAAGCATAGACATCTAGAGGAAACTACTCTTAGCACAGATATAGCAATACAAATAGCAGTGATAGTCGCAGAAATGTTCAAAACCCTACAAACCTTGGGAAGGCCAGGTACTGACAAAGAGATTTCAGGAGTCATAAGCAAAGTCCTCAACACAAAAGTTCCAGAAAGTGCCCTACAACAAAAAAAGCCTGTAGTTACACTCGAGTTAGATCAACAGGAAGCAAACAGCACTGAAAATGATCAGGAGGGACCCTCCCAGGAAGATCAACCAAAGAAAAAAAAGAAAAAGAACAAAGCAAATAAAGATAACAATCTCATCCCAGAAGTAAAAAGCATCACAGAAGTCACACCAAGTCCTACCTTTAACTCCCATCAGACAAGGAGGAGGGCAGGTTTGAATGCTGTAAAGCGCAAAGAACCTCCTAAAACTTCCAGAAACCTAAACCTTAAAAAAACATAAGCTCAAACAACCAACTCAAAATTTTGACTTGGAACGCACATAGCCTATACACAAAGCTATCTTATTTCAAAATTAGATTGTATACCACTAAACCTCATGTAGTATGTCTGTGTGAGACATGGCTAAGGGCGGACAGAGAACCAAGTTTCATCAATTATCGTACTTTCTATAAGCATAGACATGAACGTGTGGGAGGGGGGCTAGCAATACTTGTCAGGAATGATATAAACTGTAAAGAAAAAATAATACCACCATATAATGGGGGCAAACTTGAGTATCAGTCTGTAAGCATTTTTAATGATAAAGGGAAACTTGATATCTTGAGCATTTACAACCCGAATGAAGCCGTACAATCAGCTGAATTTAGTTACTTCTTTCAACAACTTAATGCACGTAGAGTTGTAGTGGGAGACTTTAATGCCCACCATCAGATGTGGGAAACAAGGTTGCCTGCTAATGCCACCGGTAACAACCTAGTCTCCTCCCTTCTGGAAGAGAACAATTTAGCCTTGCTTACCCCCCAATCACTACCAACTTATTATCATGTTCAAACTAAAAATTACTCCACTCTGGATTTATGCTTTGTTTCAGCAGACCTATGGCCAATGTCTCACATAAACTTGGAAGCTGAGATGGGCAGTGACCATGAACCTGTCCTGGTGTCAATAGATTTTTCTCCTGACACTGCAGTATTCCGTGCCAGACGTAAATGGCTTTTTGATAGGGGGTCATGGGATAGGTGGCAGGCAAGCTTACCTGAAATTAGAGAAAGTGACGACTTTTTAGTCTCTGTTGAGAGCTTCACTGCTTCACTTCTTGACAGTGCAAGTGAGTGTTTTGAGAGAACTAAAGAAACAGTAAATCCAAAGTTTTCAAAGCACTGGTGGAATGAGGAATGTGCCTTGTGGGTGAGAAGACGGCGCACTGCAAAGAACCATTTTCGTAAACATCCCACTCCCAGCAATTTGATTGCTCTGAGAAGAATTGAGAATATGGTTAAGAGAACTACTAAGAAAGCAAAAAAAGAATCATTTCAAAAGTTCTGTACTTCGCTTAACAGTTTTACACAAACTGACACAGTGTGGAAAAAAATTGGAGCCCTCTCAAACAAAAGGAAAGGACTCAGGTCAGAACCAATTCTATATAATAACAAGTTGATTACGAATCCTTCCGAAAAAGCAGAAGCTATAGCAAATAGCTACTCTAAACTTCTCACTTGCAGTCATTCAGCTGGGAGTGCTGCTGACTATCTTTTGCCATTGGCTCTTGCTCTAAGCAGTGATGAAATGTTCCCTTATAACAGTCAGTTTTCATTACATGAACTTGAATGTGCTTTAAAAAAGATCAGCAACACAGCTCCTGGCCATGACATGGTCCATAACCTGATGCTGAAAAACCTGACCCCACAATATCAGACTTGGCTGTTAAAAATATTGAACTGGAGCTTCAACCAGGCCCTCATTCCACCATGCTGGAAGCTTGCTATCGTTCTGCCATTCCATAAGCCAGGTAAACCATTATCTGACCCAAGTGCATACAGGCCCATCTCTCTCCTGCCTTGTGTAGCCAAATTGTTAGAAAAAATGGTATGTAGCAGATTATATCACATCTTGGAGACTTCAAATTCTTTTAGTATCACCCAGGGGGGTTTCAGGAAGAGGCTAAGCACTCTAGACCAAGTAGCTAGGTTAGAAATGAACATCAGGCAGGCTATAGTTAACCGTGGTGTATGTATTGCAATCTTTTTTGACTTAAGCAATGCATATGATTGTGTCTGGCATACTGGTCTTCTCTACAAACTCAGTCAGTGTGGGATTGGGGGAAAAATACTGTGTTGGATCAGAGAGTTTTTAAGTAATCGTAAATTCAAGGTATTTTTTGAGGGAAGGTACTCATCAGAGCAACCAATCACGTCAGGAGTTCCACAAGGGTCCATACTAGCTCCAGTTCTTTTCAATGTAATGATGTCTGACCTCCCAAGAGTAGAAGGTGTTACACTGTCAGAATATGCAGACGATGTAACCCTTTACTGCCGAGGAGAAAACCTACCCCAGGTAGCTCGACTTGTACAACAGCAGATAGCAAAGTTTTATGAGTGGACCAGGACTTGGGGTTTCCATCTGAACCACTCTAAGACCAAAGCAATGTTATTCACTAGGAAAAATTTAGTACCTCCATCTATCACATTGAATAATACTCCTATTGAATTTGTCTCAACCCACAGGTATTTAGGCATAACCTTTGATGCTCCTGGCCTTATGTGGAAGAGCCACATCCAGCAACTAAGAGATAGTAATGTGCCAAAACTCAATTTAATGAAAGCTATATCAAATCATCACTGGGGAGCTGATAGGGAAACATTACTAATGATTTACAAGGCAGTTATCCGTAGCAAATTAGACTATGGATCAGTCTTTTATAGCTCTGCCCCAGATTCCCATTTAAATAAATTGAACTTAATACAGAATACCTGTTTAAGAATTGCAACTGGTGCTAGGAGCACATCACCTATTCTGTCTTTGGAAGCTGAAGCTAACATACCTCCCTTGAAGATGCATAGAATGTCAGTACTATTAAGATACTATTGTCGAATTAGTGAACTGCCTAGAGACCTCCCAATCACAAAGGAGTTATTTCAACCTTTGCCCACTTTGAGTGGTAGACCCTGGGCAGGTCACATTATTGTTCCTCCACTGATTGTGAGGGCCAAACAAGCTTTTGATGTTCTAAAGTTGAAACATTTTCCCCAGAATTTTGTGACCCTGGTATCCCCTATACCACCATGGACAGACATAAATAATTTTTTTATTCCAGATTTTGTGACTGCTCCAGTTGCCTCAATTTCCAACCATGAAGCACTATGTACCCTGAGATATTTGCTGGAATTCAAGTTTGACTCACACTTGCAGGTATATACTGATGGCTCAAAGTATCTTACCCCTGAAACTTCAGCTGCAGCTGCTATGATAATTAAAGCCCCTAATACTACTGTGCTGCATAACTGGAAACTACCAGCAGATACAACTATCCTAGGCTGTGAATTATTTGCTATTAAAGAATCTGTGAAGTATCTCCACACTCACTATGAATCTCTAACTGGAGCAGTCATTTTTACAGATTCCTTGTCTTCAGTGTCACTTTTAAGGAACAGAACACCCAAAAATTATATTCATTTAATCTTCGAGATTCACAAATATATAATCTTATTATCAGAGCGATATCCAGTGCATGTACAGTTCATTCCAGGTCATAAAGATCTGGAGGGCAATGAGTTGGCCGATTTGGCAGCCAAGGCAGCTCACATTGATGTGGTGACTCCATCAGTACACGTTGCTAGAACTGACATGGTAAGCACAATTAACGAGTCTGTTGTTGAGTACTGGCAAGAATGGTGGCTGAACGAAATAAATATATCAAGCAAGGGAAAAAAGCTGCTGGAGTCAAAGGGAACTCTTTCCTACTGGCCCTGGTCCTCCCATAGGAACAGGGCAGTGGAGACAGCCATGGCCAGGCTCAGAATTGGTCACGTGGGACTAAATGAGCACCTAACCCGCTTTAATCTAGCTGACTCTAACCTTTGTTCCTGTGGTTCTGTTGAGTCTGTGTCCCACTTCTTGCTGCAGTGTCCCAGATATTCAAATGAAAGAACAATCCTTTATGATGAACTGCATGCCTTGGGTATAGCGTTTACCCTCAAGAACATCTTAGGAGGAGGCAACTTTGATAGAGGCAAGCAACATAAAATTTTGAATGCTATGGCCAAATATTTGATCTGTACTAAAAGGTTAGGGGACCTGTAGCCACTAACCACTAACTCTAGCAATGAAGTCAGTTCAGCTTCCAAAGGAAGAGGTATGGCTGACTGTCAGTGGGGATGTCTCAGGTCATTATCTAAAGTGAAATAAGTGTAAGAGAGACCTCCTATGTGAGGGACGTTCTCCTGACTTTAAGCTATATCATGTTACATGTCAGAAATCACAGCAGAGAGCACTGAGGTTAATGTTTTGAGGTGCATTCCAGTGGTAGTGGTAGTGGGAGTAGCAGTAGCAGTATAGTAGTGTAGTTTGGGAATGCACCCGTGAAGTCTCAATTCTCATTATCCCTAATGTATTTTGTACTTTTAAGATGCTCCAGGTTGCGGCACCCAGGCTGGACCATTCGCCCTCCTGCTGTCAATGGCTCTATGCTGTGCTTGCAGTTAGGTAGTCCCAACTAATCACAAAGCATGCTCTAACAATTCAAGGAACTATTGTTGTGCTGCTTTAACGTGTGACTTTCAAACTTATCCCTGCCAATCTCTAACTTATTATAGGTATCCATTCTCATTTATTCTTCTATGCTCTCAGGCACGCCGTGACGAAGAAACAATTGAGACCTGAGGTGCATGGGCCAACAGGAACCAGGATCCTCAATTAAACTGACGCAAGAAAGAAAGAAATTTCCTAAATTGCTGCGAAGGCAGCACAATAATCATAGACACAATTTAAAAAATTAATTCATTTTAGATTTGAAGCAGTTATTTCATGTCGCTTAGATTAATCAAATATAAATAATACTATTTTAACTTAGAACGGTACCTTATTATTTTCCATCCGTGACTCAGTATTATTTACGAGATTACGGGTAAATGTGAACGACCGAGGAAGGGGCGGATTTTTCACCAAGATTAATGAGAAACATCTAATGTCTTTATTTTAGAACCTGTATGTTGATGACTTTAATATTCATATTAAAAATGATTAAAACCTGAATTGGTTGTTCTGCATGTTTTTATCATATTTATTTCTAATGAACGATATCTCTTTTGTATGTATGCTGGAGGGAAATTTAGGCCTAGATAAAGACAGTTACTACTGTCAGCCCTGACTTCAATTTTAAGGAAGTCAATTGCAGTTTATTTTAAGGCAGGGTTGGCACATAAATAACCCACCCAAAAAAACCCACCCAAAAAAGCCAAAAAAAACCCACATTAAAAAACCCACTAAATAGTGGGTTTTTTTGGGCTTTTTTGGGTTTTATTAGTGCTATTTGAATTTCACTTGTTTTCAAGCTTATAGAATCAAAATGAGCTAAATATTTATATTGTCAAAAATTTGTTCAAGGCATTTGCATGGCTATGACAATAAATATTGAAAAAAAATACCACTATAAAAATAAAATAAGAAAAACCCTAATCACAAAAAAAATACTCGAGGGGCTAGTATATTTCTATGAGTTCCATTCCCAAAGTAAAAACAAAAACTAAGAAACAAATGCAGTTTGACTATTTGAGAGTAAAGAGACTTCTGAATTCTACCTCTGTCTTCTAGACAGGGATGGAAAAACCCTAGGTTTTTTAAAAACACTCAACCCACGCGGGTTTTTTGGGTTAAATTGGGTTTTTTGGGTTTTATAGTTTTTTTTGGGCTTTATTGATTTTTGGTAATACCTTTTTTTGTTTAAAAGAGTTATTCACATGGCTCTAGTTGCCTCTTTTCCAGATATATATACACTTATTGAGTAAATATTATTTTATTACTTTATTTCCAACATCATATTACATCATTATATGAATTATTACATTCTATGAACAATATATGAATTAAGTTTGTCCATCACAATTACCACTTACCAATTACCATATGCATAGGGACATAGCTGTGCAGCCTGTAAAGATATAAGATGTGCAAAGAGAATCGCTATGCTTGTCAATTCATAGTAAGTTGTTTTAGCAGAAGGCAGACGCAAGTCATGCGAGAGGGAAGCACCATGCAGATCATAAGTAACCACCACAAGCAACTTGAAGCAAGACAGCTGCACATCACTCAACAGTCATGCTGTTAACAACTTAACATGTGTATTGTGTGAGCTGGAGGGCTTAGCAGTGCAAGCCAAGTCAGTCAACCACACTGTTACATGTTACAACATGTACAAAAATTTGTCAAAAAAATTACTTTTTGCAGTTCAGGATAGCAACTAACACTAAAACGATTAGAAATAAATGCTTTAACAGATTCCATGGTCGAATTTGTTCCAGTGCAGCTTGAATGCTCACTATAGGCCAATCGTTTATTTACTTTTTTACCCCATGATGGCTGCGGTCGTGTCTTGCCCCATCTGACTATAATTGTTAGACTTGTTTCCGGCAAAGCTCTCAAAGGAGACAGATATTGAAGAGTGGTTGGCTGAGTACAATCTGGAGTTGATTGGTGCGATTTATTTGTATAAATTGAAGGACTCCAACATCTTCCCAAAACGCATGTTCAACATGAATATTACTAAGACAACAACTCCTCGTTGATGGTGTGATATTCAAGACATGAAACAGCAGAAAATGCAGATTCGGTCAATGTGAAGTTTCATGCAATCACGGAAAATAATAATGCCGACCCCAGGAATCACTAAAGGAACACATTTCAGAACGTTTTACATGAATGACATTCTGCTCTCTGATGCGTTATTTTCGAATTATTGAACTTTGAAGTTGGCCGTCGCGCGCCCAAGGAAGCGAGCGTAATTTAATTAAAAACGGAAGCTAACCCCCTATTACAAACGTAAAGAGGTTGGGTCGTGAGGGGGAGGCACAGTTCTTCTAGTGAAAATGATAAATAAAGCTTCTAACCCACCCATTAGGGTGACGACCGCAACCTTGTTGACATCGGGTCCAAAATGGCGGCGCCCATGGTGGTCGCCATGTTAGTTGGCCGTCGTGCGGTCGTCACCCTGATGGGTGGTTTAGAGGCTTTATTTATACTTTTCACTAAAAGAACTGTGGCTACCCCTCACGACCCAACCTCTTTACGTTTGTAATAGGGGGTTAGCTTCCGTTTTTAATTAAATTACGCTCGCTTCCTTGGGCGCGCGACGGCCAACTTCAAAGTTCAATAACTCTAAAATAACGCATCAGAGAGCAGAATGTCGTTCTTGAAAAACGTTCTTAAATAGGTTCCTTTAGTGATTGTTTGCAATATCATTATTAATTTCCGTGATTGCATGAAACTTCACATTGACCGCAGATTCTTAAAAAAACACTGGCAGAGGGTTTCTGCAAGTTTATAAGCAATCTTCATTCTTGCTTTGCAAGTTCAGGATTCGTTGAGAGAATTTTCTAAACATTTGGAATTGTGCGGAATAAATTGAGAAATAGATTAGGATCGGAACCCGCACAGAAATTGGTCTCATTATATCGCCACCTCACAAATGATCATGATGTGGATGACAATGATAAAATGGCAGTGGATGTAGAAAGAGAAATAAAGTAGTACTGTATTAGCGGTCTAGTCTAGAAAATAGAGGAAGAATTCAGAAGTCTCTTTACTCTCAAATATTCAAACTGCATTTGTTTCTTAGTTTTTGTTTTTTACTTTGGAAATGGAACTCATGGAAATATACTAGCCCCTCGAGTTTTTTTTGTGATTAGGGTTTTTCTTATTTTATTTTTATAGTGTTTTTTTTTTCAATATTTATTGTCGTTGTCATGCAAATGCCTTGTACAAATTTTTGACAATAAAAATATTTAGCTCATTTTGATTCCATAAGCTTGAAAACAAGTGAAATGCAAATAGCACCAATAAAACCCAAAAATGCCAAAAAAAACGCTATTTAGTGGGTTATTAATGTGTTTTTTTTTTGAGCTTTTTTGGGTGGGTTTTTTATGTGCCAACCCTGCTTTTATACTCGACCGCTACTACAGTACTACTTTATTTCTCTTTCTACATCCACTGCCATTTTATCATTGTCATCCACATCATGATCATTTGTGAGGTGGCGATATAATGAGACCAATTTCTGTGCACGTTCCGATCCTAATCTATTTCTCAATTTATTCCACACAATTCCAAATGTTTAGAAAATTCTCTCAACGAATCCTGAACTTGCAAAGCAAGAATGAAGATTGCTTATAAACTTGCAGAAACTCTCTGCCAGTGTTTTTTCAAGAATCTGCATTTTCTGCTGTTTCATGTCTTGAATATCCCACCATCAATGAGGAGTCGTTGTCTTAGTGATATTCATGTTGAACATGTGTTTTGGGAAGATGTTGGAGTCCTTCAATTTATACAAATAAATCGTACCGATCAACTCCGGATTGTACTCAGCCAACCACTCTTCAATATCTGTCTCCTTTGAGAGCTTTGCCGGAAATAAGTCTAACAATTATAGTCAGATGGGGCAAGACACGACCGCAGCCATCATGGGGTAAAAAAGTAAATAAACGATTGGCCTATAGTGAGCATTCGAGCTGCACTCGAACAAATTTGACGATGGAATCTGTTAGAGCATTTATTTCTAATCGTTTGAGTATTTGTTGCTATCCTGTACTGCAAAAAGTGATTTTTTTGACAAATTTAAAGAAAAAATTTTGGCATGTCACTACATTTTGTTACATGTAACAGTGTGGTTGACTGACTTGGCTTGCACTGCTAAGCCCTCCAGCTCACACAATACACATGTTAAGTTGTTAACAGCATGACTGTTGAGTGATGTGCAGCTGTCTTGCTTCAAGTTGCTTGTGGTGGTTACCTATGATCTGCATGGTGCTTCCCTCTCACATGACTTGCGTCTGTCTTCTGCTAAAACAACTTACTATGAATTGACAAGCATAGCGATTCTCTTTGCACATCTTATATCTTTACAGACTGCACAGCTATGTCCCTATGCATATGGTAATTGGTAAGTGGTAATTGTGATGGACAAACTTAATTCATATATTGTTCATAGAATGTAATAATTCATATAATGATGTAATATAATGTTGGAAATAAAGTAATCAAATAACAATATTTACTCAATAAGTGTATATAAATCTGGAAGAGAGGCAACTGGACCTATGTGAATAACTCTTTTAAACAAAAAAAGGTATTACAAAAAAAACAATAAAGCCCAAAAAAACCCAATAAAACCCAAAAAAACCCAATTTAACCCAAAAAAACCCACGTGGGTTGGGTTTTTTTAAAAAACCCAGGGTTTTTTCCATCCCTGTTTCAAGGTGCGTGACGTAATGTTTAGGGACGTGCTCTTGAAGGTAAAATAAAGGTAGTAATAATTGTTTGATGTTTAGGATAAATTTAGGATGTCCCAGCATCTGGTTTTGGAATATATAGTAAATAAAATATATAAAATTAATGGAATTTAACACATTTGTCTTATGTTCAATAATTAATACTTTTACTGTGTATATTAAACATATTGAATGATATAATTTTTTATAGCTTCTGAATTGATTAATTCATTGGGAAAAATTGTTTATTCTTTAATTGTTAACTGTTATATTAAAATTTTTTGTGTCATTGAGCTCTCTTCAAATGCATTCTAAGTGATCTGAATTAAGAGACTAGCAGGAATACTGTAAGCCATAAATTGTGTTTATTATTTCTTGAAGTAATTCATATAAGATTCAGCTGTTTCAATTAAATTTTCATTTCCAACAATTTTAACAATAAATATTGTACTAAAAACAAAGGTTTGGTTGTAAACAGTGTTGTAATACTTTTGCGTTAAGATCCCTGTCTTTTTAAATACTCATGAAATATTTATTTTGAGAGCTCTTTATATTTGAAATGTTTATAAAACATGAGAATCCTAAACTGACAATATCTTCACTGAACATTTAGATTAAGAGCATTGCATTTTTGATATACTTGTGTAATATTTATGCTTATAAATAGCTTTGTTTAGTGCTTTTTTTGTTGTGAGTATGATCATGTTTCTCTTTTTCTACAGATGATCAGGCTCAATGGATTATTTAGGAAGTATTTTTGATGTCAACTCTCTATAACCAAGTATTAATAATTTTTTTTTATTAAATATAGTTATACTTTCCATAAGTTTCTACAAATGAAACTTTTTTGTCAAACAGGAATGGGCTTGTAATTTTGCTAATTGAAATTGCAAGTCATGGATCTTTGTAAGTTAGCAACAGCACAACTTTGAGGTAAGATATTATTTCCTAATAGCTTAGAGAGTTCATTTCTGTATCCTGCTTTGTTGAGCACTAAAATTCAGCTTCAATGAACAAAATGAGGCCACAACCATCAAATTCTTGTATGACACTATCTGGGTAAATAATTTTATTATTTCCATGTCATTGATGGATGCAGTAGTGTATCACCAAAATGTACCTCCTTATTATAACTTTTACCTATCATTGATGCATTATTATTTTACTAATTTGCTCCTCCCCATTTTGTCATTCATCTATTGTTGATGAATCAACGTATCACTGATACGCACCTTCCCATTGTAAGATTTCCCTCTTATTAATTCATCAGTTTAACACTGATATGCACCTCCCATTAGTAAAATCCATAGAAAATTCAATCTATTTTTTGATTTGTGTATTATATAAGAGTTTGATTTATGTGATAGGCTTGTTTTTAGGTTTTTCATTTTTGTGAAAATCAAGCATTTTTGTAGATTTGAATTGGGATGTACTCAGTTTACTGAGTGTCATGCTCTGTGGACTAGAATTGCCATATTGACTTTATATAACTGGGCATATAGGAGTAGCCCAATTAGTACCATCAACTGGACGGAAAGTTACTTGGCAAACATAATAAACTGAGAAAATGATATGTTAACATGTTAACTGCGATGGGTTAAACTGAAGTTCAATATTCAATTCAAACATAGAGTTAATTGTGATAATCAACTTTGAAAATAGCAAACATTAACTGGATCGGGCCTTCATTTAGATTTCATTAAGTATTTATAAGAAACGAGTTTGAGACTGCAGGTCAGTCAGCAGCACTATGAAAATCCCCTAAGTGACCACTGGTGGGTCCCTTCGCAGGAAACGTGTTAGTGAACCATAAAATATAAATAAAAACTATATTTAGTACTAAATGAATGAACTCTACGTAGTGAAAGAAAAATGCACGCAAAAACATTTTGTGTGCTTCCATTTTATTTATTCGTCTTGCTTATAAATTTGTTCTTTATATATATTTTATTAAAAATAAAATATTAATATAAAAAAGAATAAAGTCAATCAGTAAACCAAATCAAACCATCAGACGAATATTTATTTGGCTTTTGGTTTATTCATGCTTTTCTGCTTATGGGTTTGCTTGGTTTATATTTGCTGCTTTTTTGACTTCTGTTCCATGAATGCTTTTATGTGTATTTACTTGCACTACTTGGTATATATGTGGTTACTCCTTGATCAACTCCAGTTATTCTGATTTATCTACTTAGGTGACCAAAGGTTTTCCTACTCCTTAAACAACTCCAGTTATTCTGATTTATCTACATTGGTGACCAAAGATTTTCCTACTCCTTAAACAACTCCAGTTATTCTGATTTATCTACATTGGTGACCAAAGATTTTCCTACTCCTTAAACAACTCCAGTTATTCTGATTTATCTACTTAGGTGACCAAAGGTTTTCCAATCTTTTAATCACCTCTAGTTATTCTGATTTATCTACCAGAGTGACCAAAGATTTTTGTACCCCTACAACAACTCTTATGTTGATCTATCTACTTCAAAAGAGTGACAAAAAGCATTTCTACCATTCCCATTAGTTGCTGTTCACCAAAATTTTTAGGTGTAATGCTTTGATTTTTGTGGGGTTTCTATTAGGTTTACAATTAGAAATCTTAACAAAAAGTACCAGAAACTACAAATAGTGCTTGTAGTTTTTCAAATGTTTTGGGTGTTTTTTTTATTAGAGTTTTTATTGCCTTCCCTGCTTTTTCTTAAAATATTTGTATGTGGTACCTCTGGAATGATTGAAATTTTTCCAATGAGTGCCACGGTAGAAGAAACAAAGTAGGTTCAAACCAGTCTTTTTTCGTTGACGGGGTGGTTTTGCTGACGTCACGGCTACGAACCAATAGCAGCGCTCATACTGCATCTGGTAGCACTGCTACCACCAAATCTGGCTCCACTACTGGTCTAACCACATGGCGGTTAGGTGACATTATAAAGTTTGTTTGAAATGAAGCCTTTCTATTGGCTACGCGAACAAGAGGAGATGTAATTTTCCCCCATAGAAATGACCCTACCTTGTTTCCTCTACTGTGATGAGTGCTTCACTACTGAATATCTTCACACATTTCCTGTGATTGGTTAAACTGGAGTTCAATTCAAATATGAAATCAAGTGTAGCCTGCAATTTTGAACATTAACTAGATCCTGCCTCCATTCAACTGTCATCAAGTATTTCTAAAAATTCAGTTAGTAACTGCAGTTTGGTGAGCAGCATTATGAAAATCCCACCAGTGACCGGATCTTTCAGCCGGAAATGTTTTAGTTGATGATTTTTGTTTTTTCTGATGTGATTATTTTTTTTAATAATTTTGGTATCCCTGCTTTTCTTGATTTATTTACATATTCATTCAAATTTTCATCACATGAACTAAGTATTTGAAATTAAATCTTTGAATATCCAACACTGATGTTTGAAAAAGTTCCCAGTCCCATGCAACTCATAGAAGAAGCTTGATGTGAGTAAACACTTGGAGGAGACAACAGTTTATTGAAAGCAATGACTTGTAATTTTCCATTTCATTGTTGTTTTTTGACTAATTTCATGCTTTGGGCTGATTTTGCTATGGTTTATGATCTACTAAATGTTTATTGTGTTTTTAGTTAGTAATTTTTGTGCCTATTTTTGGTTTTTGTATGCCTTAGAAGTCAGCAATTTGTTGTAAGAAATAAAGTTTTGTGTGGTGGCTTTGTTATCTACAAAATTTGAAAGTTTCTGGTTCATGATCTAACAAATCATGTTTTGTTTTGGGTTTAAAATTTTTTAACCTACTTATGGTTTCTGAATGTAAGCCTAAATTCATATTTTAAGGCTAGTTTCTAAACAGCTTCAAAGGTTTCTGGTTTATTTTGATTTATGATTTAACAAATCATGTTTTATTTTGGGTTTGCTACTTTTTAACTAGTCTTGGTTTCTGAATGTAATTCTAAATTCATGTTTTAAGGCTGGTTTCTATACAATTTCAAGGTTTCTGGTTTATTTTGATTTATGATCTAAGAAGTCCTGTTTTATTTTTGGTTTACAACTTTTTAACCTACTTTTTTTTTCTGAAGGTATGCTTTAATTTATGTTTGCTTTATTCTGCATTTTTGCTTTGCTTTCAGCCATGGAAGATCTCATTTTCTCCTCTATTTTTGCTGAGCAAGTAATTAGTTCGGACAATTCTTCGGGAGACGCTTTTCCCTTTGACCTTGACTTTGACGTGTTTAAAGATGGCCTCCTTGACTGGCTCGATGAAAATGGACCTACGGTGAGTTTACAGCTTCTGCAATCTGGCTTGCGGGTCTGTGGTGAGACTGGCAGGTATTTGGTGGACAACATTGCACTTTTGGTTTGAAATAGATTAATTTTAGTGAACTAGATACACCTTCTACAATCTGGCTTGTGGGTCTATGGTGAGACTTTCTGGCAGGTATTTGACTGGCTAGCTTACACTTATTGTTTGAAATACATGGATTTTATGAGCTAGATTTTCCTCGTTGACTGGCTTGATGAAAATGAGCCAACGGTGAGTGTGCAGCTTCTGATATCTGGCTTGCGGGTCTATGGTGAAGCTCTGGCAGGTATTTAACTGGCTAGCTTGCACTTGTGGTTTGTAATAGATTGATTTTAGTGAGCTAGATTTTATCATTTGGCTATTTACCTTGCACTTATGATTTGCAATAGATTGATTTTATTGTATTTTACTATTTTATATATGTAGGTGCAGCTTGTACAATCTGGCTTGCAGGTCTACAGTGAGACTCTAGCAGGTAATGCAGTATAGCAGTTTGTAAAACAAAGTAGGCCATAAGTTTCCATACATAGTAAAACGAACATTCTATATTAAACAAGGTTTTATGTATATAAAACCTTGTAATTTGGTTCATGCTCATTTACTGAAATCTATCTATTTACAGTCAACCCTCAATAAGGCGGACGTCGGTAATCCGGATATCGGATAAGACGGACATCATCCGCGGTAAAGGGGGGTTGTCAGAGTTACTGGCGTTGTGACGAAAGTCGCCAATAGATGGCACACGCATCGGCCGCCACTGCTCCTGCCATAATTCAGTTTGTTTACCCCCACCATATTCAAATGATAGTGCTGTGTTGCTCTGACTTTTGAGTGAATACATATTCTGAAATTTCCAAAAAATTTTGCCGCAGTGCTACGTGTGATGCTCGTTCTTTGTTTTCTGTTGAAATTTTGTGCAAACGACTGCTTACTGATCCAGCCGTCAGTATAATTTCAATTTTTTGCTCTTTTAAAATTATAAAAAAGTATAAAAAATATCTAAAAAACTTGTATAAAAAATTTTTAAAATTCTAAAAAAATAATGAAAAAAAAATTATAAAAAATTATGAAAATATACATTGTACATTTGCTATTGGATGGAAACTTATGTCCCACCTTATGGATTGATATTAGTAGGATAGATTTTATCGTTGGCTGCTTTGCCAAAGTTCAGGTTTGTATATCAGTATCTTGTTCCAGTTTAATATGTACTTGTTATATTTTGTTTGCAATCTAGTTTATTGAATGGTAAAATCAGTGTTTGGTGTTCCCTGTATTGGTTTTCTTGATTGATTTATTGCATTTCTATTCAGCTTTGTGTCAAAATCTTGATTCATGTTTAATCTTTCCTTTAATGCATACTTTTTCACATATTCTTTTTTTTACTACAGTGTCAGTGTTTTTTTTTGTGGCTTCCTTTTTCCTTTTATTTTATATTTGTTGCAAATTCCTGCAAAATTTCTCCTAAATTTGTACATCATCAAATTATTCTTTGTTTGCATCAACCTTATCGGACAAAAGGGGTTCTAATTTTTTATTGAAATTGCACTCGTGCCTAACTCGAGTAATGCCTCAATGCTCCTCAGTTCTAATAACAGGATTTTTTGTTGATGAGTTCAGTTCTAATATTTCTACTGATGAATTAAGTTCTGATATTTCTATTGATGAATTAAGTTCTAATATTTCTACTGATGAATTCAGTTCTGATATTTCTATTGATGAATTAAGTTCTAATATTTTTACTGATGAATTAAGTTCTGATATTTCTATTGATGAATTAAGTTCTAATATTTCTACTGATGAATTCAGTTCTAATATTTCTATTGATGAATTAAGTTCTAATATTCCTATTGATGAATTCAGTTCAAATATTTCTACTGATGAATTAAGTTCTAATATTCCTATTGATGAATTAAGTTCTAATATTTCTACTGATGAATTAAGTTTTAATATTCCTATTGATGAATTAAGTTCTAATATTTCTATTGATGAGTTAAGTTCTAATATTTATACTGATGAATTAAGTTCTAATATTTCTACTGATGAATTAAGTTCTAATATTTCTACTGATGAATTAAGTTCTGATATTTCTATTGATGAATTAAGTTCTGATATTTCTACTGATGAATTCAGTTCTTATATTTCTATTGATGAGTTAAGTTCTAATATTTCTATTGATGTATCCAGTTCTAACATTTCTGGTCCCCGCAGGCGGATTCAAATGCCGAGTTCTCGCTGCTGGACGAGCTTGACATAGACCCACCATTCGACCCCCCCGACCCACCCCCTCCGCCTGACCCGCCCTGCCCCCCTCAGCAGAACAACATCACCACACTCTGCATCAACACTGGCAACCCGTCCAGCCAAAATGACCCCAACGCTTCAGTCATCAAGATAACTTTTCCCACGCAAACACGCAAGAGAGGTCGCCCAGCGAGTTCCGTGAGTCCTGGATCAGACAAGTGCCCTCACTGTGACTACTCTACCCCTCACAAGTACAACCTCAAGGTGCACATCCAGAGGAAACACTCTGGAGACCAACCGTACAAGTGCACAGAGTGCAACTTCACAGCTTCCGTCAAAAGCACCCTTGAGTTCCACGTGTACAGCACCCACACGACTGGCGAGCCTCACCAGTGCACGTTGTGCAGCTATGTCACCCCCAAAAAGTGGGAACTGGCTCGCCACTACAGACGCAAGCATGACCCTGAGAAACGCTTCAAGTGCTCGGAATGCCTGTACTCGTGCGCGGAGCGCACGAAGCTTGAAGCACACTTTCGCTGCAGGCACACCAACCTCAAGCCGTTCAAATGCAACTTTTGCGAGTTTTCCACGTCCAACAAGATGAGTCTCAAGTCCCATGTGGTTGCCACCCATGCCAAAGATAAGCCGTTCAAGTGTACGCAGTGCAGTTTCACGGCAGGTGTGAAGTCAACGCTGCACAGACACGTGCTCAACTTCCACAGTGTGCGTGTGCCTTTGGCATGCAGTGAATGCAGCTTTTCTACCTTTGAGAAAGACAACTTGAGGCGCCACTGCTTGAGGAAGCACGCCACTGAGAAGCGTTTCAAGTGCGTCTTGTGCGCCTTTGCCACGGCTGAGCCCCGGAGTCTCAAGCGACATCTTCGTCGGGTGCATCCCCAGGTAGAAACCTTCGAGGATTCTGGAAAAAAAGTAGTTAGTTGAATGTGTCCTATGTGTTTTTTTAAAGCATGTCAGCAAGGGTGTAAAAGTAAAAAGTTTTTTATTTTGATATAGCATGGCATCAAGGGTCTCAAAATTATGACCATTTTTATTTTGAAATAGCTTTTGGCAGCAAGAGGGAAGGGTAAAAAAGGCTTTTTTTATTTTGAAATAGCATGGCATCAAGCGTATAGAAGTGATTGGGCCCATTTTTATTTCGAAATAGCTTTTGGCAGCAAGGATGTAAAAATAAAAAAGACCAAATTAATTTCTAAATAGCATGGCAGCAAGGATGTAAAAGTATAGTCCATTTCTTATTTTGTTGTGATGCAGATTTTCATATTTTTGTATCTTTTTGCAGCTTTTATAGTTTTAAGACCCTTCTTACATCCTAACATACAGTAGCTATGATCATGTCTTATAACTGCTACGTATAACATGCTCATTGCGATGGGTTAAACTGAAGTTCAATATTTTACTCTAAGTCGGTTGTATTGAGTAATTTTAATGTAGCAAACATGGACTGTATTGGATTGTGCCTTTGTTTAGCTTCTACACTTTTACTGCAATGTGAGCCACCGGTGGTACACGGGGGTATTTTCATAACGCTGCTGACCGACCAGTAGTCACAAACTCAATTTTCATGAATACGTAATCAAAGCTAAATGAAGGCAGTTCATGTTAGAAATTTCAACATTGCGCACTACAATTAATTTTTAATTTGAGTTGAATGTTTAACTTCAGTTTTACTGGCCTCAGTCAAACTGTTGAGTAATTATGGAAATTGAGTTTTTGACTACTGGTTGGTCAGCAGTAGGCCATAGGTTGTTTGAAAAATGTTAACAGCCTCTTCAAATTAATGATATCCAATGGATCCAGTAAACATTTGCTACGTACTTATAAAATTGCTGACAACTTTTGACATTAAGTTGGAGTAGTTTCTGTTGAACTTAAGTTTAGCCCATCGCAGTTGACGTGTCAACTATAGGTGCTGCGGCCTACAATGTTATTCCTACCACAACTGTGCCAATGTGTCACCAATAGGTGCTGTGGCCTACAATGTTATTCCTATCACAGCTGTGCCAGTACTTGCATTTCATGTATTCTATTTTAATTATTTTTAGAGGCTATTATGTTGAATAGAGTATAATTGTTATTGATTACAGCTGAAATAAAATTATAAGCAAAGTAGCCTGACTAAATGATGAGGTTGATTAGAATCATGCTTTAGGCTTGAGTGCCTAATTCGACTTTATTTATAGCTTAATTGGGCTTTAAAATCTAATTAGGCTATGTATTAGTGTGTTTATAAAACTTAAATGTCTAATTAGGCCTTATTAATGTCAAATGAAAAATAAATATGAAACTAATGCTAAATTCAGGATGTATTCCAGACCGTATTTGATGCAGGATTTTTTCCAGACTATTTAATGCAGAATGTGTGATTCCACACCGTATTTAATGCAGAATATGTAATTCCAGACCGTATTTATTGCAGAATATGTAATTCCAGACCGTATTTAATGCAGAATATGTAATGCCAGACCGTGTTTAATGCGAATATGTAATTCCAGACCGTATTTAATGCAGAATATGTAATTCCAGACCGTATTTAATGCAGAATATGTAATTCCAGACCGTATTTAATGCAGAATATGTAATTCCAGACCGTGTTTAATGCAGAATATGTAATTCCAGACCGTATTTAATGCAGAATATGTAATTCCAGACCGTATTTAATGCAGAATGTGTAATTCCAGACCGTATTTAAGGGGGCCCTCCCGTCAAAATTGAATTTTGATCCGATTGGTCTGAAATTTGGCCACTATGTGTATTTTTGCAAGAGAAACATATATTATTCGATAAGTTTTTTGATTTAGTTCTTAGTTTTTTTTTTCTTAAACTGTTTTTTTGGTTCATTTTTGGGATGTTTTCAAAAGAATAGAAGTCAATAAATTTTTGTGCTAGAACAAATACAAAGACAGTTTTGAAATCCTCCTAACATTGCAAACAAACTGACATTCCTGAATTTTCTATTTGAAATTTTTATTTTACATATGCGATATTTGATCAATACCTAAAATATACTGAATTTTTAGGTTTTGAACTAGCAGAAAAAAAAGACAACGTACAAATTGGAAAATCAAGAAACGTCAGTTTGTTAGAATTGTTCCAAGGATTCTAAAACTGTCTTTTTTTTCTTCCTGGCATAAAAACTAAATGACTTCTATTCTTTTGAATTTTGAAAATAGGTGACATTATAGTCTACGCCAAAAAAAATTTTTTGTTGAAGTGTAATATAATGGAAAATTCATGTAATTGGATGCTGTTTTAATTTTCATTTCGATAATCTCCATGCATAACATCATATTCACACTGAATTGTAATTTACAAAAAAAAAATTTAAATTTTTTTTACTTGTTTCATAAAATTATGAAATTTCTCGTCTTCAGTCTGATTCTTCTGAAATTTGACTACTATATGTAACCTTTGAAAATAAACACAATTTCTTTTATACATTATTTTGATTCAGGCCTTAGTTTTTGAAAAAATTTGACATATTGGTTTTTAGTCCACTGGTCTTGATATTTCAAAAGAATAGAACTCATTGGGTTTTTATGCTAGAACAAAAACAAAGACAGTTTTAGAATTCTTGGAACATTTCCAACAAAAGTACATTCGCAAATTTTCCATTTCTTCTTTTGTTTTCTTTTATTTGGGGCTAAGGGTCTTTTTCTAAAAAAACATGAAAAATGACCATCGGAGAGAAAAGGGGCCTCGGGAGAGCCCCCTTAATGCAAGGTGTGTAATTCCAGACCGTATTTAATGCAAGGTGTAATGTAATGTGTAATTCCAGACTGTATTTTATGCAGAATGTGTAATTCCAGACTGTATTTAATGCAGAATGTGTAATTCCAGACTGTATTTTATGCAGAATGTGTAATTCCAGACTGTATTTTATGCAGAATGTGTAATTCCAGACTGTATTTTATGCAGAATGTGTAATTCCAGACTGTATTTTATGCAGAATGTGTAATTCCAGACTGTATTTAATGCAGAATGTGTAATTCCAGACTGTATTTAATGCAGAATGTGTAATTCCAGACTGTATTTAATGCAGAATGTGTAATTCCAGACTGTATTTTATGCAGGATGTGTAATTCCAGACTGTATTTTAATGCAGCATGTGTAATTCCAGACCGTATTTAATGCAGGATGTGTTATTCCAGACTGTATTTAATGCAGAATGTGTAATTCCAGACTGTATTTAATGCAGCATGTGTAATTCCAGACCGTATTTAATGCAGGATGTGTAATTCCAGACTGTATTTTATGCAGGATGTGTAATTCCAGACCGTATTTAATGCAGAATGTGTGATTCCAGACTGTATTTAATGCAGCATGTGTAATTCCAGACCGTATTTAATGCAGGATGTGTAATTCCAGACTGTATTTAATGCAGGATGTGTAATTCCAGACTATTTTATGCAGGATGTGTAATTCCAGACTGTATTTAATGCAGGATGTGTAATTCCAGACTGTATTTAATGCAGCATGTGTAATTCCAGACCGTATTTAATGCAGGATGTGTAATTCCAGACTGTATTTTATGCAGGATGTGTAATTCCAGACTGTATTTAATGCAGCATGTGTAATTCCAGACCGTATTTAATGCAGGATGTGTAATTCCAGACTGTATTTAATGCAGGATGTGTAATTCCAGACTGTATTTAATGCAGCATGTGTAATTCCAGACTGTATTTTATGCAGGATGTGTAATTCCAGACTGTATTTAATGCAGGATGTGTAATTCCAGACTGTATTTAATGCAGAGTGTGTAATTCCAGACTGTATTTTATGCAGGATGTGTAATTCCAGACTGTATTTTATGCAGGATGTGTAATTCCAGACTGTATTTAATGCAGGATGTGTAATTCCAGACTATTTAATGCAGGATGTGTAATTCCAGACTGTATTTAATGCAGGATGTGTAATTCCAGACTGTATTTTATGCAGGATGTGTAATTCCAGACTGTATTTTATGCAGGATGTGTAATTCCAGACTGTATTTTATGCAGAATGTGTAATTCCAGACTGTATTTTATGCAGGATGTGTAATTCCAGACTGTATTTTATGCAGGATGTGTAATTCCAGACTGTATTTTATGCAGGATGTGTAATTCCAGACCGTATT